>CM019063.1:324757943-325357943 GCA_009667805.1 Leptobrachium leishanense | reverse complement strand
ACAGAGGGAGGCCAGATAAGAGATTATTGCAATAGTCGAGTCGGGAGATTACCAGGGCGTGTATGAGTTGTTTTGTGGTGACAGCGGTAAGAAATGGCCGAATTCTGGAAATATTACGCAGTTGGTATCGGCAGGAGGAGGAAAGACACTTGATGTGGGGGATGAAGGAAAGAGCAGAGTCAAGTGTAACTCCAAGACAGCGAACTTGGTTTGATGGGGAGATGGTGATTCCTTCCACCGTGATAGAGAAGTCAGGAGGTGGGGAGGCATTGAAGGGAGGAATAAGTAGGAGCTCCAACTTTATCCAGCAACACTAGGGTAATGTGCGAATTACCGGGTTAAAACAGTGCAGAAAACTGGAGTACCCAGAGGCCTCTAGATACTTTGCAGGTTACCCGGGTAAAGTCCGAAATTTCATTTCACATCAGACTTTTGCTAATGTCAGGAATACTCGGGTAATCCTAGGATTAACCGCACTCCGGGCTTTAACGATAACATATACACAAAATAACATTGCCTCTTATCCCCATCACCTATGAGAGTGGTCCTCAAGTACCCCCAACAGGCCAGGTTTTAGGGATTGCCTTGGGGAAATACAGACTGAATCCTAAGATCACTGAGCAGCAAATCTTATCACCTGTGATGTGCTTCAGCTATCTGGAAAGCCTGACCTGTTGGGGGTACTTGTGGACTGCGGTTGGGAACCACTGACCTATGCAATTTGATCAAGAATGCCGCAACATGGCGTACCATTCTGAAAGTGAGGCCCAGGGTGATGACCTGACCCCTGAAAAAAGAAAACAGAAAACCAGAATAAAAGTGTATATTGCAAACAACTTCTATTATCCAGTTAGCTTGAATATATTAACATGCACACTTTCTCTCAATGTGTAAATATTATTGATGACACCTTTATTATTAAAGCACCCTCTTCACAGGCATATTACGATATTACCTCTAAGATATATAACATTAACCATCATTTTAATACAAGTGACCAGGAGGCAAGCGGCACTCATAGGACTTCTCACTGCTATTACAATTTATTCAGATTGACGTTCAGTCTGCTAAATGCAAACTTTCTTCAGGATTTGAGGAAAGATTGCAGGTTAGCAGACTGAAACGTCAATCTGAATAAATTGTAATAGCAGTGAGAAGTCCTATGAGTGCCGCTTGTTCTTTTGGATTATAATTCGCCTAGAGCAGTACTGGGCAATGAAAGCTTGAGAAATCCTGAGTACCGGATTCAATTGCAATAATATAAATATTTATTACATTTTGTTTTAGCAATAATCTTGTATATACAGAGATGTAGTCAGTGTTCATTGTATAAACCTTGAACCAGATAAGGAGCATCCTAGGTAGGAATCTAAATTGAAGGCATGTAAGGATATCAATAAATATCAATAAATACCTGTTGACCTTCAAATCTTAATCTTTGTTATATTAAAATGAGTAGCTAACAGTAGCATCAGCATTACTAAGAGCATTGTGTATCTTCTATTAATACACAGGATGGCTGCTGCATTGCCCTTATGTAGTATTTACCTTGACATCGTCTGCTAGTGTGGTTGCTTGAGAATCCGTGGCCACACTGGGACACACACGTGTTGTCCTTTAGAAATGTCTTATTGTCACAAATTCTGCATTTTGTGTCTTCATCACACTGCAGGCATCGAGGAGGACAAACTAAGACATAAGATCATGGACAGTCAATGAAATACTATAATTTCTTTAGTTTGAGTATTAGACTAACCAGTTTGTTTTTTTTCCCTATTTTTAAACAATGGACTGGTCGTTGGCTATTAAGTCGTTGGCCACTAAAGAAGCAAAAAAACACTAAACTATGGGATGGAACACATATGTTGTTGCCATCCAATGTAAAACAGTTCTATAGAAAGTAATTGTAAACAGTTAAGAATTGCCCATACTTTTGCTTTGTAGGTTTTTTTGTGGTTTCTTGGCTAGCACACCACCAGCCAAACTACTTAACAGCAAAACAAACAATATTTTAGGTCTATTCTAAACATCTACAATGATTTTTGTTGCATTTATTGGTGCACATTTTATTTTTGAATGGTTTTGGTACTTTATAAATTACCATAGCCATTTGAACTCCAACTCAGTACAAAGAGTCACCTGTCTTGATCCGGTGATTAACTAGAACAAGTTCTCGTTTTAATACTGGATTAAGTATATATAACTTCTATTACTGGACTAAGTATATATAACTTCTACATCTGCATCCACAATTGCTCGCTTGAATTAGCCCTGATTCAATCAAAAATTGTATTTATTGATCAAATATTATTCACACTAGAGATTGTTCTTATGTGGGGCACATGAGATGCCGCAGGATGCATTCCATGGTGATACATGAGGTTTCGTCATATGTGTCCATTGCCTTCTTCAGGTTGTCACTCATATCTGCTAATATTTATTTTTACACCACACAAACTTTTGATTAAATGTTATAAAATAGAACACTAGTTAAGTGCACCTGGTATATTTCTATACACAACTCCACCACTTTGGCGACAGCATTGGTACAGCAATCTGAGGGCCAATCAGAGTTGCTAATGTTAAATCGGAAGAGCCGACCTATAAGAGAATGGCAAAGAGTGGTGCCCAGCAGAAAAGTATAGCATGTGCACTTTAAATACTGAAGAATGTTCACATTAACTGCTAGATGAGTTAATTGTTACCTTTTTAAATCAGAATAAGTTATGTTCAGAGAAGAAAGCACCCTGTGATGTGAAAACGACAGCTGCTTTCTCAACAATTTGACAGATTTGCTTTGCATCTCATAGAATGGATTTGCATTTACTTTGAAATATAGTGCTTTATCTTACACAAATACACAACAACAAAACAAAAATCAGCTTGCCAAGTGAAAATAAATGATTCCTTAGGTTCCATTTACCTAGACACTGACGAATGGCATAGGAAGTGATGTAAGTCTTCTTACATTCCTGGGCGCACAACCCGTCCTGCACATAGAATGGAGCTTGGCACTGAGTGCATTGGTTCGGTCCATTACACACAAGGCAGTGCTCCCCACATTCTGTAAAACACACCATCAGATAAAACAATGAAATGGATAACATAAACATCAATGAAAACACATTGGTAAAGCAGAAATTCTAGGCCTTCTACACTTAAGGCTGGGTCTACACAAAAGCACTAAATGGATCCCTTTTAATACGCTCCATGACGTAATAGAACTTTGACAGATTATTTTGGGAACAACCAACGGCGTGCACTTTTTCACACACATGACAATGGATTCAGATTTTTGGTTGGTGTCAAAATGCTAGGACACTTGTCGAGACATGTCTATGGACATGATACTTTCTATAGGTGGAAGTATAGGACATCAGACAAGTGCTCATTGGTGCCCAATATGTGTGTAGAAAAATTTGAAAGCTGTAGAAGCCGTTGTGTTTTGTAGCCTCCAGTTCTTTTTTTACTTTAAAGTAAAAATTCATACGCTTCGTGTGGTGTCCCCAAGTATGTCGGTGCAACAGTATGTCTGCTGCAACAGTAGTACTTTCTGTCCTCGTGTGGCCCCAGCCTAAAACTAAATATCAAGACATTGTATAAAGCTTCATTTTGGTTATTTTTCACTCTACTATTATTCTTTCAAGGCTTGCAACTGTTCAGTGTATTCACAGAATACGCAAAAAGTGTAGGTTTACTAAAATCCGAGTCAGGGTATTATTAACTGAAGATCGAGATAAGGTAGAAATTTAGAATGATTACTTTTCTTCAGTATTTATCAAAGAGACATGCAAATCATTGATAAAAACTTAATAAAATGTGATTGGTTGACACAAGAAAAGGTGTTGAATGTGAACAAAGCCCCAGGGCCGGATGGAATTCACCAGTACAGATGGAGCTGTGTGTTAATCTTTCAAGATGGAATTGTACCAGAGGCTTGGAGAAAAGCTGATGTGGTCCCTATATTCAAGAAAGGGTCCTCTAGATTGTAAGCTCCTATGTACAGGGCCCTCTACACTTCTTGCTTCCACCATATGTCCGTTCATCTGTATTTTGTTCCCTCTGGTTATTGTAAAGCGCTGCAGAAACTGTTGGCGCTATATAAATGATTACAATAATAAAATGTGTGCATGGGAATTGTAGACCTGTGAGCTTAACATCTGTGGCTGGGAAAGTATTTTTTCCCAGTATGTTGCATATTGGCGAGCGCTTCAGACTGGGTTTTTTGCCTTCTTTTGGATCAACAGCAGTAGGTGATGTGTGAAAGGCTGAACCCGATGGACGCATGTCTTTTTTCAGCCTATGTAACTATAGCATATTGGCTAATCTACCGTCAATATGAATCGGTTTCTGTCAAGAGTATAGTGAATTGAATGATGTTCAAATTCGTGACCGGTCACATTTCAACTGATTATATTAGGAGGAGTCATATATTATGTAATGTCTGACTGAATAATTTCCCTCATTATTTTTTAATGTTAATAGTATGTCCACATAAAGAATACAAATTTAATCATAAATCATGATGATAAAAGACCTGGTAACTTAAAATAAGGACAGATTGATGCACAGAATAGAAAAATATAGGATAAAATGCTAAATAATAACAAAAGGGTAAATTTGAGACTAGGCACTAATAAAAAAGTAAGATCTGAAGATTAATGAAAACAACAGAATGCAAGAAGAGAAGAATATAAGCATGACAATTTAGATGGCAACAGTGTACATTAATATTTATAAAGGAGATGATGATACTTTGATTATTTTCATGGACAGGCAAGCAGAAGTAGTTATAAGGTCATCAGTGAGGAGTTAGTAAATAATAGATTGTCAGTCCATCCACAATATACTAGGGACTGGAAGTAATATGGCATCTAGGTCTACTGAGCGTGTGTTTTCATAAGGGATACAGGATTACTTCTTCATGCAGTAAATAAATGTATTTACATTTCAATTCCACTGTATTAACGTTACAAATGGACTGGCCATGGGCTGGAGTCACATACAAAGGGAGATGGCTGGTGCTGCCAAGTACACTGAAGTTTGATGAATTTAAAATTAACAAGAAAAAAAAATCTGGATAAGTACAGAACATCAGAAGAGTAACCGTAAGACTATTTTGCACTTACCATAGGGTTACTGTGGTTATTATCAAGGCAGAATCGATAATTTAGAAGCGCTCTATTTTGTGCCCATGGTGACCAAGCAGTTTAATGAATTACTTGTATTAAGGTACTGAAATGTCATCACTGGTAAATTGTACACCCGGGGAGCCCACATGGAGAGGGAAGTTTATTGAGAATGGAGCGGAGCGACTACGAGAGTACCAGGCAATATTGATGAGGAAGAAAAGTAAGCTAAAAGGAAATACTAGAATACTAGCTAATAAAAATAGAAACTAATATGTAAGGTCAAGAAGTAGCATTGTCATAATACGAGAGATGGACACTGATATGGACAACAGGAAAATCTTAATGTTGAATTGTGACAGATAAGGAAAATGGCAAAGTATTAATTTAATCTAGAACAGAGGCAGGGGCACATCCATGGAGAGGCTGGGGGGGGGTGTTAAGTCAGTCTCAGATGCATTCCAAAGATATCTATGGAGGTTCTCCTGACTTTTATGAATAGTTTAAATGGTTGCCCAGATAATCTGGCAGTAACAATGATCAAGAGTAAACGCTAGTAGAACCAGTAGCAGTGACAGGATCCCCTCACATCTGCATCCTCCAAACCTTACCCTTCTCCCATACTAACCTCAACCTGTGAACCTAAGCATTAAGATAAGATTATTTGTTCTGCCACTATAAATGGATGTGGTTTGAAAGGAGGTAAATGAAGGGAGCAGGAACTGGGTTTTAGAGGAAGCTGAAGTACATGGGAAGAGGTATACGTATAGAAATGGTGTTCATTGTCATGAGACTTGCTGTGAGATGGAAGAGAAGAACTTTATAACAAGAACGGCTTGAAAGAACAGTTCTGGAAAGGACATTAAGCAGATACAGAGAGATAAGGGATGTGTGTAAAAAGGTGAGCAAAGGGTCTTGGTATAGTGAAGTGTAGTACATGATACCTGGGATCAAAGACATCTATAATCAGTGGATTACTTTATGTTAAAGGATTATCTCTACTGTTGGGATGAATTAACCACAGAAATTAACAATTACATGTATTTAGAAGCTCCACCACTACAGCCACATTTTTGTGTAGGCTCCTCATTGGTTCCCATATAACAATGTCTCTGCACATTGCACTGACCTTTGAAAACCTTTGGAATTAATTCACCAATCAACTTTGACAGGACTAACCACTCATCATTAGTGTCTAGTATTGCTGGTCCCTTTTTTATGGTTTAATTAAATCTTATGCAAATTTGTGTAGTTATAACACATTTGAGAAACCATCTTGGAGTATAAGGTCTCATATCAACAAAGAAGGATGCCAAGGAAAATGCATTGTCTGACAAGCACGTGTGACACGTGTCCGCATAGTTTTGCCCATCCAGCATACCTGAAGACATAACAATTTACAAGGTAAACATTTGTGAGCTGTATATGTGATCTTCACTTCTCACAAAGACATACATTAGTCTTTATTTTCTGATCATTCTTAAAATGTATGTAGCGCTGTGTTTAAATCTTACTGTGGCAGTACCTATTTTTGGCCACCGGAGGGAGACAAGCATGATCAGAGACACTGAACTTTGGGACTACATTGCCCGGCGTGCTTGGCAAACAGACAGGAAGTGGGTGGGACACAGCGGCTGTACATCCTGAGCCTCGTGGAGAACGCGCCAGAGCGCGCCAGGGAGTGCATGGAAGAGGACGCAGTGCTGCAGAGCGGAACCCTGACTAGGCCGGAGCGCAAGTGTGGCCTATCTGAAGTTGAGTGGGGTTATCCTGCCTTGCCAGAAGGAGCCTTACCCACCGACCATCACCACAAGTGTTATCCAGACAAGCTGAGGACCCCGAGTGAGGAGTACCGCGAGTCCAACGGATGGGAGAGCAGGCGGTAGCTGGACAAGTCCGGGCCGGAACACAGAGAGCCTAAACATCGATCCAGTAGCCGGTATCCCAGCGGAGAGACGTCCTGGGTCAGCGGAGCCTTGGATCAACGGATGGGTGAGAGGCCTCCAAGGCCGGTTCTTCAAAGCTCAAGCATGCTGTTGTTTTAATTCTGAAACCCACAGGGCCCCAACTTGACTAGTCGAAGACATTGCTTAAAAGATTCACTGGCCAGTTGAATAGTACCCGGGTACCATAACACACACATACACTCACAATTCGGGACTTAACCTGTTCGGGACTCACTCCTTAGTATCCGAAAAAGGGGAAAAGATTTGCATCTTATTTTATTTTTCCGCTGCGCGTTTCTCGTAATTACGAAGCATTGTGTCTTTTCTGCTCGGTCGCGTTTTTCCAGAAATACGAAGTCTCGCATTTCTATTTTCCCGCTGCGCGTTTACCGCAATACGAAAATCTGTAAATATATCTACGAACACCGTATCTCATTATATGCCTTTTACTTCAGTAAACTATATAATTTATAAAATCCACAGCGGTGCTGGAGTATATTTATTCCCTAGTGCGGGGAGACTGACCCGTGGTTCATTTTCAGCGGCTCCTCCGGGAGTGAGCGCTACACGTAGTTAATGGTTGCAGGAATGGGGTACTTGCCCAGTATTCACAGAATAACTGTGTCCTGGGAAGTCATGGAACATTTCATTTAGGTCAATTCTACAAGCATTTTAAGATATAAACTACTTTTAAATATACTAAGAACATTTTCTTTAAATTAATATATATAGCCGTGAAAAATGTGGTACAAACTAAAATGTTTTCACTTAGTAAAATAAATTTGCAATGAAATCATACAGTTATCCCTGGCTTCTAGATCAAAAGAGGGACAAGTAGTGCACATCTGTCACTAACAACCTATCCTTTATGAACTGTACAAAGCTGCATATGGGCTAGATTCCAAGTCAGGTGTAAATTTCCCAGAAGCAGTAAGGTCTATGGCATTGGTAATTGGAATCCCTCCCTATTTGTTTTAATTATACATTGATGTGGCACTTGCTACACATTGTATAGTATATGTGTATTATGTCTTCCAATGGCAGGCATGTCCATGCTATCACCGTTTTTACTACTTTGCATCATTCCGGAGACGCTTTCCTTGCCCTGTGTATTTTTCAAATCAGGTGTCTTTCCATACAAGCTTCTCCGACCATGTGTCATTCTCACAATGCTTGCCTTCAGCTGCGTCATTCTGGTGACGCTCACTCAAACTGGCATCATTCTGCGACTATACATCAGTGACGTGCAAACAGGGGTGGAGCAGGGCCTCACCTGCCTTTCCAGCATTAAGTGGATATTAAAATAAGTGATGTAATGAAATAAAATCTGATAAATAAAACCGTTCACACACTCACCTGCTCCACGCTCCCCCGCTGTCCGTCTCTGCTCTGTTTTTTTTTCTTCTGAGTTCACTGGCTGTGTATGAATCATAACAAAGCAGCGGCAGCCTGCTCTGACCCTATGCAATTTGCGCAGCTGAACGCTTCACTAATCACGTAAGCTCACGCTGGCCAAGGGAGATTCAAAGGTCTGCAGCGCGCGTCTGGCGCTGCCTACTTCCTGAATCTACTAATTGCTTGGACCAATGAGAAAGCACCAATGGTCTCAAGCTATTCAAAAAACGCCTCCATGGGAGGCAGGCCTCTCATGGATTGATTGACACAGGACAGTCATGTTACTGTCCTCATCAGTCATGGGGGCGCGCCATGGGGACATGTCCCTGGAGGCACATCCTGGTGAGCCCTGAGAGCAGCAGGAGATCCTGGGGAGCCATGAGAGCAGCCAGAAATCCTGGGGAGCCCTGAGAGTTGCCAGATCCTGTTAAGCACTGAGAGCAGACAGATCCTGGGGAGCACTGAGAGCAGACAGATCCTGGGGAGCACTGAGAAAAGACAGATCCTGGGGAGCACTGAGAAAAGACAGATCCTGGGGAGCACTGAGAGCAACCAGTTCCTGGGGAGCACTGAAAAGCCAGATCCAGGGGAGCAGTAAACCTGATCCTACGTAACCTGTGTATAATTGGCTCTGATACTAGCCAGTGCCTCACCAGCCACTGACCTCACCACACGTCACTGCTATACATCCCTCACTTTTTTCTAGAATACCTTGTTTCACTAAGCACATGGGAGTGTTCTATACCCTATTATAAGACATCCTCTTCATTAGAAAGTTGCTGCTCGTAGTGCTCTGACTCTCATCGGGCACTCGATCCAGATGTCTCTCTTGGGCTGACCTGTTGGGAGGCTGTCGCAACAAATAGGGATGACAAACATGGCGGCGGCCGCATGGGCTTGGCATGGGGGTGTGGCATCTTGTGCTGGGACCCGGCAATAGCCAGGGGACGCGTACTTTCCATGAGGGGGCGTGGCTCCCATTCAGGTTGGCAGGGAGGTCGCCATGGCAGCAGGCGCCCCTTTGGCCTACGGATATGGAGTGGTTTAGGCAGGAATTTGCTGGTTTGGATTGCATGCTGTTTGTACTTGTTATTATGATGTGTTTGTGGTATCGTTCAATTTAATACAATTTCAATCGGATTTATTTTGCTTTGATTCCAAATCTGTCTTTCAACTACATTTGTCCTTTGTACTAGTAAAAGATAAATACAGTTGTGTTCAAAATGATTCAACCCCCACTGAAATTGAGTGTTTTGGCCAGTTTGACATTGATTTTGATCATTCAGTCATCTTGCTTACAATTAAATCAAAGAGGCACGTGTAGGTCAGACAAATATAACATAACATTTATAATGAAATAACCACAAATGTCTTTTCTGTGCTCACATCATTATCAGTTTTATTCAACCCCCAAGTGACATTCAATCTTAGTACTTAGTACAACATCCTTTTACAGTTATAACAGCTTTTAAACATGAAGCATAGCTTGACACAAGTGTCTTGCAGCGATCTACGGGTATCTTCGCCCATTCGTCATGGGCAAAAGCCTCCAGTTCAGTCACATTCTTAGGCTTGCGCACTGCAACTGCTTTCTTTAAGTCCCACCAGAGGTTCTCAATCGGATTTAAGTCAGGTGACTGCGATGGCCACTCCAAAATGTTCCAGCCTTTAATCTGCAACCATGCTCTTGTGGACTTGGAGGTATGCTTGGGATCATTGTCCTGTTGAAAGGTCCAACGTCTCCCAAGCCTCAGGTTTGTGACGGACTGCAGCACATTGTCATCCAATATCTCCTGGTACTGAAGAGAATTCATGGTACCTTGCACACGCTGAAGCTTCCCTGTACCTGCAGAAGCAAAACAGCCCCAAAGCATGATTGACCCCCCGCCATGCTTCACAGTAGGCAAGGTGTTCTTTTCTTCATAGGCCTTGTTCTTCCTCCTCCAAACATAGCGTTGATCCGTGGGCCCAAACAGTTCTAATTTTGTTTCATCAGTCCACAGAACACTATCCCAAAACTTCTGTGGTTTGTCCACATGACTTTTGGCATACTGCAGTCGACTCTTCTTATTCTTTGGAGACAGCAAGGGGGTGCGCCTGGGAGTTCTGGCATGGAGGCCTTCATTACGCAGTGTGCGCCGTATTGTCTGAGCTGAAACTTCAGTACCCACATCTGACAAATCTTTTCTCAGTTTTCTCCACTCTACGCTTCAGGTAGCGCACAGCAGTCGAAGTCAGCATCTTCTTTCTGCCACGACCAGGTAGCGTTTCAACAGTGCCCTTTGCCTTGAATTTGCGAATGATGCTTCCTATGGTCTCTCTTGGTATGTTTAACATCTTTGCAATCTTCTTATAGCCATTGCCCTTCCTGTGAAGAGTAATCACCTCTTCTCTTGTCTTCCTGGACCATTCTCTTGACTTCACCATGTTTGTAACCACACCAGTAAATGTCTAGAAGGAGCTGAGTATCACAGTCATTTTAAAGCTGCCTAATTGGTGCTTATTATGCTTTATTGCTGCTCCGTGACATCCACAGGTGTTTTCAATACCTGATTGAAAACACTTGAATGAACCTCTGTTCTTCAGAGTGGTAGTCTTTAAGGGGTTGAATAATTATGTCAATGAAGAATTCACAAAAGAAACATTTACTACTGTATTACAAAACCAATTGATGTCATTTTAGTTGCATATGGTTCTTTAAAAAGTCCTTGTAGGATTTCATTCTGAATACAATTACAAATGTACACTAAATTCCTTAAAACCCTTTACAGCATTGGGGGTTGAATAATTTTGAACACAACTGTATATATTAGGAGATGCTAGCTACTTTTAATAATACTATAATGTAATATCAGCTAAGGAAGCACACATTTCTTGTTTTATGCCACTATGTCAATAGAGGCATGGAGAGCAAAGCCTTCAAGGGAATATTTCTTAACCTATTCACAGCTCTGTCAGCACAGATGTAAATCAATCCATAGAGATGGGGTCTTGGAATAAATATCACTGGGAATTACATTTTTCGTGACTGCTTTGATATGCAGAAGAACTTATTTGCTCTTATTATAGGATGATGCTGGGCCTGTGCGTGACTAACCCAAAGTTTATCTTGATAAAGACTCATACTGTGATGAGGTGATATGTCTGTCTATTCAAATTATCTTTCTTATATCATGAGAAAAAAACAATTCTATGGTTCAGGATCTTCCTTACATAATTATGACAAAGTATTCCAGCTTGAAAGACACTCACATTATCACACAAGATACTGGTCTGGTTTTGAAGACCTTTATAATACTGCAAAATAAAAATCTTTGTTTCAAAAAGTATGTATGAAACAATCCCAGAAAACATGGAGCAAAAACCTATTGCATGTATATGTATTTCAGTGACTTTATTTTAGACTGCATTGTTGCATACACTCACTAAAGGGAAATTCTAACAACTATGACCATTTAATTTAAATTGTCATGATTAGCTGAGTGTCTCCACTCACACCTTTGGGGTTTAGGTCATCAATGCTCAGCTCTGTTCATTACGGACCAGTAAGTGCTGATTTCAGCTTAGAGCATTGCTTCCCAAACCTGTTGTTGGGACCCTCAACAAGGCCAGATTTTGCAGAGCACTTTGGGGAAATGCAGACTGAATCCTGCAATCACTGAGAAGCTAATTATATCACATGTGCCGTGCTTCAGATATCTGGCAAACCTGGCCTGTCAGTGAGTCCTGATGACAGGTTTTGGAAACACTGGCTTAGTGTGTCCCATTAAATACTACACATACTTAACTCCTGCTATGTGCCAAGATCAGGCTCTCCATATCAACTAAAACGCCGATCCTAACTGGTAGCATATAATATAGGACAAGGTCTACAAGTGTTCTCAAAGGAGTTTCAGAGTCAAGGGCTTTTTGTTTTATTTCGAAAGGAAAGTACTTTGGATAATAAGTGCTGACATTTCCAATGAGACAAAATACAGTACAATCCTAGTAAGAAAGAAACACACAATCCAAAAGGAAGGAACAAAATATATGACAACAACAGACGCTGCAGTATGAATAAAACCATTGTAAACATGGCTCTGCATCATAGTCACTATAATGTTTACTTTTACTTAGCGGGATAAATGCAGGGATCCCAAATCTCCCGGAAGTCCCGGGAGTCTTCCTGAAGTGAATGCAGGCTCCCTGACATCCGCAAACACTTCTGAAACTCCCAGGTTTGGAAGAGGTGGGATCCGTAAGCCAATGCCAGTAAGTTAAAAGCAGTTGTCAATAAGATGCATTATGGAAACAAATAATTAAGATGAGCAGAATTTCTTAATTTTTAATCTGCAATGGTTTTACTATGATGGAAGGCACCTGATGCACAGACGGCAAATTACACAGCTCTGCCTGATGATCCTCTTGCAGAAGTGTCAACAGAAGAGGTACATTGGTGCACTGCTCACAGATGTCAACAATAAAAGGTCAAACCTGGCCACAGCTTTAGGTAATATTCAGATTAATAATATCCCAAGTAATAACTTTAAGCCATTTCGGCTCTTACCAACTTGAGGCTTCGCAAGCAACTCATCAGGGCAGCAGGGCTAGTCATTACAACATTAGTGAATAAGAAATTGCTGGCTGACAAAAAGACAGAGTCACAGTTTACCAATCACTTTCTTAGGCTATCACGTCATAAAATAGAAAGCAGGGGAATCAGTGGGCAGGATTCATTAAAGGTTGATGTGGCTACGATGTGGCTATCCAGTGCATATTAAATTATTTTATATTGTTACATTAGTAAGAAAACAAGTCTGGGTGAAGTAGAGGTAACATCACTGCTCTGCGGTGGAGAGCCTATGGAGTCATGGGTTCGATCCCAGCGAGCAACCTCTCCAGTAAGTGTCCTTGGGCAAGACACCTAATGGTATATACTCGCCACCCAGGACACACTGGAAAACGAGAGAAATCTCAATGTATCCTTCCTGGTAAAATCCTTTCTAAAAAAAAAAAAAAATACACATACCATGGCAGTTATCCCAGTGCTTGTAGAAAGACGGTGGACAGTGTTCTATGCATGATCCAGCAAATAGGATGTAGCGATCCATACACTGTAGGCAGTCATTCTTGAGAGGTCCTTTACAGGCGTTACAACTCCAGTCACACTCTGCAAATAGGGAAACATAAAAATGCAAACAAACAACAGTTACAGCAAAATCACTTACTAATAAAAGCAGAAAACCAAGAGAATGGACGGGAAGCATAGGGAGCATAAGTGGGGTTTTATGGGTTTGTTTGTTTTTTAAAGCCACTGTTATCAATAAAATAATTGAATTGCCAAAGTAAATCCATTTAAGTCCCCTAAACCATTTTATCAGTATGTTTTATCTGAGGGGAAACTGGAACGCATTATGTCTCTGGAGAATTACAGCTATACCAATCAACAGTTGAAAACCAAGTAAATCCTCTAAATAGAAAAAAAATCATCAAAAATAAATGAGCTGAAATACATAAGTAAATAATTGACAAACGGGTAATAAAATAATAATAGCGTTTACTCTGTATCAATAACAATTAGGTGGCGACTTTAAAATGATCTGGTTTATAATTTCATGGGCGTTTTGATTTTTGAGTGAACAACCGATTGAAATAGTTAGTCATTTTGCATTTTTTCTATCCCAGAAGTGTTGCTACTTCTCAGAGACAACTGGAGCATCAGCCCAAAGAATAAAAATATAATTATATCACATGAAAATTAAGAAAAATATATATAAAACGACACCTGCAGACACTGACAAGCACAAATATCCAGAGCCCTGGCAAAAATCATGCAGAAACTGTTTACAGTCATACAGACACACACTGACAAACAATATGTAGGACTGATAAACACACAAGCAGACATTGACAGTCAGACAGTGGTAGTCACAAAGGTGCACACATATTCATGCATGTAGGCACTTATATTGTCACGCAATCATGTGTATTATATACAGACACTTGGTGAGAAAAGATTTTTTTTCCCAGCCCTCTTGCCACCCCCTCATACCCAGGCTCACTTCCTGTTTGGAGTTGGAGTTTGCGTATAACTGTGTTCCCACTGCCTTGGGTGTCACAGAGAGGTTGTGGTCAGCTTCTGTTAACGGGAGGCACAAGAGATGTTCAGTTCACCCCTGGGAAGTAAGGGAACTTTTCCAATATATTTACCCTCGGCCAGACCCCTATGCAAAAGATTTGTTCACCTTACAGTAGTGCCCTTATTGCACCACCACCCCATTGGAGATATGGCACTTAAATTGCCCGGGTAAGGGCTTATAGCTCCTCTTAAGCCCCCTTAAAGCCCCTCTGTATCAACAACCATACTCTACCCCAAGGTCAAAATAATCCTTACTGCTTGCTGTACTTATTTGATTTACACATGCATGGCATTTAGGTTTGCTTCTTAGGTGGTAGCAGACTAATATGCACATGGCATGGGTTTCCGCTATAATGCCACAAGTGAGTTAATACTTTTACCTGGTTTGAGATTCGACATGTTGCAGGCTTGCCCTCTACAAAAACAACTATTTTCCACTGTTTATTAATGATCAGTAGGAGAGTATATCAATGCTTCTTGTCCGATCATGCTCAGTGTGTCTAATTCGTTTGTTAATTTGGTTTGTTTTCTCCTTCCCATTGTACAGCACTACAGAATTTTTGGCGCTTATGAATGCTTGTATTTGTATTGTTAGCATAGCTATGCACCCACTTTCATACACCCTATATCATATCTAGGATCACCAGACTGGAGTAACAGACTCTAGTTGTGGCGAGGGCAAAGGTTATGTCAAATTGTAATGATCTTTTTTAGAGACAAAAAGCCAAGAATGGCAGATCTCCTTCCTTAGGACAGCTCAGTTCTAGATGAAGAAAAACCTGCTATATCAGTTTAAAGATTAGTTTTAAACCAGCAAATGTCTACAGAATCAGTTCCCCTGTTAAAATGGGGACTTATGGAGCGGTCATAGCAGCTAATAGAAAAGGGAACTGCACCACAATAGTTTCTTTCAAGAAAACAAAATTGTGCATTGTGCGCTCTGACAATTTACTTTTCCTATTTGTTACTCCATTTATAAAGAAGGAATTGGATGATCTGAGTTCGGAGCAATCTTACTTTCCTGGAGTTGAATAAAAATATATATTTATTCATCTATTGTTCCATGAACTCTCTAAGCTCTGACAAAGCAGACAACAGTAAGAAAGAAACATGAGAATTCAAAAGGAAAACCTTTGAAAGCATGCCAAATTCACTGAAAAATACATCTAATTGCTAAATTATTTCATCCTTTGATGCAAACAGATAAGTTGACACTGCTCAGAAAAACTCAATGGCGTGAGGGAATTGGCTAGCAAGGAGGTGTTCCGCTTAGGGTATATTTTTAATAAACATCATCATTTGTTTCCGATGAGTTGCATTAATGTTACAAAAACAAGAGAGTACATTTTTGCAGATGTATTTTCTTTTTGTAGAAATATACTGCACCATTGTAAAACTTTTACTTTTTATTTTCATACTGTCATTATGTTGTTTTATCATTAATATATGGATTATTTTACTATATATTTTATTTTTCCCCAAACATGTTTTAATATATATATTGTAACCCCTTCAAGCCACAGTGCTCGCTGTGTCATCCTTGCGTTGGGTGGGTCTAAACGCCATGGGCTGGCATTGCACGCCCCGCTCACTCCCTATAGAGTCCTTTGCCCCGCTTTCCCTGAATGCACGCCTAGCAGGTCATTGGCTGCCACATGACTACCTGAAATCAGGCAGTTCTGCAACAGCCAATGACCTGCTCAGGCCAAAGGAGGGCCTCAGAGCCTGTGGAGTGTGCTATGCCACCGGAAGGGCCCTGGCGGTAAGGTCAAAGGGTCACTACCATCCAAAAATTAAATTTACTTTTTATGTTACTGATATCTTACATGTGCTTTGGTGTTCTCTTGTATATCTAGTTAAGAAAATATTTTACTCTATATTTGTCACTGGGTGCATCCATTTTGTGATCTTTTATGTTGTAAACTGACCCCCCCCCCACAGTATCTTTACCTCACTTGGTCCTCATTGTGTGGCACTGAGCATAGAATCGAATGAATGGGTCTGAAGTCATGAAAAACAACTCACATCATTGTATTGTGTGGGATGTATTCAAAGGACATCACCAGGGGGTAGATTAGAAGACTTTTAAGCTCCCTGTCATATCTCATTGAGCTGCCATCTTTAACCCTTTTGCTGCGGACAATGTGTGGGGAACAACATGGTGTGTCACTGCTGTGAGCGGAGGATATTCCCCACACATCGTGGGGTCTATGCAGGGTAAGGAGCCCATACCCACCTTTCCGGCTGGAGTCCTGCAGTGGACTGACTTCCTTGAAGTCAGACCTTCACTTTTATACCCCAGCCAGTGCACTGATGTCATTGCGCCAGGTGCAGTGATGTCAGTTTCAGGCGACCCCCTGGCAGAGCAGGGAGAGTGCCTGAAAGGGGGGACATTTAGATTCCTCTATCTCCCCATCATTAAGGACTAAAAACACATCTTGGATGTCAGCCCCGACTCCTGAGCCTCCTCTCGTCCACTGGTGTCATCGTGCATGAGTGCGATGACGTCATAAAGGTAATTAACTCCTCGTTGGGTAGGAGATTCCCTATGATTGTCACAGGGAGGCGAGGTCGAGCCCAGGATGCGGTTACAGAGTTCCTTCCACTCTGACGCTCATCTGGCGTCCATCTGGCTAACTCGCTGAGCACAGGAGGTTAAACATGCGGTAGCGCTATCACAAGTATCTCATCTGTTAGAACAAAGGATATTGATTGCCAGAGATAGTAAATAAAATTTTACTTTTATTGGAAGCTAAAAAACAGAACAACAAAATGACAAACCAAGGAATAGATAAAAAGTCTCTATCTATTCCTTGGTTTGTCATTATCTTGTTCTGTTTTTAGTTTGCAATAAAAGTAAAATTTTATTTACTTACTATCTCAGTCAATCAATATCCTTTGTTCTATCCATATTCCAGGGGTACCCCCATTTCTGTTGCGTGATATTGACTGTCACTATTCCTGCAGGGGTTTTCTTTCATGCTTCCACTTGTTTACCTGCCTTAGTATAGACCATATATTTCCATTATCTCATCTGTTAGCGCTACATTCCGGGGAGACGTATTCAGCTAGAGTCTGCCCTGGAATACGGTGCTAAAATGTGGATGCTACGGGGAAACCTGCATGTGCTGACTAGAGCAGCCTGAGAATAGTCAGTATTGGCTACTGTCTCCTTAAGAGACAGCTTTATAATGTTTAAGAGCTATCCCTTTAAGGGCAATGTCTTCAGGGAAATGTAGTTCTGTGACATGTGACCAGTTCTATGTGTCTGATTGGTGCTGAGGTGCTTTGCATGCTGGTAAGAAGAAAGCCCTCCATTAGGAATTCCAATTCTCCAGAAGAGCAGCTTCTCACACTCTCTCAGCATGGGAGTGAAGTTACCCTCTTCTCACACCGTATGAAGGGACAGACTGAGTAATCCGGATGAATCTTTTCAACACTGTAAGTGTTTGTTTAGGATGCCTGGAAATAAAGAATCTGTATGTAAAATACCCCTTTATCGGAGTTATCACTGCTGTTTTCTGCAAAGCTACCGTGGGAACAGAACAGTGAGAAGAGGCTGGATAGATTCATTCCCAAGCTCCATTTGATTGTTAACCCTTTGAAACAACGAAAGACTGTTTGGCCTTCACTTTATGCAGCTGCATCTAAAAGCCAGCTTCCTAAAGGACATTTTTTTTGCATTTAAAGCTAAACGAGTCAGTCTGGCTGCTCCCCCTCCTTTTTTCTCACCTCATGGAAAGGCAGCTTAACTTCAGCAATTGAGAAAACAAGTTTGTGAAGTTTATATCAAAGTAAAGGTTCCAAGGCATGTGGCTTAAAAGGCAAGAAAGTCTGCGCAGAATGAGTTATTAATTCAGCTGTTAGCTTAACTACTGTTAAAAGAGAAAATACACTGGAAAGGAAAATCACCCTCAGGTGTGCAGGCCTGGTAAAGCCCAAAACAGAGACTCAAGGCAAGGCCCTTAGGAGATATATAATTGGAAATTCCAGCTCTGCAAACCTCATCCAGGGTAAAACTCCCTAGCCCAGTAATCTCTCACATTAGTTACACTCAGCGTCCTTTGGTGACTCCTCTGCAAACTACAGGCCAGCATTAAGCCAAGCAAACCGCGCCAGCTGCAACGCACTCCAGCAGCGCTCCCCAGAGACCGCAAGGTAAACCGCGCCAGCTGCAACGCACTCCAGCAGCGCTCCCCAGAGACCACAAGCAAACCGCGCCAGCTGCAACGCACTCCAGCAGCGCTCCCCAGAGACCACAAGGTAAACCGCGCCAGCTGCAACGCACTCCAGCAGCGCTCCCCAGAGACCGCAAAGCGAACCGCGCCTACGTCTACAACAGTTTGCGTAAAAGCACCCAAGTGGGCAAATAGTGAACTGCATTGACATTTCTAAAAGTGTTTTAGCAATTTCTTGAGTCTCCTCAATCATGGCAGAAGGCTGTGACGTGCCAAAAGAGTTGGGCCTACTAATCGACCCCGACTCAAATGAAGAGTGTGTCCTCCGAAATTCAGAAGATGCAAAGGCAACTCAGAGACAATATGAAACGAGGGCGCATAGGGAGCTCACCAAGGAAATGCGATCGTATCTGATGGTTGAGTGGGACAGGTATTACAAAAGCTACACTAATTCCCGAGATAAATTAATAGAGCTCTACAATAAACCTAAAGGAGAGCTCTCTCCTGGTCGCATCACAATTGAGAACGAACGCATGAGGAAGACGCATCTAAAGTCAAAGGATAGCGAACGCCACCTCATTTTCATCCAGTCACAGTTGGAAGACCCAAGTCTCCAAGCGGACTTACAAAGCATCCAGGCGTTTAACATACAGCATGCGAATTTCCTTTCAAACTGTGATGACTCTCAGACAAATCTGCAAGCAAAGGACTCAAGCAACGAGAAGGCCGAGTCGGAGTCATCCCATCGCTCGTACAGGGCCTCTTCTCATGCTTCAAAGAAAGCCTCGTCCTTTCACCCCAAACCGGCACGGTCTCACTCAGGTAGCAACGTTTCACAGCAATCTTATATCACAGGTTCTAACCATTCTTCCAAAGCATCCTCTCATCACAGCCGTTCGTCCCGTGCCTCGAGTAAAGAGAGTCTCGCCGCCCTAGCGATATTAGCACAAATCGAGGCTGATGAAGCTGCTGTAGATCTGCAAGTGGCAGATGAAGAGCGATTACAAGAGGAAGAAGTGGCCAAAGCCATAGCTCAAGCCAACCGTACGTATCTTCAGCATAAACGGGAGGCTGCAAAAAAGGCAGTACGGGCAACAGCTTTACGGGCGGAAGCTGCCAATGCTTCCCTCAACTTCAATCCTACACAGCTGGAAGGAGAGAACTTGCAGAACCGTGTCGAAGCCTACGTGAACAACCAGAACTCATTACGGCAGGGACAAGGAGGAGAATCTCAACCACTAGTTTCGCGAACTATTCAGAATGCTGACACCGCCAAATTCGTACAAGTCGAAACCCTCTAGAAGCTGAAAAATTTACTCCAACAAGCCAAGACACAAGAGGTAACCAGATTGTTCCATCAGCATTAGTGAAGGATACTCAGCAGGCAGACACAAGAGTAGCCGCGAGCCACAACCTCAACGTAGAGGCAGCAGTGTTCCAGCCACAGCCTCAAGGCAACTCATGGACGGACGTGAAGCCCATCAAACACGATCGACCTGCCCAGCGGCGAAAGGAACAACCATCACATGTGTCATGGCAAGACGTAATAATGAATAAGTATTCTGCAGACACAGAACAGCTGTCCTTAGCTTCCGCTCCTGATCCTAGGGACTATGCTTACCAGGACCCACGGGAAAACCCTGATCCTGCTTTCACCAATTCCATATGGTTCAGCTTACCATCTCCCCCAAATACAAGCCCCATACAGCCCAGATGGACTTTGCGACACCCAGGGAAAGAAACACAGAATGCCCACCTCGACAAGGAAGGTGGATTTGGCTTCAAGAGGAGCACAGAAGTTTTCTGACAAGCCAGGCAGAGACTATTTACTATGGAAGCACATCTTCTTACATACCGTTAGTGACGAGAGGTTACGGCCAATCGAGGAGATCATACATCTGATGGCTTGGCTAGGACCAGAATCTACACGAGTAGTAAAGGATATTTATTCATCTCATCTCGGTGACCCAGTCATCGCCCTCAAACAAGCCTGGGAAGTGCTCGATCAACGGTTTGGTGCATCCACGTTGACGGAGTCCTCGTTGTTAGAACGTGTTAGCGATTTCCCAGTCATCCGCACTAACGAACCTCACAGGTTATGGGACTTCTCTATTCTCCTTACACAGTTGCGAGCAGCCAAAGAAGATCCTAACCTAACGGGACTGACATGTCTCGACCAGCATAGAACACAGAAGCCTATCGTTAGAAAATTACCTACACAGTTAATCGAAAAGTGGATCGAATTATCAGATGCCTATAGAGAGCGCAACCTAGACAGAGACCCTCCCTTCGCCGCTCTTCAAGAATTTGTTGCCTACCAAACAAAACGGTGCAACGATCCTCGAAATCGAAGCTTCAGAGAAACGGAGTTCCTACCACCAAAAGGGCCAACTATAACTCCGACTTCAAGCGAACAACACAAATGGCGAGGGAAAGGACCATTGTGTCTGTCCACAAAACACAGGTCGCTGCCTCATCCACAAGCAAGTCAGATGAGTATCCGTCGAAGAGAGCACTACCTAAAACCCTAAGCACAAATAAAGATCCTTTCTGTCCACTCCACAAGTCCTCGCACTCTCTGAACAAGTGCAGAAACTTTGGAAAGAAGCCCCTAGAAGAAAGGAAAGCCTTGATCAGGGAGTACAGACTTTGCTTCAAGTGTTGTGAGTCTACAGAGCACATGGCCAAAGCTTGCACAAGTAAGGTACAATGTCACCTATGCGGTAGTGACAGACACCCTGGTGCACTGCATCCAGATTCCGAGCCAACACAATGGACAACACCTACCCCTCCTTTGCCTAAGGAGTCACAGGACAATACTGAAGCGCATCGAGAGGCAACCGCAAGTTTCAACTGCACGACAGTATGTGGTGGCTCAGCATTCCCTCGCTTATGCCACGAGATCTACCTAACCAAAGTCTACCCAACCGGACACCCTGAAGAAGCTGTGAAGATGTATGTGATGCTGGACGGACAAAGCAATCAATCGTTAGCCAGGTCAGCATTCTTCGACCTCTTTAACGTCCGAACCGATGACACATCATTCACTATTTCCACGTGCACCGGTTCCCAGCGCACGGCGGGGAGGAAAGTCACTGGATTCTGCATAGAATCATTAGATGGAAGTGCAAAACTGAAACTGCCACCATTGCTAGAATGGGATGCTTTGCCAGATGATCGCAACCAGATAGCGACTCCAGAGGTAGCAAGCAATATACCTCACCTGAAACACATGGCTAGCCTCTTCCCTGCCCTAGACCCCGAAGCTGAAATCCTTCTCTTGTTGGGATTAGACGCCTCCGAAGCTTTCCTTCAACATGACCAGGTTAGAGGCCCAGCAGGTTCTCCGTTTGCCCGCAAGTCTGCACTCGGATGGGCCATCTTAGGAACAGTTTGTATCGATCGGCTGCAGGCCCCAACCCAAGTCAACGTTTTCGCAACCTCCATTCTCAGTAATGGGAGAGCATCACACTTCAAACAATGTCACGAGCACTTCACGACTTCAACAAACAATCCCGTTTTAGGAGCAACGGTGTTCGAGACCAGCAAAGAAGATAATGACCTGGCCTGGTCAATAGAAGACAAAGACTTTTTGCAGCTCATGGATAAAGAACTTCAGCAGGACGCCTCCGGGAGCTGGGTAGCCCCATTACCCTTCCGTACACCCAGACAGCGCCTGCCAAACAACCATGAACAAGCTCTCTTGCGCCTCTTCAGTCTGAGACGACTCATGAACAAGAAACCGCCAATGAGAGATAATCTAGTGGCGTTCATAGATAAGATGCTCCAGAACAGACATGCTGAGCTTGCCCCACCTCTGGAAGAAGGTGAAGAATGCTGGTACCTGCCATTCTTTGGAGTGTACCACCCACAAAAGCCAGGCCAGATTCGGGTAGTCTTCGATGCGAGTGCAAAATTCCAAGGCTTCTCCCTGAATAAAGCCCTTCTCACAGGGCCGGATCTCATCAACAGCCTCCTAGGCGTGCTCATTCGTTTCAGAAAGGAAGCCGTAGCCTTTATGGCCGACATCCAGCAGATGTTTTACTCATTCCTAGTCAGAGAAGACCACCGCAATTACCTACGTTTCCTGTGGTTCAGTGACGAACAGCGCAACCAGCAGATAACGGAGTACAGAATGCGAGTGCACGTTTTTGGGAACGGTTCTTCCCCGGCAATTGCCAACTACGGCCTGCAACGCACAGCTCGCATCGGCGAAACCAAATACGGCACAGATGCCAGACGATTCGTGGAACGAGATTTCTATGTAGATGATGGTCTAAAATCTGTAGCCACACCAGCAGAAGCTATAGACCTACTGAACAGAACACGCCAGATGCTAGCAGTAGCCAACCTCACATTGCACAAAATCGCGTCCAACAGTGAGGAAGTGCTTGAAGCCTTCAGTCCTGAAGATCATGCCAAGGGACTACAGGACCTAGATTTTACAACAGACATGCCTCTTATCCAACGTAGTCTCGGTCTATGTTGGGACTTGAAGAAGGACGCCTTCACCTTTAGAGTTCCAGCCCAGAAGTCCAATTTCACAAGGAGAGGAATTCTGTCAACGGTGAACAGCCTTTTTGATCCTCTAGGATTTGCCGCGCCTGTAACGATCCAAGGGAGGCTCCTTCTACGTACGCTATCCAAAACACCAAAGATTGGGATGAGCCACTTCCACCAGACCAGAAGCAAGAATGGGAGAAATGGTGTGCCTCCCTGAGATGTCTCCAAAACGTTAGTGTTCAGCGCACATACGTTCCCGTTTCACCCGCAGCTGCACTGAAAAAAGAACTGCACGTCTTTTCAGATGCATCGACTAAGGCAATAGCAGCTGTAGGATACGTCAGAGTCTACGGCCGGGAGAACAATACTCACATCGGTTTCGTAATGGGAAAGGCGAAGATAGCACCACAACAAGGTCACACAGTACCAAGGTTAGAACTGTGCGGCGCCGTATTGGCCGTGGAGCTTGCTGACCTGATAAAGAAAACTATAGACCTTGAGCTACAAACCACCATCTTCTACACGGACAGCAAGGTGGTGCTGGGCTACATTCACAACCAAAGCAGACGCTTTTATGTCTATGTGAGCAATAGAGTCGACAGGATCAGAAAATCTTCAGAACCTGAGCAGTGGCGACATGTGCCAACAGACCAGAACCCAGCGGATCATGCTACACGGTCCATCCCTGCTTCCCAGTTGGCAGAGTCAACCTGGATAAAGGGTCCTGAGTTCTTGACCTGTCAAGACACCTCGACGTTACCGGGACCGGAACACCATGAACTTATAAATCCAGATCAAGATGCTGACATCCGACCTCAGGTACTCAGTAAATCAACCCCTGCGGATGAGAAACCGGTGGTCCAAGCCACCATCTTCTCAACGATGGTCAAGAAAACCAAAATATTGCCCCTCGATCATAACCCAGTACCAGTTACCTTTGAAAATTTCTCTCGTTGGAGATCTGTCTTACGAGGCGTAGCAGCATTCATCCGATTCCTGCGTCGCAGAGCGAATCTGCAGATAAGCATTTCGGAAAGCCATCTCCAAGCACAGAGAGGAATTCTGCGATGGGTGCAACACGACGCGTACCCTCAGGAATTTGAATGGGCAAAAACTAAGAAGCCCATCCCAAAATCTAGCCCACTTCTGAAGCTGAATCCATACCTTGATAGACACGGCATGCTGCGAGTAGGGGGACGTCTGGAGAAGGCCGAATTGGATTTAAAGACGAAACATCCTATTATACTTCCCGCTCGTCACCATGTGACAAACCTGCTAGTTCAGCATCACCACGAAACCGTCCAACATCAAGGCAGACACTTCACAGAAGGAGCGGTTAGAGCTGCTGAACTCTGGATCGTGGGAGGCAAAATGCTCATTGCTACAGTCCTGCACAAGTGCCTACCTTGTCGTAAGCAGCGACGTGGGTCTTGCAACCAGTTGATGGCTGACCTGCCAATCGAGCGTCTTAGTACTGAACCACCTTTCACCAATGTAGGAGTAGACGTCTTCGGCCCATGGGCCGTGTGTACCCGACGGACCAGAGGTGGTCAAGCTGACAGCAAACGTTGGGCCGTTCTGTTCACGTGTCTCAGCATTAGAGCCGTCCATATCGAAGTCATCGAATCTATGGACAGCTCCTCCTTTATTAACGCTCTAAGAAGGTTCCAAGCCCACAGGGGCCCAGTCAAGGTGTTTAGATCCGACCGCGGAACAAACTTTGTAGGAGCATGCAAGGAGTTGCAGATAGATGAAAGCATTCGCCCGGATTCAGCAATTGACAAATACCTAAAGGCTCATGATTGTGAATGGACATTTAATCCTCCCCACGCATCCCACATGGGAGGATCATGGGAGCGAATGATCGGGATAGCCCGTAAAATCCTGGACTCCATGTTGTTGAAGGTACATATGCTGACCCATGAAACTCTTACCACCCTCATGGCAGAAGTAGCAGCCATCATTAACGCCCAACCTTTGGGCCCAGTTTCTACAGACCCCGAGAATCCAAGTATCCTCGCCCCAGCCACCTTGCTCACCTACAAAACAGGTGATTGGCCGGCTCCAGTAGGGAACTTCGTTCCCAAGGACATGTACAGACAACAATGGAGACAAGTGCAATGGCTTGCCAACACCTTCTGGAAGCGATGGAAGCAAGAGTACTTACCTACCCTACAGGAACGTCGCAAATGGCAGAACAAAGAACCAAATCTCGAAGACGGAGACCTTGTTCTTTTGAAAGATAAGGAAGCGCACCGTAACTCATGGCCTATGGGACTTGTGCACCAAGTCTTACCCAGCAAAGATGGATTAGTACGCCAGGTTGCAGTGCAGATCGTGAAGCCAAAGGAGTCCGGTGGCAACCAGCAGACTTTCACCAAGAAACTATATACCAGGCCAATTACCGACCTGGTCCTGCTGCTGAGGAAGACCGAGCTGGAAGATTGAACCTCCAAGCTTTGCATGCTTTGTGTATACTCATTGTTTGCATGTTTGATAATATGCCTTGATTATCTTCGTTAACAGTTTAGTTAGTAAGTAGTGGAATTTATAATTCCAGGCGGGGAGTGTGCTGACTAGAGCAGCCTGAGAATAGTCAGTATTGGCTACTGTCTCCTTAAGAGACAGCTTTATAATGTTTAAGAGCTATCCCTTTAAGGGCAATGTCTTCAGGGAAATGTAGTTCTGTGACATGTGACCAGTTCTATGTGTCTGATTGGTGCTGAGGTGCTTTGCATGCTGGTAAGAAGAAAGCCCTCCATTAGGAATTCCAATTCTCCAGAAGAGCAGCTTCTCACACTCTCTCAGCATGGGAGTGAAGTTACCCTCTTCTCACACCGTATGAAGGGACAGACTGAGTAATCCGGATGAATCTTTTCAACACTGTAAGTGTTTGTTTAGGATGCCTGGAAATAAAGAATCTGTATGTAAAATACCCCTTTATCGGAGTTATCACTGCTGTTTTCTGCAAAGCTACCGTGGGAACAGAACACTGCAGGTGAAGATTTTCCCCCCGTAGGCTGGTGTCAGACAAGCGTTTTTATGAGCGAAAGGAACGTACGTGAGAGTGGACGTTCCTTCCACTCTGACGCTCATCTGACGTCCATCTGGCTACCTCGCTGAGCACAGTTAGTGCACTCAGCGCTGCAAGGCTCGACCCTCCTATGGAGGATTGTGCTTTGCAGCCCCGTCGAACATGCGTCGTAGTGCTTTGATGGGAAGGCTTTCTCAACGGACGCAGTGTTATGGACAAGAATATGTATCTGCTTTAATAATACTCAAAGGCCTGGAAAAATGCTAATTTAAGTAGTTGATATGTCTTTAAGAGCTGAAATTAATACAATTGTCTTTTCAGAGAGAATCAAAATGTATCTTGCGTAACTCCGCTGTTTCGACAGAATAGCTAACCACAAAGTCATGAGGAGTCTTATTTCGGTATCAAGCCGGGTGTGGGCCACCTTGCATCCTGGAACAGGACATCCACACACACCCATGATGGAGAAAAATGGCTGACACTTGTCAATGACGCATGACACCTTGACCTTTAGAAATAACTATATAAGAATCAAATATCAGCTAATAAAATAATCTGTATGTGCACAATTTTATGCTGAAGTTGATTAAAATGTTAAGTTGACTCCCACTCGCTTACGCGGCAAACTACTATAAAACATGTATCAAAATCTAATAAAAGAAGAGAGAAGTCACTGGCTTTGACCAGAGAGGCTGCATAGACCCATTCGTTGTCTGCGTGATTTCTTTAAGTGCGCACTTTAATTTACCTGATTTCTCCTCCGATTAGAACAGAGACTGGCATCCGAATGACGGATAATTTCATCCATTTCAGCAGCACATCTTCTGTAGCGCGCAATTTGTGCGTGTTCTACAGTGTGTGGCCAGCCGCATCGCAGCGTCACAACACTGCGACAGATGCCGAGAGAAAGGTCAGTAAGGGCGCACATAGTGCACTCATGTAATACCAGCCTTAGTGTCACCATTTTAGCGCGAACTACAGCATACTGCCCATTATAGGGCAATATTCCAAAATTGGTGCTAACTTAATGGGGTTATTAAGTTTACAACTCTGGTTAAGTTAGCAACAACTTTGGAATATTGCCCTTAATGTTTTAGGGCTAGACCCCTGGTGAATATGGTGAGCACCACAAGAGAATTGCTGGCCAATTCTGAAGCATATATTCTACATATAACATTGTGTCAATACTATGCAGACCAGCTCATAGCCCAGATTTACATTTGAAAGTTTAAACTAACTGTCATTGGCAAAATTACTTTAGCTGATTTAACGGGCATTATATAGATCATAAGTTTTCCCCCATCCCCCAATGCAAATTCGGCATTCTGCAGTAAGTATGAGTATGTGAGCAGAGAGCCATCATACACGCCCTCACAATCTCAGTCAAAGCCAGCGCAGCACTCTGACTGTGCAGGGGGCCGTCCTATATGTCAGCCATCTGCACGCTTCGCTCCCCCTTGCAATATGGAGCTGGCTGTGTGAGGTTACTGTAAATTAATAACTTATATACTTGGTATAGGGGACAGTATTTTGCACCTGCAAATGGAAGCACATGCTATACCAATGTAGATTGCGCTTCCACCCAGGAGATGGTATTTCACTGAGAAATACAGTCTCATTAAAGCTGGTGTTAAGTGATTTTGCATTTGCAGAATCACATAACTCATTATGAATCCCCCCATTAAAACCTATACTCACCTCTCATCCGGTGGTACAGAGGGTGATGAGAATCCGCCGCTTCATCTCATCGTGAACAGAGTCAGACTGGGAAAAAAATAGCTCCTAGTCTCCCTCTGCGATTCCCCCATGGCACTGCATGATCTCGCGAGAGCAAGCATGTGTAGAGCTCAGGGTTCCGTGGGGTCCTCTGGAATCTAGAAAACAATACTTGCAGTGGCGCAGAGGACTGCTGTCGATATCTGGCAGCCTTGCGCTTTGTTCTAGGGCTAGGTACTAATAAAGCACCTAACCAAGTATATGTACAGTAAAATGGAGACAGTAAGGAAAGTCAACAATGGTGTAGGGCCCTATAATATATTAATATTACAGGGACAGATCACGCATTATTCTATATCTCTGTTAAATGAATAGGAATATCATCAGTGGCGTCACAAGGGGGCGGGGCGTGGCCTGCACCGGGTGACACCACCCCCTAGGGTGACACCCATAATTTTTTTTTATAT
Organism: Leptobrachium leishanense; assembly: GCA_009667805.1. Taxonomy (NCBI): domain Eukaryota; kingdom Metazoa; phylum Chordata; class Amphibia; order Anura; family Megophryidae; genus Leptobrachium; species Leptobrachium leishanense. Next base: position 325,329,457 of record CM019063.1, on the reverse strand, counting down.
ATATATATATATTTTTTTTTTTTTTACACAAAAATATTTTACCAGGAAGTATACATTCAGATTTCTCTAATTTTCAAGTATGTCCTGGGCAGGTAAGGCCTAGGCTGGCACTTTCAAGGGGGCAGCCAAAAAAACAACCACTAAAGGGGATATTCACAGAGCACCGGAATGACGCAGGCATTTCAGTGTTCTGTTGTTCCCCGAACTTTGGGGAATCAAATTTCCCTGGTGAATTCACCACAGGGTCCCCAAAGTGCAGGGAATCAGCCACCGAATGCCCCCGCAAACCCGTCGCCCGCTGTTTTCAAAAAAACTACTGTATGAAAATGTCTGGAAATAACATATAAGATCCTATGAATGATAATAAAAAAAGGCTATTAGAAAGAAAAAAAATTGATTTTTTTAAAAAAAAAATGCATAATAGATACTAAGAAAAAAGAAAAATCAATAAATAAAGAGACTTTTTACTACAGATTAAAGGAATAAACGTTTTATTAGATATTGGGTAAAAAAACGGGAATTAACATTGAAGCCTATGCAGGGTTATTCAGAGAGAGGTGAAAACCTTGAGAATGACTGGAGAATTGAAAATTCTAGGTCAAAATAGTCAAACCAGAAAAATTCTCCAATTTATCTCACTTTCCAAATTGTTCATTCAATTGTTCAAGGTTTTCACCTCTCTGAATAGCCCTGATGGTGTTCGCCTGAATAAACCTGTCGAATGAAACCACTGAACATCAGGGCATTTCTCTGCTGTTCGGTGTCTCTGAACAGATTAACCATTACTTCTCTATGGGGACTTTCACTGCTGTCGAACAGGCACCGTACTTGCTGGCAGTTCACCAAAATATGTATGTGAGCATATGAGAGAGCTGCACAGTAAATAAACCTCACAGTAATGTGCGCCGTGTATTATAAGCATTCAGTGTTATATGGGAGTACTGATTTATGAGTCAGAGTAGTTTAAAAAAAAAAACTGTAAAACTCAGGGGGGGTGAGACACCATGAGTTACCGCACCAGGTGACACCAACCCTAGTGACGCCACTGAATATCATAACTGTAATCCAGCATGCTTTGCACATAACACTTTATTTTTCTAGCATAATCATTCCATGCTTATTTATTAATTATATTTACGTATATATTTATCTGTCTTTTCTTTCTCCTGATTTCTGTTCCTGTACTAAACCTGGAAGAATTTAATTTAAACAAAATGACCAACCAATTCCCATTTACAGGGTTATCCAAAGAGATTCGAAAAGTCACCGCACGTTCGGTGACTTTTCGTTCTCTTCAATTCGGTTCCTTTTGCCGATTGCATTTCGGTGACCCTGCGGTGTATTCAGCAAACACCACAGGGTCCCCGAATTGCAGGGAAAAGCTGCCAAAAACCTGACGAAAACTAACCGAATGCACGCTGAAAACAAGCAAAAACATCTGGATTAACCTTCGAAGAAGCCGAACAGGAGCCGAACAGGAGCCGAATCACACAGAGCCGAAGCAGAAGCAGCTGTGACGTAGAGGAGGCAGTGAATAAATTAGCAAAACCATTTGTATGAATCTGGGAAAATGAAACGCTGTTTGCAAAGAAACTACTGAGCGAAAATGTCTGAAATTTACATAAGAGGTCCAGGGAATGATAATAAAGAGGGCTGAAAAAATAGAGGACAGAAGAAATAAGTAAACTGGAAAAAAAAAAAAAAAAAAAATCGGACTTTTAAAAAAAAAAAAAAACAGAAAAATGCTTAAAGTATCCTAAAAATCTATAAATAAAGAGACTTTTTGCTGCAGAATTTTATAATGAACGGTTTATTAGATATTGAATTAAAACGGGAATATTTTTAACATTGAAGTCTATGGGATTCTCCTGAATAAACTTGCCGAATTAAACCACCGAATGGCAGGGCATTTCGGGAACCTTTCACTGCTGGTTTGTGTTCTCTGAATAGCCGAAGCAGTGCTTTTCATGGGGTTTTCACTGCCCTCGAACAGGGACCGAACAGGCACCGTATGTTCAGGCAATTCGCCAGGATTTGGCGAATTGCCTGCTCTCTGGATAGCCAAATGGTCAGGAAAGGTAACCGAACACTGATTTTCAGCGTTCGGTTACCTTTCTCAAGCAATTCGGATCTCTTTGGATAACCCTGATAATGTAAGTACTACAAGGGCTGGAGTGCCAAGCAACAGCAGTAGATTGTTTTGCGTAAAATGTAAAATTAGAACATCAGAAATTATTAATGTATCAGTATGTGATGACTTTTCAAAAGGGTTTACAGCTGGTAGAAGCAGCTGTGTTTTAAACTAAATATAAATAATCCATCCCTCTGCAACAAGAAGACCCTTCACACAGGTATGTACAGCTGGGAATATCTGAAGGTCCATTATCATTATGGATAATCAAAGGATCTCTGCACTCAGATAGCAGGTTAAAATGGTTTTATGGAATATAAAGGGATTATTGTGTTTCTGTTTGATGTGACAATGTAACTACTGAAGGGTGAGATTTAGAGAAATCATTTTTTTCAGAAATTTGTATGGTTATTTAATAATTATAACAGACTGAATATTTATGTACACTATTATTCACCTAAAAATGCATATGTTATAAAAGACTGCAAATCTGGGCCATTAAAATGGAAGAAATTCTCCAAAATAGTTAATTTCCACCAGATCTGGCAAATTCAAGTATGAAATAATTTACCATTCAAGGATGTAAAGGACTGGCTTAATTTTTTGCTTAAAAACAGGAGCTTAAACAGAATAAAATTCCACATCCAACAGCTTCTAAGCAATGACAATAAAACCAGATAAATCAAAAACCCAGATTAATTCTGCTAAATTCTTCAATAAAAGCTATTAAAAGTGCTTTTTAACAAAAATATATAGTTAAAGAATATAAAGGTTAGAAAAGGTAAAATATATATTATCTACTTATTGATGCATGGAAACCTCAATCAATGAATTGTTGAAAAGATGTAATTTTTCTCTTTTTTCTGGAAAAAAATTGTTTTATTTTCTTTTAACTTCTTTTGAAGGAAAGACAGCGAGAGGAATAGATAACATAATTAACTTCCCAAGTCGTTCTTCATCCTGAATTATTATGTTACTAGGATGACACAATGGGCCAATGTGATCTATAGTAGAATGTCAGTCAGTGGAAACCGAATATTTGCCATGAAAGAATATTACTTTCTGAAAGGTAATGCAAGCCTTTGATATGATCATCACATTCAATATAATTGGTTACTTCACACAGGGCAGAAAGACAGATATATGATCATATGGAGTATGATTATCAGAACTATACATAGACAGGCTGAATTTATATCTTAGGAGCCTGTAGGCACAGACATTTGGAGCGCCACTGCCCTCCCCCCCACAAAAAGTGCAAAAATACTATTTTAATTTTCATTTCTTTAAAACGAAAAAATAATTATTATTTTAAAAACTAAAAAACTGTTTCTCACTGCGCTCACATCAAAAGAAGGGCAGGGGCGGATCCAGAGACTAGTCTCGGGAGGGGCACTGACAGAAAATAAGGTGTTTTAGCAGAGAGTCCGACTCACGAGAATTTACAGAGGGCCCGGCTCACAGGAGCTTACAATCTAGAGGAGCAGAGGGCCCGGCTCATAGGAGCTTACAATCTAGAGGAGCAGAGGGCCCGGCTCACAGGAGTTTACAATCTAGAAAAGCAGAGGGCACCCAGGAGCTTACAATCTAGAGGAGCAGAGGGCACCCAGGAGTTTACAATCTAGAGGAGCAGAGGGCACCCAGGAGCTTACAATCTAGAGGAGCAGAGGGCACCCAGGAGTTTACAATCTAGAGGAGCAGAGGGCACCCAGGAGTTTACAATCTAGAGGAGCAGAGAGCCCCCAGCTCACACATGGATTTGCCCCCAGCTCATGGATTTGCCCCAGCTCATGGATTTACCCCCAGCTCATGGATTTGCCCAGGTCATGGATTTGCCCCCAGGTCATGGATTTGCCCAGCTCATGGATTTGCCCCCAGCTCATGGATTTGCCCAGCTCATGGATTTGCCCCCAGGTCATGGATTTGCCCCCAGGTCATGGATTTGCCCAGCTCATGGATTTGCCCCCAGGTCATGGATTTGCCCCCAGGTCATGGATTTGCCCCCAGCTCATGGATTTGCCCCCAGCTCATGGATTTGCCCCCTGCTCATGGATTTGCCCCAGCTCATGGATTTGCCCCCAGCTCATGGATTTGCCCAGCTCATGGATTTACCCCCAGCTCATGGATTTGCCCAGCTCATGGATTTACCCCCAGCTCATGGATTTGCCCAGCTCATGGATTTACCCCCAGCTCATGGATTTGCCCAGCTCATGGATTTACCCCCAGCTCATGGATTTACCCCCAGCTCATGGATTTACCCCCAGCTCATGGATTTGCCCCCCAGCTCATGGATTTGCCCCCAGCTCATGGATTTGCCCAGCTCATGGATTTCCCCCAGCTCATGGATTTGCCCCCAGCTCATGGATTTGCCCAGCTCATGGATTTACCCCCAGCTCATGGATTTGCCCAGCTCATGGATTTACCCCCAGCTCATGGATTTACCCCCAGCTCATGGATTTGCCCAGCTCATGGATTTACCCCCAGCTCATGGATTTACCCCCAGCTCATGGATTTGCCCCCCAGCTCATGGATTTGCCCAGCTCATGGATTTACCCCCAGCTCATGGATTTGCCCAGCTCATGGATTTACCCCCAGCTCATGGATTTGCCCAGCTCATGGATTTACCCCCAGCTCATGGATTTGCCCAGCTCATGGATTTGCCCCCCAGCTCATGGATTTGCCCCCAGCTCATGGATTTGCCCAGCTCATGGATTTGCCCCCTGCTCATGGATTTGCCCAGCTCATGGATTTACCCCCAGCTCATGGATTTGCCCAGCTCATGGATTTACCCCCAGGTCATGGATTTGCCCAGCTCATGGATTTGCCCCCTGCTCATGGATTTGCCCAGCTCATGGATTTACCCCCAGCTCATGGATTTGCCCAGCTCATGGATTTGCCCCCAGGTCATGGATTTGCCCAGCTCATGGATTTGCCCAGCTCATGGATTTACCCCCAGGTCATGGATTTGCCCAGCTCATGGATTTGCCCCCTGCTCATGGATTTGCCCAGCTCATGGATTTACCCCCAGCTCATGGATTTGCCCAGCTCTCACCTGGATATTGCTCCAGGCCTCCAGCTCCGGTGTTCAGGGGACCCAGATGCCGCCGGGCAGCGCAGGAGCGCCTGCCCGGTCCTGAAGAGTGCGTCCTTGTAAAGGGGAGGCGGCTGCATGCGTGCGCAGGTCACGCGGTCCGGCCAGTCAGGTGGTACAGAGACTCAGTACCACCTGATTAGCCGGACCACGTGTGACCGGCTGCGCCTGCACGCAGCCGCATCCCCTTTACAAGGACGCACTCTTCAGGACCGGGCAGGCGCTCCTGCGCTGCCCGGCGGCATCTGGGTCCCCGGCTCAAATCTCGGGGGGGGCAATTGCCCCGTTGCCCCCCCCCTGGATCCGCCCCTGAAGAAGGGGCAGAATCTGTTGCCTTAAAATGAAGGAAAAATGGAGCAGAATGTTATGGCTCGGGTAAACCCTAAAACAAGCACAAACAGTAACCTAACCCTAATTTCTAACCCTAGCTATGGAAAATGATGTGCCATTTCTGTCGGGAGCAACCAAAATTCTGGGCATCAAAATAAGGCTGTGGCCAATGGTCTTTTTCAAGATGTGAAATTTTTACCACATAATTTTTTGATGCTGAAACTTGCTTTGTTTGGAACAAAAAGGGGGGGGGCGTGTTTTTTTTAAAAAAAAATCTTACTTTTTACATGGTCAGCTTCAGTATCATAAAGAAGAGCAGATTCCGACCTGTACAATGACACTTGTGGGGTGCAAATAATGGAGATACTGGGGTCCAAAATACCCGCGTTCTCCTGGCAACAGAATTTAAGATCGCGTTATGCCATCACCTCCACATTTGCTTCTGGTGTGGGAAATGAGAAGGTGAGTTAGTGCAGTGGCATTGTTAGCATTATATGTAAAAGCATATAATGCCACTGCCATGGACCAGAGAAAAAAGTTAGTTTCACATTTAATGTTTATTTATTATTTTTACACATTACATGATCATGTTTGTTATCATTGGAAGGGCCAGACTACTGCCTCCCAAATATTCCACTGTTGACTCCAAGGACCACTCTGTTATTTCAAGAGTCTCAGTTACAGATTCTGCCCTTGCTATCTCTGGAACTCTGGACTTTTGTTTTCAGCCCTGCAATCAGTATTATTTATCCCTTAGCACTGTCAGTTATCCAGCTCTTATCCTGTTTATCTAGTGTCTGTAAATTCCCTCTATATATATATTTCTTTCTTCTCTTGCCTTTGTGTTTCTATAGTCATTCCTCTTCCTGTCTTGCCCTTCTATTTCTATTTTTTGTTCTGTGTATTCCTTAGTCAACCCCATTCCTGTCCTGTCTCTCTGTGCTTTTAGTCTGTATTTAGTCAGCCTTATTTCAAGTCTCGCTCCTCACAATTTTATCCTTTGTATGTTAATAAACACCATTTAGATTTAATCCTGTGTCTGCCCTTTTTATCACCGCATATTGGATTCATTCATTACCACGCCTGGAGAACCCTGACACCTGTAGAGCTGCAGAGATACAGGGGAGGGGGGGGGTAAATAATTGTAAATTGTAATATTTTTTAATTACAGAGCCCTTATGTTAAGCGCCTGTAGTCACCTGCCTATTCTGCCTAATTATAAATCCGGCCCTGCACATAGACACTAGAGAGTATTGTTCTAGGAAGCTAAACAAGCTAAATTTCTGTCTCCTCTAAGGTAAACAGGAATTAAAAAAAAAAATCAAGAAATTTTAATCATCACAGGTATTATTGTTAATGTAATGACTCATTAGCTTAAAAATAATAAAAGTTCTTCTTGGGTGTGAATCTAAGGTTGGCAAAGCAAAGTTTGCGGTAAAGGGAATATAATATCAGATGAACAAAGAAAATGACAGATGAGATTAAATGCAGGTGTTAAATAAAACTGGAATGGCACAAAGCATACATGCTAAATCTTTTCATAAACAGAATTTATCATAACATCCGCACAAAGGTTTAGCGACCGTTTTTACAATGCATCCTTTATTAATCACTCCTTAAAGCCTGTCACTTGTGCCATTGTATGGATTCAATTAATCAAATCTCCTGGCTACTAAACCAGAAGCAACATGTATATACCAGAGGGAACATGGCGAAAATGTCAGGTCGAAACTAATCAGATTCAGGATTCCTTACTTTGAGGTTAAATTGACACAGTATTCCACAATAAGTTTTTAGGCCTGCAGACTGATTTATTTATCTATCCTATAAAACAATAAGGGCTGGCGTGTCCGTCGCCAAAACCCTACTGCGCATGCGCGCGCAACCTGCGGCGGTTGGCTGCGCGCGCATCCAACGGCCGTGGCACGCGCACAGCCGGCGTGCGAGAGGGACAAAACAAATCCGATCCATTGGAGAGGCGCACAGCACAGCGCCTCTCCAATGGATCGGATTTGTTTTCTGCATCTCCTCCTTGCCGGCCTCCATCTCCTCCTTGCCGGCCTCCATCTCCTCCTCGCCCGGCCTGCCATATTACCAGTCTGCCATGCATGCAAAATACCAGTCTGCCATGCACAATACCAGTCTGCCATGCAAAATACCAGTCTGCCATGCACAATACCAGTCTGCCATGCACAATACCAGTCTGCCATGCAAAATACCAGTCTTCCATGCACAATACCAGTCTGCCATGCATATTACCAGTCTGCCATGCATATTACCAGCCTGCCATGCACAATACCAGTCTGCCATGCACAATACCAGTTCCCAGCCATATTACCAGTCTGCCATGCACAATACCAGTCTGCCATGCATATTACCAGTCTGCCATGCACATTACCAGTCTGCCATGCATATTACCAGTCTGCCATGCACAATACCAGTTCCCAGCCATATTACCAGACTGCCATGCATATTACCAGTCTACCATGCACAATACCAGTCTGCCATGCACAATACCAGTTTGCCATGCATATTACCAGTCTGCCATGCACAATACCAGTCTGCCATGCACAATACCAGTCTGCCATGCATATTACAGTCTGCCATGCACAATACCAGTTCCCAGCTATATTACCAGTCTGCCAGCCATATTACCAGTCTGCAATGCACATTACCAGTCTGCCATGCACAATACCAGTCTGCCATGCACATTACCAGTCTGTCATGCACAATACCAGTTCCCAGCCATATTACCAGTCTGCCATGCACAAAACCAGTCTGCCAGCCATAAAACCAGTCTGCCAGCCATATTACCAGTCTGCCAACCATATTACCAGTCCGGCAGCCATATTACCAGTCCGGCAGCCATATTACCAGTCCGGCAGCCATATTACCAGTTTGCCATGGACAATACCAGTTCGGCAGCCATATTACCAGTCTGCCATGCACAATACCAGTCTGCCAGACATATTACCAGTCTGCCAGCCATATTACCAGTTCGCCAGCCATATTACCAGTCTGCCATGCACAATACCAGTCTGCCAGCCATATTACCAGTTCGCCAGCCATATTACCAGTTCGCCAGCCATATTACCAGTCTGCCAGCCATATTACCAGTCTGCCATGCACAATACCAGTCTGCCATGGACAATGCCAGTCTGCCATGCACAATGCCAGTCTGCCAGTCATAATGCCAGTCTGCCAGCCATAATACCAGTGTCTCATAATACCAGTGTGCCTAAATACCAGCCTGCCATGCCATGCATACCACGTGCCATTAAATATACGCATAATGTATACGCTACAAAAAAAATGCCCGCCCAAACCCAACACAATCTAAGGGGCCCCATGAGCTTACAATCTAAGGGGCCACATGAGCTTACAATCTAAGGGGCCACATGATCTTACAATCTAAGGGGTCCCACGAGTTTACAATCTGAGGGGTCCCACGAGTTTACAATCTGAGGGTCCGGTTCCCGTGAGCTTACAATCTAAAAGGGAAGAGGAACCTACTCTAATATATAAATTCCTTTGTAATGCGCTGTCAGCTGTGTGCGCACCCATCACAGCTGCTCAGTCGGCCCTCCTGTTGCGGATGGGATGGCGATGGACTCGTTACAAACGTATTTATATAGAGAGATACTCTTGGATAGGACATTGGAAAGAAACTATGTGGACTTGAATTCTGACCTGGTGACAACAACAATAGACTGCCCTCTGGGCAGGCTTTCCACCTAGTCTATTTATAAAGTATTTTACCAGGAAGGATACATTGAGATTTCTCTCGTTTTCAAGTATGTCCTGGGTTCATACATGGTTAATTGTGGTGAATACGAAGTCAATTAGTGCCATATACATCATTAGGCACAAGAAATGTAGTGGAGTTCTGTAAAAAGAATAAGCTTCCTATTTCTCCCAATAGAGTTTATGTTGTGATTGTGTAATCTGAAAATCTACAAGCGAGGTCAACATGCCAATATTATATATGGATGCAATGTGTTGGATTTGAGACACAGGAACTCTCTTGGATAGGTTTCTTAAAGTATAAGAAGTCACATTATGGCTCTATGCAGTCTTTCTCAAGTCTCAATAGTGAATGTACAGCTGAAACATTACGTCTTGTGCTCTAATAAACATGGCCAAGAAAGGTCCCGGTTGTCCTTTCTTTCTTGAAGCTTTTGGCATTGGTTGACCCTAGTTCATGATGACAGCCGTGTATTAACCTGTACACTGATTCAGTAAGTGCATCTGCCTACTCCATCCTTGAAAATTTTCAGTCATCTTGAAGGAAGCATTTGTGTTATTCAGCACATTGGTTTGTTCTCTTTGTCGACTTGCATTCCCATCTCTGTCATGACATAGGCAAGAAGTCAAAATTGATTAAATATGCTAAACAGACAGTTTGAGTAACTGACACTATGCAACCTGTACTTACACAGAGGATACAGCTCAGGTAATGGTCATGCCTTCAGCCCTATGAGGCCAGGAAAGTTTATACCCAGTGTTTTGTGCCTTCTACAGCTTTTAGCTGTCAACTCACTATACCACAATGAACAATAAATACCATAATCTACTCTTACAGGGTTATTCAGAGAGGTCCGAAATGTCACTGAAATGTAACCGGACACTGAAATTCAGCGTACGGTGACATTTCGGGGCCATTAGGCTATTCGGAGAGCAGGGAATTTGCCAAATGTTTGCGCCCTGTTGTTTGGTGGTTTAATTCGGCAGGTTTATTGAGGCGAACCCCATAGGCTTCAATGTTAAACATATTCCCGTTTTAATCCAATAAACAGTTTATTATTTTATTCTGCAGTAAAAAGTCAATATATTTATAGATTTTTTTAGAATCTTTTAGGCATTTTTGTGGATTTTTTTAAATCGTTTTTTCATTTTTCTCTAACAGCCCTTTTTATTATCATCCATTGGGTCTTATATGTAAATTCCAGACATTTTCATTCAGTAGTTTTTTTGCAAACAGCGTTTCAATTTGGAAACTTTCAAAATGTACGTTTTTTTTTTTTTTTACCCCCTTCGTCAGCTTGTTGGCTTTTTCCAGCAGCTGGTCTGCGCTGTGATCGGCGGCTCGTCGACTTTTTCCGCTGTGGTCGGTGTGTTTTTTGTGGCGGTTGAAGCGGGTTTTCGGCGGGTTGTCCCTGCACTCCGGGGACCCTACAGGAATGCTGAATTCACCGCAGGGTGGGAAACTTTGATTCCCCAAAGTGCAGGGAAGCGCGGGGAACGAGAGGTCACCGAAATGTCTGCAACATTTTGGTGCGCTCTGAATAACCCCTTTAAAATAATTGTAAACACACACAGGGTTATTGAAAGAGATCCGAATTGCTGGAGAAAGGGAACCGAACGCTGAAATTCAGCGTTCGGTTTCCTTTCCTGGCCATTCGGCTATTCAGAGAGCAGGCAATTCGCCAAATCCTGGCGAATTACCTGCACATACGGTGCCTGTTCGGTGCCTGTTTGAGGGCAGTGAATTCCCCATTAAAAAAGCACTACTTTGGCTATTCAGAGAACAAAAACCAGCAGTGAAAGGTTCCCGAAATGCCCTGCCATTCGGTGGTTTATTCAGGCGAATCCCATAGGCTTCAATGTTAAAAATATTCCCGTTTTAATTCAATATCTAATAAACCGTTGATTATAATATTCTGCAGTAAAGAGTCTCTTTATTTATAGATTTTTTTAGGATATTTTAATCATTGGGATTTTGTTTTTTTTAAAAAAATCTGTTTTTTTTTATTTTAAGTTTACTTATTTTTTCTGTAACAGCCCTTTTTATTACCATTCCCTGGACCTCATATGTAAATTTAAGACATTTTTGCTCAGTAGTTTCTTTGCAAACAAAGCGTTTGCGTTTCACTTTTCAAACATTCAAGCAAACTGTTTTTCTAATTTATTCACTCCATTCGTCTGCAGTGTCGGCTTTTTCCGGCGGCTGCGCTGCGTGTGATCGGCTCCTGCTCGGGTTTTTTCGGCAGGGTTAATCCGGATGTTTTTGCGGGTTTTCGGTGTGCATTCGCCGGGTATTGCGGCGAGTTTTCGGCGGGTTTGTGGTGACTTTTCCCTGCAATTTGGGGACCCTGTGGTGCTTGCTGAATACACCGCAGGGTCGCCGAAATGGGATCGCCAAATCGAACCGAATTGAGGAGAACGAAAAGTCACCAAACGTGCGGTGATTTTTCGATTCTCTTTGAATAACCCTGACAGTGTCATCTCTGGAATCAATCTCCGAATTGCAGGGAAAGGTCGCCACAAACCCGCCGAAAACTCACCGCAAAACGAGGGTGAACGCACACCGAAACCTGCAAAAACATCTGGATTAACCTGCCAAAAACACCGGAAAAATCCGAGCAGGGGCCGATCACACACAGCGCAGCCGCCGGAAAAGCCGACACCGCAGACGAATGCATTGAATAAATTAAAGAAACTGTTTGCTTGTATGTTTGCAAAGGAACTACTGAGCGAAAATGTCTGAAATTTACATATGAGATCCAATGAATGATAATAAAAAGGGCTGTTACATAAAAAGTAAGTGAAGTTAAAAAAATCCCAAAAAATGCTTAAAATATCTTAAAAAAAATCTATAATTAAAGAGACTCTTTACTGCAGAATATTATAATCAACGGTTTATTAGATATTGCATTAAAATGGGAATATTTTTAACATTGAAGCCTATGGGATTCGCGCGAATAAACCTGCCGAATTAAACCACCGAATGGCAGGGCATTTCAGGGAACCTTTCACTGCTGGTTTTTGTTCTCTGAATAGCCGAAGCAGTGCTTTTTCATGGGGTTTTCACTGCCGTCGAACAGGCACCGTATGTGCAGGCAATTCGCCAAGATTTGGTGAATTGCCTGCTCTCTGGTTAGCCAAATGGCCAAGAAAGGTAACCGAACGCTGGTTTTCAGCGTTCGGTTCCCTTTCGGCAGCCATTCGGATCTCTTTGATTAACCCCGTATGTATGTTGTGACGGATCGGCCGCCACAGGATTTATTTAGTTTAATTTCATTCTTAAATACAGAAAAAATGGCGTCGCGCCCATACTTACCGGAGCGGCAGCAACTGCCAGGAGTAACAGCCCAGTTAATGTATAAAACATAACAAGGGAAAAAGGTGTCATCTGCGCTCGTTTCTATGTGTTCCGTGTACAACAAAACTGAGGTTTTTGTTTGTTTCAATGGCCATTGCAACGTAAGCTCACTCGCCACTTCACGGCACCTCTTTACAGAGTGAGTACCTAACATGTACCAAAAGACCGCTCTACTCATTCTTATTTTGTTATATTTTGTTTACCCTTTGTTTTATAGGAACTAATTTCCGGTGTTAGATTTAGTGTAAAACTGTTGCTAGACTTCTAATTAATCATGTTTTTCCCCTGCACCGATCCTGCTAGTAACCATGGAGTACATGCTTGCTACAATGTATCAGTCACTGACGTAGCGCTCCACGCTACAAACTCCAAAATACGTTATGTTCAGTTATATTGTGTGGTTTTAAATGTATTGTAAATTGCTAATTTTTAGGTTGAAATAGACTTATATTTATTTAGGTAAATGTGTTTTTTTTTTAAGATGCTACCTGCTGCTAGTGGCAAATGCTTTCCTTCGTATAGAATGTACAATAGGTTTGAGTGATTTGTGGATTATGCAAAAGTGCTTTCTCTTTGGATATCTGTTATCTGTTTACGTTGTCTGAAAGGTTGAGAGTCACATTGTCTCAGCCACCCACTATCTGATTCCCTTTACAATGGGTTATGTAAATCACTGTATGTGGTCACTGTGGGGTCAAGACTTCATCTGCATACAACCATTGGTCTTGGAATCAACCAATCAAAACTGTTCTGGTGGGCGGGAAGTCTGAATGTGCATGGCTGTATTTTGTATATAAGCACTGTCTGCTCCCATTCTAAATATACTCAGATTTACCTTCAACCTACACTTTTGTCTCGACTAAGTGATTGGGGAGGGATACAGGGCTATTCTCACAGAGCCTCGGTATTCTCGGATCCAGGCAGAGACAAGCAGCAGATTGATGCCCTCTTAATAGCGGCATTGCAGGCTCCATCCAGCAGATTGGCTGATTCTGAACAGCCGCTTTCACTGCATCCAGGGCAAATACCTCGGTTGGCATGCTACCTCCCAGTGCTCCAAGGCAAGGACAGAGTTAATGGCGAATCTACTCCTGCTGAGTAGCGGATTTCGTCACATATGTTTTCTGCCTAGTTAAATGAATGAGTATAAAATAATCTGAATTTCAGGAAAACAGTTCAGCGCCACAAATCACATCCACCACCAATCTCCCAATGGCCAGATCAAACACAGTGGTTTTCCCTTTACCAAGTGAATGAAAAACATATACATATATATTCGATTCGATTGCGCTGATCAAGATATGTATAAAATAATCTGAGCTAAGGAGATTACAGTAGGCAACAGAAGCTACTGAAAAAAAAATTAAAACAAAAAAATAAAATAAAATCTTTAAGGAACCACAATTCCCAGTAAAAATAACCATCTTCTCTATTTATCAATAAAAAGAACATGGGTTTCATCACTACTTTAAATGAATTCATGGATCTACTCAAGGCAGTGAACGATTACCTAAAGTAATAGAATGGTAAAAAAAAAAGCTGTTTTTCCATTATAATAATAATTTAAAGATTAAAACCAAACAGTCTTTGCTGACTATATCAAAGAGCAAAATCAAGAATTCAGCTCCTGCTTTCAGATAGAAAACAGATATTTTTTCTGCCACTGAAATCTGCTTCTCTATTAGTCACCTAGATTTTCAGCAACCTATTTAATGGCTGACTAGTTAGAAATAAATCATTTGTGAGCAGTTAATAGTACACTCCAACCTGGAGCTAATGGCCTTTTTTGGAGATGATGCATTAAACGGATTCTGTTTTGTGCATGTTGTTTTTTTGTTTTTTTAATTTTTCAAAAGTATATTATTGTATTTTTAGAAAATATTTATATATTAAGAAGCAGCAGACGACAATACACTAAACAAAATATCCATAGCAAGTGAGAGCTCCAATTATTCATGTTTTCATTAAAAAAACATAAAAAAATGGATTATGTTAAGAAGGTAAAAAAGGTGTAAAAGAAGGATGAGGTTCACCGCAATGTAAAACAAAATCCAAGAATAGGGGAACCGGAGATTACAAAGGATATATGAGGGAGGGGCAAAAGAAGTCCAATGTTGATACATGTGTAGCAAATCTGGTGGGAGTCTATATTATTATTATTATTTTGATCTACATATAATTTTACAGGGTTATTCAAGAATAGCTCGTGTTTGCTGAAGTTGTAATCATCACAATTATATATAATATAAAACCACTTGTCTAAGGTATACTTGTTGCCAAGACGTGGTTTTACTGCCTCTAAGTGCTCGTTTGTATTTTTTTCCTGCTATTACTCATTACCGACCCCTGCTTGTCTGACATACTCTCCTGGCTCTTAACCCTTTGGTGTCAGTTACCCAGCTGCATATGGGCTCGTGCTTGCACCTGAAACCCTGGCAATACTTTTCCTGCAACAACTCCAGCCCAGGTTTTTAGAGTGACCTGGTTTACCAACTCCAGATCCCACATCCCACTCCTGCTTTGCCCTGCCTGACTTGTCCACAGGTGCACTCCTTGATGCTATCAGAACACCAGAAAAGGAAGCCACGCCGGTGCCTCAATGCTTCTGCATTGTTCCACAAGCCAAGCCAAGCAGACTGTTTCCTGCCTATCTGACCGCTGACTTCCAAAGCCTCCTGTCTTCAGTTCCCCTGCATCCTGGTTTCCGAGTCCCACAGTGATCCTCCGCCTCCTGCCTGTGTGATCTCTGCCATCCAAAGCCTCCCATCTTCAGTTCCCCTGTATCCTGGTTTCCAAGTCCTACTGTGATCATCAGCCTCCTGCCTCTGTGACCTCTGCTATCAAGATTCCAGTCAGCCCTTTTCCTGTCCCACCTGTCTTATGTCTCCAGTAAGTATCCTGCAAGTGTTTGCCCTCTGTGTCTCCCTGTGTCTTGTTCCTCCCTTCCTTTGGGTCTTCATCCTCCCCTACTCCTCTGTCAGACCCATTCCTGCCCTACCCCTCTCAGTTAAGCAACATCCCTTTCCCATACATGATACTAATTTACCTGGACTAATATCATCAGCATACCTGGACTTTGCAATAAACACCTGTTTTTCCGTATTGAGCCGCCTGTGTATCACTGCATCTTGGGTTCTTCACCTGCCAGCTTGCACAGCCCTGACATTTGGCTTCTGTTCTGACTATTCTCTCTGGCACTTGACCCTTGGCATCTGGCTGACATTCTCGCTCTGGTGACTGGATCCTTGGCTGTCCTCAGATACCCTTTGTGTTAAGCTGCAGTTAACCCTCTGTGTCAGGTTGCTATTTGAAACCCGCTGTATCTGTCTATTTTTATTATACTGGTCGGTCCTAGTTATAGGTAGTCACACCGACCATTCGAAGGATCCGAAGTATAGGTTAGCTGTGCTGCGTATAGGGATCAGATTTATACTTATAGATGAGGACAGTGATACTTACAATCTAAGCGGAGAGGGTGACACACAGAGATGAGTGTAAATAGCAGTATGAGAAGAAAATAGAGTATGATGGAGTAGAAGTAACATCACTGCTCTATAACCGTGGAGACAGAGGTTTGAATCCCAGCAAGAGCACCTCTCCAGTAAGTGTCCTTGGGCAAGACACTTAACGGTACATACTTGCCACCCAAGACATACTTAAACAATAGAAATCTGAGTGTATCCTTCCTGGTAAAATACTTTCTCAAAAAAAAAAATATGCTGCATGAGGGCTGCATGGGAGATAGATCAGTAAAGGTACACAGGGGGGATTATGGAGTGAGCTGATAGGCTTCTCAATAGTAATTTGTAATTATAGATATATTGAAAGCGTGGGGAGAGGTGAATGTTGCAAAGGAGAGATCTCCATCCAGTTAGAGACAGGATATAGGCATGTAGTGACAAATGATCAGGAGAGGAGAGGTAGATCTGGGTGTCATCAGTATTGAGATTATATTGGAAACCATAGGAAGAAACTTGATCAAGAAAAGTGGTATAGATGGAGAAGAGAAAGGGACCTAAAACATAGCCTTGATATACTCTGAAAAGTACTGGGGGGAAGGACAAAACAACCCACAGTACCACAGCAGGCAACCAAAAATATTGCAAGGCAGGACAGGTCCTTGAAATAAGATAAAAATTATGATTCCCCCACATTCCCTCCAACGAGGTTCAAATGGAGAACGTTTAAGATTTTTTTTCCTGCAAACTAATGTAAAAAGGAGTGAGGATTGGCTTCTCCAATTATCCCAAATACTCGTCCAAATTTATTTTATTTATTTATAAAGGATTTTACCAGGAAGGATACATTGAGATTTCTCTTGTTTTTCAAGTAAGTAATAAAATGCAAAATGTCAGATATATGCCAATTCAGATCAATCTAGAGACCTGTCCCTTCAGATAATGTTAATTCCTGACACAATTTATTGAAAGACAATTTAGAGAGTCAGGCATCAAGCATCAGACATACCTACAAAACTCCATATATGCAGAAAAGGAGTAAAAAAGGATGACCTTACAGCATAAACTTAGATCAAATCTCATCAGAAGTCATAGCCTCAACATTGGGTTAACCATCTCATAATCATTGAAGTCTTGTACATCCCAGAATAAATTCCTTCTGAAGTAGCCGAATCATTGGGGAAATATTGTGTGAAAGGTTGCTCTTGGATGACAGCTTATTCCATATTCTTATACTATTAATTATCCAGGAGTTGTCTCTGTGTAGCAATGGTCTGGAATGTTTCAGCAACTATATCCAGAATTGAGGTAAAACGGAGCTCAAAAATTGATTTACCAAAGGGTAAATTCTAAATCACCACTTCCTCCAACTATACAGCATAATAACTTGGTGACCCTTTCCATCTTAAAAAAAACCTCAGAAGAAGGTATTGGAAACCAGAAGGATCAATCAAGACTGGTAGATCATGTAAGAGAAATCGTGGCAGAAATTTGAATGCTATAAATCCTCCCAATTCACACAATCGTGTATCCATCCTAGTTGCCAGATCATATTGAATCATTTATCAGATGTGAGGAGTATTCCAAGTATGTCATAGGGAACATTGCACAACAGCAACCAAAGTCTCCGGTCTGTTTACATTTTTTCCGAATTGGACTGTTTACCCTTTATTTATGTAAACAAATTCTCCTGTTAGATTTACTGTAAAATGTTCCTAGTTTTTCCCCAGCACCGATCCTGCCAGTAACCATGGAGTACATGCTTTCTACAATGTATCAATTTACTGAAACACCCATCTGCTAGTTTGTCTGTTATATCTCCTGTGCTGTTAATAACTTGATCTCCATTGTATCCAGCTTGTACAAGTGCCAATTGTACAAACAAAATATGTTATTAGTGTTCCTGCAAAGTTTTCCCCCTGGCTTGCCTAAATTTGTGTAAGGCAAGAGGCTCCCCAGGATATCGCGAATACCACTGGCAAGCTGCCAAAACCCTACTCCTGTTCACCCGCCTGCCCTGGAGCCCCCTTTGCCCCCACCATGGTGCTTTTTGGACATTAGGTCCCCAGGGAGGGTTGCCTGGTGTGGGGTGAGTTTGAAGAGGAAGCGCCATCGGGAACCTCTCCGACGGTCCCAAAACAGAGCGGCTGTGGCTATGGAGCTCTAAGGCGAATACACTTCATCAGCTGCTACTGGGTAGTTTGTAACCGCAGCTGCTCGGTCCCCCGTTCCTGGATTAGGGTGCTCTTTTGGCTAGACTAACCAGGGGACCAGAGCTATCCAGCAGAACCCAGAAAGTGTTGCTGCTCCAGCGGAATTAACCCCTATAGACAGACCCGCAACCCTCAACAGAGCATCTGGCTACCTCCAGGGGAAGCAACCACCGCACCCAGCAGGCTCAAAGGACGCAGACAGAATTTCTCTGTCAGACCCCTGCTGAGAGCAGGGGTGTATCCTAGAAAAGGGCTATGGCTGGTACCAAAATCCCCATATTAGCCTATGGTCTACCAGGACAGCCAGGCGCCGCAAAGTCTGGAGGGGCTGGGTAAAGAACAATGGCAGGTCAGGTTATCAAGAACTTGTAACTGTATTTAAGCCTTGTATGTTCCCATTCAAAATACACTCTGATTTTCCTTCAACCTACACTTCTGTTTCGACCAGTGACTGGGAGGGATAAAGGACTATTCTCACAGAGCCTCGGTATCCTCGGATCCAGGCAGAGACAAGCAGCAGATTGATGCATTCTTAATAGCAGCATTACTGGCTTCATTCAGCAGATTGGCTTATTCTGAGCAGCCGTCTTCACTGCATCAAGGGCTGGCACCTCGGCTGGCACGCTACCCCACAGGGTTTTAGGGCAAGGACAGAGTTAACGGCGAATCTACTCGTCCTGGGTAGCTGATTTCGTCACAAGGGCAACCAATTCATCCATATTAGTTTTGTACAGAGTAAGAGAAGAAAAGTGGTGCATGCCATTATAAATACAAAACAGGGTGGCAGTTGTGCCCTGAAGCAGAACCTGATCCCTCATGAGACATAAGGGGTTATTCAGAGAAGTCTGATATGTCGTCGGAATGTAATGGGATTCTGAAATTCAGCAAACGGTGCCATTTCCTGGCCATTCGCTATTCAGAGAGCAGGCAGTTGCCGAAGTTGCCGAAATGCCCTGCTGTCTGGTGCTTTCTTTTGGCAGGTTTATTCGGGTGAACCCCTTAGACTTCAATGTTAAAAATATTCCCGTTCTAACTCGATCTAATAACCCGTTTATTATTTTAATCTGCAGTAAAAGTCTCATTATTTATAGATTTTTTTAGGCTCTTTCAGGCATTTTTCGGCAAAATATTTTTTCTGTTTTTTTTTTAAAAAAAGCATTACTTCTTGTCGGCATTTTCCAGCGGCTGGTCTGCGTTGAGATCTGCGGCTCGTCGGCTTTTTCCAACGTGTTCTGTGGTTTTTTTTTTGCTGCAGTTTCTATGGGTTTTCAGTGAGTGTTTGAGTTTTCGGCGGGTGTTCGACAGGTGTCTGTTGGGTTTGCGGCAGGTTTTCCCTGCACTCCGAGGACCCTGCAGTGAATGCTGAATACAAGGCAGGGTGGGGAACTTTGATTCCTGGAAGTGTAGGGAACGAGAAAGCACCGAAATGTTGGCGACATTTCGGTACTCTCTGAATAACCCCTATAGTATCTCAAATAGCTATTCAATATTTATCTGAAAAAAGTAAGTGTTCTAGAAGGGGTAAACAGGTAAGGCACCAGCAGTCTGTCAAATGCCTTCTCTGCATCCAAGAAATGACTAGAAAAGACACCTTACTTCTCATAACCTGCCAAATTAGGCTAGGGTCAAACGAACGCATTTTTCGCATCGACCGTCAAAAAGTGCGTCCAAACGCATTGACATATTTTTTTACAGTGGACGCGAAAGCGGTCAAACGATGCACATTTTCCATGCGTGTTTTTTTACGGATCGTCAATAAAACACTTTTTGCGTCTGGACGTTATGTAGGCTGGACATTAGCAGCGTCTGACGTCTCCTAATCACGCAAACACGCCGCTATGCCGACGCAGCGCACTCTGTACGTCAATACTAGCGGTTCGACGCTCTTGCAAAAATGTGTTCGTTTGCCTCTTGCGTTGCGCAGTAATTCGTATATTGCCTGTCATTGGCCGTCATTTGCTGCTACTACGGCCATGATAAAGTGCGGCTCAACGCACGTTCAAAATGCCTTAGTCTGACCCCAGCCTTAAATTACACTGCACCTCATATTTTCATGTGTTTGATGAACTAGGATGGAACCCACTTGAATCATTGTATTGACAGCTGACATCACCAATCCATTTTTGTTATTTAAATGCAAAAAGTGTGAAAGCTATAAATTTTCTTTGCTGCTTTTTCTCCTCTTCTTACTTCCATACCAATCATCATCCAGCTACATGAAGAAGCCAAATGATGTTTGTCCAGAAAAGGTAAATCAATGGCCCATGCTATCAAGGAACAGATTAAACTGGTACTGGACTGTCTACAAAATAGGGTTGGAAATAATATCAACTAGTAACTGCCACAGTGTTGTATACCCAGGAAGCAGAACCAAATGGAAAACAGAAACCCTAAAGTGACCAGTCCTTTTAATGGCTGGGTAACTAAAAAGTCAGATAAACAGTAGGATAATAAGCAAGCCAGAGCACAGGGTTTAACTGGTACACATGTTCAGTATATCAGAATTGACAGAGATCAAGTCCTAAAAAAGGTAGGGTAGGAAGGGAACGCCAAGATTTCTGTCCTCCAATTAGCAATTGTCATCTCGCGCTTAACACAAACACACACACAAATCTGATATATTTATGTATATGAATTTTAGCAAAAATGTATGAAATCATATACTTATTGTGACTTAACAGGGAAACATATGACTGAACACCGGAATACAAGATTTGTAGTGTCTGGAACCATAGGGAACTCTGTTCCCTCTGGACTTGACCCCTGACAGTCGAGGTCAAAACAGAAATAAACAGACTACAACAGAGTAGGGAACAAAAGAAGTAGGAGGATTAATAAACCATATCAGATCATATCAGGCTTGGTCAGAAAACCAGAAGGGTGAAACATCTAGGTTGAATGCACCACTAAACCTGTAATGGTATATTGGTAATGGTGCATCATCAGGCAGATGCCAAACAGGAACAAGCTTGTTCCTTGGAGGGATGGGAGACTGGACAGAATAATGTGAGTTTCTTTTAGAGTGACAATATGACTTACATAAGCTGTAACTAGATAACTTGTGCATTACAAATAAAACTCATGCTGCTGTTTATTTTGTTTGTCTGAAGTAATTGCATGTAAAAACGAAAAATAAAGTTCCATTTTTATCTCTTGTTTCCAATTTGTGGATTTTTCCCATGATGCAACATTTACCAAATCTGTGCAAAGGCTTCACTTTAATGCTGTGGTTTAGCTTCTGCAGTCTTTAACAGTCAATGAGATGGAGAAGGGAATTTCTAGATAAGGTAGCAGTAGGTCTATTGCGGTCCAGGCTACCCGAGATAAGAGATAGCAGCTGAATGAGATAAGACAGGGAGCTCTAAAGCTTCTAATCTACTCCCTGGTGATGTCCTTTGAATACATCCCACACGATACAATGACGTGAGACAGTAATCAGCAAGTGTTGTAAAGATACTGTGTGGGGCAGCTAACAATACAAAAGATCTCACAATGGATGCACACAGTAACACATTATCAGGGTTATTCAGAGAGCGTGAAAATCAGGAGAATGACTGGAGAATGAAATATTCTAGGTCAAAATAGCCGATTTGGAAAGTGAGATGAAAGGGAGAATTTTTCATCTCACTTTCCAAATTGGCTATTTTGACCTGGAATTTTTCATTCTCCAGTCATTCTCCTGATTTTCACGCTCTCTGAATAACCCTGATAGAGTAAGATATATATTTTTAACTACACATACAAAAGAAAAACAAAGCACATGTAAGATATCAGCAATATAAAATAAACACAATGACATTTCATTTTTTGGTGGTAGTGTCCCTTTAACACTGGAGGAGACTTCAGAGTGACGCGGACTGGCGGAGGCATCACAGGAGCGAAGAGAACAATACACAGCACAAGCAGACATGACAGTAATATAAGATGTGTAGATACAGTTGTATTATTTCTTACCTTTGCATGTTCCAGTTGCGTAGTCGAGATAGTATTGCTGTGCACAGCTTTCATATTGGCATTCCCCAAACAGAAGGACTTTGGATGGATCTTTACATGCTGAACACCCCAATGCAGAATCGCAGGTCAAACACTGGCTGTTGCAGGCTGAAACACAGAAATGAAACAATTACAAGAAAAATAAATATAACATGGATCACTAACATACAGGAGACACACTACCAGTTAGAGTTGAGCTTAACTACTGGTGTGGTTAGGTACAGTGATGTGATCAAATGAATCTGAAACACTATCAGGGTTATTCAGAGAGAGGTGAAAAGCAGGAGAATGACTTGAGAATGGAAAATTCTAGGTCAAAATAGCGAAACCAGAAAAATTCTCCCATTTATCTCACTTTCCAAATTGGCTATTTTGATCTAGAATTTTCCATTCTCCAGCCATTCTCCTGATTTTCACCTCTCTCTGAATAACCCTGTATGAATGTGCAGTCTGCTGTACATAGATTTGTACTAAAAGCACTAGCACGTGGAATAATCATTTTCTACTTTGAGCAAACGATCTTGTAATGAATACAGCTTTATCGTAGCACTGAAACCTTTATTTTTATATAAACTTGGTTACATAAAGCATAAGAGTTTTTTCAAAACTAAATATAGAACTTTAAGTAGCCATTCAATGAAAGACATGGAGTTAGGAGGCAAGGAGGTGACAGCTTTAGCAGAATCATTGTTCCATATATGGTGACTGGTTTCTCTGTATAAGTTATATTTATTACATATAGTGGTCTTACTATTCACCTACTCAATAGATCACCTGCTTTTATTGCTTACATTTTTATCATCAGCAGTAACATGGATACATAAAACTGACTGTATTGTTGCATCAAAGCTAGATTATGATGTCAGTTTTTTTGTTGGGGTTTGTAAAAAATGGTCTGCTTTTAACAGTCAGCAATATGTTGTCTATTTCACATGAATTCAATGAAATATATTATAATTTTTACAATTAAATTTCTTTTAACCCATTCACTACTTTGATCGAATATACAAAATCATCCTGCAGGAGCGTCCAACATAGAGTAAATTCGATCTGGTCATATCCTAGTACAATGCAAAGGAATGTTGTTCCATGCAAATGAAATTTGTTTGTAAATAGGCTCCAGAATGTGCTTCCAAAATTTCAGCACCCCTGACAAGTCTGCTGAGGTGCTAAAGCTATTTAAACAGCTTTGAGAGCCATTTTTCTCTCATGGAAACACAGAGCTCCAGCTGTATTAGAATAGAAGTAGAAGAAATTTTTGGTGAGCAGAGGAAGTCTGTCAAATAAGCTTATTGGCTTTAAAGTGTATGAATGAAAAATGGTCATACATTTTTATGGGTGTCTGTAATGGAAAGAGGTTTTCCATAAATCCACTAGGTCCAGGCAGTTCTTTCTATTTTATAGAAGTGTGCAGTATTGTCAGTGAACAGAATAACCATAGGGTTTATTCAAAGCGCAACGAAATGTCACCGACATTTTGGTGCTCTCTCGTTCCCCGCACCTCAGGGAATCAAATTCCCCGACCCTGCGGTGAATTCAGCATCCACTGTAGGCTCTTCGAAGTGCAGGGAAAAGCCACCAAACGGATCCAAAAAATCACCGAAAATCCGCAGATACGATCTGAAAAATATCGGATCGATCCGAAATGCCACAGAAAACTGGCCGAACGCACCCGACGATCCACTTCAAACCCACCGACCGCGTCTGGAAAAAAACGTATTTCACTAGCAATTTGCCAATATTTCATGAATTGCCAGGTTATGAATAGCCACATGGCCCCGATGTTGCACCAGATGGGGAAATTCACCGTTCGGTGCAATTTCAGGGCCAGTTCAGCTCTCTGAATAACCCTATAGGTATATTACTTTTTATCCTACTACATTCACCAATTTCCTTTCATGTCGTAGGGGTCTCTAGAAGTCGATCCATAATTACTTGGGACCCATTTACAATAACCTAAATCCATCCAAGGTAAAGGCATTCCGAGGAAACTACATTCCTATTAAACTTCTAGCTCTCGTTTCTCAGTTTAGATTTGAAGACCTTTAAGAAATAATGGCTCAAAGAGCACACCGAACATTAAATAACAAAACCAAAGCTGTAAAATGAAAATGATGTTTTTTCCCTGCCACCCAACAGATTTAAAAAAAGCAATGAAAATGGACAGATAGATCATTGTCTTCTTAATGATGCTTTGTTCTTCAATAAATCTCTTTGAGCACACTTTAAAAAAATGTCCCACGCTGAGAGTAGCTTTGCTGCTGTAAATTATTTGGTATTTGGATCACGTTGAAATGACTTGTACAAGCCTGATAAACACAACTTGGAAAGGTCACAAAATCCAAGCGCTTCTCATTTCCAGTTTTACAAGTGCTACGGATGTTGGTGAGACATGTCCTAATGCGTTGCCTGCTTCTCTGTAAATACCATACAGAACACTGTAACCTGATTATTGTGATTAATATTTTTATGGTGCTTTTTCAGAGTATAGGCCAATACATTGCTGTTTTACTACAGTCCTTGAAAATATATGAGCATATGGTTTTTGAAGGCACAAATCTAAGTGTAATAATTAGATTAAAAATACTGGCATAAACATCAGTGATTAGTACCTAATGATGTTAAAAGGTTCTCTCAAAAGATCTAATCAGTCCATCCTTCAGTATCTTCATTACACCTAAAGGTTGAGGGCGTTAGAAATGTAGGTCCTGTCTCTATATATGTATTAAAAAAAACTCCAGTGAATGTGTCAAGTTATCCCACTATAAGGCACCATTTAGATTTTACAGGGAACTGAACTACAAATGTTTCAGGATAAATATTCCATCTCTTTTGTGTAATATATATACACACCCGAAACGGCGCTGTCCTAGGAGTGGCTTTGACCAGTTGCATTAACCTTATCTCTGCTAGAAAGCCACAGTGTGGCACAGCATTGATTTTAGGGTTCTGTGTAATAACAGACCCAGGATGCATGAAAGTGAGACAGATGTCAGTTGCATATCCTACCCAGAATTCCTTGCTGCATATGGGGAATGTGGCACAGGAGCTCTGGGATGCAATTCATTGAATTGCTGTGATGTGCAAGGGGTTTCTGCAATAATAAACATTATATATATATATATATAATTTTAGGGATGAGCCGAACACGCCCGAGTTCAGTTCGTATTCGAACCCGAACTTTCCAAATGTTCGAACCCGAACTCGAACTCAATACAAGTCAATGGGGCTGAAAATTCGGTTTTTAGAGTGCCCTCCAAGAGGGCATATATGCTAGATATTTGCCATAAAAGGTGTATGGGGGTCCGGGTAGTGCCCTGGGGGACAGGAAACAAGGACAAAAAGTAAAAAAAAAAAGTTTTTAAAGGGACAGTGAGTTTTCCATGAAATAAGGGTTAAAAATAAAAACTTGCTGCGCATCCTCAAGCAGCATGTCACTGTCATTGTAGTCAAACAATTCAGCTGACTCCTCCGATAGTGAGGCTACGGCAGGAGTAGCTGTGGACATGGAGGCTGCATTAGATGCTTTGGCAGCTGAGGTGGACTGTAAAGCACTACAAGCCTGGCTGGCAGAGGACACGGAGGGTGAGGATGGCCTGGTTAGCCAATCCACCAAATCCTCTGTATATTGCTGCTGCTTAAGACGGCCAGCACCAGTTAGAAAGGACAAGCGTGCCCCTGCAGAGGATGCACCACGTCCACCACGACCAGAGGCACAGCCTCCCGACACAGGGGCTGCTTGCCCTCTTATCTGTGTCTGGGAGCGTCTGCCTGTCCTTTTTGTTCTTTCAGACGTGGTGAGTGATATATAGATTAAATATATACAGAACTCTGGTATAAAGATTAAAGATTTACAGAACTCTGGTTTAACTCAGTGAGACACCCTGATAGCTGGCAGCCAGTGACAAGACACAGATTACAATTCCCTCCTATAAATCAGTGTGACCCACTGATAGCTGGCAGTGAGGAGACACAAATTACAATTCGCATAAATCTGCTAGAAGTATGTGGGACCCCCTGATGGGTGGCAGCCAGTGAGAACACACGGATTATAACAATTCCCAAATATTTTGTAGAAATTAGTGACCCCCAAAATACTTGCTGGCAGTGACAAGACACAGAAGATCACCTCAATTCCCAAATGTTTTGTAGAAATTAGTGACCCCCAAAATACTGCGTGGTACTGGCTGTGTGACAAGACACAGATCACCTCAATTCCCAAATATTTTGTAGAAATTTGTGACCCCCCAAAATACTGCGTGGCACTGGCTTTGTGACAAGACACAGATCACCTCAATTCCCAAATGTTTTGTAGAAATTTGTGACCCCCCAAAATACTGCGTGGCACTGGCTGTGTGACAAGACACAGATCACCTCATTTCCCAAATGTTTTCTAGAAATTTGTGACCCCCAAAATACTTGCTGGCAGCCAGTAACAAGACACAGATCACCTCAATTCCCAAATGTTTTGTGGAAATTTGTGACCCCCAAAATACTTGCTGGCAGTGACAAGACACACATCACCTCAATTCCCAGATATTTGGTAGAAATGAGACCCCCCCAGAACCCCCCCCCCCAGTAGCGTGGCAGACCGGCAGTAAGAACACACAACAACAATCTCCTATGAAATCTCCTCTCAAATGCACGCTGAAGTGGTGCGTTGAAACCTTAAATAGTGTGCTGCGGGACTTAGCTCTGTGAGCCCATGATTGGGCAAAATTTGCCCAATCAGGACTTTGAGCCGTGATTGGCATACTGTTGAACCTGTCTTGCACCAGACCTGTGGTCAGGTGCATGGCTGTAGCCAATTACGAGCTTCAGGCCAGTGTAAAAGTGCATTGTGGTGCATTGTGGTCGAACTTGCTACGAACACCCGGAAATGATCGGAGTTCACGAGCAGACCGAACAGGCTAAGTTCGGTCCGAACTCCGAAACGAACAGCTCATCCCTAATATATATATATATATATTTATTTATCGGTGTTCAGCTGACTTATATGATATGATATGTTGCTAGCCAAGTCACAACGAAGATCATATTTATCAATCTCTAACATATAATCCAAAAAACTCACAATTTTTTTTAACTACAATAAATATATAATTTGAGTATGGAGCAATGGTTAAAATGTGAAATAACGGTCACTGGGCGGAGAGAGTAAAATTCATTGGATCAGACATAGTTTGCAATTATGATGAGCGGAAGACACCGGCACAGGGATCGCTCGGACAGCGTATTTTATTAGGATGCAATTAGAAGCAGCTTAATGTATGCTGATCAAGTCATCCGTGTGCTTTATTGTGATTGCTGAGAGAAAGCCACCCCTTCCCCATGCACCCCTAGCTCGCCCCCTGCTTGGAAAAGTGCCTTCTTCGTTTTTTCTACATCAGTTTGTAATTATGTGATATTGTTTCAAACGTAATGAGTACCCAAAGACACCCACAATTGTGGGTAGTCAAGTAAATCCTTTATTTTGATCCTATGCTATTTAATCCAATACCCTATGCCCCAGCTACTAGTGCTGCTGGTGGAAACTGCCTGTCAAAATCGAATTACATACACATTACAGGAATACATATAAACATTTGTTATTCATTTTAATGTTCCAGCAGACATGTTTCCTTTAGGAGACTTCTTTACATTGTAGATTAAATAAATGTACAAAAATATCTTTTGAAAGATAATTAAGAATTACCAGCAAAGGCTGATTACAGGGTAGGAACATACCTCTGCAGATCTGCCCGTCACTGTAGTAGCCTTGGAAACATGTATGAATACAAGTTCCTTTGTGAGACAAAACTAAACCATCTTCACAGGATGTACAAGAGCCTATACCAGGCCCGCTGCAGGTCTTGCAAGAGCGATCACAACCTGTGGGAAACAAAACTGCAATTACAATCAAAGTAGCAGAAGGGAAATTGAGTTAAAGTTCTAAACATTGTTACTGTGCACTACGCAAATATATATATCAGTAGAAAGTACAACAAAAAACAAAATAATAACTTAACACAGAAAATACAAACCTTATTGAATTAAACGATAATAAATATAGATGTTGGATGTGACTCATAAAAAGGATACACTTTTATAGAAATCGTAAAAAGTGTCCATTTCAAATAAATTTATATTCAGAAAATGTTCAATATTTTCTCTATTGCAGCCTGCCTATGAAAGAGGCACCCCAACCCTGCACAGCCAGACACCCCCACAATAAGTGTTGCGATAAGGTGCAGGGATTGTTTTGCAATGGCAGGTATGTCTCCCCTGTGTTTTTAAGAGAGGGATGGAACATTTAACCCCACGAAGGGGATATGTATAGTTTTTTTGTTTCTTGCTGCAGGTTCCTCTCAGGTGTAGATGATCAGGGCAATAAATAGTTCCTGCCTGTGAAACACACAGAGTGAGCGCGAGAGAGCGCAAGAAAGCGAGAGAGAAACTCTGAGGCTGGGAGCTGCTTTCTAAAACTGCAGCAGATACACAGAGGGATGAGAACAAAAGGTTTATTAAAGATGATATTTCATTAGTTTGTCCAGCAATAGAAAGGCATGGTTTATTTGTTAGTAAGAGCTCTGATGAGCTAGGTGTTATTTTCTGTTATGTTTTATTTTTGCCTGCATTGCCTGATCCAAATAAAGTATGCTATTTGAACAAACTGCAGGAATTACCATATTATAAAGACTTTGTGAAGTTAATGCAATAGAGCAGTGGTTCCCAACCCTGGTCCTCAAGTACCCCTAACAGGTCAGGTTTGCAGATATCTGAAGCACAGCCCAGGTGATATGATTTGCTGCTCAGTGATTGCAGGATTTGGTCTGGATTTCCCCAAGGGAATCCTTAAAACCTGGCCTGTTAGGGGTACTTGAGGACCGCGGTTGGGACCCACTGCCATAGAGCATTGGTTCCCAACCCTGGTCCTCAAGTACACCTAACAGTCCAGATTTTAAGGATTACCTTGGGAGCAAATGCAAGCAAACCCTGAATTCCACATGTGTAGACCTACTGTGGCTGGTAGATAATGCATTTGAAGGTCTAAACAGGTGAGAGAGCTCCCTGGTTTAGTGCATTTCTGTGCCCAGGTTTTGCTAGGACCATCGCTCTCTCTCTGGATAGCATGGCAGCCATACGGTGTGGCACTGCACGGTAGCTATAGTAGTGCTACGACTGCTCACCATACAACAGGCAGGCTACCCCTATCAAAGACCACCCGCACACACACATACACAGTCTCCAAGTCCCTGTCCAGCTGCAGAACAATGGACTCGAGCTATTGATAAATATTATTTAACTTGAGACCCGAGACTTTTCAAGAGCCCACTCAGTGCCCTAGCTCAGATTAGCCACCCTCCTTCCCCCGACGACACTTGCTGCCAAAAAGTAATGTAGCTAGTTCTCCCATGTGGGAATGTAGGTAACAATCCACAAATTTAGGTTAATTTGATGCAATGATAGACTTGAAATGTATGGCATATCTTGCAACCAAATCCCAACAAATATGACTATGTAAGTGATCTTAAATAGTCTTTAGACATCATAATTATGAAAGCAGAGATTTATTTACAAGTAGTGGAGAAAGAGTGATCCCTACTGCAGCACCACCAATACATTAAATATATTCTCGGTTGAAGTTCGGAATATTTGCATTTCTTGTTACTGCCTGTCCATACCACAGGTTCATCAATCAACCCTATAAAAACTAGATTATAGTGTAAGGAATTCAAGGAATAAGTAACTGTAACTTCAAGAACAATGCCGGTTCTGTACGATAAAGACTTCAAAAGAAGAAAATTATAAAAAAAAGGGTAAAAAATTTAGAAAAGATGAACTTTAAGTTGATTTGAGTTGACAAGCTGGTTGCACAAGATGTCATCAAGATTGGGTTAGGTGGGGGAAATCGAGCAGGGATGTGTGCACTGTTTGGTAAAGTGAGATTTTTAAATTAGCAGTTTTATTATTGATGCCATATGACTGATTAGGAACCTATACAATAAACCATAAATGGAGGCGAGTACAGAGCTGCCCTAGAAAATTTAAGATACTCAATTAACAGTTTTATGAATAGATAATTTGGCGAATGTGATCATTAATAAATCATTAATATTTTAAGGCAAATTTGTTTGTAATTACTGTGGTAAGTGAATAGATCCTATTTTCAGCTATCAGCCAATGAGCCATGAAATAATGAGTCAATTAAAAGAACATCATGCCTCCAAGCTAACTGGTTAACCATTTGGAATCTCACATTTTATGTTATTTTCACAGCACAAGAACAGATACACACAGCAAACAAATATTCTCAAGCCCGTCAAGAACGTCAATGTGAATATTAATGATTTTCAGGGCTACCTATTTTCTTTAAGGGTGGACACATTCTAATTTTTATTCTGTTCATGAAACACTGCAGAGGAACAAACTACTTACGTTTACAGGTCCTGCTATCTACATAAAATCCAGCAGGGCATTCAGGGAGACACCGTTCACCAACAAAATAGTAGCGAGAATATGGACACTTCAAACACACACTGCCAGTCTCATGCAGATTTGCCACACAATGTTGGCACTGAGGATGGCAATCTTAAAAAGAAAATAAGCAGAGTGTAAGTGATCATCATTTTAAATTAAATAAAGGTTGTTACAATGCATAGACAATTTGTTAATGAAATGTCAATTTCACAAAAGACACATTAAACACAGGTATATGCATTTCTTTATTCTGTGATGTTGCCAACTATCATGAAGCTGTCAATTACCATTCAGTTCTCTAATTTAAATGGAAAGGAGATTAACACACAGTATTTTATTCGCACGCTGAAACCTTTAGACATTATGTAAGGGTAGTCAGAATGCATAAAACTACATACAATTACAGTCATGTTCAATTGGAACAACATTCGGAACAACAGGCAGCTCAGGATCCTTCAGTTTCACACCATATACATCAATAAACATTACTGAAAAGACAGCTAGAAAAAAATAAATAGCAGAAGCGTACTTAGGGTATTTGGTACCCCAGGCAGATACTCCCTTTTGCACCCCCCAAATAAAAAAAGGCAAAAAAGAACTTCGATTCAGTTTCACTGGGGAAAACAGTCCACATGATCAGGCCCGGACTAGCCATGGGGCAAACCGGGCGTTTGCCCAGTAGGCCGCTAGCCTCCTTGGCCGGTCGGCCAGACGACATGGCCGCCCGCCCAGCAAGGCAGCCTAGGCCGACTGAAGAGGGATGACGGCTGGTGAGCCCTGCTGTGACCTAATCAGCAGGTGCCAGCTAGTCGTCGGCCCCCGCTGATTAGGTCATGCAGCGTGCCACATGACATCATCAGTGGGGGTCGGTGGACGGTGTTCTGGCTCCCTCTGTTTACGTCACAGGGTGTGCCCACACGCCTTATTCCCAGGCAGCATGATGTGATCCTCCCTGTTGTGTGTGTGACCGGACGTCTCTCTCCTGGCTCCCGCCACCCAGGAGGTATGCGGGGAAGAAATTAATTGGTATGCTGGGGGGTTAATTGATTGGCATGCTGGGGGATTAATTGATTGGTATTCTGGGGGGATTATTTTATTGGTATGCTGGGGGTTAATTGATTGGTATGATGGGGGATTAATTGATTGGTATGCTGGGAGGGTTGATTGGTATGCTGTGGGTTAATTGATTGGTATGCTGGGGGAGAAATTAATTAATTGATTGGTATTGGTATGCTGGGGGTTGAATAAATTGATATTGGTACATTACATTGAGTTTTATTACTGTGGAGCTCTGTGACACCCCCATAATGTGCAGTGTTGTATGGGTTTTTACAGAGATCCACAGTAATGTGTGCTGTGTATGAGCGTATCACAGAATCCACAGTAATAAAACTCACAGTAATGTGCGCTGTGTAGAGAAAAAAAATGTGGGCTGCTGTCTAGAATGCCCGGGCCTATATT
This sequence comes from Leptobrachium leishanense, assembly GCA_009667805.1. Taxonomy (NCBI): domain Eukaryota; kingdom Metazoa; phylum Chordata; class Amphibia; order Anura; family Megophryidae; genus Leptobrachium; species Leptobrachium leishanense. Next base: position 325,297,218 of record CM019063.1, on the reverse strand, counting down.
TTGTCCCAGTCCGGGCCTGCACATGATAGTGCAAGCTCTTGTGGTTTCAGGTACATACCATAGAAATTTCAGGAATACCATGGTAGGACATTAAGAGTAATGTTAAGGTGGAAACAACAGGTCCCACTTCTACTCCTTCCCCTCCTCCTGCTGTCCTACCATGGTATCTCCATAATTTTTATTGCATATCTGTGAAACCACAACAGTTTGCACTCTTTTGTGTGTTCTGTTTGCCTCAGGAAAACCACAAGGGCTTACACGCTTTTTATCGTATAAGGAGGTTCTCGTTAGAGTGCAAGCTCTTCTTGTTTCATAAGTTCACTGTTTTCCCCAGTGAAACTGCAAAAGTTTGCACACAAATGTTTGTAGCCTGACAATCTAGCATCTGGGACTGCTGAACCTAGTCAGAGACCTAGGAAAGCTTTAAATAGAAGCAACTGAATTAGCTCTGTGCCCTACTATGGTTTCCAGAACACCCCTCAGTGCGATCCTCATTATCAGTATTCTTGATCTGCTGATTTGACTTCTGGCTAAGTATTCTCAGTTCTGATTTCTGCTCTTATCCCTGTTTAGTTTATATTTATTCTGTGTACTGACCCTGGCAATGGTATTTGGACTTTGTTTTTTCTTTATATTCCCTGTATGGTTATTTATTATACCGATCCTGTGTATCAACCTCTGGATTTGTAATTCTTCTGCGATATCTCTATTTTCCCTGTTCAGTACTTGTATGTATTGTTCATATACTCTATTCAGGTTAATACAGGCCATTCTAAGGACCAGTCTGTCAGATTAGGAGTTTACTTGCTTAACTGGGTTTTGACTGCGTGCTGGGTGACTCTCTATCCTGACATAAACGGATTGGTGGTCAAGATGTGAACCTCACTCCAAAGTTGCATACTTGCACTATTTTAGGACATGTATACCACAAGTGAGTGTGGGTGCCCATTGGCCACATAGCTGCCAGCACATGTCTGGAGTGCTTGGGTCCATCCTGTATAAGAACAGAGGAATACCATACCATCTCTTCAACATTTGGGAGCTTGTTCCTGTATGGTCATGCAATTTGAGACCTTTGTCACCGCCTCCCAGATGTCCAGCCAATCTTCACCGTAAACCCTAGGTCCTACCCCAACGCTTGCACAGGAGGTAAGGTAGACATAACAGCTGAGCCTTTCTTGTATATTTTCTAAGCTGAGGTCATTTCAGAAGCATCATTTCTAATCAATGCATTGCTGGGCTTCCCAAATTTAGTTTGTTATGAATAAGTGGGAGACATGTCAGGAAAGGGCTTATTTACTTTTTATCACACTTTGCAACTTCATTTTTTTTATTTATGTTGTAGTTGGACAATTAGAAACCAATTTGTCCATTAGCACAGTTAAGTGATGTATACTTTTTAAATATATTGCTATTTTCTAAACGAATTCTTGGTTAAATAAGTCATAAAATCTCAGCGATCCTCCTAATGCTATATGAAACAAAACAAAGTTAATGTAATAAATTAAATTTAGTCTACAGTATAGGATATGTTGTTCTTATTTGCAGGTATAGCTCATGAATAAATAAAATGATCTTTTAGAGATCAGTAATGCTATTTCTTAAATCGCAGAACACATTTTATTAAGATCATTTTTTGCAATTCTATTAAGGATAAAGAATAGTTAAGAAGACATATTTTCCAGAACTTTATCTATGGGAAAAACCAGTCAGATTTAACTAAGATATATTGAGATTCTAAGCAACTAGTTGGCAATGTGTCTCTAAGGGAGCTGCTCTTTCTCTAGTGATGGATAGGAGGGATGAAAGGTGAAGTGTGTAATAGATGTTTCAAACACAAAAGCCTGGTAGGCAATCAATAGTATTGAGTTCTTTGTCTAAGGGGCGACCTGTGATATAACTCAGCATATTTGGACCATTAATAAAATGTTATCAGACCCATAACACTAAAGGAGAGGAAAGATATTTTATTGCAGAATGATGCAGGACCATAATAAAAAGAATATATTAGTCAGAAAGGAGAAAATAATCTTAGTATTCTGTATATATATGCTCTGTGAAGCCCTGTAAACTGTGGTAGAATACCATGCATATTGGGCACTATTACTTTTTACTCTGATATATAAATATAGATTCTAGCACATCTTGGCTGACTTATACTATTTCTGGGAATTATTCTTTCAACGCTTTCCCCCCAATCACATACAGTCATCATTGAAACTTCTGCTGTTCTTCGAATTTTTCTATCTGGATCACCCAGGTATATGTTAGTTGAAACAACATTAATCAACGGAGGAGGCGTGGCCGGAACAAAGAGAGAGCTGGATGTGTGAGTGCTGAGCTCCCAGGCCCGAGTGCACAGATTGTCATTTCGAGGCAGAAATAACAGCAATGGCACAGCGGAAAAAGACACTTACTACCCCAGGACTCTCGGGGACTGCGGGGACCCAACGCCGATCCTCCATTTTACTGTTCTTGGGAGATACATCTCAGCCGCGGACCTCCGGTAAGGGATCCAAAATGGCGCCCGGCGACTCAGATCAGGAGGCCTCCCCGCCACGATTAGATTCAGCAACAAAAGGGAGCGATATGGACCACGAACTGTGGGCCTTATTACAGAGTTTGCCGACCAAAACGGATTTGGCTGCTCAGTTTACTCAAATGGAGCGCAATTTTAATACTAAATTTGATGAACTGGCGTCTGATTTGAAGCAGTTGGGAGGCCGCGTAGTGGACTTGGAAGAGGACAGAGATGCGTTATTTTCTCATGTGGAACGATTAAATGGTCAAATGCTAACGCAAGCTAAACAGCTGGCCACGCTGTATAGACACCTGGATGATGTTGATAATAGAGGCAGACGAAACAATCTTCGCATAAAGGGTTACCCGGAAGCAGACTCTGGCAAGGAAGATGTTAAAGAGCTACTCCGTGGTCTGTTTAATGATATCCTGGGTCTATCTGGAGAGGAAATATTAGTTCTGGATAGAGCTCACCGTGCACTGCAGCCGAGGGGATCACAAAATGACGCACCTCGTGATATTATCTGTCGCTTGCAAGATTTTACACTGAAAGAGGAAATTCTCCGAGCAGCACGCAAAACTTCGGAAATTAAAGTGGACGGTCAAGTGATACTTTTCTTCCAAGATGTTTCCTGGACCACTTTACAGGCACGGAGGGCTCTGAAACCGTTAACTGAAGCGCTCCAGGAACGTGATATTCGTTACCGATGGGGATTCCCACTATCTTTACAGGTGACGCATAACAACCAAGTTCATTCTGTTGCGTGTCCTGAGGACATTCCGGACTTTGTGCGTGTTTTTGGACTCCCAGAAGTCGACATCCCAGACTGGTACGGTTCGCCGTCGCCATCTGACACTCTACCCTTCCCACAGCGACCCCGCTGGACTCAACAGACGAAAAAAAAACGTAAAGGCAAGCCCTCTGCAGTGACCCCTTCTGACCCAGAACCGTGAGGGAAGCCCTTGCTTTTGCTGCCATTGTCATTTGAAAGTTTATACGCTTTTTTGATATTTTCTGCCCCCTTGCAAATTTTTTTGATTGAATGCGCTCGGGTCCGGCAAACGAGACAGTCGGATGAGACTCTTGCTTGGCACCAAGAATTTTTGGAAATTCTGAGACTTTCTCGGCCGCCTCCTGAGTGGTGTTTTTTTTTTATGTCCTCTGATGGGTTTTCCCACTATCAGAGGGCTACACTACCTCAATTTTTTTCAAGTTTTGTGTTGTTATTGTTGTTTGTTTTTAGATTTTTCTTTTTGGTGATCACTCGTACTATTTGCTATGCTACTAGGGGGTATGGGCAGGTCCCGGGCTCTGACGCCCTCCTCTCTCACTAGTTTAAATGGCTAATTTAAATTTGATTTCTATGAATGTCCGAGGTCTTAATATGCCTGCCAAACGCTCGAAGGCTCTTGCAGAATTCCAGAGGTTGAAAGGTGAGGTTATTTTTGTTCAGGAAACACATTTTGGAGAGGGTTCCGTACCAGGGTTTCGCAATGCTCTCTATCCGACGGGCTATTTTAGCAATTTTGGGGAGACAAAATCTAGGGGGGGGTTGCCATTCTTTTTGCGCGCCATGTGCCTTTTACTCTGCAAGATGTGGTAACTGACCCACAAGGTCGATTTTTGATGGTTAAAGGGATGTTGGGCAATACTAAGTTAACTTTTGTAAATGTTTACCTGCCGAATCGCTTGCAAACCAAATGTCTCAGAAAAGTGTTACGACGTTTGTCCGAGTTTCAGGAAGGTTTTGTGGTCTTAGGGGGTGATTGCAATGTTTCGTTAGATATGCCGGCAGATTGTGTCCAGGGTGGGGGATCGTCTGTTCCCTCTCTACGGGTCCAATTTCGTAAACTCTTGTCAGCGGACCGTCTGATGGATTGTTGGCGTCTCAGTAATCCAGCAGTAAAGGACTACACGTTTTATTCACATGCCTTTAAGAAGTATTCTGGAATAGACTATTTTTTTGTGGAACATAGGGCTTTGGAAATGGTATGCAGTTGCAAAATAGGACCCATCACATGGGTGGACCATGCACCCCTTCTGTTATCTTTAGCCCTACCTAATTTAGTGAGAACGGAGAATGCCTGGCGTTTGAATGAGTCATTGCTATCTGATCCCATGACGCGAGCGGAGGTGACTGCCTCCTTAGAGAATTACTTCTTTGAAAATGACACGGATGATGTAACATCCGCGACGGTTTGGGAGGCTCACAAGTGTGTGTTAAGAGGTGCTTTTATCCAGTTGGGCTCCAGGCGCAAGAAGGAAAGGACTGCCAGAACGGAGGAATTACTGAGGGAGATCACGGCCTTAGAACTGACGCATAAATCTGACCTCGATCCTGAATCATTCCGACGATTAGTTCTCTTAAGAGCTGACTTAGCTAAATTAATGAATGCACAGGTGGCGCGGGCCCTTACACTGACGAAATATGCTTACTACACCCAAGGGAATAAATGTGGAAGGCTACTTGCACGTGCTTTGAAGAAACGATATCAAGCTACTTTTATCCCGAAACTGCGTACTAGCACGGGATCCGAGGTCAATACGACCCGAAACATTGCGGAAGCCTTCCATGCTTATTACCAAACTTTATATAATATGGATAAGGGTAGGGTCCCTGAACATATAGTGGACTCGTTTTTGGCTAAGACGATTAAAACTACTTTACTGCGTAATGTTAGCCGACAATTAGATAACCCGCTTACATTAGAGGAATTTACGGAGGCTTTAAAATTAACGCCCTTGGGTAAGAGCCCGGGCCCTGACGGGTTTACGGTGCTATATTATAGGACTTTCAGGTCTATTCTGGGCCCTAGATTTGTTAAAGCTTTTAACTCTATTTCGGATACCTTTTATATTCCACCTGCGACACTCCTCGCCTCATATCTGTATCTGTGATACCGAAACTGGATAGAGACCCGTTAGATTGCGCTATTTATAGACCCATATCTTTAATAAACGTTGACTTAAAATTGTTTACGAAAATACTGGCATTACGACTTAAGCCTCTCCTGACTTCAGTGATTCACCGAGACCAGACGGGCTTTGTACCGGGCAGGGAAGCCCGTGATAATACTATTCGTACCGTCTCCCTCATCCATCATGCTTCCAGGATGGATCAGCCTTTGTTAGTCCTCTCGGTTGACGCTGAAAAAGCGTTTGACCGAGTGGACTGGTCTTATCTTTTTTGGATGTTGGAGAGGATGGGTTTTGGTGATCAATGGTGTTCGTGGTTGCGGGCGCTGTATGACTGCCCTCAGGCACGAGTGCGGGTTAATGGCAGACAATCGACTCCGTTGACGATACATAATGGGACTCGACAGGGGTGCCCTCTGTCCCCTCTCCTGTTCCTGCTGTATCTGGAACCCCTATTGCAGGCGATTAGAGATAATCCGGCGATTCGAGGAGTAACTGTTCTGGGACAGGAGCTCAAGGTGGCCGCATTTGCGGATGACCTGCTGTTCACCTTGACGGATCCCCTTTCATCGGTGTCGGCTTTGATGACGGAATTAGATGCGTTCGCAGCTTTCTCGGGATATAAAATTAACGTGCTGAAGAGTGAGTTTTTAGGGGTAAACCTTTCACGAGTCGTGACTGAGAGTATTCGTCATACCTATGGAATGCGGTGGGTTCCGGAGGGACTTAAATATTTAGGAATACGCTTATCGTCGGAACTAGACAAATTATTTCAGTTGAATTATGTTTCTCTGTTGCAACAGATCAAGGGGGACTTACGTAACTGGAACTTACCCCATATTTCATGGTTGGGAAGGATCAATGTCTTACGGATGAATGTATTACCTCGACTGTTGTATTTGTTCCAAACCATACCTATTACTGTACCTCAGACATTTTTCTCTGATTTGCGACAGACATTTACAGGCTATGTTTGGAGGGGGAAGAGGGCGAGGATATCTTACAGTGAATTGACAAGACCGGTGGGAAGGGGTGGTCTGGGCTTGCCCCATGCTTATTTTTACTATCGAGCAGCGGTTTTTTCTATACTATACGGCTTGGCAAAAGGAACGATGGGTAAGCTTTGGGAAAATATGTTACAGGCAGGAATTACTTGGCCATTGTCCTCCTTGCCCTGGCAGTCGGCACCGCTGGCAAACCTGGGGCTTCGGTCACACCCACTGCTGGGCACACTGCTAAGGCTGTGGAGGAAACATGGAGTGGCGTTAGGACTGACTACACTGACTTCCCGCCTGACACCCTTGACTCACAATCCCCTGTTCCCACCGGGACTGACCCTGACATTTTTGGATGGGTTACTACCAAAACCGTATATACCGCTAGAAGCAGTAGTGGAAGACGACAGATTGCTCCCCCTGGACCGATTGGTGGCCCCAGAAATAGCGAACAAGTCTATGGTGAAGTTCCAATATGCCCAACTAAGTCACTTTATTCGCTCTACTACATGGTTGACAGAGGGGTTGCCTCCATTGGCCCCCTTTGAGACCTTCTGTACCGATAAGAATAGATATGGACATATTGTCTCGAATCTTTATTCATACATAATGAGAGGGGCCTATAAAATTGATTCTCCGTTGCTACTTAAGTGGGAAACAGATTTAGGAGTAGATATTTCGGCTGAGGAATGGTCCAGGGCTTTCGAACTTACATACTTTGCGTCCAGGAGTCAGGCGCTTCGTGAATCGAATTGTAAATTGTTTATGAGATGGTATCTTACCCCGTCTGTTTTACATGCTATGGATCCATTGTTGCCTGATATCTGTTGGAGGTGTAAAGTGGCCAGAGGTAACTATGTCCACATATGGTGGACTTGCCCGAAAATTCAAAACTTCTGGTCAGACGTTGCACACGAGATATCGCGTTTAGGGGGCCTGGAAGTGGAATTTACTCCCTCTGCCTATTTGCTTAATGTACTGCCCTTTTCGATGCCCTCCTTTAAAAACTCGCTTCTGGCAACTCTGTTAACCGCAGCGAGGGCACTGATTCCGTTATATTGGAGGAGGGAATGTGCACCCACCGTCAGGGATTGGGTTCTGAGGGTGGAGGGGGTCAGAGCTCTAGAAGAAGCGCACTACAATAGTTTGGGTAAATATGAGGAATTCTATGCGATCTGGCGTCCATGGTCCTCGAACCTTCGCTCAATAACGGTATCAGACAGGTCACCGGTGGAGGAACAAGAGGTCTCGTAAGATAATCGACCGGTTATGGTGGGTCAGAGGTGAATTCAGATCCGAGCCTGGGCTGTGTTGTCTTGACATACCATTCTGGTACTAGCTTTACTGCTGTTTATTTAAGGATACGATGATCACCTTTTTAGTTCGTTAGAGTTAATTTAGAATTTGTTATTTGTTATATTATAAAATTCCAGCACTGTCTATGACCAAGAGGCACTTTGATTGTATTCAACATTATTGTGACAATATTGTCTCTTAAGCGACTTGTATTTTATACTTTGCTAATAAAAATATTTTACACAAAAAAAAACCACATTAATCAACGGCAATTAGTGAGTGGATAACCCCTTCAAGTTTTCCAGATGAGTGAAGTGCCTTGCTAAAGAGGTAAACAAGTCAATTAATTGCAATGTTTCATGTTTTCAGAGGACATCGCAATTGGGTTTAAAAAAAAAATCAATCTGGAGCATCCACTTTCATCTGTACATAAGGTGAAAATGCTAGGTAATGCGATTGAGTATGATTCGAAACATAGAAACATAGAAAAGTGTTGGCAGATAAGAACCTTTCAGCCCATCTAGTCTGCCCAATTACATGGATACTTAACCTGGATTTATCTTTTCTTTAGGATAGTCTTATGCCTATCCCATGCCTGCTTAAATTCAATCACTGTTTTGGCCTCTACCACTTCAACTGGAAGACTGTTCCATGTATCCACCACCCTCTCAGTAAAATAATGCTTCCTGATGTTACTTTTAAACCTTTGCCCCTCTAATCTGAGACTATGTCCTCTTGTTTTGCTACTTTGTTTCCTTTTAAATATACTCCCTTCCTCTACCTTGTGGATTCCCTTTAAGTATTTAAATGTTTCTATCATATCTCCTCTGTCTCGTCTAATATATAACAAAACAAAAAAAACTGAACAAAAACACTGAAGACGTATCCACATTAAGATTCAATACTGAGTGGTTTAGAAATTCACACATATATATATATGACATGTCATAAAAAAATATATATTTATATTTTATATAATATTAATTGATTAATGAGATTTCACCTTAATTGGACTTGTCAGGGAATTGACAGGGATGTTCTGGGAGCATTTGCCGTTTCCTTTACAGTAAGGAGTGAGATTTACAAAGACTATCCACAGGAGGTAGCGGCATACAATATTTCGATTTCTCATGATTTTCTATGGATGTTTGCATATTTGAGATTTTAGCTCTTGTAGCCAGTGAGTGCTGCCCCACACGTCAATATTACACCACTTTAAAGTGAGAAGGACTAGAGCTCTCCACAAACAGGAACCATCAGGGAGGAGGTCAAGCTTCTTAAGCTTCAATCTTGAAATAATAATGTGGGTCAGCAACTCAGTTTTTGTGAAATTTTAATAAACCGCAAATTGTGAAATAATGTAAAACAAAATCTGATCTAGGGCAAAATGAGCCACATATTCTGCTCGTTAGTCTTATTATTGGGCATGATTAGTCTTCAGATTTTATTTTTGTCAACAATAAGCTCTTTCAAATTATTTCTTTCTCCTTGTAGCAGTGGCCCAGGAATACATTCCTCTGCTCAGTGTGGAAAGTGTTTGCATAACCTTTTTAACCAAACAAATGAGCTGCAAACAAGTATCTCCTTGAATGCCTTTGGCTAAATGAATTCCATGACAGGTAGCCTAAATTTATTACTAACATTATTTGAAAAGCTTCTGGACCTTAACAAAAAAAAGTATCAACACCACATAAAAACAGTTTGGGTTCTGCTCTGTTAATTAAAGTTGTTTTTGATGATTCATCCACTTTAAGGTTTGAAAAAATTGAATAAACTGACAGCGATGTACCAACTGTAAAAGCATCTAGTCTAAAAAATTTAATATAACCCGATTATTTTTTTTTCCACACCTAATTTCCAAACATTACGCCTTCTAGGCAATTAGTGTTGATAGTGAAGCGTAAGAGCAACTTGTCCAGCATGATGAACTTATTCTATGACATGAAGAAGTGTAGAGAACTATAGACTAGTCCACTGTCCTAAATACGACTTTTTACTATCTCTAGAGAATATGAAAAGCACAACATGATCCATACGAAAACTGTATACTACACTACATTGTCAGTTTGACAACCAGCAAGCTCGTGTATCGCTTCCTTTAAATGGGATGTGAGATGTCTATTACTTAAGTTTCACGTGCGATTCTCTGTCCCTGTCGGTGATTTACTTTGACCTACTTTCAGTATCAGTTTATTGCCAATTTGCCATTGGCTTTGTCGAGGAGTGAAATAAAAATGGTAGTTTTGAATTTCTGGAGGGAAGCCAACATCTGCATGCAGTATAGTTAATAGAAATTGGACCAGACAGTGTATACAAATTAGAAGCATCTGCTTACAGGTTTTTGCATGAGCCTCCTGAGTAACCGGCCATACTGAAGTAACTTGTAGCATCTATGAAAATAGGCTATATGAAAGCATTAATAATAAGATACCTGGAACCAGTTATATAATGTGCCAAGTTATAAAAATAAGTTGATTTCTTGCACTCACTTGGCACATTGGTGATATTTCACGGTCCTTCCCATATTTTGGGCTCTTCTTCACAAAGTGTTTATTCAATAAAAGCAGAATTTTATTGCAGTATTGTGTAAGGATTCACTTGACATATTTCGAATTTCTTCACCTACTTTGATCTCTCATGCTCATGCATAAAGGGAATGGGAGGTTTAATAAAAGGAATGGAAGGTTTAAGTTATGAGGAAAGGCTAACAAGCTTAAACCTGTTTAGTTTAGAGAAACTGCGCTTTAGAGGGGATCTGATCACTTTATATAAATATATAAAGGGCCATTATAAATCATTGTCTGATAACCTATTCATTAACAGGACTATACACAGGACACAAGGTCACCCATTTAGCCTGGACGCAAGGAAATTCAGCCTAAAGCATAGGAAGGGTGATTTTACAGTGAGAACAATAAAGCTGTGGAATTCTCTGCCTGTTGAGGTGGTTGGGTCAGAGACTTACAGACTTTTAAATGATGACTGGATGACTTCCTGCAAAAACCTAATATAAAGCGTTATAATATTTAATATGTGGGTAAAAGCTTCTTGATACAAGGAGAAATCTGACTGCCATTCTGGGTTCAAGAAGGAATTTTTCCCCAGTGTGTTGCATATTGGCGTGCGCTTCAGACTGGGTCCTTTGCCTTCTTTTGGATCAACAGCAGTAGTTGATGTGTGAAAGGCTGGACCTGATGGACGCGTGTGTTTTTTCAGCCTATGTAACTATTTAACTATGCTTTTTGCATCCAAGTATGAGCCCCCTATCCTCCTGATTAGTGGACAAAGCCATTATAAACGTAAGCTAATAAGCACATGAGGTCTACCAACACATACCTTATATCTTTACCATAGTTAATAGGAAATCAGCCGAACAGCAGAAACCAATTTTTGAATATGTAATGACAGCCTATGTAAAAAAATAAGTGGTGAAAAAAACCCAAATAACAACAACAAACTTACCCACACAATATCCGACTAGGTTGAGGTACTGTCCCTCTGTGCAAGTGGTTTTACAGCTTCCATCAATGAAAACTGCATGGGGGTGGCATGTTAGACAATTAGCATCAGACGACCCACTGCAGTCTTTGCATGAAGGATGGCATGCTACATTAGGAAACAAAAACAATGCATATCTGATTGACATATTCCAATTAAATATATGCCTTATGTGTGTCATTTTATATTTTAAACAGTTTTATCTCTTTAAGCAAAGGTACTTGTTTAGATGTGTATAGCCGCAACAAAGTCATGCCAAAGAGCACTAAAACAGAGGAAACCACTGTACACAACTGGCCATTGGCTCATTTTGGTGTCAACTGCATGTCACGTTCTGTGGCGTTTCTTCATGGGTTCATAAAATAAGTTCACTTTGCTCTGTTGAGTGTCCCACACCTACAGTGAACCAGAATGCTCGTGCCATACATGTGTCTGATGGAACTTAACCACCAACACATCAGTATCAGTGGGGCACACTTTGTATAATTCTGCAGCGGACAGCACCCAGAGGTTCTGCACTCTCATAACCCAGGCATTTGGGTTCCTCATCAAGGTTTATAAATCCTTCCTCTTCCTTGTTCAAGTGTCCTGTTGTGGTTTCTATTTCCCATCAGTGCATTCCTCTGCTACTTTGTCCTAGTATGTTTGACCCTGGCTTTGTTTGTGACTAATATGATTTTTCCTACTCCTTGACCTTGGTTTGTTATCTTAATTTAGTGATAGTTCCTACCCTTAACCTGGCTTGCTTTCTGACCGTTCTCTGTTTAGTTTATTGTTTTTACCTAGCCTTTACGAAGGACTAATAGTTAGTCTATTATTTATCTACTTGTTGTGGGGTTTTGACTTCCGTTGCAGGCTGCTTATATGTTATTGTGACATTGTGCATCGGCCCAAAAAGACTCAAGTTAAAACAAAACCTAAGCAAGGACTCTATTGGTATAGCTGGGGGGAATTTATCCTATTATGCTCAAACGTTTTTCAGTTTTCCCATGAAAGATCATTCTCCCCCATCTCCTGGATTACTCCCCTCATGCTTCTTGATTCTATTATTTATCATAATAAAGTATTTTTCCTGTTGGATAGCATCCTGGGGGCTTTACACTGCAGACAACATAATATAGAATGCCACCACCATGCTACAATTGGGCACATCCTCACGATGCTTTTATTGTTGCAGGGTAGACAGCTTGATCTTGGGAAAGATATCCAGTTTTCAATTGTTCCTGACATAGAACCAATGAGCAGATACTCCTTTTGTTTTTTATGAAGAATAGAATGTGCTGTTTATCTATGATTTCAAAGTGAGCTTGAAGAATTTGCTCACCATGGCAAGCAGAATCTTTGTTGTAGAATCCGTCTGGGCATCTTTTCAAGCAGGACCCCTGATAAAGGACATCTGGAGAAGCACAGGCAGTACAATTTAAATGGCCTTCCCCTGCGCAGGATTGGCATGAAGCGTGGCATTCTGCAAAGAAACAAAATACTTTAAATTTAATGAATTCATTGGCTGGTGTCTCTACATTACCTACAGGAATTTAATGAAAATACATACTGCACGAAAACGTGCTGTGATGAGATGATTAGAGCAGCAACTGTTGCAGCAATTTCATTATTTTCGTAAAGCCTAATGTCAAAGTTATATCAGATGTAACTGATCTAATATTAAAGTCCAACAAATTTTAGGTGGTGTTATTGGACATGGCTTAAATTTATCATTTATGAGTATATGTAGAAACACTCTCTCTTCTTCATCATGCATACCTCTCACTCTGCAGTTCATCAACAAGATCATGGTCTTCCTATACCAGATTACTAGGATTTGAAAGCAAAGCATTATCTAAATAATACTGAACTGTATATTTTTTTTACGTTTGTGTAACCTCTCGTATGTATGTATGTTTATTATATACAAAACCAGAAGGTCTTCACTCAACCCAAACATGTATTTTTCATAATCCTTCATAATGCTTCTCAGACCAAATGAACCAAACATTCAAAATCTAGAGCAATCTTCTTCAATATAGCTCTAAAGACTGTTAAAACATCTTCCAAACTTCTGAAATTAATTTGACCGACAGTATCACGATCCAATGCAGCAAGTACAGCAGTAAAATTAAAAAACGTTAATATAATACTCATAAGACAAAATATAAAATAGACAAACCAATCCAGAACATGTTTCACCAACTTGTGGCTTCCTCAGCTGGTGTAGAATGCATCTGAGGTCCCTCCATTATATATGCTCCTCTTATTGATGTTAATTGTCCTGGGTCCCCTACTCTTCTCAGTCTATACTGCCTCTCTGAGCAACCTCATTTCTTCCTATGGATTCCAATATCATCACTATGCTGATGACACCCAAATCTACTTTTCCACCCACGATCTTTCTCCTCCTGTGTTGGAACGTGTTATAGCCTGCCTGTCAGCTGTCTCCGACTGGATGACTTCCTCTTTCCTAAAGCTAAACCTCTCTAAAACTGAACTTGTTTTCCCCTATCCCTCTAAATCCTCCATTCTTGTGCCCATTTCCCTTCAGGTGAATGATGCCACCATTGCTTCTAACTCTCAGGCTCGTTGCCTAGGGGTCCTCTTGGAATCCAATCTATCCTTTACTTCTCACATTCAGTCACTAACCAAATTTTGCTACTTCCTCCTGAAAAACTGTGCACGCACCTGCCCCTTTCTTAATCAGAACTCTACTAAAATGCTTGACTACTATAAGCTCCTTCTCTCTGGCCTTAAGGATCACTGATTTTCCCTCTGCTGTCTGTTATGAATGGCTGTGCTAGACTCATACACCTCAGCTCCCACACTCCTTTTGTCAATCTCTACACTTGCTCCCTGTTTCCTTTAGAATCCACTTAAAAATACTGGGCCTCACATACAAAGCTCTCCATAACCGCGCCCCTTCCTACATCTCCTCCCTTATTAGCAGGTACATCCCACCCATCCCAACCACTTCGCTCTGCCAATGACCTGTTCCTCACACCCACACCCCCAACTCTAACTTTCAGGACTTCTCCCGAGTTGCACCCTTTCTATTGAACTCCCTTCCCCGCAACATCAGACTGTCCCCATCTCTCCAGTCCTTCAAGAAGTCTCTGAAAACACATTACTTTAGAGAAGCCCATCAGCTCACTCCATAATCCCCCACTGTACATTTCTTGCACCATCTTCCCACCAGCCCACATGCACACCCATTAATTCTTGTACTCTATTCACACTCACCTAGTTTGTCACCCATCTCTGCTTAGATTGTAAGCTCTCAAGCAGGGTTCTCTCTCCTCCTGTTTCAAGGAGCACAGATCAAGTTCCTGATCTGTTTGTATATTTTGTTCTTGTATATTTTTGGTTCTCTGTTTCCTTCTGTCTGTTTGTTACTCCTGTTGCAGTGTCCTTTGGTTATTTTGGTTATTCCTTTTGTGCTTTTTCTCATCCTAGCTACTGTGTGGTTTATTTCATGGCTTTCCTTTGCTGTGCTTTTGTTTTCTGGTTTATTATTTTTTCTACTGATTTTTTGTGTTTGCCTCGGCTTGTTCTGATGTCCCTCTCTGGTGTTCTCATCCCTGGCTGTTCTACGTCCACGATTTATTCTTAACCCATACCCTGCTGACTCCCTGCTGTATGATTCATAGCATATACTGCGATATACTGTTTGTATCCTGAGACTCTGCACGGCCTTGTGGTAGTTTCTATTAGCTCAAAACTGGCTACTCTAAAGACTGGCCTGTTAGTGTTCGGGTTCCTTGTGGTTGTGCCATGCAGGAGTCTCTGCCTCGTCTTGTGGTGTCCTCACCTTCTATCATTATACGTATTATCTGAGTCGTATCTCCTGCACTTTGGGCTTTTAACCCTGAACATGGGCCCCACCACAGCTCATGCCGGGTGCCGCCGTGACACAGCACACATGAGTGCAGGCATTATGGTTTGGTATATTGCATTTTGTGGACTGACCACCCTCCTTGGCAGCAACTATGTTCATTTTGGTGAAAATTGGACAATGATACTGTGTACAACAATAAAAGATATGTTTTTTACATTTTACAAGGCCTTGTTTGATATCATTGGAAATAAAAGACACTTCCCTGTTCATTAATACTTCACTTGACATTGTGGGTTGTACAGAACTGAAGGTACTGGGGTTCAAATAACCCCTACCTCTCGTCCTAGTGGTGTGGTACTTGTAGATGACCCAGGCCATACTTACATATCCAAACCACCTAGTATTAAATTGAGAAGCGGACAAAGCTGTTACTTTAAATTAAAAAAAGGTAATTCATTTTTATAATTTTCATTTTACATAATCAATTTTAGTATCATTGACAATGCTAGCCTAGTCCATGAATCCTCATTTACAGCAATAGCTCTTACTGATTAGATAAAAGCTCTCCCTCCTCTTAGGGCATTTTGCAAGCAGTGCTGGGTAGCCCTGGATTCTAACATCATTACAACCTTGCGCAGTGATGTCAGAGCGTGGTGCGCATTCCCAGAGTGAAGACTAACTTTCAGGTAGTCCATCAACTGTGGGAGTTGGTAGCAATCAGGTCCACAGCCGTTGCCGCAGAAAACACACATTGTTGGATTTCTCGCTGTGGTATGGACAATGTGCCCAGTGCTTCCTCCACAGTGAAAGGACTAATGAAATACAGAAGAAATAAAAATGCATTAAAGTACATTAACGCATATTTTTTCATATATATTGCATAAATTTTCTATCCACTGAACACGAAGTAAAATAAGCAGAAATGCCTGTTTTCTAACAGACCATAAAATATTTAGCCATTTAAGCAGCCATTTTGATATGGTCTTGCACAGATGTGTCCTTATACACAGTTCAGAGACTTTAATGGCGTTTACCATCTTTTCATTTCAGAGCACTGAAGTCAAATGAGCCATTCAGGGTGTAATTATCTCGCCTAGTATAACATTATGGCGCACAACATGTTTGTCATCATCATATCATTTTCCATTTTTACTGTCCTCCAACTGTGTGCTTTGTCAAGGTTGAGGAACTTGGACAGTTGCAGTTCTGTGCTATAAATGCATAGTGCACTCATCAAACTGCCAGGCCGTGAACTGAAATGCACAACATTTATCAAAGTCTGTCTGGCTGGAAATAGGAGACGGCATTTATCACATAGATTGGGTTCTGCAGACAAAATCTGTGTAGTTATGAAAGATCTACACTTCTTACTTTCAAACTGGGACAGTAAAAACAAAACAACACAATACCAATAGAGTCTTTTTTCCTGGTAGATATTGATTGACAAGCTTTACAACTGCCTTGTCTAGTACACATACACATAGTACACAGATGGGATGCCTAGTGCCAGTCAACTGCTTTCTTAAACACAGCAAAGAAGACTAGTGAACTTTAACCCCTGTGCTGTGGAGCCATTATACACCCATGGGGTGAGCTAATTTTGTCCACTTTATACTCATCAGGTTTAACCAGTAGCTGAAATCATGTTTTATTGTAGGACCCAGCCAAGCTACATAGCATTTTTATCAATGGATTCACAGATTAAAAATATATCATTACAAAGTGTAAGTCATGTTATGTCAACAAAAATGTCAAGAAACTGTTTTCATTTGGATTTCAAATATTTGCAGCGTATAAATTTCTTTTTTCCACATTTTATCATCTAAACCTTTGTGTTTGAAAAATTCTATGAAGTACTCTTTTAAAAACAAAACCAGAAAGAGAGAACATGGATTCTAATGAAATATGCAATTTAACTAAAATTTTAAAATATATACTTTTTTGTTATATTTTGCCACATTGTATTTCATGAATAATATGACCATATATATAAAATACTGTACATGAGCCCGACGTGGGAAAAGAGAAGGTGAGTAATAGCAGTGGCATTGTTCACTTTCTAACTGATAAGTGGACAACATTTGAGGTTTAAAACAAACCTCACAATGCAATTTTTCCCCTTTTTTTTCTTCCACATTACATGGTAATGTTTTGGCATTATTGTAACGGCCAGGCCCTCTCTTTATTGTACATTTTTTTAATGTTGGAGTGACAATATTTATTTGGTTTCAAAGAAACTCTGGAACTGAAAGCTAGCAGCTTCCATTTAAGTGGAATAGTGTTGTCATTACTTTACAATGAAAAATATATATTAACATTTGCTACAATGTCTCAAAAGTGAATGGTACTGATGTAAAAAGTGATACTTGACATCAGAGCATATTCAATAAATCTGTTCTAGTGACCATAAATGCCCATATAGGCTGGGGCTGTCAAACTCCGGCCCCCCCAAATGTTTCTGAACTACAACTCCCATGATTCCCTTGGCACCTGTTTCATTGAAGGAATTCTGGGAACTGTAGGCATCAACATCTGGGGCCTGGGGGCAATGAGTTTGACAGCCCTGATATAGACCGTTACTCATAGTAACACTTTGGTGCAGATTACAACCTTCATGCTGTGGTATTTGCTACAGTTCCCTTTTAAAAAATCTACTACCACATTCTGCTGTTAATTCTTCTTTTCTGCAATGTGTTTTCATAATTATAATCCTTGTAATGAACATGTTATAAGGTTATTTTTCAAAACTAAGAAATTGAAAGGGTTTTAAAATTTTTATACTGCTGTGATATTTCCAGTGATGTCAAAATCATTTCTAAGATAATTTGTTTTAGATAATGAGAAAATTAAACACTAGAAAATAATCAGATGATTTATGCAATTGTTACAAAAAAGGCCTTAGGATATGAAACTGTCCAAATTTTAAAACAGGCGTGGAACCATGATTACATACTGACGACAGCTATATTTTGTGCTGAGAAATGCATAACTACATTAGAGTAGCTAATGTGGTATATTAAGAAAAAGTGGGTCTTCACATTATTATTTATTTTTGTGAGTAGTGTGGTTGAGTGTATTGTCCATTCTGTTAAAATCCACCAACTCCACCAAGGTAACAGCAAACCCCAACAGCCAAAACCCCTCCTTGGGTAAAACATGGCTACAATCAAAATACTCTTTCCTTCAAAGGCTGCAACACTGAGGAACATGGTGAGAAACTCTGTGCAGCGCTCCAACATGTGACATGCAGCAAAGAGACACCAAAAGACATGATGGCTTTGTACGACATGTCCCTTGCAAACGGCTGCACAAAGAGTCTCCCAGCATGTATACACATTGGTGCTGCAGCAGGCATTGTATCACAGCTCTACTGCCGCACCCCCCCTCCCCATCTCCTCTTTTTTCAAATTCTCCAGTCCCAGATTCCGAAATATGCAATGGATTCCAAAATCTGTAAGAATCTGAAGTTAGTAAGGCCTAACTTTCATTTGGCATTCCATGTGCACTCTGACTTAAATGTTTTAGAGACTACACCGCTAGTGGTGCCCGCTAAGTAAAAATGGTAGGGTTGTCCACCAGTCTTGCTAAAAAAAAAAAAAAACATCATATACAGGTGTTCCAAAAAGTTGTGTCATTGTCATATGAATAAAACCTACACTAAACTTCAAGTTTTAATCCAAACCAATTAATAGGATTTTATTAGTTGTGTGTAAGGGGGGGTAGACACTTTTTTCCTTAGCAAAAACAGACAATTTACTTTTGTTTCGTCAATGAATACTCCCGGCAATATAACCAGATGTGAACATATAAAATAAATACGCCAACTAGCATGATGTTAATGAATTAAGCATACCTTGGCATATGATAGCTGTGTTAACGTAAAACTGGGGTTTGCACTGAGCCTGACAAGTCCCATATGGTTTCCCTCGATATTCCTGCACTGCCTGAAGAGAGTCTTGCGACTTTACACACTTGGTACAATGAGTGTCTTCTGGGCCTAGGCAGGCACGGCAAGATGAGTGACAGGCTGCAAAATAGATGGAAAAAAATAATTGAATTCTCAGTACTTTGTGTTTGAAATAGAATATCTTCTATGTCTACTATATATAGGGGGTTATTCAGAGAAAGGTGAAAACCAGGAGAATTGGCAGAAGAGCTCAATCTAGACCAAATAGCCGATTTGAAAAGTGAGATAAATGGGAGAATTTTTCTGGTTAGGCTATTTTGACCTAGAATTTTCATTCCTCCAGTCATTCTCCTGATTTTCACCTTTCTCTGAATAAACCTGATAGAAAGTGAAAACTATTTTAAACCTATAATGCCTTCTTTTAGGGCTGAACAGGAAAGGATTTCTGGCCTCAGTCTTTCAGCTACTAAGACAACTAGACTATGAACAAAAACTAGAAGAAAAACAAAACATAAACTGACTCTTGCGAAAAGCACAGTAAACACCAACAGATTAGACAGTAGCAGAATTAGAAATATTGACTTTAAGGCTAGGGTCAGACGAAAGCAGTTTTAACGTGCGTTTAGACGCACGAAATCACAGCCGTGCTAGCAGCAAATGACGTCCAATGCCGGGGAATACACGAAGTTCGTCCGTGCAACGCAAGTGGCAAACGAACTCATTTTTTCTAGAACGTCAAACCGCTAGTACTGACGTACAGCGTGTGCTGCGTCCGCTAGCGGCGTGTGTGCGTGATTAGGAGATGTCAGACGCTGCACATGTCCGGCCAACATAACGTCCAGACGCAAAAAGTGTTTTATTGATGATCCGTACAAAATCACGGACGAAAATGCGCATCGTATGACCGCTATCGCGTATTCCGTGAAAAAATGCGTCCATTCGTTCGAACGCACTTTTTCACAGACAACGCGAAAAATGCGTTAGTCTGACCCTAGCCTAAAGTTAACAAGGTTTTCATGGTTTTCATTAACACCCACTTTGTAATAAAGAAAGACACAAACAAAACATCACAGCAAAAGTTAGGACAAACTCTTGCTTCCTTGTACAAAGGGAAGCTTGACCATCCCCCTTGTTATTAAGCTTTGCATTGTGCAACTCATTGCATATCATTGCATAACACTGATTAGTGTCTTTCTGCACTGCAAAGACTGGATTCCCCTCAGGCCTTACAAGGATTCTTTTCATGTCCCGTCACGGTCTAGTGTGATCCCTTACCACCCAGGTTCATTGTCACAATGATCTCCCATCAGAGGCTGTATATCACATTGGTCCTAAAGATTGCAGTGTTCTAAAGGTACAAAAAGGCTGTACTTCTGATAAGTCAGAGCACCAGTCTGGAGAGTGAGTGGAGGGCTGTCCTGTAGGATGGCTATTCCGCTCAAAGCTGTCACTCACCTTGGTTGCATGCCACCGAAAGGGAGTGGCAGTGATAGGACTTACTCAAAACTCCCCATCATATGTTGGGCATGACATGCAATATTTCTATCTGAAGGTTTATGCTGCCTAGAGGTGGCCCTGGAGAGTCTGATGTCTTATCCAAACTCAAATATAAGGAGCATTTATACAAAACCCCCCAGAAGTATCTCAATTTTATTTAGCAAAAAATCTCATACAGCTGTCTTCTTACACTGATGTATGCGAACACAAGAGTGTATTTGTATAGAATAGTATGCAGGTGAATACCCTGTGCAAACTGACATTCCACTCAAATCCAAAAGACAGCATTTTGAATGAATCTTTTTGCCCTATAATTCTTACTCAGTAAAGGACTGCATATGAATCTTTGCTTCAATATTAAGATAAATTAATAAAAGGGAGAATAACAACATATTATTTTAGTGGTTATTACTTTACCAATAAGAATTCACCATATATTTTAGTCAACAAGTGCCTGAGTCTGCCTTCTTCTAGACAGAACAGACTCTATTCCCTAGTTGGCGCCATGGTTGGCATTTTGATGTGTAAGAGTTACCGCTAGGATAAGTGTGTACTACTACACTGATAAGATTGCTAAACGAAGACTAGAAATCACTTCACTGCCCTCCTCCACTAACCACTCAACCTCATTCACTCCGTCACTCCCTGCCCCCTCTTCTATGTCTTCCTTTTCTCTGGTCTTTGAGGAGGATGTCTCGGCACTTCTCATGTTGCCGTGCCCAACCACCTGTCCGCTTGACCCATCCCCTCGCACCTTACCTGGTCAATCTTGCTAGTTGTAGTCCGCGCTCTGACTCACATTTTCAACCTCTCCCTCTCCTCTGGTGTCTTCCCTTCTGCTTCAAACGTGCTCTGATCACACCCATCCTAAAGAAGCCATCTCTTGACCCGCCTCCCTCTCAAACTATCGCCCCACCTCTCTGCTCCCCTTTGCCTCCAAAATCCTAGAACGCCTGGTCTATAACCAGCTCACCAGTAATCTCACTTCTAACTCTCTACTTGATCCGTACCAGTCCGGCTTTCACTCCCAGCACTCCACTGAAACTGCTCTAACCAAAGTGACCAATGATCTAGTTGCTGAAAAAAACATAGGTCACTTCTCCCTCCTTATTCTTCTCGATCTTTCTGCTGCTTTTGACACTGTAGACCACCCTCTCCTGCTCCTCACGCTGCGTCAACTTGGCTTCAGTGACTCCACTCTCTCCTGGATTTCTTCCTACCTCTCTCTTCGCTCCTTCAGTGTCTCCTTCGCTGGTGCATCTTCACCACCTACCCTTCTCTCAGTTGGGGTACCTCAAGGTTCTGTTCTGGGTCACCTACTCTTCTCGATCTATGCCACCTCTCTTGGCAACCTCATCTCGTCCTATGGACTTCAGCATTATCTCTGCCGACGACACCCAAATCTACCTTTCTGCTCCCGATCTATCTCCTCCCATGCTGGACCGTGTTACTGCCTGCCTGTCAGCTGTCTCCGACTGGATGACTTCCCGTTTCCTAAAGCTTAACCTCTCTAAAACTGAACTTTTTATCTTCCCTCGCTCTAAAACTATCATTCCTCCACCCATTTCCCTTCAGGCGAATGGTGCCACTATTACCTCTACCTCTCAGGCCCAATGCCTTGGTGTCCTCTTGGACTCCAATCTCTCCTTTACTCACATTCAGTCACTAACCAAATCCTGCTACTTCCACCTAAAAAACATTGCATGCATCCGCCTTTGTCTTAATCAGAATGCTGCTAAAATGCTCGTCCAAGCACTTATTATCTCCAGCCTTGACTGGCCTTAAGAGATCCCAGATTCTCCCTCTGCAGTCTGTTATGAAATCCTGTGCCCAGCTCATACACCTCACCACCCGCACCTCTCACACTTTCCCCCTCTGTCAATCTCTACACTGGCTTCCTGTCTTTAGAATCCAGTTCAAATTACTGGTGCTCACGTTCAAAGCTCTCAATAACTGCGCCCCTGCCTACATCTTCTCCCTTATTAATAGGTATATCTCATCCCGACCACTTCACTCTGCCAATGACCACGTGATCACGTACCCGCACACCCAAATTCTCCTGAGCTGCCCCCTTTCTTTGGAATTCCCTCCGCCGCATCAGATTCTCCCCGTCTCTCCAGTCCCTCAAGAAGTCTCTATCGGCTCACTCCCGAATCCCCCTCTGTTCATTTCCCACTACAACTTCCCACACAGCCCACATGCACTCCGTTATTTCACATTTTCTATTAACCCTCACATTCGCTTCTGAAATACGAATTGGTAAATTGCGTCCAAATTGCGAACAATTGTGAACAAAATGAAAAGCACACATCTATTGGGCTCTATTCCCTTGTCGGCACTAACGTTAGCACCTTGATATGTAAGCGTTATTGCTAGGATAAGTGTGTTTAACGCATGCCACCCATATTACATTCCTGACACAACCCCCCATTAGCGCATAAATTTTTGCGCAAGCTTCCATGAGCATACTGTACTTTTCAGCATCCTATACTTAACATGGGGAGCACAATCCTACATTAGTGTTTCAATAAGTAGGGTAATACAAAGTGCAGTCACTAATAACCACAGGGATGTGGACAGCCAAACGTTAACACCTTCTAAAAGCTGGCGAGACATGATTCTGCATTTGCAGAATCATGTAGCACCCCCTAAAAACTCCCTCAATAGATCCGATACGCACCTCTCATCCCGTGGGAAGAATGGTGGCCCGGTCCGCAGGTTTTTGGCACCGGGAGCAGATTGATACTGGCAAATAGTTCCCAGTCTCCCTCCGCGATCACTCTGCGAGAGCGCTACCGTGAGGATCCCAGCGGTTAGCGCTGCATTCCAGGGCAAGGTGCTGAAGTAGCGCCTGCCCCGGAATATCGCTCTAACATGGGGACACTATGGTGAAAACTACCCCGTCAGCGTCCCCATGTTAGCTCCAACAAGGGAATAGGGCCTACTGTGTTTCTGTGGTTTAAGTCAAAGGCAATTTTTTACCTATTCATATTAGATGGTTTTACCCAGGACATACTTGAAAATGAGAGAAATCTCAATGTATCCTTCCTGGTAAAAATACTTTGCAAATAATAAATAAAATTTATACATGAATTTAATTTTTATTCTTTTTTATATAAACCACTGCTCTGTAAAAGCTTTCCATATTAACAAATACATTAGCATATGGATTGCCATAACCAAAGTCTTATTGCTTTAAAGTCTTGGAGACTGGTATTTTAATATGCCTGTAATTAATATATTAAAGACCTTTAGTCCTTTATTGCTGCTCCACTGAGTGCGGGATCTGCGAGGAGACTTCTAATGAACGTTCAGCAATGTGATTTTTAAATATGAACCTTAGTGCACTTTTGATTCATGACATTCACTTGAGTTGCCAAATCATTTTCTGATCTTCCCCTAGGCCACTAATGTTAAATGAAATCTGTCATTTTTCTTACCCAAGGGTTGAAATAAGAAAATCAATCTTCTGATGACAAGCAGCAATCAAGAAATGTCTATCTGTGGGGACCTAAATCTGCAACCTACTCTATTTCAGCGATTCAATCTATAATACTGTACAGCCCTACCAAATTCTACGGCGGAAACAACCACTGACATATTGCAAGTGAAAATTATTTAACTACATGATGTAGTGGCGTTTTAAGAAAAATATACTGACTTAACATTACTTCAGGAAAATATAGATGAAGACTGCTAGACAAAGAAAAATCACAGACAGCACATAATGCTATTTATCTCTACACTATATCATACATACAGTACATCCTAAATTATTTTATGTATGCACATATATACCATAAAGTATAAATATATGTGTGCAAAACTAGTACAGTGCTGGTCAACATGTAAGTCCTCATTGATCTTTACAAAGACAACGTCACATACTGCAGGAGTCTAAGACACGATCATGGAGGGATAATGAACTGTCACATTCTTCATCTGAAAGCAGTAATGATGACACATGTTATTTGAACTTGGGCCAGAAAACAAAAAAAAGCCAAAAACAAAAAGGTGTATATGAGATTTCAGAGAACAGGTAGCAGCGCCATTCATCTTTTTCGGTTTGTGAGTTTCGAGTTAGACATAAATAAAATGGTGAAAAACGTCATAACTAATGTCATTTAAATGGCTTTTTCATTGAGCAAATGTATCAAATTTTCATTCCTGCCCAACCACCCTTATACCATCCAGCTGCCATCCATATGTGTGCCTGAGTATATACACAAGGTACTCATATTTCATATATATGCTAGCCTGTTAGTGCATGTGCTAAATAAATGAAAATCGTAATATATTCTAAGCAAAATCATAGTTTATGGTGTAACCGTGCATTGTGATGAATGAGAAGTAAGAAAAACCATAAACATTTTAACAGGTATAATAAAAGAAAGACGATTCTTCCAAACCAACTCAATTGAAATTGAATGTAATAAAAAGCATCACAGAGTAGTGCAATATATGCACAGATTTAAATATATATATATTAATGCATATGACAGAAGGACAGTCACAACAATATATAGAATGTGGGTAATAAAGGATACGTTTTTAATAATAGAAGCAATAAAATACTAAACCCACAACAGATAATGAGAAACTATAAGAAAACAGCAAAAACAAAAACAGTAAGTCAGAGGAAGTGTTGTACCTTTGCAATGACTTCCATCAGAGAAATGCCCTTCTCCACAGTTGCTTACACATTGACCTTTTAGCAAACTCAGAGGAGATGTACAGGATGTGCACTGAGTGGCCAGTGGTCCGGAACACGAGCTGCAATCTTTGTGACAGACTAGGAAACAGACAACAAACAAATCAAAGAAGAAAAGTCAAACTAAATCCTTAAAATGTATTATACCAATTCTTGTAAAGAAAATCAGCATATTGAAAATATCAAGACGCTGTCACTCAATCACCCAACAGCCAGGCTAATATGGTCTGTAAGAAAATACCTTTCCGCGCAAATATCTATTGTAAGGCTCCATATTAATTTTAATATTTCAGTTGGAATAGAGATTTTTAATATAGTTGTATGAATTACTTAAAAAATATTTAAAATTATTTTCTTTAGAGAGGAATCTTTTATGTACAGAAAAAACTGTTTTCTGACAACGTGTTAATTAATAGGCGTGTACATTGGACAAGATGTCAATTACTGACACCTACGAAAGAGGAAAGTATTAATATAAAGATGTGGATTTCTCTGTCTAGTGAGGTTGTTTGATTGGATACAAAATATATCTACATAAAACGTTTGGCACGTCTTATGGGAAAAACGAAATATTCATGCATATAATAATCAAATTGTTCCCATACATTTTAAAGCAGAAATATGGTTGATATTCTAGCTCTATATTCTAGAATTAGGTTATTTTCTTTTCCATAGAACAACGGAAATTAAATTGATTTTTTTCTGGTTTTCTTTCGGATCATATGGAATAAGAGATATCTCAAAGATTGAACAAGGTGGACTTTGTTTACTTGTTTTACTATATAAATGACACCAGGAAAAAAGATTAGTTGGCTCCATAATAATTTAATTGCAGCTGTATCATAGCAGTTATCAGGTTACTGTCAGTTCCACTAAACAACTTTGTAACAGGAGTAATCTGTTCAAATGAGCACCCTCCTTGGACATCCGTGTAAATTCAAACCAAGGGTTTTCTGCATGCGTTGTCTACATTCTACCCATGTCCAGCCATATAAAATCTTTTATAAATAAATTTTAAAAAAAAATAAATGACTATATATATATATATATATATATTTATATAACTGTAAACGCCTGTCAATACAGGAATTGGGGTGTAAGTCAGTGGTGGGTCAGATGAGGCAGCACCATACCATATTTTTGGCATTAAAAAAAATTAAACTATATAATTGTTTTCTGTCATTTAACATGTGCCTGATTGATAAAATGTATTATGTCCCTTTAAGCAGTGTCATTGTCTCCTCAACTGTTGCTAGGCAGAGTAAAAAAAAAAAGAAAGATTACATGACTATTCTTAGTAGATGTAGCCTAGCAACAGTATCAAAGACTTGTTCCAGATCTAAACTTGCTAGAACTATTATCGGGAGGCTTTTCCCAATACAAGATTTAAAATCCCCAATGCTATTTCAATGGTATCAAACACGAAAAAGATATTTTTATATTAAAGTGAATTTAGATTTTTTTAAATTTTATTTTAGTAATCACTTGGGTGATTTATCAAGTTAGCTTATTTCGAAAGACATAGCTATGATCTTTCAGTTCATCCATAGGCAAGTGGTGCGTTCAGTAGAAATAAAAATGGTCTGCCAACTCTTACCGTAACCATCCTTAAGTTGTGGAAAATTGTCAGTATATATCAGACATGCTTTAGAAAGTGGCATTCAGCACCCGAAATAAGAAGAACATTAGTGAAAATTGAAGTTTTTCACAACCAGAACACGTAATGTAGAGCGGAAATCCTCTTTGCATAATAGATACTTTACTTTCAACTGCAACATGTCACTTACATTGTAACAAATGGTATAAAATTAGCAGTAATAACTAGTATTCATTGCTGGTTGTTGAGAATCATATCTCCTTTGATTTGATTTCTAGTGGCTCCTCTGCAAAAAAAACTACCACTTTAATAAAAAGTGACTGTGATCTAGATGGATTTTCTGAAAATATGCAACTGAGATGGATAAATAATGTCACTGGGTAATCATTAAATACAGGAGCAGTTCCTTGCCTTCATCAGAATGCAGCGAACGTGCTCCTCTTTGCCACAGATCTACATGTTTCAATGATTCCCCTGATTCATTTTGCTACAGGTTCATTTTATGCTAGCATAGATTTTTAGTGTGTTCTTCGTCAAATATGAGAAATAAGAAGCCACTTTAGAATACATTTTGACTATTCATTGGAAGAAAGGTGTAAACAAGCACATTTGGTCATCCAAGTTACTGCCTCCAGAATGCAGGTAAACAAAAAAACCTCTATTAACCCTGCATTTGGGTAGGCTGATTTGTTAACTGTAGTAACGTGTTTTGCCATGGCAATGCTGTTTAATGATGATTTTAAACATTGATAAAATAACTCTCTCCCATAGCTTCGTCTATCAGTATAAAATGGTGAACAGAACTGACTCTTGTCCTCTCCAACATGAAGATTGTCAAAGGGGAAGAGATACAAAAGCTTGTTAAAAGATCTAAAAATGAGCTATGTGATCTAAACTTGAAAAAAATGGCCTTCAAAAGAATCTCTAATTAGAAGTATCAGGAGTTCCATCCCTTGTACACCAATCATTGGTAGTAACATTCAGTATTCATAGTCATTATAAAGACACCTACAGTGTCTAGACATAAAGTTTAAACAAGTAGCAATACAACCTTTGAAGGGTTAAAATGGGGAGGGGACCAGAGGGGTTAATCATCAAGCTCTCCTGACATTTCCTGCTATCCCCTACCAACTCTTTACTGAGTCTAATCTTCAGCTCTATTGTAGCACCGGGTTCCCTTGGTGCTGCTCCAGATGTGACAAGCAGCAGCTTCCGCTCAAGCCAAAGATGTCACAAGTAAGTTCCTTTGGGAACAGGGTCCCCCTGAATCAGGTCATCATCCATGTGTGGTATTATATTGTATCAACCCCTTGTAGTCGGATCTTGTAAAGCACTGCGGAATTTGTGTCGCTATATAAATAAAGGATAATAATAGAATTGTTCACCATTGTTCATAATCAAAGGATGGAGCTAGAGGAGGTTTCAGATGTTAAAACCTGCTATTTTATTGATTTTGATTCAATGGTTTTGTAAAACGTGCAATTAAAAATGCACAATGTATTCCTTTTGCTTTGTAAATGTACATTATTTGAAAAAGGAACTTCAATGAGTCTTTAATTAAAATGCTGCAAAAACCCATTCTCCTGCACACGGCTTCAGAACCCTTATTACCAGAATGAATCTATATGACCCTTGGTGCATTTTAAATCCCGCTGAATGAGATTACACATTCCAATCCCAAATTCACCATACATTTTCAAGAATTGATACGCCCCTACTTAATTCAATCCTTCTCTCTCCGGGTTGATAGGTACAGATATTGATGCCATTTCCTTATCGGACCACGCCTCAGTGTGGCTAAGACTAAAATTTCGTAGTACAACCACATACACGAAGCATTGGCACTTCCCCATGCATCTCACCACCACCCTTCGTTTTGCCTTCACCTACAATCCAGCTGGGCAAACTATTTAGATGACAACATTGTTCACATTGATCAGTCTAAATTGTTCTGCAAGGCATCTAAACCTGTCCTCGGTGGCCAAATTAATTCCTACAGGCACTATCATCTCCTTCAAGCTAACGGTAGCACTCACGTTATTGCTAGCTTAAGGGAGGTCATAGCGCGCCGCACAGATCTCCTCCGATTCGCTAACAGGTTAAAAAAGCCGCTACCGCACGCTAATTTGAGATTCGTAGAGCAAGTTTACTGTACTTTGCACTCCCTATACCTAACATGGGGAGTGCAAAGTGAAAGCACAGAGTAACTAGCGTTAAGATCACTTGGTCCCAAAGCTAGTTACTAAGAGCTGGCGCTAACTGAAGAAGTTAACACCAGCTCAGTGCTGTAGCTAACTGATTCCACTTCTGCAAATCAGTTAGCTGCAGATCAACCCCCCCAAAAAAAATCAAATACTCACCTCTTATCCTGCGGCAAGAATGGTGTCTCGATCTGCTGCTTCTGGCCAACAGGAGCAGAGTAAGGCTGTGTAAAAAAGTCCCTAGTCTCCCTCTGCAATCACTCCGCTGACCAGCAGGATCTTGCGAGAAGAAAGATCCTGCCGGTCATGTAACCTGGCAGCAGAAGCCTCCATTGAGTCCTATGGACTCCATGGAGCGAATGCTTGGGATGGCGCGTTAGCACTGCCCCCAGCACTCAAGAGCCTGGTGGCTGCTTAGCATCCCAGTTGTAGCTACAGGCACACGATAGTGCCCTTCGTTGCTTCCTACTAGAAACAACGGAATACTACTCTAAACAGTGCATGCAACTTTCTGACCATTGAGAATCATGACATCTACACTGAAGCCAAACACCATCTAGAAACACACATACATGCTAAGACCCAGGAAAGCTGTAATGTCCAATCACAGTTGTTCTATCGATTGGGTAAACTTCTCTCACATATGGCTATCCCTACACATAAACGAGAACACATCACGAGACTGTTGACAGGTGGACATACACAGGTCACATCTCATACACAAATTAATCTTTTATTCTAAATCCGGCTTTCAACCCTCAAATGACACGGCCACGATATGCGAGGCCTTCCTAGATCGCAATCCTGCGCTGCATCTCTGACCTCATCAAAGGGAGACTCTAGAACAGCCAATTTCGGAGGAGGTTGGCAACGTCATTGCTTCCTTAAAATTGGGCAAATCACTAGGCCCAAATGGTCTGACTGCAGATTATTATAGATCCCAAATCTGTCCCGCCCTGACCAAAATGATTAACTCCATCTATATCTCCCACACCCCTATAGACTCTCTCAATGCACTATGTTTCATTCTTGTCCCTAAATCTGGCAAACCCACTGACCTCTTCTCCTCCTATCGCCCCATTTCCCTCCTTAACACTGATTACAAGCTCCTTACTAAAATATTGGCCACACGCTTGCAAACCTTTCTCCCAGTTTTGCTGACTCACCATCAATTAGGCTTTGTACATGGTCGTCATGCAGTCTTGGGTAGCCATAGCGCAATAGATGCGGTGATTAGGGCGAGGTTAGCCCCTGCACCTTGCCACCCAGCCATACCAAGTTTAGATCTGGAATAACTCTTTGATACTGTTGCTTGGCCACATCTACTAAGAATACTTCATCACTGCTGGTTTGAAGAAAGGTTCACATACTTCAACCAAAATATACATCATTATCCTGCTACATGCATCACAACAAATAGCGTAGACTCTCCATATTTTTTCCTAAGGTGAGGTGTTTGACAAGGTTGTCCTCTCTCTCCCCGCTTAATTGATATTCGCCATAGACCCACTCCTGTGTGCCGTCAACTCCTTTTAACCTCTTATGGCTATTTCAGCAGGAGATAAAGAGCTAAACATTTCTGCATTTGCGGATGAACTTCTCCTGTTCACTGAGAATTTGCTACTGGCTCTGCCTTTTTTACTTTACCTTCTACACACCTTTCAAGCTGCCTCGGTACTGAAGGTTTAATGGTGCAAATCTACTGCTCTCTATCTCCATTACACCACTATCAGGTCCCACGTCGACACCGTGGCAAAAAGACCAAGTCCTGAGACCAACCCTGGTGGCAAGCTCACGTATAGCAGTATGCCTTAGCCCAGCTTTTGGTGTACTGCATCAGGTGTATGTAATGATGAGCACTGGCTGGGTTCCTTAAAAGAACCACTCCTACATCCAGCCAGTGCTCTGTCATTAATGTCTGATCCTTGTGAAGGAAGGAAGTTCCTGAGCCCAGTGACCAGCCTTGCTGAGACTCTACTATTGATTCCTGTGTACCGGACACCTGGCTATTTCCCTGGACTTCTCTTGCTTCATCCTAGCCGGTACTGTGCCAAGACCCCCTTCAGCATTTCTCATCTCAAGACCTCCATCCACAATCCCTTGTTCCAACTCACAAGACGTTCATCATCCGGATTCCCTTTTTCAAGCTACTGTGTTTTCCCCATCAACTGCATTTGCTTTTCAAGGACTATTATTATGTATACAGATTCCTGCCTTTTTGTTTGCATCCAGCTTATTCAATATACGTTTGTGCTGTTTTCACTAAACCCTTTTTGTTGTCGTCATTATTTACTGCATCCTGGGTTCATATCCACATCACCGGTGTTCCCAGAACCCGGTCCTTGACAACCACTCCCCCCGATTTCGGGCAGACGGGCCCCTTACATGGGCCACCAATTTGCTAAAATATCTGGGAGTCCATATTCCGAGGGACGGAAGATTAACACCATTTGATTTTACACTTTGTCCTTGATGATCATAAACTTCCCTTTTCACTAATAGGTAGCGTTAACCTTTATAAATTCGTAAGTTTTCCCAAATTGCTATACCTACTGCAAGTACTACCAGTTCTTTTAGCATATAAGGACAAAAAGACTTTTGAACTCGCACTATACACTCGAACACAAACTATAAATAAGGAACTCCCGGTTCAGAGATTTGTTGGAACCTGGCAGTGTTATTTTACGGCCCTACCACAGTCCATGCAAAAAACTATTCAATCCTCCCTACAATACACGGCTGGGTATTCTGCAAAATATGATAGGGGGTTGTAACAATCCTTAACATACTGTAACTACTCCCTCTCACTGCTGACTGGGCGAAACACCCCCATTACCACCACCATTTTCTTTTTAGTAATCTTTCTTAAGTTAAGTTTGTCCAGGCCGGTTATCCTCAATTTATTTGTTCTATTCCTCTTATTTGGTTAACTGCTCTTATGTTTGCTACTTATTTCGTGACTGTAAAAATGGAAAAAGTTGTAAGCATTGATTTGTCCCTTTTCTTCAATATAGCAGTAGGAAAAGGGAAGTGCTCATGCCACTGTACAGAGCACTGGTGAGACCTCACTTGGAGTACTGTGTGCAGTACTGGAGACCGTATCTCCAGAAGGATATAGAGAGAGTTCAGAGAAGGGCTACTAAAATAGTGTACGGCTTGAAGGAGAAAAGTTACCAGGAAAGGCTTAATGATCTTAACATGTACAGCTTGGAAAAAAGACGAGACAGAGGAAATATGATAGAAACATTTAAATACGTAAAGGGAATCCACAAGGTAGAGGAAGGGAGTATATTTAAAAGGAAACAAAGTAGCAAAACAAGAGGACATAGTCTCAGATTAGAGGGGCAAAGGTTTAAAAGTAACATCAGTAAGCATTATTTTACTGAGAGGGTGGTGGATACATGGAACAGCCTTCCAGTTGAAGTGGTAGAGGCCAAAACAGTAATTGAATTTAAGCAGGCATGGGATAGGCATAAGGCTATCCTAAACAAAAGATAAATCCAGGTAAAGTATCCATGAAATTGGGCAGACTAGATGGGCCGAAAGGTTCTTATCTGCCGACATTTTCTATGTTTCTATATCCAGCCAATTGTGGCATCCTCTTGACTTATTGCACAAAGATTTGGTTACTGTTGTGTAATGATGCCCCCTCCTCTCAGTACATTCACAATAAAAATTGTCGAAATAAAAAAAATGCTGCAAAAATGACTTGCTTTTGAAATTGACACATTCTGAAATGTTTCATTCACATCAGCTGATCTGTAATTTTGAATATGTGAAAGGATATAGTCTTTAGGTTTATTTACTATTTTGTACATTTTATATGTATTTAAACTGATGTGCACTGCGGGACAAGATATGCTCCCCTACAGAAATAATAAAACATATGCCAACACTCCTTCTTGAAGGTCAGCAGCAGTGGATTGTTTGTGGAAGTGAAGCAATGCTTCAACCAAACAGGTCTTTATCAAGATATGACATTCTCCAGGCTAGATATTAAGATATTTTTCTATGGAGCCAATTGTCTGTTGGAACCAAAGCAATACAAACCAGTAAGGAACCAAAGGCATAATTAAGTCCAAAAATAATTTCAATGAATAACAGAAGACCTCATGTGCTACTGATCTGTGTCAATATCTTCAGTGACCCACAATGAGCATACACCGAGAGCTACTAGTTTAGTAGATTTTACAATTGTTGATTTATAACCCACAGAGATCCACTATCA
Source organism: Leptobrachium leishanense (assembly GCA_009667805.1). Classification (NCBI taxonomy): domain Eukaryota; kingdom Metazoa; phylum Chordata; class Amphibia; order Anura; family Megophryidae; genus Leptobrachium; species Leptobrachium leishanense. The sequence goes on along the minus strand of CM019063.1, from coordinate 325,264,028 downwards.
CTGGGATTGTAATATTACAATAGTTAACATACCTTTTAGAATAACAAATTGATAATATCATTATAGTTTATTATTTAATCTGTGAACAAACTGATTAGTTGATTCATGACCGCTTAACATAATAATATTGCAAACTAGGCTTTGTTCATATCACCCAAGGGTGTTCTACTATTAACTTTTAATTCTCACATTCTCGCAGGGAGGTATTTTCTTACATATGTCTATTAGGCCTGGTCCTAGGGCTGCAAATTGGATGGGGAAAACATTTTCTTCTAAAATACTTTTGTCAAGAGGCCACGTATATATTTGATGTGCGTGGGTGTAGAACAGAGCTGCAAAAGGAGTAAAACCCCCAGAAACGAGTCTTTAAACTATAATATATGTTGTTAGAAATTACTTGGCGTAACGAAAATACTTTGCTTTTTGTTCTAAATAAAAATCTTTATTGACATAAACAGCTCTGATGTGTCATCATAAAGAAGGCATATGAATTTAAAGTGCCTAGGGCAGCACTAAGCCTAAATACACCACAGAGTGAAAGGATGTAGGAAGATAAATTCTTTCTTACCTGTACATAGTCCTGAATGATTGGCATAATATCCATTAGGGCATTCCGGAACACATTTTCCTTTATAGAACGTTTTGCCTTTAGCACATGTTAAACATCTAATACTGTCCTCTGAACATGATTGGCATGATGGGTCACAAGCTTAAAAAAAAAGAAAAAGATACATTAACATTTTGTTTCATTCGGTTTCTGATTTTTCCTGTCATCTCCTATAGGAAGTACAATGTTGTTTCTTTGAATTTGCTTTACTACTTCTTCTAATGCTCTTTATTATGTCTTCCTTTTACCCTGATTCCTTATACCTAAATGTTATTTTCTTCTTAAGAATTTTGTATGCATTGCATAAAAAGCATGATAAAAATGTATAATAATAATTAAAAATAAAATCACAAAAATTAAGAGTAGAAATATGTTATACTTGTAAATCATAGAAATTTCCCACTAATGTAAGAATTGTACACCGCGTGTAAACGAGGAGTATGAACTCCAACATGGATTGCCCTTTGGTCCAGAATTTATTATGCTGTAGTCCTTTAGTTGCTCTGAGCAAGCATCAATGAAAAGCCAAGCATTATCATCATCTTCTATAATTTCCTTTTTTTGGGGTAGAGGATCAGACCTCTCCTACCACAGTGTTCCACAGTATCCCTCTTCCAAAGGAAAGTCACTTGCAGTCTTTTGCTTCTTCTAGCAGTAACGTAATGGAAATCTGTCAGAGTATGATCAGGAGCAAAACACACTTGGTGGAGTTCCTCAAAAACATCAGCCAGACGTGTGATGAAATGTGGAGGGAGATTCATTTAATGCACACAAACTTGTGTTTACCAACGGGCACAATAAACTTTGAGAAGAAGAATAGAATTGACTTTATTGGGCACCAGAATTATTTGGACTAAGGATAAAGTAGCTGGACTTTCTGGCAGAGTCACACAGAGAGGATAGTTGGAGACAGGACAAAGTAACGACAAAAAGATAAAAAGACAAGCCCATCAAAAAGGTCTATATTCACTAGGTTAGAGGTCAGCATCCATGCTCCTCTGATAGGCATTAAAGGGATGCTCTATTGAAAATAGAGCTCCCCTTTATTTCCCCTTAAATAATTGGGCAGAGGTTCTAAATGACAGCCTCTGCCCAATTATGTTTTTTTGTTTTGGGTGAATTTACTCACCTTTTGTCCTTCGGTGTGCACAGCTCCTCCTCTTCATTTCAGGGACTCCCGAAACAGGAAGTCCCTGAAGCTCTTCTGCACAATTTGCACTTTGGAACTTGCTTAACATATGAACCATTAATAGCGCCCCACTACAGGACTTGCACACTTTATGTTAGCAAGTGCCATAGCGCCTGTGTAGAACGACGGATCAGAGTTGCACGCCCAAAAGCAGATCCAATTCATTGACTGCCTCACTGAGACCGCTCGCTACAGTGGGTATGCTAAGAGAGGGCGATGTTGACACACTCTATGCATGCTAACATCGCTAGTGACCAATATGTTGAAGGGCAGCTTGGAAATTAAAAAATTCTGGCTGCTGGTGCTGGGTGGAGTGGAGGAAACTCTTCCATTTCACCCAGCATTTTCTCCAGGTCAGGTCGTAGGGGGGAAGATAGGTCAGGATCAGTAGAGTGTCCCTTTAAGTTTCTCCTTTTTGTGAGCAATGCTGTAATCGTTGACAGGTCAGGTTAAGGGATAAAAGTAAAGGCAGCTTTCATTTCAATCGGTGCGTGAATGAGATGTGGCTTGAATGCCCAGGCACACCTTAATGCTGTAGAATTGATCCTGCTGGTCATAATAATTAGTTTGCAATTAACAAATGGTCCATGGGGCACATAAGCTAATGCAATGGCCTGCGCACGTCAGTGCTACCACTGACTGGTAATTTGAACGGAACTCTAAAAGGGCAAGCATATTATACACAGAGATTAATACTACATAGTTTAGATGTGGAATCTCATTTTCCAAGAATATGATTTGTACTATCATAAAAGAGAGGAGTTTAATAAAACATGTTCCCTGCATCATTTTATAGTGATGTTTATCTTTAATAAAATATAAAAGTGAAGCCATCTGTCCAAGTGATGCCTGCGTTGTAAAACTCATGCAACATTTATATCTGTGATGTTAAGTTTTTATCCAGTAAAATCCTGTAAGTGTTTCTCTGGTGATCGCTTCCCATCCTACAAGAATATAACTACATTTTGGGCATATTATAGACTAGGCAGAACAGATCACGCACTGGTGTGATAGACTACAGAAGAGCAGTTCAACATCAGATGGTAAGTGATTCGGTCTCTTTTTTGCTGCAGTGTCAGTTTTGAGGATGTATTCATTTTCACTCTGTGCTGCTTACTGAGCCAACTAATGGTCATAAACAAGAAATAAGCTACCTGTACATGATCACTTTGGTGTTTTTTTACCATCAAGCCTGCCTAAATGCACCTCATCTGTCACAAATTTGTTCATATTCCAAAAATATAATTGTGAATATATATTTTCATTGGCAGTCCATTTCATTAGTGTGTGTATTCAAGGAACATATATTAAGAACAAACATGCGCTTATAAATATTCAGCACGAAATACAAGTATTTTGTTTAACAATATTGAAAATGTCTATTGAGATACAGTTCATTACTCTGCTTTTCATCATGAACCAGATAAAGCGATGACAAGTCAATCCAATTTACCCACAATGTGCTTCAAATTCATATAAATATACACATATAATAGTATAGATATATACTGTATATACACTTAAGAGTAAGGCGTACATATTTATTTATTGCAATTATATTTTTTTAGCACAAATGAGCACGTTTTTACTGACGGAACAATGCAATTCTGCATGTAACAATGAATGTGTAGAATGGAGGGGGCAAAGGATATGAGCAAGTGAATTTAAGTACTGTTTGTTGGACGGAAATTGTTTGATGGTTATTACTGGTTAAGGTGGACACATTGTATCCCTTTATTTAGCAGACTCAGCAGACACAAAATATATTATTATTATATGCATACATCATGTTCCATCAGAATGACCTTACTAAAAAATATTTTTTTTAAAAATGTAAATTTCCATTCAGATTTCAATCATTTACAGAAGGTAAAACTAATTTTCTACATTTTATCATCCAAACCTTTGTGGCTATATTTTCTAAAGGGTACATAAAAACATCAGAAATGGAGAAGCTGTAACTGCATTTTTTTTAAGGATATACTCAATTTTAGCTAAAACTGAAACAACTTAATTTTCTCTTCTATTTTGGCACATTGTTTTTCCCATTTGTTTGCATTTTACTTGACCACGTTTGGTACCATTGGAGAGGCCAGACTCTGACGAGTACAATGACAACTCACTTGACCTTCCTTGCTGTATAGAATGGGGATACAAGGTTCCAAAGGACACATGCCTTCATTAATATATCCTCTTTAGTGATGCCGGAGGTAAGGGGGGCGTAACAGAATTTATGACTTTGTGTCATCATGATGGGATTGGCTAGACACTCAGCCATTTCAGGGTGAGAGAAGCCCTCGATCGATGGAGGACCAGCAGATTGGTAAATGTGTGGGGAAAGTAGTCTGCAGAGAATGCAATGGCTTCATGATGTCTCCCAGACATCACCACAGTGCATGGGTTAATGAGAAAACATTTTAAAAAATGCTGCATTTGTTGCCCACACCAAGATGTAGAGTCATTTGGCAGCAATATCATAATGCCATAAATGCCCATCCAGAAGGCTTTTTGGATATGGTAGGGTTTTCATGGAGATATAATTAAGATGTCATTGTCAGGATTTTCCTATAGAAACTTCAACTACAAGTCCCACAAACCCTTTCTGTAAATAACATGACCTGTATGACCTGTTCCTTTGACATTTGTGAGTGAGACAGCAGGTTTATAGCTATACAAATTTTTTGCATAATGCTACAGTTATAATTATTTGGTGGGCGAGAAGGACAAGGACCTCTTGCACCAGAACCTGTGTTTAGAATGTACTTTATTACAGTGCCCTGAGTGTCCCTCTGAACACAAACCTAGTAGGACAGCAGAGCAACTGTTAAAATATCCAGGTGCCTTAATCATACGTAGAGCACAAATACCAGACACAGCAATTTATCACAAGCTTGTACTTTTTTGCCTTAGATAGAGGAACAGATAAATAGAATGTTTCAGTTGTGGAAATACTCCAGCAAACACTTTACTGATGTAATTGATTCATCCTCCGGCTGCAATATAACATGTAATGTTCACGTGCTATAAAAACAACAACTATATTTAAACGCAATGCCAATACTTGCTTAGCATACAAAATATCATTCAGACTCAAAAACTTAAATGAGTGCCATTTTAAACGTTATGAAACTAAAACAATGGGAGTGTGGTTAGGATTATATAGAAAGTACAAAATGCAACTAAAATGTCAGTGGAAACACAGACTAGCTTCTCAAAAGTGGGAAAATGGGCTAAAATAAATGAAACACTCAGCAGCCCCTGGGATTGTTAATAAGATAGTCATTGGCTTGTAATTAGGAAGCCTCCCTGCAGTTGAGGCTGGTCCAGATGGAAAGATGGGGCAGTACCCCACAATTTTTTGAGAGATGTTCATTAAAAACAAACTGACAAATCTGTGTGAAAATGTTAGTGTAGTTGTTTCTTTAATAACAGTAGAAAATCACCTCCTCACTAATTCATGTCTGTCTGTAGAAATGAGAGCAACTAAATATCTCAAGCTCTTGGGGCTTTTTTGAAATCGGCCTATCTTGTAATATTTGCATATGTATATCCTAACCAATCATATGCCAGTGTTCAAATTGTCTGGTGACCGTTGCACTGTCAGTTGGCAGTTGGCCTCTCTGTGGGCAACGGTCATCCAGCAACTTGCTATATCATAATAAAACCTGCACCACGCTTATCCTTAATTCTGCATCTGAGAGTCATTGTTACAAACACCTCAACAGCACAAAAAACAAACGTTACACATCTGAGGTTATTTTAGGCATCTTCAGTTTGCCCCTATAGGGATCTGTGATGTCATCCATTCACTTTGCATAAGGACAGGTGCCTAAAAAAAAGAGACAGGCAGAATACCTTCTATTTTTCTCCCTTTTAGATTCTTTCCACTTTTATTGTAAAAATCTACCCAGCTGCCACCCTCTTTGACAGTCACGTTTGTTGTTTTTGCAAATTAGAGCGCACAGAAGGTTTCTCCCTAAGTTCTGCCCTCTACCTGGCTTTTGTAATGCAGCAGTAAAGTTTGTTGAACATTTGTTACATTGAGTGGAGGAATTACTTTTCCCAGACCCTTTGCTGTAGTACAGAATGACAGGAGTGGGGTGTATATGAGAATTCTGTTTCTCCACAGGGAAAACATTAAACCTGCTTTATAGAAATGCATAAGTAAGGATTCATTAAATACATTTAAAAAAAAATCAAAATGTAGATACACATGTTTTAATAACTAAAGGGATATTGAAGTAATTTCCCAACATTTTTATGCTCCAGTCCTTTGTGGGGAAATTTACTTCTGGGTTTTTATCAACTATATCCAAATTTCCCTTTTTGGTGCAGTTGGCCCCAAATCTAATTCAGATTTTGTTTATAATTACTGTAAAACCAGTGGTAATTAACCCTTTCATTGTGGACGACGTGTGGGGGACAACCTTGGGTGCGCATGCTGTGTACGGAGGGCATCCCCCAGACATCATGGGGTCACAGGGAGACCCCCTCATGCTCAGGTCCGAGTCCTGGGGCGGTCTGAATTCCTTGATCTCAGACTGTCCCATATGACTCATCCCAGTGCACTGATGTTATCGCGCGTCAGGGCGTGATGACGTCAGTTTCAGATGCCCCCTAGCCCTTTGGACCCTTCTCTCCCCCATCGCTAAGAGTCATGGAATACGAGAGGCATTGCTAGAAAGGTCAGAGGCACAGACTTGTCTCAGAGGTGGTTGACATCTTGGATGTCAGCCAAGCCTCCGAGGCCTCCCCTCGCCCACTGACATCATTGCGCATGGGCACGATGATGTCAGTTATGGTATTAACCCCAAGTTGCCCATATGGTGGGAATAGGTGGATCCTTTGAACCCCAGGATCTCCCAATCGGTGGGACCTAGAGGATCATTTTTGGTATCATTGGAAATGCCAGAGCATGGTCTTTTCAATGATACCAAATATGACCAGGTTAAGTGTAAAAAATAAAAATGGAAAAATAAATAACAAATAAATAAAAATGTCTTTCTTTTTTTATTTATTAATGCAGCACTAATGTTCACTTTTCAATTATAATGTGAACAATAATGCTGCACTAAAGAATTACATTTTAAAAATTTTAGCTAAAATTGCATATATTCTCAGAAAAGTACAGTAACAGGTTCCCATTTCTAATTTTTTAAACAAGCCTACCCCATAGAACATATAACCACAAAGGCTTGGATGATAAAATGTGAAAAAAAATATTTTACACGTTGTACATGATTGAAATTTGAATGTAAATTCAGATTTTATTTTACCTTTTTGTTATAGCGTTCTGGCAGGACATGACATATACATATAATAGTGATATATTATGAACGTGTAGAAAAAAGGATATATAATTTGTCTGGGTCGTGTAATAAAAAATGATTTCAAATTGCACTTAAAAATATTGAGCACAAAATGGTAAAAATTAGCTCAGCACACAGAGATGAAGTAGTTCAGCAGTTAAAGGGTTAAACCGTTGATTCTGTGGTGTCTTATTTTTTACAAATTTGTATGTTAGATAAATAGAAATGGATTTTTGTATTCATGCCAACTACAGATATGCCAAACTATCAGATTTTTCTAGTCTTGTTATTTCAGGTCTACTGTGTTTTGACATGCACTTCATATCTTGCCATTTATTGTCTTAAGGAATACCTAAGTGTTTTGTTTTTTTTTCATAATTTTTTTATCATACATAGGTTATACCAGGTAAATGATATCTGTACTTTATAGCAGAATTACCTGTGCAGGTTCCGTTTTGCTCATAAAACCCCACGCCACAGCTGGAAACACAGAAGCTTCTTTCCATAACGTGCGAAGAATCCTTGCAGCTTAAGCAGTCGCCTTCTAAGGGCCCATGACATGCTGAGCATGATTCATGGCATGCTACACAGGTTACAGAAATACACAGAAAGTTATATCTCAGTGAAATGTTAAAACATAGTAGTAGGAGCATAATATTGTTTTAAAACTCCGTTGAACGAGCACTGCAATACAATGTTGTACTTATATGTAATTTAGCATATATGTGCAGGACTTGGGCTACCATGAAAATGCTATATTGCAATCATAGTCAAATTATTTTCTTACTTTTTTAACACAAGAGGCATCATACAGCTACTGTATATAAAGGACATATTTATATATATATAAAGAAAACAAAATTCCAAATCAGATTTCAGGTCATGTATTTTATAGTATTTACCTATGAAAAACTCAGGACTCCTGTCATTAAAGGGGGGTTATTCACTAACCTACGAATTTGCCATAGAAATTGCACCAAGCTGTGAATTTCTCCGTTCAGTGCAATTTTAGGGAAATTCGTCTATTCACTAAGTGGTCAATTCATCATATACTGGCGAACCGACAGCAAACTACGGTGCAATTAGTCCATAGAAAATCATGTCTTTTATTCACAGAACTCCAAACTGCACCGAAATTCTGGTGAAATGGGCTGATTTTCAGTGTTTCAGATCAACAGGTTTAAACAGGCGAATCCCATAGGATACTGTAAAAACAGAACATAGGTTTAATTTTTTTTTTTAAAGACTGTTTATTCTTTCCATTTTCAGCAAAAAGCGTTTTTATTTTTCAGAAGAACTTTTAGTTTTCTTTGTATTTCTAAAAGTGTTTTTTTTATTCTGTAACAGACCTTTTATTTTTTTAAAGGACCTTTTTAATTATTTAGAAACACTTTATTACATTTTTATTGGTTAAAATACCTATTAGGAGACTAGGAGAGTTCAGTTTTCTTTTTCAGTATGGCGAAATTCGCCGATGCCAACTGTAAACGAATAGTTGTACTTTTTAGCGAAGTGAAACGTTCATAATGCGATTAGCTGAGCCAACGTTGACAGTACAACTGTGTAATCACAGCCAAAGCTCAATTGTCAGTATGTCAAAACTTAAGGGTCTATTCACAAAGCACAGAAATTGCAGTGCATTGCCTGTATTTGCTGAATTGACAGCTTAGTGAATAGACGAATAGGTCCAAAATTGCACCGAATTGCGAAATTCACCATCCAGTGCAATTCGGAATCAATATGAGGATTAGTGAAAAACCACTTCTGACATACATCACGATGTGTGTTACTATGGATGCATTTTGTGTGCTCGTGTAGCCCCAGCTTAAATCTCATGATGCTGTAATAAACCTTTCCACATGCAATCATTCAGTTTCACTCTGTAAAACACACGTTCAACACAATCAAAAGGGCAGCTTCATCTGTTCTGCTCATTTAAACAGGCTCTGTGCATAAATGAGTTTGCTCTTTACATCCTGCCAAATGTAAAGCCGGTATGCTGTATTGTGATATGTTAACAATACACATACATCATTAATATGGAAATCTACACAAACTAAAACAAAATATCCACTTAAATACTAATCATCACATTACAAACGAGCCAAGAAAACAAACATTCTGTGATCGTAGAGCCAATTCTTAATACCTTCATTGTGTTGCTTGAAACCCCAAGGCAATGAAATGGCATCTTAATCAGTTAAATATTGTCTCATCGACCTGTCCTTAGTTAACTCTTTTTGCATTTTTTGACTAGACAAGTAAATGACTGCCACAAGATCTAGAGATTTAGAACAAAAGGCCGCAAGCTTGGTTATACCTGAATGTTCTCAAAAATCACTGCTGTTTTTATGACCAATCATGTACAAGTATTTTTTATTAAAAATGTGTTCTTGTTATTCCTCCTTGGCTTTGTATACTTTATGTATCAGGTTTAATGTTATATTTGTTTTATATTTGGTCCTAGTATGCAACAAAAGCAATAGATGTATACCTGTCCCCTAAAAAAGGAAACATGTCTTTTGGGGTGGATAGTTTTATAGTTAGGGATGTTAGTTACAGAATAAAACATGCACGGTTATTATTATGTGTACAGTACAAACCGTATTCCTCATTATATGTGTCAGCGACTTCCTATTCTGCCAAATTCACAAGTGATTTTTCCACTACTATCAACTGCTCCAGCTCCTGTATTTTCTCCTCACTCTCTTTACTTTCATTTTTGGATAGGACTCGCCCTCATTAGAGGTGCCTTGACGCTGGCGGGCGAGCTTAGACTTATAATGGCCATTAATAAGAAACCAAACCTCTAATTGTGTTTAGTTTCACACGGTATAATGGGAATAAGCGCAGATCACATTTTTTTCTTTGTTATGTTTCACACATGTTGTTGGGCTGGATGCATTTGGTGGTTGCAGCCACCCCATCGGGCAATAGGTGTGACCCCACCCCTCCTGTACTATGTCTCTTTACTTTAGTTTACATCTATCCTGGTATATTCCTCCAGGCGTCCTGGGCCACCCCTTCTTTATTTTTTCACAATACCTTCCTTTACTTTCCTTTGTTGTTCCAGTCATCCGATCTATCAGCTCATTTTGCATATATCTCTCCAAATCAACATGTGTCATTCAAACTATATCAAATCTCTTCTATCTCTTATTATTTCATACCCTCTTCATTACCTCCTTCCATCTTATTTGACTTATCTATGAAACCAAAATATTTCAAATATTAACTTTATTTCCCATTGTCCTGTATATTTGATTGAGATATGGAAATGACCAGCCTTCCTTTCCTATTATCTACATGTTTATCATTCCCCTTTCATGAATTCCATGCTACATCATCTGTCTTTCTTTCAAATTGCTTCCATTGCCTACTTAATATAAAAACTGGGGGCAATTTTATTTGCAGGAGAATCGAAAAGTCACCGCACGTTTGCGATTTGGTGATCCCATTTCGGCGACCCTGCGGTGTATTCAGCAAGCACCACAGGGCCGTCGTAGTGTAGGCAAAAGTCACCGCAAACCCGACGAAAACTCACCACAAAACCCGGCGAACGCACACCGAAACCCGCAAAAACATCTGGATCAACCCCGCCGAATACGCCGGAGAAACCCGAGCAGCCACCGATCACAGCGCAGAGCAGCCACGGGAAAAAGCCGACACCGCATGAAAGAATTGATATTTTTAATTTCCTGTATGAATATATATAGGCTGTGGTTTCCCCCTCCCTTTTATAGCACGTGATTCTGTTAGGAATGTTGGAAAAGTGAAAAAAGATTTCTTTGAACCATATATGGTATTAAGTGTTTCTTCGTTAAACTGTGTTGGCCAAATTCTGACGTGGAAATATATATGTATACTGATTGGCTGTTATATCACATTCCTGATTGGGGCAGAAATGAAACCATGTCTATGACGAAAGTTTTTTTTTTTTTTGAGAAAGGATTTTACCAGGAAGGATACATTGAGATTTCTCTTGTTTTCAAGTATGTCCTGGGTGGCGAGTATATACTGTTAGGTGTCTTGTCCAAAGACACTTACTAGAGAGGTGCTCGTCGGGATCGAGCCCATGACTCCACAGGCTCTCTCCACGCAGAGCAGTGATGTTACCTCTACTCGACCCAGCCGGTATAACGTTCTCATTGGGTGTTTGAAATATAATAAATTAGTCTGTCTAACAAAGAAAATTCAGACATGATGAAGCTATACATTGTGTGTAGTTGATTTTAGTGTCTCCGTTGGCCAGCGTCACGCGCAGCTGCTGCCTTATTTGGTATATGAGAAGAAAAGGAAAACGTTTTGTTTGTTTTGGGTAAAAAGAAATCGTTTGAGGACCTCACGTGTGTATTGTTTCAACTCGCCCGTTGCGCTGAGTATTCGTGTGTTTGTTTATTATTGTTGTTTAAACTCACCCGTTGCGATGAGTATACATTTATTTAATTAGAGCCAGAAATTGAAGTCAGAAAAAAAGAGATGTTTCTAGCATTGAGTATGTCTGTCTGTCTGTATTGTAGTTCCGTTGTATTGGAGTTTTTGACTAAGTCGAATACCTGCTTGTAATTGTGAGCATTGTTTTTTAAATTGATTAGATCTGCACGTATTAGATCTGTCCAGTTTCTTCTCATATAACAAAATGGCTTTGTATCCCATTGAGAGCCACTCCCTTTGCACTGTTGCCATTTTCCTTTGCGTTGCTGTTTGTTCCTGTTAGGTCCTGGAACTCTGTTAGTGCATTATAAAAACTGTAACTGTAACTGTTGTAGAGTTGGGCATCTTCATGTGGTTCTAAAAGTATATTTTAATTAGTGTAATGCATATTAAATAACTGAAATAATTCCCAGATTTTATTAAAAGCAATTGTAATTAAGAACAAAGCAATGCATTTAGACGAACGCAATCTGAGCGCATTCTGCATGCGTGCAGAACGAATGTAGAACAAAAAGGGGTATTATGGGAAATAAATCTAATATGAAAAATGATACAAATAGATATATGATATAAAAGCTATTTTGTGCGTCAAGGTGTTGGGTGTCGCAGATGCAGTTCATCTGCCACGGGCTTTAATATAAGCTATAAGTTTTCCTGGGAGAGGCGTGGTGTGTGGTTTCTTTGTTGGTGGGTGAAATTCTAAACGTTATAGATATTTATAGAAGCATCCACAAGCTCTGTAGTACTGTAGAAAGGACAAGAAAGACATACTTGTAAATGAGAGAAATCTCAATGTATTCTTTCTGATAAAATACTTTATTAATCAATAAATTGTGTTATATGGTGTATTAATGTATATATATTTTTCTCTGTGTGTATGATGTGAGTGAAATGAAAACACAAATAGATAAAATAAAAACCCCAGATGATATGAAAATTATAGGGAAAGTTGAAATTTATTTGAATTATAATATAACAAATACACCTGTATGTATGTTTCTGTAAGTAATGAGTGTTGCTGTGTTATGTTTCTTTTTTATTTGAATATACAAGAGAAAAGGACAATGATGACTGTTGCAAAGAAAAAAAAGCAAGAAGAGAAGAAAGAGGGTTTTCACATTCTTCTCCTAGCCCCCTCCATCTTGTCTCTCTCATGACCCCTCCTCTTTTCTTTTTAATTCCTCAATTCCTTTGTGTCCAAAATTTGCTGAACTTTCATCATGGATTCCTGGTTTCTTTAAAGTATTCATTGCTGAATGTTACAAGTTTAAATCCATGTTTTTCTTTACAGCCATAACCATGTAAGTTTAAACCATGTTAGTTATAAACCCTGACGGGTTATTAATAAAAAAAATTTCAAGACTTTTTAATTTAGGTGAAAAATTACCCGAGTAACGCATGCTAAAGCACATTGCAGCTGATGCTGATCAAGCTAGATGGAAGATCATTCGACACCAATATCGATATAGCTATTGAAATTGAAGGAAATTTACTCAAACACACATCATCATTTCACATTGCAATGTTACGTTTCCTTTACCAAATACCAAGATCAATAACAGAGTTATCAGACACCGGGCAATAAAACATTCTAACAAAAAGGAGTTGTATTTCATCTTAAATAATATGAAAGAAGAAGAAACACAGAACTTTGCATCTTTATATTCGGAAGAATTATTACTGTGCTGTTCTCATAGGGAAATTCTACGCCAGATAACTTAATGTTTGTTCTAACTGGTGATTACTTCATATATATTTTTATGTGATCACAATTCTTATTTTTCAGGAGTAAGTAAATGCCCTGATATATTTAAGATACTGCAGGTCACATTCAATTAAAACTGGAGTTAGCGTTAATTAATGTATCTAGGAACATATAATTTAATGCATTTGCGTAAATACATTTCATGACACATCTAGTGTTAAATGGAATATAGTTTAATTCAGGTCTAAATGATTGTAGGAAAGTTTTAATTTGTAAAATTATAAGTTGCTTTTTATTTAGATTTTATCGGGATTGGTGTTTTATAAACACCAGTTTTGTTTCAAAACACCAAACAAGAATGGATAAGATATCAATAAATATTTTTTTGATATTAAAATGGGTGGAGTATGCACTTCGGCTATTTCCCTTTTGAGCCAAAGTTGCGTGTATATATATATTTTTTTTCTCTAATGAAATGAGTCAGAAGTAGTATGATTTTCCTTTTTTTTTTGTTGCGTGAGGCCCATGGGCTTTGCGGGGAAATTTAAAAATTTATTATCTGTGTCTCTTCTTGTGTAATTAACAACATTTTATTTGTTTTTATGCACTTAAGAGTGATGAATGAATGAATGAACGTGTATATGATTAGAGGGTATACCATATTTTTTTTTATTCCTTTATTTTTGCTAAAACCGTGTCACATCTTCATCATCACAAGAAATCTGACAGTCACCAAGTTCACAATGACTGCATATGGAACGAATCATGGACATTTTGTGTCAAGATCAATGGTCACAGGTAATACGCAACCAGCGCATAGAGACAGTGTTCAGGAGTCCATATGTCGTGAGCTTTGATTACATTCAATGATTATGCATCTCAAGCTGGGAAAAGACCAAAAGACCAAACCTTGATCTCGCACTCTGGACAAGGACTACGGTATTAGATTATGAGATATTATTGTTTTTTTTCTTTAATCCCCTAGATAAGTGTGAAAAAGAATTGGATTTGGGAAAATGAGAATGTATTTCTTTAGAGTGTGTTTGTATGCAGGTTTGTATGCGTTTCAAGGAGTGAAGCTGAACATAAGAAAACACACAGATCTAGATTTGACTCATGTTGATTATTAGATAAATGAACTTTTAAATTCAAGATATTATATTTTTCATGTTCGGTGAAGTACATTTTGGGAAATGGTAGTAAATAGTTATTTAATGTCTAGATTAGGCATTTGGCCCAGGCTCCAAGTGTGGTTCACTGGAAGAGTGAATGTAGATAGATAAGTGTATTTTATGCTCATAAAGGGCCTCCTTGGGGAATCCCTTTCGTACATCGTAAAGGTATTGAGGTATTTTATAAGTAATTACCAGACTTTTTTTCTTCCCCTCTGAGCATATAGAATGACCTAAAGGTATAAAGCGATGACACTGAGGCCCCAGGTATAATTAGTTTAATTGCCTCGTTTGGTTTATTCTTTTGAGTGATCACAATTTTGGTATGTGATCAAAAAGATGGCTGAAAGAATTGATATTTTTAATTTCCTGTATGAATATATACAGTGGCAAGAAAAAGTATGTGAACCCTTTGGGATTACGTGGAGTTTTGCATGAATTGGTCATAAAATGTGCTCTGATCTTCATCTAAGTCACAACAATTTAAAAAACACAGTCTGCTTAAAATAATACAACACAAACATTATATGTTTTCATGTGTTTATTGAACATAACATGTAAACATTCACAGTGCAGGGTGGAAAACGTTTGTGAACCCCTAGCCTAATGACTTCTCCAAGAGCTAATTGGAGCCAGAAGTGAGCCAACATTGAGTCCAATCAGTGTGATATTATTGGATGTGTTGCTGAAAGCTGTCCTGCCCTTTAAAAACACACACCAGTTTTGGGTTTACTGGTTTCAAGAAGCACTGCCTGATGTGAACCATGCCTCGCAGAAAAGAGCTCTCAGGAGACCTACGATCAAGAATTGTTGACTTGCATGAAGCTGGAAAGGGTTACAAAAGTATCTCCAAAAGCCTTGATGTTCATGATGTTCATGTAGACAGACTGTCTACAAATGGAGAAAGTTCAGCACTGTTGCTACTCTCCCTAGGCATGGTCGTCCTGTAAAGATGACTGCAAGAGCACAGCGCAGAATGCTTAATGAGGTAAAGAATAGACATGTGCATTCGTTTTAGTACTAAAACGATTTAGTCAGAATTTTGGGATAATTTAGTTTTAGTATGACTCAAGAGAAACGAAACTGCTCAGTACAAAAAACGAAAGAAACTAAAATAAAATGTACTACATTTTAGTTTCAGTCCTTTTTGTGATATTACATTGATGAGTGAAGGAGACCAGCAATGAAGAAAGCAACATCGCAACATCCGAAGATCTGCACCCTCCACATGCCAATGCAGTAGGATGTTCTATACAGAGAGGGACATTATTAATGCAGGAGGATGTTCTAAACATTAAACAAGAGGATCCTTTTTTTCAGCCCTTTAAATCCAGTGGCTGTGAGCGCTGAGATTGGCTGCAGTACAGTATATCAGGCTCAGTTGTTACAGTAACTGACTGTAACAGTGCTCAGAGTTTCATTAAAACAAGGAAATAATATTGTTCTAACCTCTTATATATAAAAATATTATTTACTAGTTTTACTGAAACTCTGAGCGCTGTGATGAGCAGCAGTCAGTTATTGTAACAGCTTTGCCTGACACGGGGCAGTATTACAATGTTGGTGTTAACTAACCAAAGCTGTTGTAAACTGAAAACTTCCATTGGCTATAATGGCTCTGGGAAGTTTACAACAGCTCTGGTTATGTTAGCACAACTATGTAATATGGCCCACATTGTGCTGAGAGTGAGAGATACTGTAACAAGCAGCGATCTCAGCCCTATGAGGGGCCACTACAATAGTAATTGTATCCATTGGTTTTCGGATGAATGAAATTAGTTTTCATACTAAAGAACTAAAAACGAATTTCTTTAGCAACTAAATAAATTGCATTTTAGGACTAATCCATTAGTTCAAAACGAAATTTTGTGCTGTGCACATGTCTAGTAAAGAAGAATCCTAGAGTGTCAGCTAAAGAGTTACAGAAATCTCTGGCACATGCTAACATTTTTGATGACACATCTACATTAAGGAAAACATTTAACAAGAATGGAGTACATGGGAGGACACCACGGAGGAAGCCATTGCTGTCCAAAAAGAATATTGCAGCATGTTTGAAGTTTGCAAAAGAGCACCTGGATGTTCCACAGCACTACTGGCAAAATATTCTGTGGACAGATGAAACTAAAGTTGAGTTGTTTGGAAACAACACACAACACTATGTGTGGAGAAAAAAAGGTACAGCACACCAACATCAAAACCTCATCCCCACTGTAAAACATGGTGGAGGGAGCATCATGGTTTGGGGCTGCTTTGCTGCCTCAGGGCCTGGACGGATTGTTGTCATTGATGGAAAAATGAATACCAGAGTTTATCAAGACATTTTGCAGGAAAACGTAAGACCATCTGTCCGCCAACTGAAGCTCCGCAGAGGATGGGTGATGCAACAGGACAATGACCCAAAGCATACAAGTAATTCAACAAAAGAATGGCTTCAACAAAACAAAATACTCCTTCTGGAGTGGCCCCTGTCAGAGTCCTGACCTCAACCCGATTGAAATGCTGTGGCATGACCTTAAGAGAGCGATTCACACCAGACATCCCAAGAATATTGCTACACTGAAACAGTTTTGTGAAGAGGAGTGGTCCAAAATTACTCCAGATCGTTGTGCAGGTCTGATCTGCAACTACAGGAAACGTTTGGTTGAGGTTATTGCTGCCAAAGGAGGGTCAACCAGTTATTAAGTCCAAAGGTTCACATACTTTTTCCACCCTGCACTGTGAATGTTTACATGTTCTGTTCAATAAAAACATGAAAACATATAATGTTTGTGTTGTATTATTGTAAGCAGACTGTGTTTTTCAAATTGTTGTGACTTAGATGAAGATCAGAGCACATTTTATGACCAATTCATGCAAAACTCCACGTAATCCCAAAGGGTTCACATACTTTTTCTTGCCACTGTATGTATTGTGATTCAAATATGTAATGTAGCAAATATATTGGGCTGTGGTCCCCCCTCCCTTTTATAGCACGTGATTCTGTTAGGAATGCTGGGAAAGTGAAAAAAGATTTCTTTGAACCATATATGGTAATAAGTGTTTCTTTGTTAAACTGTGTTGGCCAAATTCTGACATGGAAATATATCTGTATACTGATTGGCTGTTATATCACATTCCTGTTTGGGACAGAAATGAAACCATGTCTATGACGAACGTTCTCATTGGGTGTTTGAAATCTAATAAATTAGTCTGTCTAACAAAGAAAATTCAGACATGATGAAGCTATACATTGTGTGTAGTTGATTTTAGTGTCTCCGCTAGCTAGCTAGCGTCAGTCAGCTAGCTGCTGCCTTATTTGGAATATGGGAAAAAAAGGAAAAAGTTTTATTGAGATTTCAGTTGTGGTAATTATAAATAGGAAAATTGATTTTGTTTGTTTAAAGTTATTATTTAACACCGTAGACAAATGGAGTGGAAAAAAAAAAACAGTACGCTTGAATGTTTGAAAAGTGAAACGCTGTTTGCAAAGAAACTACGGAACGAAAATGTCTGAAATTTACGTATAAGATCCAATAAATGATAATAAAATGGGCTGTTACAGAAAAAAGAAAAACGATTAAAAAAAAACGAAAAAAATATGTTTGCTAAAAAATCCCGAAAAATGCCTAAAAGATCCAACAAAATCTATACATAAAGAGACTTTTTACTGCAGAATATTATAATCAACGGTTTATTAGATATTAAATTGAAATGGGAATATTTTTAACATTGAAGCCTATGGGAATCGCTTGAATAAACCTGTCGAATTAAACCACCGAACAGCAGGGCAGTTCGGCTATTTTTCACTGCTGGTTTTTGTTCTCTATATAGACAAAGCATTGCTTCTCTATGGGGATTTCATTGCCCTCGAACAGGGAACGAACAGGCACCGTATGTACAGGCAATTCGCCAACATTTGGCGAACTGCCTGCTCTCTGAATAGCCGAATGGCTAGGAAAGGTAACCATACGCTGAATTTCACTGTTCGGTTACCTTTCGGCCACAATTCGGATCTCTTTGAATAACCCTATGTGTCTATATTGCAATGGCAGTTGAACTTATCGTCAGTTATACCCTTCTGACTAGGCCTAACAAGGCTGAAACGATTGTCGGGGGTTGCTGCATCTCATGCATCGATGACATCCTTGGCATTTCAGTACTGGCCACACTTTCTGGCTGATTGCAGTCTGATTTGCATATGGAGCAGGTGTCCCTGTAATGGCACAATCGAGCTAAAGCATTGTGAGACCTGAGCGGGCCCCACCATAGAACAGGCCACTAGTGCCATTGTTCGTTCTCAGGACCCTCACAAACCCCTTTTTGCTCATAGTTGAACTTAACCTAGATCAGGTCAATCGAATCAAGCACTTTCCAAGTGTACCTCCATTATTTATTCCCTGTGTTTAGGACCTTATTCCTCTTTAACCCTTTCAATAAGATCGAGTTTACTCCATTTTGCATTGTAATATATTGAAAAGCAATCATTATCATATCATGATCCCATATGCATACCTATTTAATACAAGATTAACATGCCCGCTGTGGAGAAACAAAATTCTTTGTTTTATCACTCTCCAGTCATCCTGTATTACTGCACACAAGCTGCAAATAGCAGCTCCAAACCTAAACCACATAAAGTTCAACAACTTTGCTGTTGCATCACAACAGCCAAGGTGAGGGCCCAATACAGAGAGAGCAGGCACCTCAAATTCTGGAATCCCAAATATTGCTGAACTACAACTCCCATGATTCTCTGACTATCTATTGAATTCAAAATGTAGGCAATCAACATCTGGAAGGAAGGAGTTTGAGATCCCTGGATTAGAGCCTCTCCTACATTAACAAGTGATTGAAGATTTATGGTTGAGGCACTACAGGGATTTAACAAGTCCTGTGTTTAACCTGCAGACATTTCCAGCTAAATGTCTATATGTAATTATGTATAATATGTGGTTATCATTTAATATTACCATTGGTTATTAGCGATACCGCTACTAGAGTCATTAAAACATAATGTAGAATTAAATGATGTTTGTAGATAAGGCTTGCTGGACCAAGGTAAGAGATGCCACTTAATGTAAACTTAGTCCTGTTTTATAGAACAGGTCCCAGCATTAAGAAGAAATGCTTTTTTTTATATGGATTGTTGGAAATTAATTAGGAACACTTTAAAATGTCTCAGCATTCTCTGCTGGCTTTATATTATACAATCAGTGCAGCCAGCCTGAACTAAAACAAATTGTGTGTATTCCCACAAGGGACAATAAGCGTATTTTCCCTGATTCTTTGTTCACTTTAATGTATGCATCCAATGCAATAAAAAAAAAAAAATCAGCAATGACATGAGCGATCGGTGCACCAAAACTCGCGTCTGCTGAATCTTTTCTAAATCTAAGGTATGTATATAATGTTGTATAACCATGTATTGTCTATGCATTAGAGATTGCAATTATTTGCACTGATCAGATTACATATTCTTGTACTGATCCTATTAGGATATTTTTTTATGTATGTATTGCTGGTTGTGATTTTCATTTTGGTATTATAGAGTTTGGATATTTTTTGGATTACTTCTTCAGTCGTGTCTTATATATTTGTGTTATGTATACTTAATTTGGATTCTGGTAGAAGCCTCTTTTCAAAAATGGGGTTGTATTCCAACCCTGGTGTAAACTTAAAGGGACACTCTAGGCAACATGACCACCTAAGCTATTTTAGGTGGTCATGATGCCCGGAGTATCCTGCCCTCTGTCCCCCCTCCCTCCGCTCAGCGGTTCAGCAGAAAATGGTGAAAACAGCTGAGAGAGGCGGAGTAGTTTACTCCGCCCTCCCAGCTGTCAGTCAGCAGAGCGGGAATCATATTTCCTGCTTCTGCCGACTTTTGCCAAGTAGGAGACGTCATCGCGCTGAAAGCGCGATGACGTCTCCAACTCACCGCAGAAGCTGGCGGCTCCCTCTGCGCGCAACACTAATCCTCAGAGGGAGCCGAGAGGAAGCCTGCCGATTGGCTGGCTTACATGAGAGGCGAGCATGCGCGCTTCTCACGTAAACCAGAAGGCAAGTCGGATGGAAGAAGGACGGGAGCGGAAGAGGAGGGAGGTGAGTATAAAAAAAAAAAAAAAGACGCCGCTGGAAACAAGAGGATTTTAGGGTAAGTATTACAGTTACACAAACATAAACAAAAAAACCTATTTATTAAGGGAATAGGGATAGGTTAGGATTAAAAAAAGGGGGGTGATTTTTTTAGTAGAGTGTCCCTTTAACCAAAGTTGTTGTAAAGTTAACACGATAGGGTCCTATTCCACACTTATCAGTAAAATGGAAACAGTAAGAATTTTAATTGAGCGTATTGCAGGGTAGGTGCTTTGTTATTGCCCTTCCCCAGCCCAAGTGCAAGGCTACCAGACTTGAGTATCGTTTCGTGAAGCCCATCGAACTGCATAAAGCTTTGTTCGTCCTGGCCATGAGCTCGTTCTCACGAGATCGTACAGTGCCACGGAGCAATAGCAGAAAGAAACATAGAAACATAGAAAAATGTCGGCAGATAAGAACCTTACGGCCCATCTAGTCTGCCCAATTACATGGATACTTTACCTGGATTTATCTTTTGTTTAGGATAGCCTTATGCCTATCCCATGCTTGCTTAAATTCAATTACTGTTTTGACCTCTACCACTTCTACTGGAAGACTGTTCCATGTATCCACCACCCTCTTAGTAAAATAATGCTTCCTGTTGTTACTTTTAAACCTTTGCCCCTCTAATCTAAGACTATGTCCTCTTGTTTTGCTATTTTGTTTCCTTTTAAATATACTCCCTTCCTCTACCTTGTGGATTCCCTTTACGTATTTAAATGTTTCTATCTTAAGGAGAATAGGAAGTATTTGTTCCCAGTCTCACTCTGCTGCCCTCAAGAGGAAGCGGTAGATCGTGCTGCCCTATCCACTGCATGATGATGGGCGAGGATGTGATTTAATGGGGGAGATTAGAGTGTTACACAATTTTGCAAATGCAAAATCACTGAACACTAGCTCTGAGAAGAAGGTATTTCACAGTGAAATACCGTCTCCTTTGTGGAAGTGCAAGCTACTTTGGAATAGGCTGCACTTCCATGCGGAGGTGAAAATTAACATCTCCTATAATCAGTATAGGAGACATTAATGTACAGTAACCTCGTGCAGGGAATTGCACCACTCGAGCCGCATTTCCAGTTTGCAGCAAGTGTAGAGTAGCAATTCTCATTGGTACAATATACTTAGGAGAATGAGTGGAGAGGTGAAAATTCGAGGTCAAAATAGCGAAACCAGAAAAAATCTCCCATTTATCTCACTTTTTAAATCAGCTATTTGGTCTAGATTGTTCATTCTTCTGATTTTCACTTTTCTCTGAATAACCTTGATATGTCTCCAGTAGTTATCTTATCAATGATAATGAAATGCAGTAGCCCCCATAGAATATAATGTCTCTGGTAAGCGTACAACAGTTGTGGTTAAGTTTACACCTGGCTTGCAATACAGCTCCTTGAGTTTCATGGTGATTCTAATAGTATATACGAGCACTCTTTAAATTTTTTTTAAACAGAATATGTACATATAATATCTCAAAATCTAAGATCAAACATTTTTATATTGTATGGTTAATTGTAACCACTAGGACCCTGGAGATTCCATCATGTAACAAAGCATTGGGCACATATCTGACATTAAAAGGTTAATTACAGGCAGTGAGTACATAGCTAATATTACCTGCACAGACCAGGTGATTCTGGTAATATCCAAGGCTACAGGAAACCACGCATTGGGCATCTTCCAGAAGCAAAGATGCTACGCAGGACGTGCACTCAAACCCATTTCTGCAGCTCGAGCACGTGTCCATACAAACTACAATGAAATAAATACACATTTAAACAAATAAAGAAATATAATCAAATAAGTAAAAAAAATAATATGACAAAATGTCAAGGGTCTCCCCTCTTATTCAAGTCAGAAGCATACTTGTAGAAGAGTGGAGACCCTCGAAAACCTGTCTTATTTTATTTTAGTCCAATAAAAAAGGTATCACTGGATCTTGCAATACTTTGATTATTTTACTATTTGAAAATCTATGTTAACACGGTTTCTCCTATTTACCTCACTTGCAGATCTAGGGTTGGGGTACAGGGGGCATTTGCAATCCCTGAGCAGCAATCCCACTGCAAGAGATACAGAGATCTTTGGAAGTGTGAATCCCTATATCTGTGGTTTCAAACACCATACCTGTTCAAGTGATAGAGACTGGCATTTCCAATGATATCAAATATGATCATGTACACTGAAACCACAAATTAGAAGATAAAATACAAGAGAAAAATTTGCTTTTTTTAATCTCCCTGGCGATCCAATCTTGACATTTTTATATGAAATGTCACGAGAATTGAACCAGGAAGTAGGACGCCGCGAACGGACGGAGGTGAATGCGGGAGGACATTGAGGGATCGCAGGGACAGGTATGTATCCAGCCCGAGTGTGGGTCAGGGTTACCGTTTACAGCATTGAAATTTAAGCCCGAGCCACATTCAGGAAATGCCGGCTGGTTGGAGTAGAGGTAACATCACTGCTCTTTAACCGTGGAGAGAGACTGTGGAGACACAGGTTCGATCCCGGCAAGAGCACCTCTCCAATAAGTGTCCTTGGGCAAGACATCTAACGGTACATACTCGCCACCCAGGACATACTTGAAAACAGGGGTCAAGTCCTGGGGAAAAAAAAGTGAGGGAACTCACCCACGAATTCCACAACCCCCATTACCTGAAGAAAATATATATATATATAGATATATATATATATATATATATATATTATCTATCACGAGTATAGCAGCGCGTGCCGGTGATACCATTTTTATTGGGTTAACTTTACATTTAAAAGACAAGCTTTCAAGAGTGTAAACTGGAAACTATACTGATCAGTGAAAGGTATCACTACGTACAGGTATACTCGTGATTGTGGCAACTGGACTAAAGCATTATATATATATATATATCTCCAGGCACAGACCCCCAGAATAATATACACAGTGCTGAACCCCCAGAATAATATACACAGCGCTGAACCCCCAGAATAATATACACAGCGCTGAGCCCCCAGAATAATATACACAGCACTGAGCCCCCAGAATAATATACACCGCGCTGAACCCCCAGAATAATATACACAGCGCTGAGCCCCCAGAATAATATACACAGCGCTGAACCCCCAGAATAATATACACAGCGCTGAGCCCCCAGAATAATATACACAGCACTGAGCCCCCAGAATAATATACACAGCACTGAGCCCCCAGAATAATATACACAACATTGTGCCCCCAGAATAACATACACAGCACTGAGCCCCCAGAATAACATACACAACACTGAGCCCCCAGAATAATATACACAGCGCTGAGCCCCCAGAATAACATACACAGCACTGAGCCCCCAGAATAATATACACAGCACTGAGCCCCCAGAATAATATACACAACATTGTGCCCCCAGAATAACATACACAGCACTGAGCCCCCAGAATAACATACACAACACTGAACCCCCAGAATAACATACACAGCACTGAGCCCCCAGAATAATATACACAGCACTGAGCCTCCAGGATAATATACACAGCACTGAACCCCAAGAATAATATACACAGCACTGAGCCCCCAGAATAACATACACAGCACTGAACCCCCAGAATAACATACACAGCACTGAACCCCAAGAATAATATACACAGCACTGGTTATATGGATATATTTTCCCCAGTTCACATGGATACAATTGCCCCAGCTCATATGGATAATGCCCCAGCTCTCATGGATAATGCCCCCAGGTCTCATGGATAATGCCCCAGCTCTCATGGATATGCCCCAGCTCTCATGGATATGCCCCAGCTCTCATGGATATGCCCCAGCTCTCATGGATATTGCCCCAGGTCTCATGGATATTGCCCCCAGGTCTCATGGATATTGCCTCCAGGTCTCATGGATATTGCCCCAGCTCTCATGGATATGCCCCAGCTCTCATGGATATGCCCCAGCTCTCATGGATATGCCCCAGGTCTCATGGATATTGCCCCCTGGTCTCATGGATATGTCCCCAGCTCTCATGGATATGCCCCAGCTCTCATGGATATTGCCCCAGCTCTCATGGATATTGCCCCCGGTCTCATGGATACTGCCCCAGGTCTCATGGATACTGCCCCAGGTCTCATGGATAATGCCCCAGCTCTCATGGATATTGCCCCAGGTCTCATGGATAATGCCCCAGCTCTCATGGATATTGCCCCCTGGTCTCATGGATATTGCCCCCTGGTCTCATGGATAATGCCCCAGCTCTCATGGATAATGCCCCAGCTCATGGATAATGCCCCAGCTCTCATGGATAATGCCCCAGCTCTCATGGATAATGCCCCAGCTCTCATGGATATTGCCCCAGCTCTCATGGATATTGCCCCAGGTCTCATGGATAATGCCCCCCAGGTCTCATGGATAATGCCCCAACTCTCATGGATATTGCCCCCCTGGTCTCATGGATATTGCCCCCCCCAGGTCTCAGGGATACTGCCCCCAGCCCAGCTCACCTTTGCTGCTGCTTCTGCTCCTCTGCCAGCGGCCGCGTGCTTCCTGCTTCAGTGGCCGCTGACAGGAAGTGCAGCCACTCGCCTGGGAACTATGAAACAGCCAGGCGAGCGGCTCCACCTCCTGTCACTGGCCCTTGTAACAGGAAACATGCCGGCCGCCGGCAATGTGCGGCGGCGGCGTTCGGGCTCGGGCCACAGCGGGAACGCTGCGTTCCCGCAGCGTTCCCGCTGTGGGAAAAGTGCGGGAACGCCGTTCCTGCGCGTTCCCGCTCGACTCGAGCCCTGCTTGAAAATGAGAGAAGTCTCAATCTCAAATCCTTCCTGGTAAAATCCTTTCTCAAAAAAAAAGAGAGACTCAAAATCTATACACATTTATAGCATGTATACTGTATGCCCAAGCCAGTATGTGTATATCTGTGTATGTGGTGTATATATGGGTGTGTATATAGCTATGTATGTGTAAGAATGTGTGCCAGATTGTAGACTACAGGGCACTGCTGTGTGAGGTCTGTCTTATATCACCCGAGTAGCAAGAGGACAGACGCTGTGCAGCAATATTCTGAGGAGAGTGAGTATGATGAACGCAGTCTGGCACTGCTCTGCCTGCCACTGTTGGAACAAACTCATCACCAGCTTTTAGTCAAAATTGGTAGAGTGCCTGTTGAATATTTCTGTGCCCCCCCCAGAAACCTGTGTATGGATCCGCCCCTAAATCTACCTGAATAAATATATATACACCTACCTACGTACAAATACAGATTGGGACTAATCTAGCTGAAAACACTTTTTTCTACACACATAATGGTACAGCGTGGCGAAAGACATATCACAGGTGCAGTTTCACACTCTAACCATTGTTTTATATAATCAATATATTCATTTATCTACTGAAGAGAAGGGAATTATTTCCTATTACTGTATGCGACATCTAAAAGCATATCAAATTTGTAGAATACATTATAGAACCACCAGAAGATGATTTTTTTTCTGATGTATACATCAGAACTCCTGAAATATGAATGTATGCAATTTTTTTATACTTTTTTTTTTAAAGCTGATCTACCCTCCCTATATTCCTCAAATCTGGTACCATGGTGCTTTTAAATAAGAGCAGCAGAAGAATAAAAAAATTGGGGGACTATTCACTGAATGGGAAATTGAAGATGAATTGGTATAACTCTGTTGTTATAGCCAAGTTGCATTTGTACAGTGTTGGCTTGCTCTGTTGCCAAGAGAACAGTCGACCAATTTCAGACTTATTATAAAGATATTGACTGAAGATATAGGCTTGGGAAAGGCTCACAGCGAGCTAGAATGTTGCGTTACTGCTGATTTACCTTAATTTACAATAATAGATGACAGAAAAAAAGAAATACCAATTGTTTAAGTTTCCATATTCCATTTTTGATGGTCCTTTATGTATACAGTATATATGGCAAACATTCATAGAAAATGGTTATTCATTGAGCATGTAAAACAGAACAATATAACGGTCTTGGGAAAAACTCAATTCATTGACTTAAAATTGATTTATGTTATAAAGGGAAGGGGGTAGAGGAGAAAGCAATTTCCTCACGACAGGGAAAAAATGTACCTAGACATGTTTTGCCATCCAGATAGAATCCAGGGTCGCAGCTGTGCACACAGTGTCCCTTCTGCAGAAACTGCGTCTCATCGCTGCAGATGTCACAGTGGTTGATAGCTAGAGAGCAGGTTAAACAGTCTGGATGGCACCTTTCTAAAATAGAATCAAGAAAGAAGGAAAACACCAAGACTCAGATTTATTCTACAAAGAAATTGCCATTTTGGAATAAGCATAATGCAAAAAATATAAAATTACAAGTAGTGGCGTTAACAAGGAGCCTCTTTAGTATATTGAGATTTTCTTTCATTGACTACTGTAATCTGAATTTTCCATGTTACCAGCCATTAAGGTGCATGTCCAAGGTGGTGGCTGGTTGGTTTGGTTGGTTTTCCAGGGTGGATCAGTCAGCAGATACAGTTGTGTTCAAAATTATTCAACCCCCAATGCTGTAAAGGGTTTTAGGGAATTTAGTGTACATTTGTAATTGTATTCAGAATGAAATCCTACAAGGACTTTTTAAAGAACCATATGCAACTAAAATGACATCAATTGGTTTTGTAATACAGTAGTAAATGTTTCTTTTGTGAATTCTTCATTGACACAATTATTCAACCCCTTAAAGACTACCACTCTGAAGAACAGAGGTTCATTCAAGTGTTTTCAATCAGGTATTGAAAACACCTGTGGATGTCACGGAGCAGCAATAAAGCATAATAAGCACCAATTAGGCAGCTTTAAAATGACTGTGATACTCAGCTCCTTCTAGACATTTACTGGTGTGGTTACAAACATGGTGAAGTCAAGAGAATGGTCCAGGAAGACAAGAAAAGAGGTGATTACTCTTCACAGGAAGGGCAATGGCTATAAGAAGATTGCAAAGATTTTAAACATACCAAGAGAGACCATAGGAAGCATCATTCACAAATTCAAGGCAAAGGGCACTGTTGAAACGCTACCTGGTCGTGGCAGAATGAAGATGCTGACTTCGACTGCTGTGTGCTACCTGAAGCGTAGAGTGGAGAAAAGTCCCCGTGTGACTGCTGAGGAACTGAGAAAAGATTTGTCAGATGTGGGTACTGAAGTTTCAGCTCAGACAATACGGCGGCGCACACTGCGTAATGAAGGCCTCCATGCCAGAACTCCCAGGCGCACCCCCTTTCTGTCTCCAAAGAATAAGAGTCGACTGCAGTATGCGAAAAGTCATGTGGACAAACCACAGAAGTTTTGGGATAGTGTTCTGTGGACTGATGAAACAAAATTAGAACTGTTTGGGCCCATGGATCAATGCTATGTTTGGAGGAGGAAGAACAAGGCCTATGAAGAAAAGAACACCTTGCCTACTGTGAAGCATTGCGGGGGGTCAATCATGCTTTGGGGCGGTTTTGCTTCTGCAGGTACAGGGAAGCTTCAGCGTGTGCAAGGTACCATGAATTCTCTTCAGTACCAGGAGATATTGGATGACAATGTGATGCAGTCCGTCACAAACCTGAGGCTTGGGAGACGTTGGACCTTTCAACAGGACAATGATCCCAAGCATACCTCCAAGTCCACTAGAGCATGGTTGCAGATTAAAGGCTGGAACATTTTGGAGTGGCCATCGCAGTCACCTGACTTAAATCCGATTGGGAACCTCTGGTGGGACTTAAAGAAAGCAGTTGCAGTGCGCAAGCCTAAGAATGTGACTGAACTGGAGGCTTTTGCCCATGACGAATGGGCGAAGATACCCGTAGATCGCTGCAAGACACTTGTGTCAAGCTATGCTTCACGTTTAAAAGCTGTTATAACTGTAAAAGGATGTTGTACTAAGTACTAAGATTGAATGTCACTTGGGGGTTGAATAAAACTGATAATGATGTGAGCACAGAAAAGACATTTGTGGTTATTTCATTATAAATGTTATGTTATATTTGTCTGACCTACACGTGCCTCTTTGATTTAATTGTAAGCAAGATGACTGAATGATCAAAATCAATGTCAAACTGGCCAAAACACTCAATTTCAGTGGGGGTTGAATAATTTTGAACACAACTGTACATGTGAGAGGTGGGGAGGACATATTGTGATGCATACCCCATGCACAACCAAAGGTATATGCACTGTACATGCACTCCCCAGCTCCTACAGCAACAGATTACATGGACTTGACAAAAGTTCAGTGTGATCTGAAATGTTGGATGTCTTTTTTAATGACACATCTTCCCTTTGTGAGGGAGTATTTTTCGGTTGCTGTAAGGAAGTATTATAGATGTTTCCATAATGTTGCATTTTCCGATCATTATAGTTCTTGCTCATCTGCTATACCAGTACATACGGCATCACTTTGCCTATAGCATAGGATTATAAAAATCAGTAATAGCATACCTGGTCTGCATTGCGGACAGCACTCTCCCTCTACATTCAAGGCCAGGGTCCCAGGTGGACACGTAGGGCAGGACTGTGAGAAGCAGGTCACTTGGCCGTTTTTACACTCACATATGTTGCATGGACCATCAATCCATTTGTCACTGTTCTGTAATGGGAAAGATTTCATGAGTACACTCATTAAACAAAAAAAAAAGGACTGCGTATTAAGATTTCATAATTAATATGTATATATCCCATTTACAGATAATAACAAAATGAAAACAAGACTAGCTATGGCTTAGGTCATATTTTTCCAAATATCCAGATGGGCATGGTAGTATCTAGAAAACATTTACGAGATGATTCGTGCATTACATGCTAAATTGATGCCACTATTAGGGAATTAATTTCTCAATGTATTCGTACTTCGGTGATTCGAGTACTCCCACTTGATCTATGCTATTTCATTTAATGTTAATTAATTCTCTTCCCTTGACTGCCCAAAACACTATTTGGTTGTCAAAATGCCAGCAGATAAAATAGTGTTTTAAATCTAATTATCTGAAATATTGTCAGAGGGGGAAAAGATGTAACATAATAAAGCTTAATATAAATTTAAAGCATATTCTCTTGACACTTGACGCTTAAATACAGTAATCTGTCATCCCTGCACAATAGGTGCATTTTGTTTAACGAAATTAAAGCTATCTAAAGAGGTAGAAAACATATGAATATTTAAAGCATGTGGTTCTCACTAACACGTAGCTTGTGCCATAAACCCCTGGGATTTCTGGTTTCCTTATTTCTTTCTAGATTGCACCCCTAGACTGGTCTGCCACAATAAAAGCATGCCACGTAAGTGCTCTTCAGGACACAAGGCTGAGCATAATAGTTCAACACAATGCACAAGCCTGCCTATGGTTTTATGGCATTTACACAGCCAATGATTGAGTGCGCCCTCCAAGGTGCTGTAATCCCAATAAACCACTCAAAAGAATTTATTGGGGGAAATGCTATCTTAACAAAAATCCCTGCGTAAATTCCTATGTAAAAGTTATAGTTCCTTTGTCAGATCTACGCATTGGTCAAGCCTATAAAAGGACACTTAGGAAGCAGAAATTGTAATTGCTTAATTCTACTTTTCTTACATCATTTTATCTTAGTATTTTATTGTTGTTCTGAAATGTATATTTTTAATACAGTTTTTTCTTTAGACTCCATGTGGATGGCATTTTTCTTTTATTTGACGATTTGCTAATAGCAATTCTTGCAGGACTACAGTTCCCAAACATAAGAAAGACCATGCATCATGGGAGCTGTAGTTATGTAATAACAGGGTTGAACCTCTTGGCCAATCCTGGTCGGAACATCTTATTATCTTCCCAGACAGATGCAAGACATGCCATCCTCCAGCAGCTTGTTGGGATCTTGAAACCAGGACATACTTGAAAACGAGAGAAATCTCAATGTATCCTTCCTGATAAAATCCTTTGCAAATAAATAAATCTTTCTAAACCACCATTAGACATACTAACCATTAAATGTTTCACTCCACTCATATCAGAATTGGAATGCTACAGACAAAAATAAAGAGAGAAAGGAATGGTATGAGCAGCGTTTATTGTTTCAGCATACTTATCAGATGCACAGAAAATATTCCAGTAATGCTAGTATTTTGCATTCCAGGGTAATCTACCACCCAGCATTCAAAGGCCTTGTGTCCTGATGTTTACATGTTCTGTAGATTTAAGGACTTATTCTATAGGAAGCAAGGGACATTTCACAAACTGCATCCCAAGGAGCAAAAACCAAATATATGGGTGACAGAGCAATTATATGATTAACATGTCAACATGAGATTTATGGCTTGTTCGCTCACATCACAACTCCTGCAGATTGAACAGATTGATGCAATAGACAGATGATAGATAGATATATAGATAGATAGATAGAACAGACAGATGATAATTAAGATAATCAGAATTTATTTCAATTAGTGGAGAGAAATGTTTCAGTTCATCAATGTGTCAAATCAAGCCAGATACATAAAATATACTTTCACTACAACAAATAGGTGGGGCTGCTTGGCCTTAGAAACTATTCAATTTCAGTACATTGGCCCTTTGCTGAAGTAAGTCTGTGAGGGATAAGCCTGTATGGGCTCAGCTGTTTATGAATACAGCTTAGCATTAGAATATACTTGTAGGGCTTGGGAATCACACTTTTCTGGCAAAAAAATTACAATGCTTCTTTGTTACTTTTGCCCCCTTTGCCTCAGCAACACATGAGGTACTAAGAGGTGCAATTTGCCCTTTCTTATTGTTACAGCTAAAACATTTCCTGGCCAGTGAATGGATGACAGAAAATGAAGTCACCTATGGCACACTGTTTTGAAGGATTGCCCTGCTTACAGTATTCTATTAGCGAGGCAAAGAACCCAAGGGCTTGTGTTATCTTTATAGGTCGCGCAACTGCAATCTGGGGCTACAAGTTTTAAGTGGAATGTTATTGGCTTGTCAGCATTCTATGGCATCATTTATATGGCATGCAGAGTTGATGATTTGTAACAGAACAAACAATTCTGAACATTAATACTAGAAAATTTAATTGAAAAGCAAAAATAAAATTTTACATAGTTTTTTTTAATCTTTTCCTCTAGGTGCACTAACACTAATGCTGAAGCTTCTATTAACCTTCCACCAGCTTCTCAGATGACATGTAAGGACATATGATTTGTATGCTTTATCATAACACACTCGTTCCATCCCCTTTAATGAGTCCAGTAAATGCTGTGTTTATTTCCTGCAAAGTTTTGTTGAACACAACCAATTTCTATTGTTCAAATGTATGTCTGCCTTACCTCAGCCATGTGTTCTTTGTAAATACAGTAACCGGTGCTTAACACACACTCTGGACAACATTTCCCATCAAAGTGAACCAACTCTTCACCCTGATGGAGAGAAGAAGAATATTTTGTTACGAGGAATGCATTCAGCGTAAGGTCAGGATACCCACAATGTAAACAGTAGTTAAGCTGCTGGATTTAGAGATCTCACTTTAGACATGTCAAGAATCAATACCGCAAGAGAAAATGAAGAAAAAAAAAATAAAAAAGAAGAAACCACAAATTCAGAAAGGAGGTAGAAAAAAACTATTAAAAAAACACCAGTGATTAACATTAGACAGACAGGCTGAGGCCGACACCAAAGGGAAACAGTGTTAAACTGGCCACGAGTGCAATTTCCTTATGAATGTTGAAGGAAATACAATACAATCCATGTATTAAAAATCAAAACTAGTATTTATTTTGTTTCTTGTTTAATAGAGAAATATCTTAAAGTACAACTCTCAAAATTACATACATGGCGTTGCCATCTTAGAGTTAGCAGTGGCTCAACAAACCGTGATTCTGTCAAGTGAAATCAAGAGAACCTGCCTATAATAGAAAGGCAATGGCTGCTTCCAGCACATGGTCATGACAGGTTAACCTTGAAGGCAAACTGTGATCATTTATTATTATCTACAAATCTGCATGTGTTATAGCCTTTTTGTCTATATTATTACTGCAATGTATGTAAAAGTATCATTAACTCGCTTTTCAGCTTATTTCTATATTTATTTGATCATCTTTGGCTAGCAATATGGGAATTGTAGTTACCAAAAGAGAGTTGTAAGAGACATGTAAACTGTCTGAAGGCCTGACAGCTTGATTGATGGAGGTCATAATAGTGGACACTCACTCCTCTGTGTCAAGCAAGTGACTTGGTGATACGACGGGTCAGAACAATAATAATTAATACAATCTTGGGTAAGCTTGGTTTTTGATTAGTTGTTCTATTTTAGTTTATAAAGTTGCTATTGAGTTGCGCCATTTGTATATTATATATATATATTTATTTTTTTGAGAAAGGATTTTACCAGGAAGGATACATTGAGATTTCTCTCATTTTCAAGTATGTCCTGGGTGGCGAGTATGTACCGTTAGGTGTCTTGCCCAAGGAAACTTACTGGAGAGGTTGCTCGTCGGGATCGAAACCATGTCTCCCATGACTCCACAGGCTCTCTCCATGCAGAGCATTGATTGTTGCTTGTCTTGTATTAAACAAATTTGCTAAGGCTAGGGTCAGACAAATGCATTTTTCACATCTACCGTCAAAAAGTGCGTCCATGCGTCTGGAAGCACTTTTTCACGAAAGACGCGTTAGCCGTCATACAATGCGCAATTACAGCCGTGATTTTTGACAGAGCTAGAAAAAAAAAGAGAAATCTGTGTAACCAAAGTTTGCGTCTCTGGAAGTTATGTAGGCCGGACATGGTGCAGCGTCTGACGTCTCCTAATCACGCACACACACCGCTATGCTGACGCAGCGCACTCTGTGCGTCAGTACTAACGGTTCGACGTTCTCAAAAAAATGCGTTCATTTGCCACTTGCGTTGCGAGCTGAACTTTCGTGCGGCCGTACTTCCTATATTGGCTGTCATTGGACGTCATTTGCTGCTACTATGGCCGTAATAAAGTGCGGCTGAACACACGTTCTCACTGAGTTCGTCTGACCCCAGCCCAAGATGTGTCGAGGCTCTAGTGAATTTGAAATTGCATACAAATATATGGGTGCATGTAATGGACTTACAAATATATGGATGCACTTAATGGTCTGGTAAATTTACATTTCTCTCATACAGCTTGGGTTTACGCCACTGAAGTGTTTTTTCTGTTTGGGTACTTATATATGGTGGGACCTAGGTTGGGTTGGTATATAGTCAAGTTGAATCAAAGGTACCCAGGTAATTCAGCCTTGGTGGTGGAACCAGGTAGACCAGTAGCATGGGGTGTTGTAGATTTAGAAGGCGGCTTTGAAGGCTAGGTTGGCATAATTTTGGCCTTGATAATGGGTAGAGTTAGTAAGGCTAGAGGCTAGAGGCTTGTAGACAGTAACCCATTATACCCTCCCCAACCACGTTTTACAGCTGGACTGATGGTCGTGACAGGAATCTAGCTCAACAACATCAAATCAAAACAAATAAAACACCATGATCTATTAATATCCTTTTTATGATAGTTTCAGTGTTGAACATCCAGTGACAGATCTTACATCATTATGTCCACAGGGCAAACTAATTAAAATCAACACTTAGGGATTAAACAAACACATCAAAAAAGTGCAGTACATGCAAAATACAAATGTTTTTTAAACATAAAAAATGTTCAAAGCGGAGACGTACTTTACAGGGAAAGCTAAATTATCTAAAAGTGCCAAGCACCAAGATCAAAGAGGGGAAAAATTTGAAAATACGCCACAAATGGTAAAAGTGTGAAGTAATGCAGAAGCTACAATTGATTCATCGGGCCAAATAGATAGCTTTTTTCCTGCCAAGCACAGAGTGGGATGAACAGCACAGCAAGTCAAGAGATAAGAGAAGCAGTACCAGGGATTCAATGTACATTTTGTCTTCATTATATTTCACCTGAAGAATGTTTGGAGGAGGACAAGGAACCCATCTATCATCATCAACATATTCTACATCTGCCTGAATTCCTAGGGATTCTCACTTATCTGGAGATATATATATATAAAACAAAAATAATAGGTGCCTGCTCCCCCTCTCCATAGCATAAACACTCGAGTCATTATGTGAGTTTTGCAGGTAGAGCTTTACAGGGATAATGGGGGAATATGTTTCTAAAATTCCCAGAGGCGAATAATGTACTGCTTTAAGTGCCTGCCTTACTAATGTAACGAGCTAACAAATTACGTCTCCAGGTAAACACGCAGTCATCAAAAATAACGGTAAAGAGCTTTAACCCAAGGTTTATCCATTAAAAGCTGAGGGCTAAGTCCTACTGGTATTTTAGCTTACCATTACCTGTTATTTTAGAGTATTAACGTAATAAAAATGTGCTGTGCCATGCCAGCTATATAGCAAAAAACACCTGGAAGATATCATTCAAAGACTTTTCTTGCAAAGTAACTCACAAAAATCTATAAAAATACACATTACATAAATGGGTATCACATTTGGATATAATCTAAAAAATCTGCTATCAGCATACATGGAGAGGGACCACTTACACTGATTATCATTTTTATTTTAAGTAAATGTTTTAGTAAATATGTACTCGAAATTGACATCAAGTGAATAGTCAATCAGCAAAAGGGAACTATAATAAGAATATATATTTTTTTACTATATTGTTGCAGGACATACTTGAAAACGAGAGAAATCTCAATGTATCCTTCCTGGTAAAATCCTTTATAAATAAATAAATAAAATAAATATAATGGGACTCTATGTACACTATTCAGCACTTTATTAGTTACGCCCAGGGGTCAAGTCCTGGGAAAAAAAGTGAGGGAACTCACCCACGAATTCCGCAACCCCTATTACCTGAAGAAAATATATATATATCACGAGTATAGCAGTACGTGGTGATACCATTTTTATTGGGTTAACCTTACATTTAAAAGACAAGCTTTCAAGAGTGTAACCTCTCCTCTTCAGGTCCTGGAAACTATACTGATCAGTGAAAGGTATCACTACGTACTGGTATACTCGGGATTTTGGCAACTGGACTAACATGTTATATATAATATATATATAGCACATATATATATATATATATATATAAAAAAACTCCAAAAATTCCGCAACTCAGAGTCTGGATAAAAGTTAATATAGCTTTTTATTGAGAGAAGTCAACGTTTCAGTCCGTTAGGACTTTCATCAGGACAAAAACTAACCAACATAGAAAAGACACACCCATATATACACACATAATTAGAAATCACACACAGGTGAAGGATCAAACAAAGCGTTGAAGAAATCTAGTTTCCTTCTTAGCCTTTCGATCACAAATGCAAGCAAAACATCTGCAGAAACATAGGACCTGTCAAATTCAAACCAATTTCGAAAAATAATATCTACGATGACACACAATTAGTTTACTCGTCCTATGTAAGCAACAATGTAAAACTTTAAAAACAAATAAGCTGATAGAGGACAGAGCTCTTATCGAGGGCTAAGGTAACAGTAGAGGTTGTTCTTCTCATTTAACCCTCTAGGGTTAATGGTATCTAACGTATGGATCCAGAAGGCTTCTCTTTTCAGCAATTCCAGTGCTCGATCACCACCCCTGGTGAGAGGGGGGACGTGGTCTATCCCCATCAATCGAAGGGAAGACAATGGATGTTGTAGTTCATAAAAACGACTCGCCACTGGCTGTGAATTCTCTTTACCGGCTATAACCCCCCTTATTGCAGCCCGGTGGTTGGTAAAGCGTACTCGTAAATTGTTTATTGTTTTACCAATGTACGTAAGCCCACAGGGGCATGTGATCCGATACACCACCTATTCAGTTGTACAGGTGATCCGGTATCTAATCTGATATTTTTTGCCACTGTGTGGATGTTGAAAGCTTTTGCCAATGATCATGGAGTTGCAGGTGGTGCATCCTGTGCAACGACAACAACCTGGGTTACGCACTGGAGCGCAATGTAAAGTCGAAAATTGGTCTGTACGTACTAAAAAATCCCTTAAGTTCTTATTGCGCTTATAGCTGAGCAATGGAGACGTCCGGAAAATTTCTGGCAGGTTTG
This sequence comes from Leptobrachium leishanense, assembly GCA_009667805.1. NCBI lineage: Eukaryota > Metazoa > Chordata > Amphibia > Anura > Megophryidae > Leptobrachium > Leptobrachium leishanense. The sequence continues at coordinate 325,227,508 of CM019063.1, read as the reverse complement.
GATCGGACTGAAGAATCCGCCAGTTCTTTTTAATACATTTGGCAAACTGTTTAGATTTTGTATGAAAAGTCTGTGGGAACACATTTCTGTTCAATTCGGTTTTCGTGCTGGTAGGTGGGTTCCCAAATCGCGCCCCATGTGCCCCCCCCCCGCTACGCCACTGGGCTCGGGCCACAGTGGGAACCTGCGTTCCCGCAGGGTTCTCGCTGTGTGAGAAGTGCGGGAACACCGTTCCTGCACGTTCCCGCAGGACTTAAGCCCTGGTTACGTCCTAGCTGTGCGCACAAATAGTTTGTTCCACTCGGTTTCATTTCACGTAGCCAGTTTTGGGTATAAATACAGCAGAACAACCTTCCCAATATCAGTTTAGACTACAAACCACAGCAATAATGGGAAAGGGCAAAGATCTAATGGACTTTGAATCTGGTGCAAGACATGCTGGATGAAGCATCCAGCGGCGTAGCGTGGGTTGTCAGCGCCCGGGGCAAGGCAAGAATTGTGCGCCCCCCCAATGTGTGGACACGGTAACACGCCCTGATTCCCTTCTACCAGTAGAGTCTTGACCCCCCCTTACCCCACAAGCAAATGTATTGTATATTAACAAAATACTGATATAATAAAAAAATTAAACACAGATGCCCCCCACGCTATGCCACTGCTACCAGTCACCCTGTCCCAGTATACCCTAGTATAGTTCCACTCTCATACTATACCCAGTCACCCTCTCCCAGTACCCCCAGTCACTCTCCCTCAAGTACCCCAGTCGCTCTCTCCCAGTACCCCAGTCATTCTCTCCCAGTACCCCAGTCACCCGCTCCCAATACCCCCAGTCACTCTCTCCCAGTATCCCAAGTCACTCTCTCCCAGTACCCCCAGTCCCTCTCTCTCTCCAAGTACCTCCAGTCACTCTCTCTCTCTCTCAAAGTACTCCCAGTCACTCTCTCCCAGTATCCCCAGTCCTTCTATCCCTGAACCTCCAGTCACCCTCTCCCTGTACCCCCTCACTGTGTTGGTCACGCTGTTCTTGTGTCACACAGTGACGTCTACCTGCGTGAAGTTGCTGGTGGCCTGGGGGGGAGCTGTCCAGGGGGCTTAGTGGAGACTGGATTTTAAATGTGCTACAGGGCAGGCGCCTCCCTCCCTCCTTCCTGTTCAGCGGCTGCAGGGTTGCCAGCGTCGGGGCCTGGCACAGGGCTATAAGGGGGGCTGACAAGCATGGTACAGGGTGTTCCGCTGGATAATGCTGCGCGGCTTCACGTGACTCATGTCAGTGTTAAGGAGGAGTCAGGACGGGACCAGAATTTTCCCGCACTAGGTGGCACCACCCCCTAGGGTGACACTAAAAAAAATATATTTTTTTTTTACTTTTGCAAAGTATTTTACCAGGGAGGATACATTGAGATTTCACAAATTTTCAAGTATGTCCTGAGTAGGAAAGGCCTAGGCTGGCACTTTCCAGGGGGCAGCAAAAAACATCACCACTAAAGGGGTTACTCACAGAGCACCGAAATGACGCCAACATTTTGGTGTTCTGTTGTTCCCTGCACTTTGGGGAATAAAATTTCCCCACCCTGCAGTGAATTCACCGCTGGGTCCCCAAAGTGCAGGGAGGGGGCTGCTGAATGCCGGCACCGCAAACCCGTGGCCTGCTGTTTTCAAAAAAACTACTGAATGAAAATGTCTGGAATTTACGTATAAGATCCTATGATTGATAATAAAAAGTTCTGTTACAGAAAAAAGAAAAACCGCTATTAAAAAAAAGGGGGGAAAATTTTGCCGAAAAAAAATCTTAAAAATGACTAAAGGCTACTAAAAAAAAATCAATAAATAAAGACTTTTTACTGCAGATTAAAATAATAAAAATGGTTTATTAGAAATTGCATAAAAACTGGAATATTTTTAACATTGAAACCTATTGGGTTCGCCTGAATAAACCTGCTGATTGAAACCACCAAACATCAGGGCATTTCACTGCCATTTCTCTGCTGTTTGGTGTTCTCGGAATAGATTAATCATTACTTCTCTATGGGGGATTTGCACTGCCTTCGAACAGCACCGTACTTGCTGGCAGTTCGCCAAACTTGTGTGTGAGCATATCACAGAGCAGTGGTGTACTTAGGGGAGTGGCGGAGGCGGGTCGCCCCAGGTACCAGTGATTATTGGGGTGTCATTAGGGGGTACTAGGAGGTGCCACTGTCACTGTGTGTCAGCTTTGAGCTGTGTTCTCAAACAACGAGCAGCAGAGCAGGGCATTTGCATAAGGAATAAAATAGAATAGAATAAAAATCCCCCTCTCCTCCCTCCATAGCTCATCCCCTGCCCCGCAGCAGCTCTAGGAGAGGGGAGGGGGATGTGATTTGTGTGCAGAGAGAGAAGATGACCGTAAACGGCAGGTAAAGGGGGGTATCAGCAGAATATGAAGCCCTGTCTGCTTACTGCTGTTTAAAGTGGACCTTTCCTTAACCAGCACTGTAGTGATCAGAAATTTGTCATTGAGCTGCCTGGCTCTTTGTGAGGTCCTGCATAGAAGGGGCCAGGCTGCATTCACTGCATCACCAGTGAATAGGCAGCACAGGGTAAACAGGGACAGGGAAGAGGGAGTCTTAAAAAACCCGGAAAAGTAAAGAAAAAATACCATAGCAGCATCTTATACCTGCAAAACACACACCCATTCTCTGCTCAGCAACTCCAATCCACAAAACCAGCCACCCAGCACATACCCACAACTCCCATCACACAAAACCAACCACACACAACACCAGTCACCCACACACACAACTCCCATCACACAAAACCAGCCACATACACAACTCCAATCAACAAAACAAGCCACATATGTACTTTTATTCATAGCGTTTGCAAAATTACTTAAAAATAACAATTATTCAAAACAAAATCTACACTCGCCTCTTATTGCACAGCACAGAGGACACATGATCCATCATCGGCAGATTCATAATATATCATTATTATATGTATACATCATGTCCTGCCAGAATGCAATAACTAAAAATATTTTTGAAAACATTAAGGCTAGGGTCAGACCAGCGCACTTTTAACGTGCGTTCTGGCGCACATAATTACGGCCGCACTAGCAGCAGATGACGGGCAATGACGGCCAATATACGAAGTACGGCCGCACAAAAGTCCGGCCGTGCAACGCAAGTGGAATTTGAACGCATTTTTCTTAGAACACTGAACCGCTAGTACTGACGTACTGAGTGCGCAGCTGCGGCATAGCGGCGTGTGTGCGTGATTAGGAGATGTCAGACGCTGCTAATGTCCAGCCAACATAACGTCCAGACGCAAAAAGAGTTTTATTGACGATCCGTACAAAATCACGCCCGAAAATGCGCATCGTCTGACCGTTTTTGCGCATTCCGTGAAAAAATACGTCAATGCGTTCGGACGCACTTCTTCACGTTCGCGGGGAAAAATGCTTTCGTCTGACCCTAGCCTAAAAAAGTACATGTGTTTTTTTTTATTGCATTTTAAAGTTATGGGGTGCCAAATATAGGATCGGCCCCGAGTGCCAAATGTTCTAGGTACGCCCCTGCCTACATGGACCCTACTGTGGATGGGGTAGAAAAGCCGGCCGCCACAATGTTATCAAAGAACAGGAGAGCACACTATCTGTGGGCACAGCAACACAAGCACTGGACCACTGAAGACTGGAAAAAGGTCCCTTGTTCTAATGAGTCGAAGTTCCTGGGGCATCATGCTGATGACAGACTCTGAATCCGGGGGCAAACAAGATAAAACTATGGACCCGTCATATCTGACAACAACTGTGCAAGGTGGTGCAGGCAGTGACATGGTGTGGGGAATGTTTTCCTGGCACACGTTGCATCCATTGATACTGCTTGATTCACGCTGGATGCCAGTGCGTACGAAAAAATCGTTTCTGACCAAGTGCATTCATTCATGTTGACAGTTTATCCTCAGGCAGATTGTATACTTCTAGCAGGATAATGCGCTGGTGCACAAAGCCCACATCACTATGGGATGGTTTGCTACCTGTCTTTCTCAATTTCTGTCTACTAACCTTCCATGCCTAATTTTTGGGGATTTACACATTCCCATTGATGATCCTTCTGCACCTGCTTCCTCCTAACCTCATTCACTCACAGTGAAGGTCACTCTTTTGATCTTGTTTTTTCTAACCTCTGCTCCATTTCTGAGTTCACTTGTGGCCCTTTCCCCATCTCTGACCACCACCTTCTCTCCTTCAACCTATCTGAACTACCTAAACTCCCTGCTCCCCCAATCCCGCACACGCACTTGCAGAAATCTGCATGCTGTGGATTCCCATCAATTCTCTAAACTCCTTCAACATCTCCCGCACACATCAACCTTTACCGGCCCGGACGCTGCCACTGACCACTTTAAAGCTACCTCTTATCTCTGCTCTAGACACACTTGCTCCTCTTCAACTCTGTAAGGCCTCATGCCACCAGCTTCAGCCCTGGCACACACCCCAGACACACTACATGCAAAGATGCTCTCGCACTGCAGAGTGCCTAGAGGAAATCCCGCTCTGAAGTGGATTCAACCATTTCAAGTGTAGCGATGTGTTAAAGTTTACTGTGGCAGTACCCATTTTTGGCCACAAGATGGAGACTATCACGATTAAAGACCCTGGACACTTGAACTACATGTCCATGCATGCTTTGCGAAGAAACAGGAAGTGGGTGGGTTTGTGGAGAGCTGTACATCCTGCACCTCGTGGAGAACAGGCAGAGCGCGCCAGGGAGTCAAGGAGAGCGGATGCACAAAGTAAAGAGAGAGACCAAAGATAGGCCGGAGCGCAGACAGAGTGGATCAGGCTTTCAGGATTGGCTCACTCAGCTTGCGGGACACAGACTTCACCCTCTATGCTATTCAAGTGCAGCTGCAGGAGAGAAGACCCCAGGAGTGAGGAGTACCGCGGTCGATCGAAGCGGGGAGCAGGCGGTAAGCTGGATGAGTCGCGGCTGACAGACAGAGGGCCAGACAACAGATCCGGTGGTCGGCATCCCCGGCAACATCGAGCGGAGAGGCGTCCTGGGCCAGCCGAATCTAAAGCTTGCGCTGGATGGGTGAGAGGCCCCAAGGCCGTGTTTAAATAAGAGCGTACGCTGCTGTTTCCTTCTAAAACCCACAGGGCCCCAACTGACTAGTCGAAGACATCGCTAAAGTAAACTCACTGGCCAGTTGAGAAGTACCCGGGTACCCTACACACACAAATACATATCACCTCATGTTCTGGGATTTAACCTGTGCAGGACTCATTTTCCTTTTTCGAACCGGGACAAGGGGGCAAAGTTAAAGCTACATTCCGAACATTTTTCCTTTTTTTGTTCCCGCTGCGCGTTCACCGTGATACGAGAACTGTGTATTTTATTGTGTCTCGCTACGGGGTTTTTCCTCGAATTTCGTATCTTTTAATTTTCTGCTCGGTCGGGGTTTTTTTCCGTAAATACGAAGTCCTCGTGTTTCCGTTTCTTTTACCGCTACGCGTTTATCGTGTTACGAAAGTACTGTAAATCTTCCTGCATATACCGTGTCTTAAGAGCTGCAAACCTTTTAGTAAACCTTTTAAATTGTAAAACTGTCCAGCGTGTTGGAGTATATTTATTCCCTAGTGCGGGGAGACTGACCCGTGGTTCATTTTCAGCGGCTCCTCCGGGAGTGAGCGCTACACAAGTTTATTCTGTGGTCATACAACTCTGCCCAGGGCAAAATCATTAACAGCTTTGGTTTTAATTACCACCTCTATGCTGATGATACTCAGATCTTCCTCCCCACTCCTGATCTCTCTCCTCATGTCCTCTCCAAAGTCAGCAACTGTTTATCTGGCATCACCTCCTGCATGGCCTCTCACCACCTAAAGGTTAACACGTCAAAGACTGAACTCCTACTAATTCCTCCCTCTAATGCCTCCCCACCCCCTGACGGCCAGCCCAATGTGGGGTGTGTATGAGTGTATCACAGAGGTCCACAGCAATAGAACTCATAGAAATGTGCTCCGTATGAGCATATCTCAGAGCAATAAAACTCACACACACTGGATATTACTGTATCACAGAGCTCTGAAGCAATAAAACTCACAGTAACATGCAGTGTGTATGAGAGTATCACAGAGCTCCACAGCAATAAAACTCACACTAATGTGCAGTGTGTAAGAGTGTATCAGAGTTTTACAGCAATATAACTCCTAGTAATGCATGCTGTGCATGAGTGTATCAAAAGAGCTCCACAGTCCCCCCCCCCCCAGCAGGCCCCCCTTAACTTTATTCTCCCCCCCCTCAGCAGGCCCCCCTCACTTTACCTCCTCTTAGCAGGCCCACCTCACTTTATTCTCCACCCCTCAGCAGCCCCCCTCACTTTATTCTTCCCCACAAATCTAAAATTCACAATATAGTAGTCAGACAGTGGATCGTTACTCACCACCATCAACTGTCAAAATAAATTTCAATCTCGACCTCGCTAGAGACTCTGCCCTCTGGCTCCAGGCTCTGGATGTAGGCAGGCTGGCTAGCTGGACCTCTGCAGGCTCTGACCGCACCCTTTGCCTTTGTTGTGCTCTTCTGCCGCTGCGTCAACGTGCGCTACGCATCACGTGACATGGAGGGGCAGCGCCAATGCAGCGTGCCGTGCTCATATTTTCAACGTGGGAGGCACACTGCATTGAAGGGAGCTGGAGGCATGCTGAGTGACAGTGTGGCGTGCATGCAGTGCGTCGCTAGGCTGATCCGGACCCAGCCGCCCGGCTACACAGATCCCATACCGAAGCCGAGGGGGACTAAGAAACCGGCGGCCACAGGGCCCACTGAGCCATCCAGCCCAGTACAACACATCACAAAACTGGGCCCCTACCAACCTGTGGGCTCTCGGGCGCTGCCCGAGAGCCTGACGGGTCAGTCCACTCCACCCGTTTGTGGGATGAGCTGGAAAGGAATATTCACTCCATGCTTACACCTCCTTCAAATGTTCAGGAACTGCATGACGCACTCATGTCTGTATGGTACACAATACCTCAACAATGCTTTCAGCACCTTGTTGAATTCATGTCTTGATGAATTCAGGCTGTTTGGAAGGCTAATAGAGGTGCAATACATTACTAGGTGGTGTAACAGCAACTGGGGTTTACTGGTCTCCGGCTTCTGGACCAGACCTGAACCTGTTACAGTGTCCGTTCCTTTACACCAGTCAAGCTGATCCTCAGCAGCTTTCCTTCTCCCAGAACATTCAGCCAGAACTTGAGGGAGTGCTGTATAATTCTAATAAGTATCTCTCCCCAAACACCAGACACAGCTTAGTGCAGGGATGTAGAATGTATTTTTTATTGGAAATGGGGACCAGTTATATGGGAAACAGGGAGGGGAAGGTAAAATGCCATAATCAACAGAATACATTGTCTAAATGAGGGGGATTTGAATTCCTCCAGGAGACTCAGAAATCTGATCAGCTACACACTAGACAAGATTAGCAAACAGACAACATCTAATCAATCTATCTAGGGTCAAACAGTTACACAGGCAGCAAGGACATTTAAGTCTACATTATATCACTAACACAAACCAACTCCTAAAATACAAACAGTTTCAAAATGGAAATACATTTAACCTGTTAACCCTTAGGTGCCATTAATAATTTGCAGTGTAAACAGATTGCAGCAGTATAAAATTAATACTCAGAGTAGGTGGCTCGATCCTCATTTTCCTACAGAGCACCGCAAATATGGAATAACCTCCCAGACGCCGTCAAATCTTCCCCCAGTCTAAAGTCCCTTAAGAGATCTCTATTAAAATACCTTGATACAGAATGCACCTGTAAACATGTAACATAGTTAGAATTATTTCTTACATATTTATTTTCTGTGTAAATCTGTAGATTTGTTATTTTTAATATCTGGCATTTTATTTCTTTGTATTTCTGTACATACAGTAAAAATTCAATGTTCTTTAATCCAGGACATACTTGAAAACGAGAAAAATCTCATTGTATCCTTCCTGGTAAAATCCTTTATAAATAAATAAATAACATAAATAAATAAATAAAATAAATAAAAAGCCTATTTCTCTTATCAGCTCTCTTCTACCAAATCTATTCCGGGCGGATTCAGAATAATAGCCTAAGCATGTGCAGATGTGTAGACTGTTAATGGCAGTGGTGCCGCAGCACATATTGGCTTCTGGAGTTAACAAGATGCCATGGAGCCCACTGTGACCCTGTCGGAAGCTATTTGTGAGTTTGCACTAGCAAAATTGCTAGTGCGAATTACCTGTGGATGGTCACTGGGGACTATTTCATATTTGCCGACAGTTCTGGTTTTCCAGGAACAGTCCTGGGTTTGTGCATGTTGTCCTGTGGGGTACTTGTCCCAAGATGTGAATGTTACAGTGAATAAATTAAATTTAGAGTTCTGGCACAATTAAGTGGGACACCAAACACTAAGGGCCATATTACATAGTTGGTGCTAACTTAACCAGAGCTGTTGTAAACTTCCCAGAGTCAATATAGCCTATGGAGGTTTTCAGTTTACAACAGCTCTGGTTAAGTTAGCACCAACTATGTAATATGGCCCTAAAGGGGTTATTCACAAAGCACCGAACTTGCCGCCGAAGGGCACTGAACGGTGATTTTCACCATATGGTACAACTTCGGGGAAGTTCGTCTATTCACTAATCTGTCAATTTTCCAAATACTAGCGACATACAGTGCAGTTTTCTGCAATTTGGCGATCTTCGTGCCATAGAGAAGTAAGGGTCCATCTACTGACACAACACCGAACTGCACCAAAGTGTCGGTGCAATGCCCTGATTTTTAGTGATTCAGTTTGACAGACTTAAACACTTGAATCCCATAGGTTTTAGTGTAAAAAAAGTAATATCATTTTTAATTTAAAATAAAAAACATTTATTCTTTTCATTTTTAGCAAAAAACCTTTTTATTTTTTAGCAGAAATTTTTGTTTCCCTTTTCTTAAACCATTATTTCATTATTTTTTAAAGGACCTTTTTATTATTTAGACACATTTTAATGCATTTTTATTGGTTTAAACACCTATTAGGAGAATAGGAGAGTTCTGTCTTTTTGGTTTAAATTTGCAGTTCGGTGGATTCCGCCAAAACCAGTTCGCTGCTCTTCGGCAGTCTTTGTTGACGTTTGCCAAATTTTTCATGAGTATTTAGTGACTCCATCTGCGCCACACTACTGTGACCCTACATTGAAGTGGACCGAAGTGAAAAGTATTGAAATTTCGGTGCTTTGTAATTAACCCCTTTACTAAGGAACGTACCAGGTACAGACTGACTGTTGGCAACTATCAGGGTTATTCAGAGAGAGGTGAAAAGCAGGAGAATGGCTGGAGAAGTGAAAATTCTAGGTCAAAATAGCCAATCCAGAAAATTTCTCCCATTTATCTCACTTTCCAAATCGGCTATTTTGACATAGAATTTTCCAATCTTCAGCCATTCTCCTGCTTTTCACCTCTCTCTGAATAACCCTGTATGCTATTTGTTCCCAGACTCTTACTGCTCACGGTGAGAGGAAACGACTGATCACACCTCCACCTTGGTATCAGAGGTGAGTATTGTACTTTTTGCCCACTTTATGTTACACAGTTAACTTAAGTGACAATAACAGGGATTTTCGCTAGGGTTTGAAACAACAGCAAAGACCAGTGCTTTCTGAATAACTCCCATAGTGATAACTAAATGTATAAATGAGAACAGATCCTATCCTAGGAACCAAAAGTCATTGTGCATCCTCTGTTAATGTTGTAGAATATCCCTCGTACTACATGATAAATACTGTAAGCTGCTGTGAAATGTAACATTGCCGATGGTACACCACGCAGGCCATTCATTATTAATAGAAAGATTTTCTGACAGCTGAGTGGAAGCGTATTCTGTGTCATTTGCTGTAATAAATCGTGACAAGGTGCTGAGAGGACTAATGTTCTTATTTTAAGTGTTCTTGAAAAAGAAAGTTATGTGTGTCATCCTAATTATGTCGAGTTTGGTATGACTCTCATAGCTAAGTGAGAGTAAGTGGAATTTGAGTGGCATGATGGGGGCTATTTTGAACGCAATGCTAAATTTACAAAATGGTCTAAAAAAATCTTTATGTGGATCAATTATATATATATATATATATATATATATATATATATATATATACAGACCTCAAAATTTCCACTCGCCTGCTCGCATTTGGCGAGTGGAAATTAGCTGAGGGCGAGTGGGGCAGATTGCCCCGTCAGTTGCTGGGTTTAGTGGGCCACTGCTTTACTTCTCAGCTCCGGTATTGGACTCTTGGAGTCCGAATCCGGAGCTGAGTGTCTGAACGGCACTGCCCCATCCAGCGCGACCAGTGAGATTCACTCTCGCGGGTCACGTGCCCACCCACGTGATGTGTCGCACACTCGCAGCGTATGTGCTGCGAGTCTATGATGCATCACGTGGGTGGGTCAGGTGACGCACGGGAGGGGGCAGGACCAAATGCAGTGTGTCGATCCCAGACACGTAGCACGTGCTGTTCCCTGACTGCAGCACCAATCAGAAGAGGCTATCGACTCCCAGTGGACAGCCGAGCAAGCCTGCATCCAGACTGGGTCTTGGCTGCTCTGTCGTCCTTCCTGATCAGCCTTTGATTTGGTAAGTGACTGCGTGGGGGGGGTGTAATGAGAATGAGAGAGGGTTAAAAGAAAGAGAGAGGGGGTTAAAAGAAAGAGAGAGGGGTTAAAAGAAAGAGAGGGGATTAAAAAGAGAGAGGGGGTTAAAAGAAAGAGGGGATTGAAAAGAGAGAGGGGTTAAAAGAAAGAGAGGGGATTGAAAAGAGAGAGGGGGTTAAAAGAAAGAGGGGATTGAAAAGAGAGAGGGGTTAAAAGAAAGAGGGGATTAAAAGAGAGAGGGGGGCGTGTCCGGCAGCCATTACGAGCGGACGCGAGTGAGCTGAGCTCCGCAGCGGCGCCCGGCCGTTTTAACAATCCTGCAACTTTACCTCACTTGTTGGAGGCATCGGAGACCGCTGAACCCTCAGAGAGGCAGGAGGGAACAAGATGCCACCTCCTAAAGCTCCAAAAGCCCCGGACCAAGGCAGATCGGTACAAAAATTGAAACGCCGCGAGATCCAAGATGGCGGCTCCCTGGGATCCTCATCGGACTGCATGGGCGATGCAGAGGACGTGCAGCTGCGAGACAGCTCTCACTCTACCCCGGCCACGGAGAAACAGATTCAGGCGCTCCTGCAAGACCTTAGGACAACTATTCAAGCGGACTTCCGAGCCATCACAGCTGACATCCACAGGGACATAAGGGACCTGGGCGATCGCGTTGAGCAGGTAGAGACTAAAACGGATGAGTTGTGTCTAGCTCACAACGAGCTGATAGACGCACACACGTCCCTGAAACAATCCCATGAAAAGCTTCTTCTTAAGGTGGCTGATATAGAGGACAGATCAAGACGCAATAATATTAGAATAAGGGGTATACCTGAAACAGTGCGACACGAAGCCCTAACAGATTATTTGTACGAACTATTCCAGGTGCTTCTGCCTGACATGTCCCGTGAGCAATTCCAACTCGATAGAGCACATCGTCTTCCTAAACCAAAATCCCTGCCACCCGCAGCACCCAGAGATACCATCTTACGTGTACACTTTTATCACGTAAAAGACGTATTGATTGGCTTCGTCCCGTAAACTGTCACCGTTGCCAGCACCATACGCCGAGCTGTTATTTTAGCTGATCTCTCGGCATATACCATGGCCCAACGCAAGGAATTTCTCCCGGTTACGAAAATACTGAGGAATCGTCAAATCCAATATCGGTGGGGCTTTCCAGTAAAACTTCTTGTCTGGCACCAAGGAGCTCTTCAGGTCATGTACACGGCTTCTGAGGGGATGAAAATGTTGGTCGAGTGGAACCTGTTGGAGGAATATACCCTGCCGCAGAAAGAGACCGCATCTCCATCGAAAGTCTCTCCAGAGTGGCACCGGGTTAAGTGATATCGGGGATGGAATAATGGTGGCATGTTTATGGAGATCTGCCTTGCCTTTTTGGCCTTCCCTACGATCTAGTCTTGAAGGACTCCTAGAGGTATTTGTTTTTAGAAGGTTGGGCGCCGTGGTGTTCTTCACTGAGTAAATACTTTGGAACATGTTTGGGACTGCTCACTGGGTCCCACGTGCTGCACCGGACATGTGTATGGAGACTCCCCCTCTCTCCCCCCTATCCGAAGGGGTTGACCGTACGGTTTTAGTAGGGTCCAGGAGATTTATTGTATATATTTTTGTCTATTTTTATGTTTTTTTCTTGTTACAGGTCCTGTTGACTTGGTCTATTTTGATTCTTTCTTCCTTTCCCCTCGTCAGCTGTAGAGAGTGTGCTGCTCATTCCTTCCCTTACAAAACTCTGGATAGTAGAACGATATCTGTAGGCTCTAGGAGTAATAATACCATTAAGCCACATTTCCCCTTCATAGAGAGTGATTTTATCTTTCATGAAAATAATCTCCCTAAATGTTAAGGGGCTGAATGCCCCCCATAAATGGCATTCCCTATACGCAGATATTAAGAAGGAGACGCCCGATTTACTCTGTCTTCAGGAGACCCACTTTAGGCGTCTTGACCATCCACGATTGAATGTCTCTCATTATAAAACCCAGTTTCATGCCACGTCCAACAAAATCAAGAGGCGTATCTATATTAATACATGATGGGGTTTCATTCTCATTGCGCCGCGTGATTCTGGATAGTAACGGGCGTTATGTAATATTGATTTGTGACATTAACCATCAGCTTTACACATTAGTGAATGTTTATTGTCCCAACACTGACCAGACCCAGTTTCTTAGACGCCTGTTGATTAAATTGACAGAGACTCAAATGGGCAATCTCGTGATCTGAGGGGACCTTAATATCGTCCTGGACTCTTCTTCTTCTGCCACTAACCGACAAAGGGCGCAGCTACGAGCCCGGACCAAATTGCTTTCGGAATTTGGGTTTTATGATGTGTGGCGAATGTTCCATCCGGGGGAGACTGACTATTCTTTTTTCTCTCAGGCTTATAAAACATACTCCCGGCTGGATTACTTTCTGACCAGGGGGGAGGGGTTACGTGGGATTCAGGACTGTATTATAGGACCGATATCCTGGTCAGACCATGCCCCGGTGACTTTACAGTTGGCGGACTCATACTCCACAAGAGGTAATTCGACTTGGCGTCTGAATGATTCCCTGCTGTCGCGTCCCGAGGTGGTGGAGGATGTGCGACACACTCTGACTCACTATTTTTCAGAAAATCTCACACCGGAGATTAGTCCTCCCATATTATGGCAAGCACACAAAACAGTAGTTAGGGGTGTGTTGATTAAATGGGGCTCCCACTTTAAACGCCTGCATCATTCCCACAGATTGGACCTTTTGCAGCAGATAGACCAGACTTGGTGGTGCTCCAACGTCTGTGGTGGTCCTCCAATCTTTGGGTACTCCAAGAGCTTGATGTTGTTTCAGTATCCTTTCCCCTGATCCTCAGCAGCGGTGTAGATCACAATCATGTGGGGTACAGCAGCCAGGAAACAGAAAATAGGGACAGCAAGCAAGGTATAATGGGATTTATTGGTATAAAATATTAAAATAATCTTGGTACATCCAAACGTGTTTCGCGGTATGAAGCCGCTTCCTCAGTAGATGTCAATTGTTTTTGGTCAAACAAAACAAATTTAAAAACATACATTTTTTGAAAAACTGAAAACCAGTTTCTTTGTGTGCTCATAACAAAAGAAGGGGCAGAATCCGTTGCCTTAAAATGAAGGAAAAATGGAGCAGAATGTTAGTCAAATGGCACCTCACTTGAACTTGTAGGGTATAAATAATGGAGATACAGGTGTCCAAAGGACCCCTGCTATCCTTGCAATAGAGCTTGTGTATCAGATGGACCAATGTGTAATAATGCATTGCACCATCACCTCCACATTTGCTCCGGGTGTGGGAAATGAGAAGGTGAGTTAGTGGAATGGCATTGTTTCCTTTATAAATTAAAGCACATAATCCCACTACCTTAGAAAAATATTGTATTTCATTTTATTCAATTTTTCTAAACAATACATGGTCATGTTTGGTATCGTTGGAAAGGCCAGACTCTGACCTTTCGAAAGACACCTAATTTGACTTTGTGCAATGTAAAAATCAGAGGTGTAGGGTTCCAAAGTCCCCCCTGTCTCTTCTCACTGAAGTGACGCAATCTAGGATGTCCATGAAACAATGCATTTTGCCATCACCTCCACACTTGCTGGCGGTGTGGGAAATGTGAAGGTGAGTTAGTGCAGCATTACTGTTCAGTTTATAATTGTAAAGTGAACAATAGAGCTGAGCTAGAAAAGAGGAGAATTTCTTTTAATTTTATTTGTTATTTTATTTTTCCTTAAACCTGGTTATATTCTGGCATTTCAAATGATATATTACATGTCCTCCTAGCCTCTTGGATGCAGGGATATAGACAGTGGTCTAGATGATTGCAAATGGTACATTTGTTTTTTTACTTGATGATGGATTATAGAATGAAAAGAGTTCATTATGAGATATGACTTACCCATGAACACTCCACGTTTGCACACTGTGCTTTTTGGCAGATGACTTTGCCTCGGTCACACATACAGTAGTCACAGTTACTTCCATTCCAAATCTCTCCATGATACATAATCAAACCTTCCACAGTGCAGCTTCCCTTGGATGATGCACACTCCTCACAGCATTGTCCAGACTTTCTTTTCTTTGTCTGCCCCTGGCAAAAGTAGACAAAGAAAGTGCAACATGTCAGGTTGTACTAGCTTTCTTTAGTGGTAGTTATGCAGCCGCTCAGCGTCGTTTCCGGAAGAATTTTCAAATTAATCGAAATAAGCCAGTGCCGTCTGTTAATTCAATCAAATTGTGGGTGACAAACTTTGAAGCAATTGGTGAAACGAGAAGCAGAAGGGGTGGCAGTGCAAGATCAGTGCGAACTCCCGCGAATATTGACCGCGTGAGAGTTGCTGTGGTTAGATTTACACCATCACCCATACAAAATTCAGGTTGTTCAGGCTATGAATGAAAACGATTTTGCAGCTCGACGGCGTTTTTGTCAAACGTTGTTGGACATGTTTGATGAAAACGAGGACCTTGTTCACAACCTGTGGATGAGCGATGAGGCACATTTCCATCTCTCAGGTTTTGTGAATAAACAAAATTTCCGATATTGGAGTGATGAAAACCCTCAACAACTCCATCAAACACCACTCCATTCCAGCAAGGTAACAGTTTGGTGCGCAATGTCCTCATTGGGAATCATAGGCCCGTATTTTTTTGAAAATGACAGGGAGCAAGCAGTCACTGTGAATGCACAACGCTATTCGGAAATGTTGCATTCGTTCTTCATTCCTCAGCTTTGTCAACATGGAATGAACAATGAAACCTTATTCCAGCAAGACGGTGCCACAAGTCATACAGCCCGTGTGAGCATGAATGTTCTCAACAATGTTTTTCCAAATCGGGTGATATCCCGAAATGGAGCAATTTCTTGGCCTCCCCGATCGCCCGACCTCACAGTGTGCGATTTTTTTCTTGTGGGGGTACCTGAAGAGTAAAGTCTTTGAACAACGACCTCCAACGCTTGGGGAACTCAAGAGGAGAATCCGGTTGGAAATCGAAAGAATTCCTCAGCGTATGCTCCGTGATGCGATGGGCTGTTTCAGAAATCGCCTACAAGAATGTCTCAATCGGGAAGGACACCATCTTACTGGAGTTATTTTTAAACAGTGAATGTTGTTTCTTAAATGCTTTTTAATGTACATTAAGATAGTAACAATAAAATGTTGAAATATCCATCCGTTTATTTTTTACAGTCATTTCAAAAATGCAGGTTTGACTGGCTCACCCTGTATAAGGGGTAGTGTCCCTTTAACAGTTGTGTAAATGATATGAATGTTCTTGTTTGGAAAGTTGCGTAAATGCAGGATGGTATTAGAAAACAAAACTAAATGTAATTCAAATTAAGGTTACTGAGCTCAACATGGCTCCTTAGTAAGCTTCATTGTTGCTTGAGCAAATTTTAGCATTCACAGGATAGACATGTTGTGTTGGACTCAATTATTTCATTGCAAAGATTGAACATTATTAATTTTCATTTTGAAGTTTTGCTAAGATGGGCTCAGGGAATTTTTATTATAATATATTGGAAAGAGGAAATTCTGTGAGCCAAAAATGTATTATTTAATGAATCAGTACTAAAAAACTTTTAGTACTAATGTGTGAGTCGTTAATTATAACGTGTTAGTAGCCAAGGAAAAAAGAATGTTGGTCACACTGTAGGATCTGATAAGGCTGAGCCATGGAGTGATCGCAGAGGAAGACTAGGAACTATTTGTTCCGAGTCCCACTCTGCTCCCTGCTAGAAGAAGAGACTGATCCGGCAATCCTTTTTACCAAGGGATGAGTATGGGATTTTTAGGGGGGTTTGGAGAGTGTTAAATGATTTTGCATTTGCAGATTTGGGGTCCATGGGACTAGAGATGTTTTTGAGAGGTGCAGGTCTGATGTTCTATATTATTTTCCTGCCATCTCCTATGTAGAAGTCACCCTGTGGCCGTAGGGTGTGTTATGTATGAATAATGTTATTGAAATTATTGTTGTTGTCTATGTTTATCTGATTACTAATACTATGGTTAATATGATTACTGTGTGGGTCACTTTGGCCTTTTCCAACTCCCCCTATCTGGAATGTGTTTGCATCTGAGTGGTCTTTGTTGATCCATCTTGTCTGGCAAACACTGCCCCGTTGTCTGATGCTGTGTAATCTGAATCCTGTTTACCATCACAGTCTACCATTGTTCTGTCTTAATGGGCTATGGCTGGGGGCAGTGGCACCAGAATGGGCTATGGCTGGGGGCAGCGACTCCAGAATGTGCTATGGCTGGTCACAGCGGCACCGGGCTGTCTGGGAAAGGCAGGATGTGCGGGCAGAGATTGGGGGCTTATCTGATTCTGTGTTGTATAAAAGGCTGTACAGTTTTCCATTAAAAAGATCCATTCTTTTCACCCTACACTCTGTCTTGTGACTGGATGGGCTGGGAGCTAATTCACACTTTTCATCAAGTGTGTATGGAGCAAGGAAGATTTCAGTGCCGGATCCACTCAGTCGGAGCAGTGGGATCCGTCACATTACCAGTTTTTATGAGGTGTTAAAATTTTTAATTTCACATCCCAACAGTAAATTGTGCCGGTACCTTCTAAAAGCTCAGTTATTGAGACGCTAAAAATATGATCGCGCTCCCCATGGTAGGTATAGGAGACGCTAAGTACAGTAAGCTCACGCAAGCTGCAAGGAACAAAACTTTTTCACCTCAGTTTAGCATCAAGATCGGAATAGCGATGCCAGAAGTTAAACTTACTAATACTAGCGCTAACGGTTACATATCGAAATGCTACAATAGCATAACTCTGGAATATTGCCCTCTAATTTTCTTTTTAGAATCACAGTAGTGTAAACATAATACAAAATAAATAAGTATAAAGTATATTAGTATAGTTTAATTTAGTTTTGGTTCACAAAAAAATATCAGTTATCAAGGCTCTGTTCTGCAAGAGTACAGAAGAATCAGAGAAAGTGTGAGATGTGAACAAAAAGGAGATGGTCGAGGAGAAAGACTAAATATCAGAGATAAGCTTGGCATTATCTTACCTTATCACATGTAAGAGGGTAGCAGGTATTAGTATGGCACCTGACATTTCCCCTGTCACATATACAAGTAGTACAGTCATTTCTTTGCCATTGTACACCATGCTGACAAGGAGAAAAAAAGTAAATTGTAAAAATAATAAATTCAGTTGCATAGCTTTTAAAAACAAGGAATTATATACATCTAGATAACCACTGATATCCCCTAATTATAAAATAAAATCCATTTGTAGGAAAATAAAAAAGAAAGAAAACATACATTTGGTTTAAGATTGCTTGACCAGCTGCCCATTACCTAATTAATGAGGATATTCGGGTACTGTTGGTGTTTGTTTAAAGTTGTAAACACTGGCAAACACTGCTGGTGTTGCAACTGTGAAAAAACGGTGATTTCCTGAAAAATTTAATCTAAAGAACAGCAGGAGCAGTTATGCTGTGCAACCTTTCTTGCCTCTACTTGGATTTAGCTTTTGTGAAACTATGACGTTTTCAGAGTTGAAACAGTGCCGCTTTTCGCCAATGTTTGCAACTTTTGACAAGTGCCGACAGTACCTGAATAACCCCAACAATATATATTGTTACTAATAATACACAGCATGTATAGTGGCTAGTGTTTTCTGCAAGATTGTAAAAAGTTAAGTAAAGTCACCGATAAGGATCATAACAACTCCTGTGGTTTTATGGTAAAGGATAGTTGTGTTAGCAGATATACTCTTCTATTCTGCACTTAATGGTCAGTAAAAATATAATAAATAAATAATAAAGTCACAAAGACGGTAGATGGATCTGAAAGCACCATTTAGTACTGTACATATTTAAATGTGTTACAGAACGTTTTGTGTATGCTATATGGTAATACACTGGAGGCGAATATTTGTAGGGAGTCCAAGAATGGTAGTAGTGTACCATTGCGCCTCTGATTATAAATTGAACTTTCTTAAAATTGGGCTTTCTGAAATCGCTTTTTTCTATAAATAATGTATTTAGTATTTGATTTATTATTGGGGCTGAGGCCTCTGCCACCTTTTCAGTGATTTGTGCTCTAAGTGTCTGAGACTGGCTGGCGCGGGCACTCACAGCAATGCCCGTACTACATATAGACTGTGTGCCCCTTGGAGAAGAGCAGATGCCAGCCTCATACCCGCGGACTATGGATAAATATGGCAGAGAATGTTCATAGGGCATGGGCATTGCCAAACTGTTTGTAATTTGGTTTAAAGTATTTCTGTGTTGAACCAGTATAATGTAATTAGGTTTGCGTAATCTGGATTATGCAAGACTACTGCCTCACTATCTGTCTGTGTGTATGTTTCTGTTATCTGTGTATATTTTGTAAACTATTTGTCAATCAGGATTACCCATTGTCTTAGTTCGTTAAGAAATGTTAATTAGTGTTTACTGTAACTGTCTACCTGAATGTAATTAGATTTCTCATTCCAAGAAGTCAATGTTTGTGCAATTATTTGTATCATTGTGATTAGGTCCTCCTAGAAGAGGCTGTGATTATTTATATGTAAATGACCCCTGTCTGTCCCCATAAAAATCTGTCATTTGATTAAACCAGTTCTATTCTGACCAAACTTGAAGGCACGCTCATGTTTTGGGGTACCAGGATGATGGGGTATCATCTTCTGCTCGCTGTGCAAACAAAAGGCTCCAGGTCTACAGCTTCGGCTTATTTCTGGGGGATGCTAGCCAGGCTCTCTGTGTGTACTTGTCTTTAAACTGCGGCTAAGGAACGGGAGAAAGACACGGGAGACACGAGGAGAACCCGGGTGTCCAGCGAGGAAGCGGCATTTGACAGATGTGACCCTGTCCGGGCACAAATCTGTTGCAATTATTTCTTAACCCTTTCAGGCCCATGGGAAATAAAATTGAGATATTTTCTTAAATCTATATTTAAAGACATGAAGTACACTAATGTAATTTGGAAAACTAAAGTGGTTTCAATCTGAGAAAGGGTTAAGTTATTTAACTAAACTAAAGGCAGTCATGAAGTAACATGAAGAGTTAAATGTATGTATAAAACCCATTAAACTAATATTAAACATTAACCTTGACTGTTATTTCCTATTCTACAATCTCTATGATTCTTTTGCAATTAATCAAAGCATCTAGATTCACAAAGGCACATAATTGAACTTATACTGTATTATTTCAATTTTGTGTTATTGTTACAAACTATTATTACATCATGTATATTAATTTTATAATTATAAGTGTGTAAGATTGAATTTCTTGATCAAAACCACAAATAAAGTCGCATTACATGTGAATGTACGTCTTTCTTTTCTTGACTTTTTACTCTAACACAACCATGTGTTACCATTTATTTTCATTTCCAGATTAGTTTCTGGATGCATAATTAACACACATCACTAATACCCTTTTAGGAATTTACAACTAAGATTGTTTATATGTAGTTAGAAAGCTACTCTGGCAATAACGGCAGTTGGAATAGGTCCAAACAACAATATAATTAAGTCTTCGAGGTAACAAAGGGGTAAGAACATAGCTACCTGCCACATGTATTTAGTTCTAGCGTCAACATCCCATTGATTCTTTTGGAAGGCTTGTCGCTCATTAGCCCTTTGACACTCACACAGTCATAGTGTGATCCCTAGGTGAAGTCTTTAACAAAGAAGAACTTTTAATAAATGTTTAGAAAGTGTTTTTACCAGAACCACCAGAGCAGAAACACAAGTATATTAATCATATACATGGGGGGGAGAGATGGTTAAAATAACATTCTTTATCAGGAAATTGCACACCAGCCTTTGAAGATGTTGGGATATTCTAAATCTCATATATCCCACGCCATTCCAATCTCCTCAACTGCAGTTTACCAGGCAGTACGAATTATTGTAGATGGTATAAATGGTAATGCCAAATCTTTAACCTCAAAGCAATTGTGCATCTCTGGTCTTTTGTTCATGTAAATTAAGACGGGAAAAAAAGATTACGTTGCCTTTCTTAATACTGATTGATGCATTTGCTTTGTGTAGAGTATAAAGCAGTATAAATCAATAAAATATGTACAAATAATAAAAAAAGGTCCGTTACAAAATTAAAAATAATCTTTTAAAAAATAAGAAAAACAGAAATGGTGTTCTAAACAATAAAAAGCCTTTTTGCTGGAAATGAAAAGAATAAGTGGTGTTTCATTTTTTTTTTAAAAGATACTACGTTTTTACATTGAATCCTATGGGATTCGCCTGTTTAAACCTGATTAACTGAAACATCGAAAATTGGGGCATTTAGACAGAATTTTGGTGCAATTCGGCGTTCTGTGAATAGAAGACACGATAGTCTTGGGCAATTTCAGTACCGCCAAATTGCAGCGAACTGCGGCGTGTTGCACTGTAGTCTGGTATCAAGTCACCAATAATTGGCGCATTGAGAGCTTAGTGAATAGATGAACTGGTTCGAAACTGCACCAAATGGAGAAATTCCCTGTTCGGTGCAATTTAGGGCCAATTCCGAGGTTAATGAATTACCCCTATTAAGTTTTTTTGTAGCTTTCGGAAATTTTATATTTATTTCAGCCTCAATATTTTGTTGAGTATTTGTTGAGTAAAATTCTGGTGGGTGGCATCCTTGATGATAGTATCAGCTAACAGCTCTTATATCATATCATGGGCTGTCACGCTCCTGATGGCGACCCTGAACGTTGGTCATGTTGAGATTTTCAGACATATTCAGGGTTATTCAAAGAGCTCCGAATTGCTGGCGAAAGGTAACCGAATGCTTAAATTCAGCATTCGGTTACCTTTCCCGGCCATTCGGCTATCCAGAGAGCAAGCAGTTCGCCAAATGTTGGCGAGTTGCCTGAACATATGGTGCTTTTTCGGTGCCTGTTCGAGGGCAGTGAAATCCTCATAGAGAAGCAATGCTTTGTCTATTCAGAGAACAAAAACCAGCAGTGAAAAGTAGCTGAATTGCCCTGCCCTGTGGTTTAATTCGACAGGTTTATTCAGGCGAATTCCATAGGCGTCAATGTTAAAAATATTCCCGTTTAAATTCAATATCTAATAAACTGTTGATTATAATATTCTGCAGTAAAAAGTCTTTTTATTTATAGATTTTTTAGGATGTGCTAGGTATTTTTTTGGGATTTCTTTGCAAAAAATTTTTTCCTGTTTTTTAAATAATTTTTTATTTCTTCTGTAACTGACCTTTTTATTATCATTCATTGGATCTTATATGTAAATGTCAGACAGTTTCGTTCTGTAGTTTCTTTGCAAACAACGTTTTACTTTTCAAACAATCAAGCAAACTGTTTTTTTTTTTCACTCAATACGTCTGCGGTGTCAGGTTTTTCCGGCGGCTGCTCTGCGATATGATCGGCGGCTGCTCGGGTTTCTCCGCCGTGTTCGTCGGGATTAATCCAGATGTTTTTGTGGGTTTTGGTGTGCGCTCGCCAGGTTTTGCGGTGAGTGTTCGTCGGGTTTGCGGCGGCTTTTCCCTGCACTACGACGGCCCTGTGGTGCTTGCTGAATACACCGCAGGGTCGCCGAAATGGAAACACCAAATCGCACCGAATTGAAGAGCGCGAAAAGTCACCGAACGTGCAGTGACTTTTCGATTCTCTTTGAATAACCCTGATTGACTAAGAAGATGTTTCTCAGATATTCAACAATCTTCTTATTACAAGAAACTCTTCAAGCTTCTTATTTCTTTTCACTTTGCAGAGTGTGTTTGTTATTTTTATGGGTGAATTCTTATCTTTCTCTCTAAAGAACTAAATGTACTCACAGAATCCAAGGGTGGCATGGTTCATTTCTCTACTTTTGCTCTTTTACCACATAAGCAGGAGTCAGCCTGAGGACATTATTTGATCTGCCTTGTTCCTTACATAGCACAGGCCCTTCACAATATTTCAGACACATTGACAGGTTTACTCAATGCAGTTTTGCCAAGATGAATTCAGGAATTACCTCATAAAAAGGCATTACCTCATAAGTCTTTCCAGAGACAGCGCAGGATTTTGGAAGGCACTCAGGACAACACTTTCCGGGAATAACAGCCAAGGTTTCGTCCTATAATTATAGGCATCATTTGTCAGTAGGGCAGAGGAAGAACTATAGACAAAAACACCTTTTTTCTGTCAACAGGGCTAGTGTAGACAGGCTAAGAGTTGTATAAGTCTCTCACAACATATGCATATGGAAGATGGGATTCCAATCACATGATGTCATCCAGTTTACCTCAGGCCATCTTGAGGTAAAATAGTTTATCATACAAGTGCAATATCAGGTAAATAGTTTTGTAAATGGCGTTTGTCAAAACATCTTGAATACTTCGTTTTTTTAAAATAATTTCTAAAGAAGCAGCACACTGTGACGTGATTAAATGCAAAAATGAAACATTACAACTAAAAGAATAGTACTGACTGTTGGGCTAAAATTTTCAAAACCTACACAAATAGAGAAAAAAAAGGCAAAAAGGAAGGAGGGAAGAGAGGAATTTAAGGGTGGAACATCCACTTCTTGGCAGAAACAAACAAGACAAACAAAGAGCAGAAAGACTGGAGAAATATGAGAAGCATATCAGGCCAAAAATATAATTTTACACCATTGTAGTTGATCCATGGATCTCAAATGAAGAATTACAATTTTGAATTATTCAACATGAAAATAAAGTTACTGCCATTTTTAAAATTCCAGATCCCTAGTTCAGGAGGGAAATAAATTCCTATTCTGTGTATTTTGACATATTCCATTGAAGTGTTACAATCTTTACATAAGCATGTGTGAAATGGCTAGGTGAGGTAAAAATAGTAAGCTCTGTCTTTCCGCATACCACATAAATTGGAATGATTTAAAAAAAAATGTATAAAATGATGCATATATTAATAAACAGGTCTCTGAATTCTAACCTCACTCTCCTGACCATAATAATGTTGATTTTGAACTTTAAAAGGGACTTATTGAGATGGTATGAAAATCCACCCCGAATATAAACATATTGTGCTAAAACATAACAGTTGTTCCTCCTCACCTTATCACACAGCAATGGAGGGCAAGCCATAGTGAAGCATAGAGTTGCACCATTCTTGCAGGAACACTTAGAGCACTGACTCAGTGGTCGTTCTTCTCCATCTCGTAGCAATTGCCCACCAAGGAAGCAGGGGTCTGCGAGAAATAAGAGTGTGTCATTTAACGGCAGATATTCAAAGCCGTAGTTTCTTTCTTTTTTTCTCAGAAACAACATTTCAAATCTGTTAAACTTAAACATCTGAAATGGTCTATTTTAATTATTGTAGACTTTATATAAAACCATTGACATATGAAGTAGAATGTAATAGAATTGAATAGTGAAAAAAATATATCAATATAACAACCTGATCCCAATAATAAGGTCTGCTTGAAAGCAGAGTTTGGCAAAAGCAATCATAGCTCCAGAAATACCTTTGTCCCAAAGACTTTTTTTTTTTTTAAATTGAAGCAATCCAAAACCTCTTATCTTTGAAAATCCGGAATATATTTGTAGAACAACACCATAACTTTAAAATATCCTTGTATTGATTTAATTTCACAAACTGCATAAAAACAGAAAACTAATTTAAGTAGTGTTGCGACAATAATTTCCTTACATTCTTTTTATTTTTGTGTCACAACGTTACCATTTGCCTTAGATATTTTCCCTGTTGTATCTGCAGTAAAGAATTGTATTAACTTTTCACAAATCAAGATTTTTTTCCTCTGCTTTCTTTATATAAATAGAATTTGTTTTCTTTTTGCTTGTATTTGCAGTTCTTTAAGTCTCTTTCCCTCCACAAATTCAGTCTGCAGTAACAATGTCTTCTTATTTAGAGAATCATTTTGACTTTAATTTTCTCCTATCCTAACTATGTACTCCACACACAATTCTCATTACCATTTAAAACAGCATTTTTATTATCTCTCGTTACATCTGAATTTCATTATTCAACTACCAGTCTGCTGAAGAAATCATTGATCTGAGAGAACTGTTTTTAAATGAGACAACTTTTGTGTCAATTAGGGTCAAAAAATAATAGTTATTACCAAACCAGTCATCAATTTGCACCAAGTTTATTTACTAAAATAAATAATGCTTAATTTGCTAGTAGTGAGTAGAAGAAAAAAAGAATAAGAATGTTAATTTTAAGAGCAATGTTATAATATGCAGTAGCTGCAATATAATGTGTTATAAAGTGTAAAAATCGAATTATAGTTTTGAAATATTGAACAGAAATCTTCAGAAATAACATGCAAAGTTGACTTAGACCTGTGAACTGACAACTGTCAGTCTTGTCTTTGCTCAGTTCAGCTAAGCTCTATAATTGGAAAGGACTGCTCTCCAACTATCGCCATAATGGAAACCATAAGCAACATGTCTCTTCCTGTAAACCTTCGTGTTTTGCACCAGTTTACCATATCTGGCTTGTAATATTTTACAATCTCCAGTATCCCTTCTCTCAGTTTTCATTGACAACACCAAATATTCTCTGACAATCAGCTTATTCAGTACTTCATCCTGGTGGTCTACACTTTACACTACCATCACCTAATCATACAAACACAAAAAACATTACTGGAATTCCTAAACTATCCCCTATCCATCAATGGTGACCTAATAACCACTAATCAGACTGAACCTCTACATTTTAGTTCCAAACATTCTATTAGAATTTCAGCAGAACATCTCTGACATCAATGCAGTAGTATCATCAGTGCCGGATTTATCGACAGGCAGAGTAGGCATGTGCCTACAGGCGCCTGCCACAAGGCACGCCTTGCTCTGTGAATTTTTTTTAAGGTGAACAGTGATGCTGCGCTAACTCACCCTCTCATTTCCCACACTGTCAGCAAGTGTGGAACTGATGATGCTACTCATGGTTTCATCCGCACCCAGCAGTCATCACCAAAGCAGCTAATACCAACAGATCCCTACCATGTGTGCACCAGTGATGGGCTAGAATATCGTCGCAACAGGCATCACCTCCTAGGCACAAGAGAGTCTCTCAGTACCGAAAATGCAGACTTCATACCAGACGGCATCAGCCCAGATACGCCAACATCGCATTACGCACCATCTGAGGACATTAAGAGTCTACCTGAGGTCAGCGACAAACCATCCACCCTACTCGCTCACCACAACTTCTCCCTACATAAACAGGTATGAACAGCAAATAAAGCCAAGAGACATACTGGACCTGTGACCATGCAAGGGTGTACAAGGACAGTTTCTTGCTACAAAGATGGACTCATTATTCCTAGTTTTAAGTGTGTATATATTTAGTTATTTGTAAATAGTTATAGTTTAACATTTAGTTTTGAGACTTTTTATATATATTGCATATATTTATTTTATTATTAGTTATTTTATTAAAAAAAAGAAGGGAAATGTAATATTTGCATATGTAATTACTAACCAATCATATGCCAGTGTTCAAATTGTCTGGAGACAGTTGAACTGGCTGAGTCAGTTGTCAGTTGGCCTCTCTGTGAACAACGGTCATGCAGCAGCTCTGCTATATTATAATAATCTAATAATAATATATTACCTGCATCCGAGAGTCATTTTCACAAATGCCTCAGCAGCACAAAACCGAAACATTACAAGGGTACAGTAGGAAAAAAAAAAAAAAAATGTTACCCCTCACCATAAAAAAGTCTGATAGGACACCTTTGAAAGAGAAATCCTATTTTCAATAGAGATCGGTCAGTGCCTGGTGTACAGGGTTTCTAACATAATTGTGGGCCTTCAGAGCAGTGGGAGTGGTTCAGCCTTGAGCAGTTGCAGACAATATACTGAAGCCCAAGACTGAGGCTGCTTTCATGTTGTCATTGGATAATAGATCCTGGGTAATGGGGAGCAGTAGATTTTATTATGACTACATGTAGGAGGATTGCAAGTCTCTTTGAGAACTTGGTGGGTATGCGTTCCATCACACCTCATGATGAGCCTAGTAACTTGTGGCTCACGACTCTACTCATGACAGAATTAACTAATAAATGGTCCTGGGTTGGCAGTGGACTCAATATACAATTTGCACTTTTGGCTTTTCAGATGGCATGGGGATCAGTAAATGGTTATTGAATGAATAGCCTCACACACAGCAGCTGTAACTTGCTTCCATGCCCCACAGACGTCTCCTCTCATCCTTTTAATTACAAGAAATGATTTTGCAGGTGACTCACTTGCAGAGCATGCTTTTGAACTACATCTCTTAACTTTCCACAGTTCAATAGGTCAATATCATAGAAGAGATAAAGCAGGAAACCAAAAGACTCAAAGCACTTAACATTTCTTTATTATATCTCTATTAATCTTGGGATAAAGCAAATTACTTGCTTTGAAGGATATCAACTAATTTTAAAATTTATTTCCACTTTATTGGACTAAGAGCACCAGGAGATAGAAACTTAGAAACATTTAGCTTTTGTTTCCTCAAGTCCAGGATGTTTGCTTGAGCACAATATTTCACCTGTCTGCTGAGATGACGGACACTGAAGAGAAGCAAGGTTAAAGCACGTGACTTGCTTTTTCTCAGCCTGTGGCCAATTAACAGCAATCAAACAATGCACCCCAGGTACAAAATGCTGTAATCAACCTTTCATTAAGCAACCTGAAATAATCCACTGTAGACTCTTTCCGTTTAATAACATCTTTCTGCGTTGATAGAAAATGTCACTAAGTGGCATCACACTAAGTGCGCCTAATTGGATTCTGGGACTTATTTGTACAATCGGTCCTTTCCCAGCGTCCCTAATTAGACAGCCCTGTCAACATAACAGGGTGACATTACTAGATAAGGGGGCGGGTGAGTGTGCAGGTGCGAAAATGACTCAGGAGAATGAAAACGTTTCAATTAGTGTTTGGCTATTTAGAATTCAGATGGTGAATATAGAGAGAACTCAGGTGTATATAAATAGCTACAAAACAATAAAGAACTTAGGTCTGAAACATGAATTTGCAAGGCAATCCTTCTCTGCCGCTGAAATGGTTACTTAATAGTGACTTAAAGTAACTATTTACTTAAAGTCACCAATAAAAGTCTATGCATCATTATACATACCGTTTTAATAGCAGTCTATATTTTATCGAAACAAGTAATAATTAAAGTAAGTTATTTTATTCTTTATATCAAGAGCTGAATTTTTAAACTGAATGATGAATGCAGATACTAATCCCAAAGGGAACTCCAACAATGTTAAAAAATTTCTGCAAACAGATCTCTGCACCGATTTTACCAATATTGGCCAAGAGGCAAGATAGATGGAGAGGTAAATACATGGAGATTTAGATAGAGGAACGAATAGATGTGTACATGGAGATGTGGTTTGACGGATAAATAAATCAGGACATGGACATATACATATATATATATATAGATAGATACATACATGGAGACACACATGGAGAATTATATAGATAAATATGTACATGTAGAGATAGATAGCTAAATAGATACAGTAGTTGACAGACAAATAGATAGAATGAAAGATATATTGATAAAGCAGACAGGCTGCCACTTCCTTCCCCTGTATTCTTTCCTGCCTCTGGCTGACAGCTCGCTAACAGATCCAGGTCAGTACAAGGAAGACTCGGCTCATTCAATGTATGTTTTAAAACATACTCTAGGTCAGTGTTTCTCAAACCTCTCCCTGGAACCCCCAACCAGGCCAGATTTTGCAGATAGCTGAAGCCCAGCACAGGTGATATAATTAGCTGCTCAGTGATTGCAGGATTCAGTCTGATTTTCTCCAAGGTGAAATGCAAACACCTCGCCTGGTTGGGCATCCCGAGGACAGGTTTGAGAAACATGGCTCTAGAGTTTAAACTAAAAGCGTGGGAGGGGGGAATAGGCAAGGAGGTTATTATCTTACCCCTCCCCCATTATAGCCATAGTAATCTTTTAATTAAAACAGGGAGTCATAGGTTATGAAAAGAACAAGTTAACACTTTATATAAAGCTGAAGAACACAGAGTTTTGTGGTGTCCCATAAATATTTCCAGTAACAGTCACCAAGCACGTCATACGCCGGGTTATAAGTAAAATAAGTGACAGACAAAATCCATTTCAAACTCTTCGGCAAAATGACAATGACAGTTCCTGACATGCTAACCAGACATTATAGAGATATGGTTTCGGCTTAGTGTATGTAGTATTGCATGACAGAACTCTAGTAGTAGACCTTGACAAAATGTTGACTTTGCAATTCCTCTGATAAGTTTGATACGGTTAGCCTCATGAAGCTCATCTGTAATCCAGAAAGTCTATATAGACATTACTGTCAAGATTCATACAAAACCGCTGTCAACGTCAGACTGCAGTCCTCTCTGTAATACATACGTTCAGTTTGCCAAAAAAAATATAATACTGAAAATGTCTTGCGATTTACACAGCTAGAAATACAGATTTAATCCAAGCCTGTGTAAACATAACTACAGCAGTTGTAAACGTACCAACATAGGGCCTTATTCCATAGTTGTCAGTAAGATAACAGACATTACACGTAACATTATTCATAATGTTTCCTTTAGTTTAGTTTTCTTATCACCAGGAATTGCTATTCCACTCTTGCCGCACACTGGGCTTTGACTCGCAGAGAGCGATTTCCTGTGCCACCGTGCTGTAAATTAACAACTCCTATACTTAGCTTGCGATTCCACCCGGGAGATGGTATTTCACAGAGATATTCTGTCTCCTCAAAGCTGGTGTAAATTGACTTTGCATTTGCAAAATCACTTAGTACACTGAACTAGCCACCCCCCAAAAAAAATCCATACTCAACAATCATCCCATAGTCGGCAGTGTGATCCGCTGCTTCCTCTCATTGTGACCAGAGTGAGAATGGGAAAGTTTCCTTTTTAGCGACAACTATGGAATAGGGCCCTCAAACTTTAATGGCTCTGGAAAGTTAACAACAGCTGTATCCTTCCTTGTATTCCTGGTAAAATACTTTGCAAATAAATAAATATTAAGCTAACATGGCCTTAATTATTAATTGGTAATTAAATCCATGTATCCCAAATACAGACACAAAAAGGGCACTATTCCCTTGTGTGAGCTAAAATGGGAAGGCTAACGGGAAAAACCTGCTCCTGAAGGTTTCCCCTTAGCGTCTCCATTGTAACACCATATTTTGGGACAGGCGTGGATTCAGCAGCCTTCACCATAATGGAGCGCTAAGTTCCTGGATACTCGCGGCAGCAATAACACGCTGCCACGACGATCATCTCCTGGAGTCCACATGGCTCCGTGGAAGGTTGAGCTGCTGGGCAACATGACCTGCACAATTGTGCAGCGATGCGGATTGATTTGCAGAGGGAGACTGGAGACTATTTATCCCCAGTCTCATTCTTCTCCCGGCAGCTAGAACCATTGAATTAGGCCACCATTCGCGACGTGGGATGAGAGGTTAGTATCTTAGTTTTTTGGGGGGGTTTCAGTTTGTTATAACGGATTCCGCAGAAGCGGTATCAGTTAGCACCAGCTTAGAGCTGTTGCTAACTTTTTAGTTACGGCAGTGGTGCGGTAATTAGTGTTAGGACTTCATAATACCTTACTAAGCTAATAGCTGATTGCGCTCCCCAAGTTAAGTATAGGGAGCTCAAAGTATAGTAAGTTTGAGGTAGAAAATGCAATCACTGATACGCTAACAGATTTTTTTATAACCCGTTAGCGTTCAGGATGTAATACGGGGGGGGGGCTTGCGTTAGAGTCACTTAACCTAGCACTAATGTTCACGTATCTGAGCGCTAGCACTAGCGTTAAGGAGGTAATAGGGCCCAAAGTGTCCTGGGGTTGAAAGAGAATTGACTATAACTCTTCCATCCCTGTCCCATTTAAGCACAAAATTAAGTTAGAGGTCTTTAAATTGATTCAGATGTTTAGTAGCTGGTTAGACAATGTTTTCAAAAATTGTGGATTCTTTAGTAGCATGAGTATAGTATAATATATATATATATATACACACAGGTATCCATAGAATTTATCAATTTAATGATGAGCACTGCTGTTGGTATTCATTCTGAAATCCATGGAACTCCATAAAGCGTCAACATGATAATTATACCCAGTTGGTATTCATGAGACTCCATGGTAAATATTACACCTCATATCACATCCCCATTTTTTATAAAGCAAAAATACTCCAGTGATTGACAAAGATGCCAATCAAGGCAATGGCCTAGATTCTCTAATGATTGTTAAGGACAAAATGGGATTCATCCATGTTGCGAGGAGAATCTCTTAAATCACTATGCATCCCATCTAATGCATGAGTTAATCTAAGCGAGAGGGTGTAACAGCCTGGAAAAAAGCCAGACTAGACAGTATAGCTCGACACTCACGGTAAGAGATCAGATGTTTGTGTGCTTGATTTTATGGCTGGGAAACCATTAGCACTTATGTTAATGTTAAGTACAGGTGTATGCTCTTACAAATATATCATTTTGAGAATTTGGCAACTTGCGTGTTGAAAAGTGCCATGTGCCTGGAGTATAGTTTGTTCGGGACGTGCGTGTCAGCTTTTCTTGCTTTGGGTTACTCATTCCATGAGCGTTTCTCAGATTTATCACAATCTTAATTGGACCTGTTCCAACATTTGGTAAAGTGTGCATTTGCTTTGCTAGGGGCCAGTACGGATTATGCACTTTGGAGCTGGTGATGTGGCCAGTTTATAATGAACTTATCATTTGTCTGCAACTTTAAAAGTTTTTTTGAGTTTTATCAAACAAGTTGGAAGCACATAGGTTTTTTCAATGCTCTCTTGTTTTGTTTCAGTAGTTCAACATGCACCTGCTGGCGATTCTGAGTTTCTATACTCAAAGTCAAGAAGATAATGAATTTGCTGGGTGGCCACAGTTCATTGTGAATTTTCTGATTATCCATCAGCGATTTTTTTTTTCTACCATGGGAACTCGCAGCCTTCGGATTTTAGAAATTTCGATGATTGATGAATGTAGGCCAATGAAATCAATTCCCAGAAACCTAGGACATCGCTTTTAGTGAAAGCAATCAAAGTAAGTGTCTGGATCACATTATGTTTTAAAAATTTTAGACTCTAATCTCCATTAGGTAATTTTGGAGTTTATGATCTTCTATGAATCTTAAGATGGTGAGACTATGCCACCTTCTTACCTCCTGTTCCAACACACTTAGGGCAGCACTCTCCTGGGGCCAGATGCTCAATTTCTCCTTTCTTGCATCTTGACATTCGACAAGATTTGGGGGCACACGTTACTTTACCATTCATACAGGTGCACACAGTGCATTCGGAGGCTGTCCACTGGGTCCCATGCTGAGCAAAAGAAAACAAAAAGAAAACAGTAAAATTACCACAGCTTGTATTTATTTACAGAAAAAAGCAGGTGTAGGCGCTCAAGATTATGTATTATATACAGTAGAATTTGTAGGAATAGGGATACAGTTTAAAATACTGATGCTCACGTTCAAATCACTAAATAACTCAACCCCTCCCTACATGTCTTCGTTACTCCACAAGCACGTCCCATCTAGACAACTCCGTTCAGTAGGTGATCTCCCCCTGTCATAGGTCTACACACGCACAGCCAACTCTCGCCTCCAAGACTTCTCAAGGGCAGCACCAGTCCTGTGGAATGACTTGCCTCGTCCTATCAAACTCTCCCCTGACCTTCAGGCCTTCAAGAAATCCCTCAAAATCCATCTCTTCAGATTTCCGTACCGCATCACTGACGCAACTCATCCCTCTGCTCACCTACTCACACTTGATTGAAGCCGCTTCTATAGCCCCACAGTTCCCAAACCACTGGCACTAATGATCCTGCTATCTAGTGCATTCCTCTTGTCTTCCTCAACCCCAATCTCTCTAGACTGTAAGCTCCTATGAGCAGGGCCCTCTACACCTCTAGTTTCCATCATATGTCCGTTTATTTGTACTTCGTTCCCTTTTGTTATTGTAAAGTGCTGCAGAAACTGTTGGCGCTATATAAATGATAACAATAATAAAAAAAAATAATGCATGTATACATGAAATTAGAATATTACTTCCATATTTGATTTTCTAATATCCTTGGTATCTGTGGTTGGCCATTTCAACGATTTGAAGAAAAAGTCCATTAAAATGTTACATGAGAGAACAAGAAATAAATAAAAAAAATATGGATAATACCTCAAAGAAAAAAATATTATTCATATGCTGCTATTATAGATTTCATAGATTACACTATGAAAGTATTTTCGAAGTTGGCAGATCTGCTCTTGCAGTCTCCTAATTTGATGCATTGCATTCTCAAAATGTGACTTTTGAAAACCTATTTTTTTTCAGTAAGTACTGTATTTTGGTATCTGTAGTAGCTGTATATATTTCTATAAAGGATTCACAACTATATCTGAATCAATCATTTTATCCTGCATGAACCATGAAATAATTTCCAGGTCCAAATTAACCTCATGCATAAAAAGGATTGCATCACTTGGCCCCCCAAAAAGTGCAAAACCTAGAAAACCTACAGGGTTATTCAAAGAGAATCGAAAAGCCACTGCACGTTCGGTGACTTTTCGTTCTCTTCAATTCGGTTCGATTTGGCGATCCCATTTTGACAACCCTGCAGCGGTTTCAGCAAGCACCACAGGGCAGGGAAAAGTCACCGCAAACCCACTGAAAACTCACTGCAAAACGAGGGCGGACGCACACGAAACCTGCAAAAACATCTGGATTAACCCGGCGTAAACTCCGGAAAAACCCGAGCAGGAGCTGATCACACGCAGCCCAGCTCCCGGACAAACCCGACACCGCAGACGAATGGAGTGAATAAATAAAAAAAAATGTTTGCTTGAAAAGTGAAACACTGTTTGCAAAGAAACTACTGAGCGAAATTGTCTGAAATTTACATATGAGGTCATCAATGAATGATAATAAAAAGGGCTGTTACAGAAAAAATAAATTTTAAAAAAAAAATCCCGAAAATGCTTAAAATATCATAAAAAAAATCTAAAGAGACGCTTTACTGCATAATATTATAATGAATGGTTTATTAGATATTGAATTAAAACGGGAATATTTTTAACATTGAAGCCTATGGGATTCGCCTGAATAAATCTGTCGCATGAAACCGCAGGGCCATTCGGCAACTGTTCACTGCTGGCTTTTGCTCTCTGAATAGCCGAAGCATTGCTTCTCTATGGATATTCACTGCCCTCGAACAGGCACTGTATGTGCAGGCAATTCCCCAGGATTTGGCTAATTGCCTGCTCTCTCGATAGCCGAATGGCCAAGAAAGGTAACCGAACGCTGAATTTCAGCGTTCGGTTCCCTTTCGACAGCCATTCGGATCTCTTTGAATAACCCTGCTAGTGATCATTCATGGTACCTCTTTGATGGATTCTGTGTAAAATTCTTTCTATCACCTTACTAGATGTTACTGTCTGTGTCTGTGTGAAAACCTTACAAGCTTTTGAATGGACCATTCCTGAACGGAGTTCAAAGAACACAAGAGGAAAGGAAGTGCTATATAACAGATTGAAACTCCAAATTTGTAAGTTGAAACATAGAGAAATTTACTTTTCCAATAATTTTCTTCTATTAAACTCATTTTGTAAAGAAAGAAAATTAACTAGAAGCCATTCACATATGTTTTCTAATTAAATGAGCATCATAAAACCCTTTAAAAAAAAACAACAACAAAATGTTATGTTTTGGATTCTCTGAGGCCAGCAAACATAATATAATAGTGAAACCACAAACAAGACATTTAACAAGCTTGTAAAGTATGATTAAATAGTATGTGATGCCACGGCCACTGCATACATAATTTGAGGAGTCCTGCATAAAGAGCAATATGGGGTGCTGATCAATGCTACGCTCAAGGGATCCATGTGATAGTTGTTTATATCACTTCCATCTGGACTTGCCAAACACAATAAAGAGACACTGATGATAATTCAGGCTTATGGAAGGGGAAAACTTGATTTAACTGACATAGCGGCATTTTATGAAAATTGCAGACACCATGTATATTGTTATAGGAGGCTTGGGAGTTCATATGTGGATAAACCATTTAAACTGAATGAAGGAGGTTGATTAATGTGACTGTCTTTTCAGAACCGGGAATGAATTAATCTTATCGCCAATTAAGGGGTTGCTGCTTTCAGTATATGAGACCTCAGAAAAAAAGTTGAAATCTTGATGGAACAGAGACCTTTTGTGGTCATGGATTACCTGCCTCGAATCTGGATCCATTGACGTCTATAGATTAAGCATCGTGAGTCCAACTTCTGCACCATTTGTGTCTCTTGCAAACTACATTATATTTAGAAATGCCTCCTGATCACACTACAGAGTCTCAATATCAAGCTCTAGGGCAGAATTATTAAATATTTTCTAGTGGTTGCCCCTGAGTAGACCATAGACTGATCAGGGGTGGATCCAGATGAAAGTTTTGGGAGGGATACTCTACCAATTTTGGCTAAGAGCTGATGTTCGGTACACAGTGACAGGCAGAGCAGGCATTGGAACGCAAGCTGTGCTCATTACAATCACTCTTTCCAGAACATTTCTGTACATTATCTTTCCTTCTGTTTATCAGGTAGCATCTGATCTACATTCTGGCACATGCTCTGCCTGTCGCCGAGAATTGAGCACCACCAGCAACAACACGCCACAGGTCCAGACACACACTGATACCCATACATAGCCATATAACTCAGAAAAAAACACATACATGGCTATAAACACACACACATACCATTTAGGGAAGTCACTGGAGGCAGGTTAAGAAACTAGGCTATTTCCAGACTTCTTAGCTGGTATCACAAACTAGTGGCAAATTTATGTCAATAAAAAGCAACTTTTTCTCTTGGTATATACTTTTTCAATTTTTTATCTTTGTACATTTAACATGGTTATGTTTGGTAGCATTGGAATGGCCAGACATTAGACTTCCCAATGCCATTTCACTTAACCATGGAGGATGTACGGAACGGAAAATACATGGGTTCAACAGTTCAAAGGTCCCCTGTATCAACTACAATGGGTTTGCAGCTCGGGGGGAGGGGGCAAATGCCCCATCTCTGGATCTGCCAGTGAGACTGATACAGAGAGAAATAGGACTATGTCAGGAGGGAGTGGGCGCAAACTCTGACAGAACGGCGCCCCAATGTTTATTTGCATTTATTTTTCTGTACATTTCATTGTCTCTGTATATAGGGTAGAGTGTTGTGTGATGTGCTGTGCTGTTGTGAAAGTGTGTATCTGTATGTTACAGTTATAAGTTGTTATAAAGATTCCACCCTCACCTCCCTCTCCACCAGAAACTGGTTTGAACTGAATGAAACAGCTAACTTCCCCAAGTCATTGCGTGTGTGTGGGGAGGAGGCTTTGGGAGGATCTGGTATAGAGTAACACAGGGGTGTGGTTTGTATATTGGTAGGTGTAACTGAAAACCTTTCGAATAAAGCATTCTGCTGTTTGAGTTCCATCTGCAAGGGCTTCTCTCACAGTTTATGTGTCGTTTACGCTGTTGGGGTACAATCAGCTCATTGTTCATTGGAAAGGGATGCCCGGTCGGAGGTTCCCGAGCTTGGGGGTACCACGATCCGGAACAGACCCAGATTATGCCTTAACCATGATGTTTGGTTAACTTTACCTCCCGATTGAGACATAATGGGAGATCTCTGTGTCTTCAAAAGTTTTGTCAGGGACCATCATTTTAGTGAGGTTAAATAGTATATTATGCAAATGAGGTTTAACCCTCTGAACACACACAGAATCCAATGAACTCTCATAAGCACATATGTACGGGCTCCACACCTCCACTAGTATACATACACATCGTCAAAGTCATTATTATTGTGAGTATTATGAAGCATTATATGTTATGTGCAATTACTTCCCCCCAAAAAAATTACACTATGAAAGTATTTTCGAAGTTGGCAGATCTGCTCTTGCAGTCTCCTAATTTGATGCATTGTATTCTCAAAATGTGACTTTTGAAAACCTAGATTTTTTTCAGCAAGTACTGTATTTTGGTATCTGTAGTAGCTGTTGTATAAATTACTATTTCAGGATTCACAACTATATCTGATAATCAATTCCTTTCACCATTCCTGACCTTTTACCCTGCACGAACCATGAAATAATTTCCAGGTCCAAGTTAACCCCATGCATAAAAAGGATTGTATCACTTGGCCCAAAAGCTGCAAATCCTAGAAAACCTAGTGATCATTCATGGAACCCCATTTGGGATACCCTTAATACATACTACCTCCCAGGTTAAATATTATTTCAACCTAGTCTATAGCTTGAAATGAAATGCAACAAAGGCCTACGGAGGTAAAACCGTTAAAAATCTAATCTCATGCATTGTGTTCTTCTGAGAAATGATAATGAATACTGGCCTTTACCTACAGCACAATTTGTGTGTTAAGTTTCCATCACAAGAGAGAAGGTTAAGTTTTCAGCCACCTTACCCTTTCATTAAATTGGATACACTTTCTCTGACAGGAGGATTAATGGTCCTTGTGCCGAGCTTTCCTAAATCTATAGAACGTAGACCTCTAGCAGCATGGGGTCTGAGGACAGGCTTCACCGGAGTGATTAGGCCCATCTCCATGACCTGAATGGCAACTGCAGCAGCCCCGTGCCAAGTTCCCAGGTTCACAGCTTCAGGGGCAAAGCGTTCATCAGACCTGAGGTCATGTGGAAATAATCACCATAACCTGCACTGACCCATACTTTATGTGTGATAAAATAAAATAATCATGCTTCACTAATCTATTTTATAACTGCTTATTAAAAATAAACAACCTATTGTTCTTTTTTTCTTTTGCAAAACTTACCAGACAAGAAATATTTATGTACACGTAAACCTCACAATATTTAATTTTAATTAATACAAATGGATTGTTAGCGTAATATGGTTAGCAAGAATTAAGTATTGGTATTTCAAGATGTAGCTACAGAATATAAAATTCATATTACATATAAATCCTATGATATTGTATGGAATAGTATAATGTTATTAATAATGCAATATACTCAATAACCTTTTTCATTACGATTAGCATAATCCTGGTTGAGGCAGATGCTAAAGGACTTTGTTTTAGATTAATAGCTGAAATCAGAACATAAACTGCAGAAGACTGTTAAAGCAATGATACCTATACCATCATGCAACACTGCAATTTATTTACAATATGAAATATTTATGTTGTTACAGAAACAAAACATTTTGGGCTTGATTACAACAATCCTGACGCTAACGTGAAAAAACCTGCGCCTGCAGGTTTCCCTGTAGCGACCCCATTTTAGTATTAGATACCGGGGCAGGCGTTTCTTCAGCACCTTGCCACAGAACAAAGTGCTAACCTCGGTGATACTCGAGGTAGAGCTTCCTCGCCGCCGCGAGTATCACCTCATGTAGTCCATGTGAATCCAAGGAGGACTGTGATTCCGGGCCGCGAGTCCTGCGCGATCTTGCTCTTGCGAGATTGCGCAGCGCGAAAGAGTAATCACAGAGGGAGACTGGGGACTATAATTTTTTTTTTAAATGAAAAGTTTTTATTGTTTTATGCAAGGAAAGTTATATTACATAACAAAGCAAAATGTGATGTGCAACAATGAGGCTTTTCTAGTAGATACAAGACATTAAGCAGTTGTTGTAATATTTGCATTCTTATCGTAAGGAAAAACACATTGAGCCTATAGATTGCAGAGGGTCATGTTTGGTAGTCATCCAACCGAATAGTGATGAAAGTTCTTATTACAAGCATCTGGTGTCTAAGGGGTGTATCAAAACAAGGAGAAGAGGTGAGAAAAAAGAAAGGAGAGGGAAAAAAAAGGGGGGCGTAGAGTTAGAGGGGGATAAGTTTGAGAGGAGGGGGTCCAGGAGGGTCAGAATAAGTATAGTGTAGGAAGGGAGCGATATTGTCATGGTGAATTGTGTTATTAAAAGCACACCTAAGAACCTCTGGCAGGGACCTTCATCTGTTAGGTAGAACATCTGTTTCCTAAATATAAATTATCATTAGAGTCTAATGCTCCGTTGTAGTAGGGTCCCCCCGGCCTCCGTTGCCCTCCTCCAGCGCCTTCCTGAACTGTGCTGAGGAGCAGTAAGTTGACCAGTGGTACCACGTCTCTGTATAGAGTTGTGCTGCTTTTGCGGGAGATAGGGCTAGTTCCTCGTTTGACCTCAGGGTTTCCATTCTGCCAATCAGTGTTTTCAGGGGGGGGGGAAAATCGAGGTTGTTTTCCAATATAAAGGAATCAAGGATCTAGCTACCAGGAGAATACGCAATAGTACCGATTTCTTCATTGTTTTCATGAAAATGGGAGTTGTGATAGTAAGAATATTTGCGGTGTAAAGTCTAGGTCCACATCTGTAGTATTGCGCATGAGATCTTGGATTCTCCTCCAGTATATTTGTATCAGAGCACATTCCCACCAGATGTGCAGATACGTGCCCATTTCAGTCGTGCATCTCCAGCAGTTTGGGGATATGGTGATATTAAATGTGGCCATAAGGGCAGGAGTGCGGTCTCCAGAAGGTCAGGAGTTTATAGGATGTTTCTTGCAACTTGGTGACCTGAGTACCTGAATGAGTAAGAGACAACGTACCAGACCATACTTCATCTGTTATGGAAGTGTTAAGGGTGCGTTCCCAGCGAGACATGTATTCCGGAGGTTCATTGACCAGGTCACGCAGAAGACCATATAGTGTGGACACGCCATGTGCTAACGGGGAGGTCCGTCGGCAAAGAGTCTCAAAGGAAGAAAGCGATCTAGTTAGAGAGTTGTTATTTGGTAAACTCCGCAAGAATGATTTAATCTGATGAAAATTGAAAAGTTCTGCAAATGGAGGGGCCGGTCGGTCAGGTGCCTCTAAAGTTACAAAGGTTCCATTCCGTATTATGTGGTGGACCCCTATGTTTGGGGAATCTGCGAGGCGAGTCGCCAACGATTGTAATATTTCAACAGGGAAATCTGGATTGTATCGCAAAGGTAGGAGGGGAGAAGGGTATGTTGATAAGGTATATTTTGTTCTAGCCTTGTGCCAGACGGCCAGCGTGTTGCCCACTGGGGAGAGTTCTCTAACAGTGTTTTTAACAGCAGACCAGGGAAGCCACGGAAGAGTCCACATAGGGCGGCCGGCTTGCGCTTCCTCCAAGTCGAGCCACTTCTGCTCAGGAGAGCCAGTCACCCAGTCAATCACTCTAGTGAGGTGCGTTGCGTAGTAATACAGGCGTGTGTCTGGGAGTGCAAGCCCCCCATTCTGTTTTGATTTGCAGAGTATGTCATGCTTGAGTCTAGGGCGAGTGGTAGGCCAAATGAAGGAAGAAAATAGAGGAATGCAGATAGGGATATGTGTGGAATAAGTATAACAGGCGGGGCAGGAGATTCATTTTAATAACGCTGATGCGTCCCATCCAGGATAAATATTTTGGGGACCATCTTGCAATATCCGTTTTGAAGACCTCAAGAAGTGGTGTAAAATTTTATGTAAATAGCTTTGCGATATCTGGTGAAAGACGGATGCCTAGATATACGAGTGACGAGGAGCACCAGCGAAATGCATATTGCGTGCTCATTACGCGTCGCCACTGCTTTTGTGGTGAGATTGCCAGGATTTCTGATTTCGAGTCATTTATTTTAAAGCCTGATATCAAGCCGTATTCATGAAGCTCCTTAACCACTTCCGGCATAGACCCTTCTGGGTCGGGTTAAGATGAACATTAAGTCATCCGCATATGCGGAGACCTTATGTTCGGCATGTGCACCTTGTATCCCTGTAATGCCCACGTTTTGTCGTATTGAGGACAGCAGTGGTTCCAGACTAAGTGCGAACAAAAGTGGTGAGAGCGGGCAGCCCTGACGCGTGCCGATATGTATTTGAAATGTGGGCGTGAGTGCTCCGTTTATTCTGACTCTAGCCGTCGGCGTCGAGTACAGCGTCGTAATCCAGCTGATGTGATATGTTCAAGTTCTAGCACCCTAATCGTTTCTAGAAGTGTTTTGTGTTCTAGAGTGTGCAATGTTTTCCTAGCCGTACCCTTGCTAATAAAGAAGCCACGTATGACCGCCTTATGTGCCTCCCAAAGTGCTGAGATAGGTGTGTCAGATGTAGAATTTTCCGCAAAGAATTGTTCCAGTGTCGTGTGAAGTTCCTCACCAATGAGAGGGTCATCTAGCATTGAGACGTTTAGTCGCCATTGACGTTTGCGGGGGAAAAATAGCTGCGATTGTAGTGCCAATTTAATGGGTGCGTGGTCCGACCATGTTGTGGCCAAAATTTCTGCTGAGCTTGATAAGTTGAGGTTACTATAATGCATAAAGAAGTAGTCTATTCTCGAATAAGAGCAGTGTACTTGTGAGTAGTATGTGTAATCACGATCCACAGGGTGAAGTGCCTGCCAGACATCCACCAGCCTATTTTCATGTAGTGTGCGTCGGATTGTGCGCAAGACATGAGAGGGTGTGGCTGAGGTACCCGCAGAGGAGTCAACCAGTGGATCAAGCATCACATTAAAGTCCCCAGCAAGGATTGTAATCCCCTGCTGGAAAGTTTCCAGCGAGCGCAGTATTCGTGATAGACAGGTATGTTGTTTTTTATTAGGCAGGTATATAGATACGAAGGTATAAACTGTGTCAAGGATGGATCCACTGACAAATATGTATCTACCACCTTCATCAATCATCGTGGTGTCCAGTACGAAAGGGATATCTTTAGAGATTAAAATTGCAACTCCCATAGACTTACTTTGGGAGTAGTTACTGAAAAATCCTATGGGATAGAATGCGTCCCGCAAGGTCGGGGCTGACCCTGATCTAAAATGGGTCTCCTGGAGGAAGGCAACGGACGCACGTGAGGCCCTTAACCCTTTCGCTGCTGAGGCTTTTCCCGCCCCTGTGCTGAGGTCATTTTTTACCTGTTTTGCGCATCATGTTTAAACGTGTTTTGAAGGCTTATTTTAGTATATGACATCGACATATTATATATTGTTCTTTCCGTCAGACTCGGTAGATTCATAATATGTCATTATTATATGTATACGTTATGTCATGTTTGTATATTATAACAAAAAATGCAATAAAATATGTATTTTCAATAATTTACAGCGTGTAAAGTGTTTTTTTCCACATTTTAACATGCGAGCAATTGCGGTTATATTTTGTATGGGGTGCGCTTGTTAAAAAAATTAGAGATGGGGTCTCGTTACATTTTTTTTTGGGGAAAATGACACCATTTTTAACAAACGCACCGCATACAAAAATCGTTAATGCAGCATCATTGTTCACATTATAATTGAAATGGGAACAATATTGCTGCATTAACAAAACAAAAAAAAAAAAAAAAAAGTGTTTATTTTTTTTTTTTTATTTTTTTTTTTTAATTTTTTTTTATTTTTATTTTTCTTTTTTTTTTTTTTTTACAATTTTTTTACTTTCATGTTTGGTATCGTTGGAACGGCCATGCTCTGGCCGATCCAACGATATCAAAATTTAACCCCTAACTGCCACGGATCGGGAGATAGGGAGTTCATTGGAACTCCCTATCTCCACACTTCGTGGCAGTTAGGGGTTAATGCTAGGACTGGCGTCATCGTGCTGTGCACGATGACGCCAGTCCTCTGGGGGAGTTCCCGGAAGCTTGGCCGACATCCAAGATGTCGGCCAGCTCCCGGGAAGGATCGCAAATCGGCGCTTTTCAGCGCCGATTTGCGATCCAGCTCCCCAGGGGTTAATGCCAGGCATCATTTGGAAGGGCAGGCTGTGCCCTTCCAAATGATGCCTGGGTTAAGCCCCTGTGAGCCGCCGATCGGGAGGGAGAGAGGTCCGAAGGACCTCCCCCCCCTCCCTTTCAGGCGCCTCCTCCGCACATGCGGGGGGGGCGCCTGAATTATGTGTCATCGCGGGGCGCGATGACACATAATAATGGCGGCCACTGCTCCGGATGCCGGGCTGACATCCAGGATGTCAGCCCGCACCGGAGGGGCCAGCGATCGGCCGGAACCCGGCCGAACGCTGACCCCAATGCGAGGACGCGCTCAGCGCGTCCTCCGCATACCAGCGGGAATGCTGAGGACGCGCTGAGCGCGTCCTTAGCATTCAAGTGGTTAAGTCACGTAATAGACGAGATCGTTTTTCGGGAATGTTGAGGCCTCGAACATTATGGGTTTGTAGATGTAATTCGCAAGGAGCATATGGCGTTTTCATATGGGGCATGTCGGTAGCGGAGCGCAAGAAGTACTTTTAAAGAAACTGGGTTCAATGAGTGAGTGTATCAGTATCAATTCCAGTGGAAAAAAAATACTGAGGTAGTGGTAGAGAAGGAAGCGTAGGGGATTAAAAGGGGAGGATGGAGAGGAGAAAAAGAGAAAAGAAAAAAAAAAAAAAAGAGAATCGGAAGAATAAGGAGGTGTTAAGTACACCAATCTGGGTGTCACCCGCC
Organism: Leptobrachium leishanense; assembly: GCA_009667805.1. Taxonomy (NCBI): domain Eukaryota; kingdom Metazoa; phylum Chordata; class Amphibia; order Anura; family Megophryidae; genus Leptobrachium; species Leptobrachium leishanense. Next base: position 325,184,406 of record CM019063.1, on the reverse strand, counting down.
ACCACAATGCCATAGGCCAGGTGGGAAGACTCTCGATCGGGGGTAAATGCACTATACCTTGCGTGGTACTAGTAAAAGTAAGGTACCAGTAAAGTTAGAGTGGAGCTCTCAGGTAAAAGGCCCGAATTCCGCCATCACTGACTGGATATGTTGTAGGGTAAAAACCGTGGTAGGCAGGTGAATGTAATAACAGGAGTAGGAGGGGCGTATATCAGGAACGAGACTGTGCATCCCTTTAGAGGGACCAAGATCCATTTATATTATGCATTTGTAAGCAGTTGGAGAGACATGGGTAAATAAGTTGTTGTAACCTTAACCACACCAAGGTACGTTATGTGATAACGAAACAGTGATAGAAGCAGATAACTCTTAATACGTTACGTAGCTTACCATCCTAGAGAAGGTAAGGCCCCTTAGAGGGGTACCGCATGTATAGACCAGCTTTGGTAACAATCTTATAACAGTTATAATAACCCTTATTAAAAACTTAAAGGTAGAATCGTATAAAGCGCCAACAGTGCGTAAACATCAAACAGTTGAGAAACCATTGCCCTCCCCCCGCCCAAGCGACCGTCCCACCCCCTCCCACCCTCCCTTTCTAATCCGCTGTACCTCCCATATCACTTATCAATGAGGTCGTTAGTCTAGTGCTCTAGTCTGGAGCCAGCTGCGCACTGCCACTCCCCATTTTAGTTAAGCTACTGTGTTGAGATATAAGGCGCATGAGAATATCTTGAACCCCAGTGCGAGACAGTGGCAGTTAGGAAGCTATAATACAGGGTAACAGGCTCATGCAGCGTCCGATCATCTTTGACTACTAGTAAGAAACAGTTGAAGCATGTGACAAGTCACGTCCAGCAGAAAGGGGAATAGTACTGACTTCCGCGTGGCATCAGCAGTTGGTAATCAGTGGGCAGATGGGGATGAAGTCTCCAGGTGGTCGATGTCTATCACCCATACATGGTTGGTCTAGAGGTCCCGGATGTGTTCCTTAGGTGCGAGTCCGAGTAGTCGAAGGACAGTCTAACAGCATCATACCAAACCAAAGGCTGTTGTAATTAGAAACAACTCGAAAAAGCGTATGGATGAAAGCAAAATTATATGGTAAAGCCATAAAGTTCAGGTGGGTAGAATGCGAATCATACTGTTACAATAAGTCTTTTAAGAGATTCCCCCCCGCCTCTTTAGAACTAACTCACCCTCCGCATCTCTCTCCCCACTGACATACAAGCGAGTGAGGAAAGGTGAAAACTAGAGTCGTCTCTAGACGCGTAGTCATTATAACGACACCATGTAGTTGTGTGGGGTGGGAAGTGGGTGATGATGAGCCACGAGCTGAAAAGCACTATCGTTCCCCATCTTACTGCCAGCTTTTGATCCATAAATCAAATAGTTGTAGTTATAAAATCTTATATAATCTAAGCATCTGGCGCCGTATTAGGGGGAGCTAGAATCCTTCCGGGGTGGTAGTCCGCCGTTGTCTATACATGTGTAAATGCAGTCGTTGTAGTTTATGCACCAGCCATCCAGATAAGAAGGCAGATTCCTGTAGTGCTGGTCAACTTGCTGACTATTCCAGTCATTCTTATGCGGGAACGGGGTCTGAGTTCGCAGAGTGTGGTGCCTTATCGTGTCGGCCGTCACGAGGTGGTCTTTGTGGACGGGGTGAACCTGTCTGGTGTGTTGGCAGTGAGGTCGTAATGGGCGAATATTCCCAGTCCACGATCTCAGTCTGTGGGAGATGCAACTCTGACAGGAACAAGTCCACGTCCTTAGGTGTGCGAATCGTGTGAAGCTGGTTATTCCGACGTACTTGCAATGAGAACGGGAACCCCCATCTGTAGGGGATGTCTGCCTCCCTCAGAAGTTGCATGACCGGTCGTAGACAGCTACGTGCGAACAGGGTATGCGGGGAGAGATCTTGGAACAGCTCGAAGTTCTCATTGGCAAAACGCCACTTTCGACGTGCACGTGCCCTTAACATTATCGCCTCCTTTATCGTGAAATCCGAAAGATGGCAAATTATATCACAAGGGGGGCCAGAGTCAGCCACAGCTCTGGGACGCAGCGCCCTGTGCACCCTATCTATCACGGTGTGATTCAGGGGGGGCATCCCAAGATATGAGTAAACGCTCCCATAAGGAAGTCCTTTAGCTCCGTGACACCTTCGTGGACTCCCCTCACTTTTATATTATGTCACCGCGATCTATTTTCCAAATATTCGATGCGGCGAGTCATGTCCGAGAGTCGTTGGTCCACTAGCGTGTTTGGGTCATGTGGGCAGTTCTGGTGTGCCACGGCCGTTTCTTCTAAGCGCGCCACCCTCGCATCAATGGCCGAGATATCAGCCCTAACTGCCGTTATTTCTTGTCCAAACGTTATTTGTATTTGGTCAAGCATGTGCTTAAGGTTCGTTCTCGTGGGGAGTTCGGCGCGCGTGGGCAGGTCAGCTATAAGCATCTCCAGTCTTTGCATCGCTAACTGACCTCCTTGTGAAGAGGATTCCAGCGGCACGGGAACGGCCGCCATCTTGGCTGGGGATTGAGCTGCAGGCCGCGATTGTGAGGAGCCAAAATAAGCCATTATAGGGCTTGCTGGTGTCCCTCCTGGGGTACAGGTGGGTCTCCCGGGTGTCCTGCGTGTAGAGGAGCGTACCATATCCACTAGCTGATGTGGTAAGGCGAAAGATTCAGTGGCGGTATCGGGAGCTCTCACACTACACGTCCATCTCTGTAGCTGGTCAGGCCACACCCCGACTGGGGACTATTTGTCCCCAGTCTCACTCTGCTCCCAGTGGCAAGAAGCAACGGATCAGGATGATAGTTGAGTATCAGATTTATTGAGGGGGTTTTTATGTATTGCTAAACGGTTCTGCAAAAGTGAATCAGTTAGCACCAGTCTTTAGGAATCTGTAAAAATTTGTTTAGCCTATAGGTGAGGTAATTAGCACTAGGATTTTCTAATACCTTACTTACCCTAACACTAACTAGTGACTTCACTCCCCATGTTAAGATAAGGATGCGCAAAGTACAGTAAGCTCTGGAAGCTAGCGCAATCCTTCAACGGGTTTAGCGTTAGGAATGTAATATGGGGTGCATGCGTTAACGTCACAAATCCTGACGTTAACGCTTGCATATCGTAATGACACAGTTAGCGTTCAGTATGTAATCTAGCCCATTGTATGTATTACAATTAAAAAAACATTTTTGTGCTCATAGTTGAACCGACATTCTTCTATACAAACATTTTATTATATCTAATAACAGATGATGATGTTAAAAAGGGAAATACCTGCAGAATGTCACACCCTCAATCATTTTTGACACAACATGGATGTCGGTAACAGAGTTAATAATGTGTGTTTTAGCGAATTGACTGGAAGGAGCCAGGGTCTGTTCATTAAACAGCAACAGATATACATGTGAACATCAGAGTGGCAAATTTCCTCAAATTCTCAATACTGTAGTACTCTATCGACTCACGTTTTACAATTGTTTTCATGCTTGAACATAATGCCCTATTAAATTCATTTGGTTTGGTTTCATTTTTGCTTGAATGTTGTAAATTTTTACAGTGATGGCTATAGCAAATACTATATAAGGGGTAACGCAAGCGGTCAAAAAGAAAAAATAATATATTTTCTTAGATGGATCGATCAAGGGTGAAATTAGGCTTGTTGCTGCACCACCATATGCAAAATATATACAGTATTTTCTGGTGTATAAGACTACTTTTTATACTTAAAAACATCCCCCAAAAATTGGGGGTCGTCTTATACACGGGATATACAATACAATATGATGAGTATAGCCCAAAACCTATTTTTTAACTGGAAAATTAGGTCCAAGCTGTCGGCCACCTCCGGGTTTGAATCACGATCCAGCAGTGAAACGGTCAATGCTATGCACCGCTGAAAAGGGGAGACTCTCCCCTTTCCAGCAGTGCAAATTGTTTCTCGATAGAGCCACCCTCCCCTTCCTGAATTTTGCAGGAGGCGCCGGGGGGGCACCTGCCGAAGACATTATCATGCATCGTGATGATATCATCGCGCCGGTTGGGCCCTCTGAAAAGGCGGGGCAGGCTTCCAGCCTGCCATTCTGCAGCGGGAGCCCAGCGAGGAAGGTAAGTATCGGGCGGGAGGGAGGTTAGGGGACCCTGACGAACCATGTACGTCCATGGGTCTAAGGGAGACCCGTGGCCGTGACGTACATGGTACATCCACAGTCCCTAAGGGGTTAAAGGAGGTCATAGCGCTGTGCCCAGATCGCTTTCAAATCACTAACGGGTTAAAAAAATCTTAGTGCTCATTAATTTGCAATTTGTAGCGTGAGTTTACTGTACTTTGCGCTCTCAATACTTAACATGGGGAGCGAATGCTAATTTTTCCCCTTAGCATTCTGGTTTTAGCTCAGGGCAACACGATAGTGCCCCATGTCGTTCTCCATCTCTCGCTCTTACTACGTATTTTCACCATCTACTCCTGTGTCATTTAGGCAACTGTTTCTCCGTTTGTCTTTCCTATCATTTCTCCCCCTCTTTTTCCATATTCCCTAACTAAGCAGTATTGTTGCCCTCCCCATCTCCCCTCATACAATATTTTCTCACCCATTTTCTTCATCATACTGATGTTTCTATCCTCATTTCCCTTCATTCCTATTTCTTCCTTCACATCGAAATATGTCTCAAGTCCCTTTTATCCTTACATCACACCTGGCTCTCCTTTGTTTCTTGTGCTCCATGTTGTATCTTTTGCCATTTCCCTGCCCCCTATTTATTTTTTTACAGTTCGGGACCAAGGGTAGTGCTACATACGCATATAGGAGTGTATAGTATGTAGTGCAACAGACACTGCAGTTGCATTCAAATACCTAATATGGATTCATTACAGCTATTCAAACAATATTTAAACTAACGACAATCAGCAACATCCAGAAAATAATACAAATAATAAGTTATTCTTTTTTCATAAGTATACAATCTAGTGGCTAAATCGGTTATTTTTTGTATTATATTGACATAAAAAGGAAGACAGGGTGTTAAAGTGATCCATACATAACATACGGTATTATACCAACCACTGCAATAGTACTTTTGCGGACACCATAACTCACTTTCTAAAGTAATATATTTTATGAAGTAAGAGAAAGTGTTGTGTCAGCAGATATGTTGAATTAGTTTGTTAGAAAAAATTGTGCATGTAGTTGAAGCAATTTGGGGAAAATGACGGAAACACAAAACAGGGAGAGAAATAGGTGGGCCAAGAAAAAAGAATAATTAGAAAACTGTATGGAAATATAATGAACAAGGCTTTCAAGTAATTAATCTGTCAGCATTTTCTACTGCTGAAGAATATGTAAATATTCAAGACTACAGTCCAGGGCAATCATCATTTTCCATCACTGCTGTATCTACACAATGAGTAAATGAAGGTAGAGGGATTGAGTTCACATTGCACAGACAGAGGAAGAGAAATGACAGAAGTTAACAAATGCAACATACAGAGCAGTCAGTCACAAAATAATTTTTTTTATTTTTTTTTCCCAAAGAGCTACTAAGAATCATGAGGCAATTTGGTATTAAATAGTTAAGGGACAATTGAACAATGCAAAAATATCCCTTTAGTTCATTGTATTTCTAAGATTTTAATAACATTCCCTACTTAAAAAGTGGGAAGGTTTACACTACTGAATTAGCACAAGTTAAGTTGTTTCTTTGGAATTTTTTGCCATTCATCCAGTAGAGCATTGGTGAGATCAGGCGCTGATGTTAGATGAGAAGGCTTGGCTTGCTATCTCAGTTTACCTGTTTATCGCAAACGTGTTTTATGGTTTTAAGGTCAGGGCTCTGTGTGGGTCAAGTTCTTCCACCACCACAGTAAACTCATCCAACCATGTCTTTATGGAACTTGTTTTGTGCACAGTCATGCTGGAACAAAAAAAGAGACGTCCCCAAACTGTTCTCCACAAAGTTGGAAAGATAGCATTGTCCAAAATGTCTTCGTATATTGAAGCATTAAGAGTTCTCTTCACTGGAAGTAAGGGGCCTAGTCAAACCTCTGAAAACCAGCCCCATTCCATTATAACTGCTTCGCCAAACTTTACAGATGATACAAAATTACTTGATATATATAACGTTCTCCTGGCATCTACCAAACCCAATCTCACCCATGACGCTGCCAAACAAAAGAGTAATTTGTCACGCCATAGAACACATTTCCAATGCTCCAGAGTCCAGTGGTGGCTCGCTTTATACCACTTCATCTGGTGTGTGGCATTGTACATAGTGATGGAAGCCTTGCATGCAGCTTCTTCGCCACAGAAACTCATTCCATGAAGCTCCCTCTGCACACTTTTTGTGCTGATATTAATGCCAGTGGAAGTTTAGAACGCTTCAGCTACAGAATTAGAGGACTGGCGACTTTTATGGGCCATGCACCTCAGCGCTCGTTAACCCCGCTCTGTGACTTTACATAGTCATACGCTTTGTATCAAAATTGCTGCTGTTCCTAAATATGTCTACTTTCCAACAATACCACTTACAGGTAACTGACTAACCGTGGAATATCTAGTAGGGGTGAAATTTCCAAACTGACTTTTGCATAGGTGGCATCCTATGCCACTACCACGGTTGACGTGGTTGGATTCCCTGAGCACTTCAGAGCGACCCGTTTTTTCACAAATGTTTGTAAATGCAGACTGCATGGTTAGGTGCATTATGGGTCTGCTTGAAATACCAGAATTCAGCCATTAAGAAATGTGTCCCAATACGTTTGTCCATATAGTTTGTATTAGCTTGATTTTGAGGGATAAAATACTTTTCTTGTTACTAGAGGCACGTGGTGTGATTACGGTAGAAATGCTATTACAGAGAAAAAGCAAAAACAGTTGCTCACATCTTTGACAATCCTTATGTGCTCCCGGTGCCAAAATAACACTAACACACTAATTTGTCATGCCTTATCTTTTCTATGCATTGCAGCTGCCTGAGGCAATAATGTATAATGCAGAGCTCCTGCTATTACAACTGCTTATTCTCTTCACAATAATTCATCCTGAACAAATAACAAATTGTTAACAGATGTTGGATTCTTCTAACATATCAATATACTAGTTTTACACGTAGAAAAAAATAAAAACGACAAACACATGTTTTGACAATGTTATATATGGTTAAAGGTTTTTACAAGTCAGGCAAAGAAGAATAGAGGATAGCATCCAAACATCTGTATACCAGCATGTGACAGAATGGCCGTCACTTATAGTTAAATACAGTTAAATCGTTGTTTATTTTGTTTATCCCATTTTTATCTCATGCCTATGTTTATTGTGGTTCCTTGATGTACCTTTCTCACACCGGAACTGTGTTTTGCCTGCCCGGCGCACACACTCCGAGCCGCTGCCAGCCATGACTCGAGCCCTTCAGTCCCTGTGTCCTCCACCAGAGCGCTTTTAAGGCAGGGGGTCCCTACAAACAGGAGCCTGCTGTGGAGTGAGTCCTGAGTGGGAGCGCTAATGGGAATACCACCAACCGACATAGTCTCCTCTTCCAGCACAGAGCGTGGCCACTCACAGAGATTCCCACCTGGGTACAGGACACCAGCCGCCGGACTTCCACCACTCGGCACCCCCATGGATAGATCAGGGCGCTTCTTTGCAAGGAGTAGCCCGGGGACCAGATCTATGCATCAGTACCCAGGCTGTGGCGCCGCTCCACCAGGATCACCCCCAAATCACACTAAAAACAGAGATCAGGCTTATAGGCTGCATAAGGGATGCGGAGCCGGAGCCTCCGACGAACAGTGCAGAAAGTGAACTCGCTCTAGGGGCACTGGCACATTCCTGAGACTGGGAATGTCTGAAGGTGGGCCAGACAGTGTGGCACCAAAAACAGGATTATGGCTAGAGGCAGTGGCAAAACTGGTGCCGGGATGTCTGAAGGCGGGCAGGGGAAAGAACAACTGGAACCATTCCAAATAAATGTACCCAGTGTGTCCGTCAATTAAAACTTCATTCTGCTTACCCTACAATACATCTCGACCAGTATGTAGGAGAAAGATCTATGCTTACTGGAACAAATTAACGGGGCTCTGCTACTGCTGACCGCTACACTCTTCAGAGAATCCCTGCAGCCGGATTGCTGCCACGGCTCTCTCTCAGGCAAACTCGGCAAGGAAGGAGGATTGACTCCTCACGAGTAGTGGCATCCGTCATACAGCAGACACCAGTATTAACTTACTGCCTGCTTGTTAAATGGACACTCTAGTCACTGTGACCACTCAATAATTACTAGCAACCATGACCACACTTCCAGGGCAGACCAACCTTCAAGGGCTGATTCAGTTCTCTAAATGCAGGGGATTACTCTTGCCCAGAACCTGAGCACTGTTGCTGCAGTAGCTGTCACACACTCATGGCAACTACAGCCGTGGCACAGAAGGTCCCTGCGGCACACATGAGAAGCTGCCGATCACTTTTCAGGTTTATAAGATACTGTACATACTTGTACACACTGCACATTACAGAGCCCCACAGCAATAAAACTCATAGTAACGTGTGGTGTGTATGAGCGAATCTCAGAGCTCCACAGCAATAAAACTCACAGTAATGTGTGGTGTGTATGAAAGTATCACAGAGCCCCACAGCAATAAAACTCACAGTAATGTATGGTATGTGTGAGAGTATCACAGAGCTCCATAGCAATAAAACTCTTATTTATTTATTAAACTAATGTTATATCAAAATGCAGTATTTTATTAAAATATATTTAGTTTAAATAATTATAAATCAATATAAAAATATATTCTTAAAATAATTATATATGAAAATTTATTTAAATATGGTAAAATATATATGAAATAGTGCAGCAGCATTGTTAATTTTATAAGGGGGAAAAAAAACAATGCCGCTGCTTTTAGAACAAAAAAATAAATCTGTTTTTTATGTTTTACACATTGCATAGTGGTATTACAGTATCTCACATTTTTGTAAATATTTTATTATATCTTTTCATGTGACAACACTCAAGAAGTTACACTTTGCTACAATGCAAAGAAGTGAGTGTACAGCATGTATAGCAGTGTAAAGTTGCTGTCCCCTCAAAATAACTCAACACACAGCCATTAATAGAACGAAGGCCACACAACACCTCAAAGTGATATAAGCCAAATGGCAAAGTTCTTACACTTCCCTGGAGAAGTAATTGTTTGTAGGAAATAGTTCTAATGAAGACCTGTGGTTGTAATTTTTCAAGAGCTTTCTGGCTCTATCATGCGCACTCTTCAAGCTGTTAAAAGCGGATCCGACAACCAGAGATGATGACGCCTCGTCGACCTCTTGGATGATCTTTCTCTTTTAGAATCTCAAACAAAGAGAGAAGAGCTCACATGGCATAATATTGTAACTATAATATAAGTTACAAAGGAGCAACCAGGGGTGAAATGTTACTCACCCTATAATGAGCTACACCGAGCTCAAGGGGTCCAGCATATGTAGATTGTTCACGGCACAATATCTAAAAGCCGAACACCATAGCAAAAAATGGTAGCAAAATTCCAAAATGTTGGAAATAAAATATATTTATTATATAAAATGAAATAAAAAGAGCCAGACGCGTTTCGCGCATCAAGCGCTTCCTCAGTGGCAATAAACAAAAAGAAAAAAGAAGGTTACATCAGTAATCAACATATGTGTATATATATACCCCTCTTAAACCTAATTAGGGTAATAACAGGTGTTAAGCGGACGTTAATTTTCGCGCCAAAATTAAACCAGCGTTTTTTACCATAGAGGCTACCACTTCCGGTTTGTCCCGCACGCCATGATACATAGCGGGCGGGTTACATTTCCGGGTTAGTACTTAGCCTCCACTTTCGGTTCCTCTTCAGCAGAGAGGACAGCCGGATATTACTTCCGGAACAGGACTCTGTGTAACGAAGATCTTCCTCCGGGTCCTACGCGCATGCGCAGAAATCCTCACTTCATTCTGGGTCCCATGCGCATGCGTGGATATTTTCTTCCGATAAAATTTTACTGTCCATAATTCTCGATAGTCCGGATGAGTTACCATCCCTTCCTGGCGCTCACCCCTGAAAATGCTTACATCGTGGCCCCGGCAAAGCAAAAATAAATAAGTGGCAATGGAGGGAAACAAACAGAAAAAATATATGAATAAAAATAGGCAATATTATTGCACAATGTCCATCTTAATGATCAAAACCTCTAAGGGTCATATATTACAGATGCCAAGATAATGCACGTGATATATTTAGAACCATGATGGCCTGATCACTTATGTGTGGTATTACTGTACTATTAAAAATGTTAAAATATTGTAGAAAGAAAAAATTACCATTAATACATGACCTAAACTAGTAGGATAATGGGCTCATAAAAAGTGACAAATTTCAAAGTCCTTATTCAGGCCCCTTGGTATTAAGGTATCAAATAAAAAGATAAGCCGCATCTCTTCCTGATTGATCTTTTTTAAGAAATCCTCTCCTCTCCAATCTCTTTCGACTTTACGTAAAGCAAAAAAGACTAGGCCTACAGGGGAGCTATTATGCACAGCGGAAAAATGAGAGGATACAGTATGCTTATCAAATCCACGTAGGATATTCCGAATATGCTCTAAAACCCTTACATAGAGGGGTCTAGTTGTCCGACCAATGTAAATTTTGCCACAAGGACAAACAAGGGCATAGACAACATTAGTCGAATGGCACGAGATTACCTTTTTGATTTTAAACGTATCATTAACACCAAAAGCCGGGCAGAATTTTCTTTTCAATTTTAATCTCTTACAAGCGGAACATAAGCCGCATCGATAAAAACCTTCTTTTATTGTAATTGTTTTGAAGTCACTTTTCATTTGATGAACATGGCTCCTAACAATTTGTTGCTTTATTGTCCGTGCTCCTCTATTGACAATCTTTGGATTATCATCCAAAATGTCCTGGAGCACCGGATCTTTCTTTAAGATATGCCAATATTTACGTATTGAGTAATTAATAGCACGTGTCTGACTATTAAAATTGTAGATAAAAGGGAGGGAGAAATTCTCCTTCTCCTCGCGTTTCCTATATTGGATAAGGGCCCCCCTATCCTTACCCTGGATGTCCTTCATAACCTCTAACAGATTTTTCTCTTTATATCCCTTTTTCTTAAAATCACCAATTAGCTTATTTGCTTGAAGATCAAAGACTTTCCTCTCTGTGCAATTTCTTCTTAATCTGGTGAGTTGACTTTTGGGAACGCTTTTAAGCCACGCCGAAGCGTGGCAGCTTGTAGATTCTATATAATTATTAGTATCCACAGGTTTGAAGTATGTTTTGGACTTGACCCTCCCCCCCTCAATGTAGAGAGTCAAGTCCAAAAAATTGATAGTCTGCTTACTATACTGCAAATCTAATTTTATGCCCCAGTCATTTTGATTCAATAGACCGTGGAATCCTTTAAGACTTTCCTCATCGCCTTTCCAAATAAACAGAAGGTCATCTATATATCTTTTGTAGAGGACCAAGTTCTGCGCCCAGCCACACAAAACCCCCGACCACTGGGATTCCCAGTGGGCCATAAAGAGGTTAGCGTAGCTGGGCGCAAAACGAGTACCCATAGCGGTCCCCGTACATTGTAGGTAGAACTGGTTGTTAAAAGAAAAATAGTTATTATGGAGGATAAAATCAATACCCTCCAAAATAAATTCTACCTGTTCCAAAGGATAGACTTGATGTAAATTTAAATGGTGGCGTACTGCCTCACAGCCCCTATCATGCGATATTATACTGTACAGGGATTGTACATCGCACGTGACGAAAATGAAATCGGGTTCCCATTCAAAATTTTCCAATATTTGTAACAAACTCATCGTATCTTTTAGATACGATGGAACCAATTTGACCAAGGGTTGCAGGAGAATATCTAAATATTGCGATAAGTGGCTCGTAACAGACTGTATGCCCGATATTATGGGTCTCCCTGGCGGATGAAGTGGGTCTTTATGAATCTTCGGGAGAAGATAAAAAACAGGAATCTTAGGAAATAAAGGATTAAGATATTTTAATTCCTGTTGGTCCAGAATACCCGCCTCATTTCCCTTAACAAGTAGATTGGACAATCCTATTTTAATGTTTTAAAACTAAGTACGGATGAGATCCATTTTGAGGAATTATCGCAAGAACTGAAGATTAATTTGGATAAAATAACCAAGGATGTTATAGAAGGGAAAAAAAAGAAATACATAAGGGATATAGAGGATTATAAAAATGATAAGATTAAACAGAAATATACCTTTGTCCCAAAATCAGGTTTGAGGAGTATCAATACCAATACCCTACCCGACGAAATGATCAGTCGGGAGACTATCGGTATAATCCCTCACATAATAACAAAAAAATTCCCTTCACACGTAGCGTGAATAGGAGGTTTAAGAGCTCCACTCCTAAAGGGAATCCGAACTTTATTCCTATTCATAGTCGGGCTCAGGTTAGGTTCTCGGAGAGAGTGGGGGAAAAACTAGTTCCTAAAATGATCCCCGCATCTGGGGGGATTTTATTTGGATGTCCTTCAGAACCAATTCAGGTTATACCCGCCTCATTTCCCTTAACAAGTAGATTGGACAATCCTATTTTAATGTTTTGAGTGGGATTGGAAGGCAGCAGACGATAAGTGGTAGTGTCATTAAGCTGCCTAAAAGCCTCCTGATCGTACAATACTTTATCCATAATGACTATCCCACCCCCTTTATCAGCGGATTTTATAATAATGGTGGAATCATTCTTTAGATTAAGTAGTGCATCTCTCTCATTCTTAGTCAAATTTGGTTGTAGTTTTTCTGAATGAATTTTATTAATATCGGCCATAACCATAAATTCGAAGATCCTCATCTCTTCCGAGATCATATTACGAGGAAAAAACGAGGAACCTTCCTTAAGCCCTGAATGAGTGAACTTTGAGGTAGATACTTTTCCCTCAATAGGATTCTTTAAAAAGAACTTTTTCAGGCATAACTTCCTCTGAAATTTTTTTAGATCTACAAAAACACCAAATTTGTCAACCTTCGCACTTGGTGCGAACTTTAATCCCTTATTAAGGGCTTTGATTTCATATTCATTAAGAATTCGACTGCTAAGGTTAAATATACCATTTGTATTAATAGAGACCTCTCGTTTTGATGCTTTAATACGTCCTTTCATTTCTTTTCTTTCTTTCTGTGACCTTCCTCCCCTGGTGCCCCGTTTACTTTTTCCCATCCCCTTTTGCGGGGAATAGCACCTGGTTGATTTATAATTTTTACGACCGGTTCTAGGGGCATGTTGGTGAGTTTTAGTTGTTTTGTGGCCATCGGGCGTGACTTTAAAAAAGGTTCCTTAATAGGTTTATGTGGTAACGTATTTGTACCATTCGAGGAAGTTCTTAATAAAGGCTTGCCTTTATTCCAAGGGGATTTCCAAGCATAATCGGAGGGGCTCACCGCTGATCCAAAGCTATCCTCCAAAGTGTTCAAGATCGGATTAGTCATTAGGGTACAGATATTTGGATTATCTTTTTTTCCCATTGAAACCTTTTGTGGTTCCTTTGGTGACGGGAGAGAATCACGAATAGACTCATCATTATGAAGGCTCGAGAGATCAACAGAAAAATCTTCATTCGAGTCTTTACTCTTAGGAGAGTGAAGAGTTGGATAGTCTATCTGGATACAACTATCCATATCCAGGCCACATGGAATGTCCACTCTCTTATTTTTGTTGTAATTATTTTCATATTTTTTATTATTAGAAATTGGTTCACTAACCTGAATTGGTTCTGAAGGACATCCAAATAAAATCCCCCCAGATGCGGGGATCATTTTAGGAACTAGTTTTTCCCCCACTCTCTCCGAGAACCTAACCTGAGCCCGACTATGAATAGGAATAAAGTTCGGATTCCCTTTAGGAGTGGAGCTCTTAAACCTCCTATTCACGCTACGTGTGAAGGGAATTTTTTTGTTATTATGTGAGGGATTATACCGATAGTCTCCCGACTGATCATTTCGTCGGGTAGGGTATTGGTATTGATACTCCCTCAAACCTGATTTTGGGACAAAGGTATATTTCTGTTTAATCTTATCATTTTTATAATCCTCTATATCCCTTATGTATTTCTTTTTTTTCCCTTCTATAACATCCTTGGTTATTTTATCCAAATTAATCTTCAGTTCTTGCGATAATTCCTCAAAATGGATCTCATCCGTACTTAGTTTTAAAACATTAAAATAGGATTGTCCAATCTACTTGTTAAGGGAAATGAGGCGGGTATTCTGGACCAACAGGAATTAAAATATCTTAATCCTTTATTTCCTAAGATTCCTGTTTTTTATCTTCTCCCGAAGATTCATAAAGACCCACTTCATCCGCCAGGGAGACCCATAATATCGGGCATACAGTCTGTTACGAGCCACTTATCGCAATATTTAGATATTCTCCTGCAACCCTTGGTCAAATTGGTTCCATCGTATCTAAAAGATACGATGAGTTTGTTACAAATATTGGAAAATTTTGAATGGGAACCCGATTTCATTTTCGTCACGTGCGATGTACAATCCCTGTACAGTATAATATCGCATGATAGGGGCTGTGAGGCAGTACGCCACCATTTAAATTTACATCAAGTCTATCCTTTGGAACAGGTAGAATTTATTTTGGAGGGTATTGATTTTATCCTCCATAATAACTATTTTTCTTTTAACAACCAGTTCTACCTACAATGTACGGGGACCGCTATGGGTACTCGTTTTGCGCCCAGCTACGCTAACCTCTTTATGGCCCACTGGGAATCCCAGTGGTCGGGGGTTTTGTGTGGCTGGGCGCAGAACTTGGTCCTCTACAAAAGATATATAGATGACCTTCTGTTTATTTGGAAAGGCGATGAGGAAAGTCTTAAAGGATTCCACGGTCTATTGAATCAAAATGACTGGGGCATAAAATTAGATTTGCAGTATAGTAAGCAGACTATCAATTTTTTGGACTTGACTCTCTACATTGAGGGGGGGAGGTCAAGTCCAAAACATACTTCAAACCTGTGGATACTAATAATTATATAGAATCTACAAGCTGCCACGCTTCGGCGTGGCTTAAAAGCGTTCCCAAAAGTCAACTCACCAGATTAAGAAGAAATTGCACAGAGAGGAAAGTCTTTGATCTTCAAGCAAATAAGCTAATTGGTGATTTTAAGAAAAAGGATATAAAGAGAAAAATCTGTTAGAGGTTATGAAGGACATCCAGGGTAAGGATAGGGGGGCCCTTATCCAATATAGGAAACGCGAGGAGAAGGAGAATTTCTCCCTCCCTTTTATCTACAATTTTAATAGTCAGACACGTGCTATTAATTACTCAATACGTAAATATTGGCATATCTTAAAGAAAGATCCGGTGCTCCAGGACATTTTGGATGATAATCCAAAGATTGTCAATAGAGGAGCACGGACAATAAAGCAACAAATTGTTAGGAGCCATGTTCATCAAATGAAAAGTGACTTCAAAACAATTACAATAAAAGAAGGTTTTTATCGATGCGGCTTATGTTCCGCTTGTAAGAGATTAAAATTGAAAAGAAAATTCTGCCCGGCTTTTGGTGTTAATGATACGTTTAAAATCAAAAAGGTAATCTCGTGCCATTCGACTAATGTTGTCTATGCCCTTGTTTGTCCTTGTGGCAAAATTTACATTGGTCGGACAACTAGACCCCTCTATGTAAGGGTTTTAGAGCATATTCGGAATATCCTACGTGGATTTGATAAGCATACTGTATCCTCTCATTTTTCCGCTGTGCATAATAGCTCCCCTGTAGGCCTAGTCTTTTTTGCTTTACGTAAAGTCGAAAGAGATTGGAGAGGAGAGGATTTCTTAAAAAAGATCAATCAGGAAGAGATGCGGCTTATCTTTTTATTTGATACCTTAATACCAAGGGGCCTGAATAAGGACTTTGAAATTTGTCACTTTTTATGAGCCCATTATCCTACTAGTTTAGGTCATGTATTAATGGTAATTTTTTCTTTCTACAATATTTTAACAATTTTTAATAGTACAGTAATACCACACATAAGTGATCAGGCCATCATGGTTCTAAATATATCACGTGCATTATCTTGGCATCTGTAATATATGACCCTTAGAGGTTTTGATCATTAAGATGGACATTGTGCAATAATATTGCCTATTTTTATTCATATATTTTTTCTGTTTGTTTCCCTCCATTGCCACTTATTTATTTTTGCTTTGCCGGGGCCACGATGTAAGCATTTTCAGGGGTGAGCGCCAGGAAGGGATGGTAACTCATCCGGACTATCGAGAATTATGGACAGTAAAATTTTATCGGAAGAAAATATCCACGCATGCGCATGGGACCCAGAATGAAGTGAGGATTTCTGCGCATGCGCGTAGGACCCGGAGGAAGATCTTCGTTACACAGAGAGTCCTGTTCCGGAAGTAATATCCGGCTGTCCTCTCTGCTGAAGAGGAACCGAAAGTGGAGGCTAAGTACTAACCCGGAAATGTAACCCGCCGCTATGTATCATGGCGTGCGGGACAAACCGGAAGTGGTAGCCTCTATGGTAAAAAACGCTGGTTTAATTTTGGCGCGAAAATTAACGTCCGCTTAACACCTGTTATTACCCTAATTAGGTTTAAGAGGGGTATATATATATACATATGTTGATTACTGATGTAACCTTCTTTTTTCTTTTTGTTTATTGCCACTGAGGAAGCGCTTGATGCGCGAAACGCGTCTGGCTCTTTTTATTTCATTTTATATAATAAATATATTTTATTTCCAACATTTTGGAATTTTGCTACCATTTTTTGCTATGGTGTTCGGCTTTTAGATATTGTGCCGTGAACAATCTACATATGCTGGACCCCTTGAGCTCGGTGTAGCTCATTATAGGGTGAGTAAATTTCACCCCTGGTTGCTCCTTTGTAACTTATATTATAGTTACAATATTATGCCATGTGAGCTCTTCTCTCTTTGTTTGAGATTCTAAAAGAGAAAGATCATCCAAGAGGTCGACGAGGCGTCATCATCTCTGGTTGTCGGATCCGCTTTTAACAGCTTGAAGAGTGCGCATGATAGAGCCAGAAAGCTCTTGAAAAATTACAACCACAGGTCTTCATTAGAACTATTTCCTACAAACAATTACTTCTCCAGGGAAGTGTAAGAACTTTGCCATTTGGCTTATATCACTTTGAGGTGTTGTGTGGCCTTCGTTCTATAGTGTCTACGAAAGGAGCGCTGTTCTTGCATCTGTTTTATATTTTCTATAATTATTGTGGTGGTGAGGGAAACACCCCAATTGCTCGAACGTGTAGCGATCCGTACTAAGATCTAAAGCGCCTCTGTTTCATCCCACTGTTTGTTTTTTGAGTACACAGCCATTAATGTCTAAACTTCTGGCAACAAAAGCTAGTACACCTTAAGTGAAAATGTCCAAATTGGGCCCAATTAGCCATTTTCCCTCCCTGGTGTCATGTGACTCTTTAATGTTACAAGGTCTCAGGTGGGAATGGGAAGCAGGTGTGTTAAATTTGGTGTTATCGCTCTCACTCTCTCACTCTCTCATACTGGTCACTGGAAGTTCAACATGGCACCTCATGGCAAAGAACTCTGAGGATCTGAAAAAAAGAATTGTTACTCTACATAAAGATGGCCTAGGCTATAAAAAGATTGCCAAGACCCTGAAAGTGAGCTGCAGCGCAGTGGCCAAGACCATACAGTAGTTTACCAGGACAGGCTCCACTCAGAACAGGCCTCACCATGGTCGGCCAAAGAAGATGATTGCACGTGCTCATATCCAGAGTTTGTCTTTGGAAAATAGACGTATGAGTGCTGCCAGCATTGCTGCAGAGGTTGAAGGGGTGGGGGAGCGGCCTGTCAGTGTGCAACCATACGCTACATACTGCATCAAATTGGTCTGCATGGCTGTCGTCCCAGAAGGAAGCCTCTTCTACAGATGATGCACAAGAAAGCCCGCAAACAGTTTGGTGAAGTCAAGCTGACTAAGGACATGGACTACTGGAACCATGTATTGTGGTCTGATAAGACCAGGATAAATTTATTTGTTCAGATGGTGTTAAGTGTGTGTGGCAGCAACCAGGTGCGGAGTACAAAGACAATTGTGTCTTGCCTACAGTCAAGCATGGTGGTGGGAGTGTCATGGTCTGGGGCTGTATGAGTGCTGCAGGCACAGGGGTGCTACAGTTCATTGAGGGAACCATGAATGCCAACATGTACTGTGACATACTGAAGCAGAACACGATCCCCTCCCTTTGGAGACTGGGCCGCAGGGCAGTATTCCAACATGATAATGACCCCAAACACACCTCCAAGATGACCACTGCCTTGCTACAGAAGCTGAGGGTAAAGGTGATGGACTGGCCAAGTATGTCTCCAGATCTAAACCCTATTGAGCACCTGTGGGGCATCCTCAAATGGAAGGTGGAGGATCGCAAGGTCTCTAGCATCCATCAGCTCTGTGATGTCGATATGGAGGAATGGAAGAGGATTCCAGTGGCAACCTGTGAAGCTCTGGTGAACTCCATGCCCAAGAGGGTTAAGGCAATAGTGGAAAATAATGGTGGCCACACAAAATATTGACACTTTGGGCCCAATTTGGACATTTTCACTAAGGGGTGTACTCACTTTTGTTGCCAACGGTTTAGTCATTAATGGCTGTGTGTTGGGTTATTTTGAGGGGACAGCAAATTTACACTGTTATACAAGCTGTACACTCACTACTTTACATTGTAGCAAAGTGTCATTTCTTCAGTGTTGTCACATGAAAAGGTATAATAAAATATTGACAAAAATGTGAAGGGTGTACTCACTTCTATGAGATACGGTATATACCATTGGAAAAGCCAGATTCTGGCCTTTCCAATGACATATCAACCGTCCCCATTGCTCTTATGGATCCGGAGATAAAGGGGTCTAAAAGACCCATGCATCTCCTGTATTTGTCAGGGTGGCACCAGGCGTGAGCCGAGGTGGGACCCAAAGTTTAGTATAAATCCCAGGCGCTGGGGTTGAACAGGTTAATGAAGACACTGGATACAATGAAGCAGGTAAATAAGGATATATTGAAACTGTGGCAGATGAAGAACACACAGGTCTCTGGTACAGCAGATTTGGTGAATGTGCAGCACAGTAATCCAGTGGTCTCTCCAGGTACTGCAGAATGGAGTGCACAGCAATAGAGTAATAAGCAGTCTCTGGTAGCAGAATGGTACCTGGAACCAACACAGTGGTTTACTTCAGAAACTGGATACTAGAAGGAACAGTCCAGGAAAATAAACAGCAGCAACAGGATCAGGCTTGCAGAGATGTGCAGGAGCTCAGGAAGGGGATCCTCTCAGTAGCAATACAAGATGAACAATGCCAGATCGTAGAGGAAAGGGCGTGACCAGGCTTTAAGCAATCACTCAGGGATCCAGAGCAAAAAGTTAACCCTTGAGTAGGTGCAAACAGTCTCCCAGACTAGCCACAGCAGGCTCCAAGGGTTGGGGCATGACAGTACCCCTCTCCTTACAAGGTGCACTCCGGGCACCTAGGGCGTATAGTTTCGACCAGAAGAGCAGCAAGGAGATCACCACCAACTGTCAGAATCGGAGTCAGGATCACTGTACATATCTCCATGGGCAAGCAGTGCCTTTTCAAAGACCTCCAAGTCCTCTTTCCGGACTAATGTCCCGTTAGACGCCCAGACGCAGCCCTCAGGAGTAGGACTGTCAATGGGTGGCAAGGGCGTGAGGGGCGTGCAGGTGGCAATGCCCACGGTGATGGGTGATGGATCCTCCTCTTTGACTGCCAGGTGCTGCTCGTAAGCAGCAAGTTCAGAATCAGGCACAATGAAGCCATCAGAGGCTAACGAAAAAGTCTTGACCCCCTCAGGTGGGCAATATTGAACATGTTGAGGTAGGATGTCACAACCATAGAACCCACACTTGGATACAGGTTCTTTGACCAGGGCCCCAATTTGTCTCCCAGGACCGCCATGAGGATGCCTAGCGGTCTGGAGAGTCATGGTGGGGGCTACCAGGATGGGAGCAACCTCCATGGGTACCAGAGGGTCAGTGTCAATGGGTAAGCTGGACTCCATATCAATGGTTCCCGCTTCAGGAGGCAGGGTCTCCAAGGGCAAAGAAGATTCTGGGGGCATTACCTCCATGTCCTCAATAATGGAGTCTTCTGTAATACTCTCCTCTTCGGAGGAGACGTCACTGAATACAGGCCTCTTGGGAAAAGGGGCCTTGCGAGGCCTGGCTGGAGGTTTGCGAGGCCTGGCTGGAGGTTTGTGAGACCTAGCATCGGCTGGAGGTTTGCGTGACTTGTCAGCAGCTGGAGTCTGGCGTGGCACAGTAGCAGCTGGAGGCTTGCGAGACTTGGCAGCGGCTGGAGGCTTGCGTGGCACAGTAGCGGCTGGAGGCTTGCATGGCACAGTAGCGGCTGGAGGCTTGCATGGCACAGTAGCGGCTGGAGGCTTGCATGGCACAGTAGCGGCTGGAGGCTTGCATGGCACAGTAGCGGCTGGAGGCTTGCATGGCACAGTAGCGGCTGGAGGCTTGCGTGGCACAGTAGCGGCTGGAGGCTTGCGTGGCACAGTAGCAGCTGGAGGCTTGCGTGGCACAGTAGCGGCTGGAGGCTTGCATGGCACAGTAGCGGCTGGAGGCTTGCATGGCACAGTAGCGGCTGGAGGCTTGCGTGGCACAGTAGCGGCTGGAGACTTGCGTGGCACAGTAGCGGCTGGAGGCTTGCGTGGCACAGTAGCGGCTGGTCTGATGGGACAAAAATTTATTTGGTGCGAGTCCGCCCCGCAGTAGTAGCACAGATTCAGCCTCCTACGTCTTTCTTTCTGTGACTCTACAGAAGGTGCTTGGGCTCTACACTGAGGTAGAAAATCATTAGACTCAGTAGGGTGCTGTGATTCTCTGCTCCAGGGTGTGGGCCTGACAAGGCCAGGTGGATTGGAAAATGAGTCCATCAGATTCCACACTTCTTCTACCACAAGGAGCAGCTTATAAACAATGTCTTCCAGTGCAGGTAGTTTCCCCACGGGCCTGGTATGAGGATCTGGCATTATGTCAGGGTGGCACTAGGCGTGAGCCGAGGTGGGACCCAAAGTTCAGTATAAATCCCAGGCGCTGGGGTTGAACAGGTTAATGAAGACACTGGATACAATGAAGCAGGTAAATAAGGATATATTGAAACTGTGGCAGATGAAGAACACACAGGTCTCTGGTACAGCAGATTTGGTGAATGTGCAGCACAGTAATCCAGTGGTCTCTCCAGGTACTGCAGAATGGAGTGCACAGCAATAGAGTAATAAGCAGTCTCTGGTAGCAGAATGGTACCTGGAACCAACACAGTGGTTTACTTCAGAAACTGGATACTAGAAGGAACAGTCCAGGAAAATAAACAGCAGCAACAGGATCAGGCTTGCAGAGATGTGCAGGAGCTCAGGAAGGGGATCCTCTCAGTAGCAATACAAGATGAACAATGCCAGATCGTAGAGGAAAGGGCGTGACCAGGCTTTAAGCAATCACTCAGGGATCCAGAGCAAAAAGTTAACCCTTGAGTAGGTGCAAACAGTCTCCCAGACTAGCCACAGCAGGCTCCAAGGGTTGGGGCATGACAGTATTGTTGGGCAGGTTCACAAGTGGTTACAGTGAACGTTTTGTGCCCACTGGAGGTTAGGCTCACTTAATAGGGAAATAGTCCAAATATGAGTGTTATCGGTTTTGCCAACACATATTGTATTCTAGAAAACAGTGAGTAATTCTCCATTACAGTTTTTCTGTCACTTACTACCGTGCAGACTGCTGCAGGAAAAAGTGAGAGCTATAAGTGGAGAGCTGCCCTACAGGACAGCCCTCTGCTTACTCATCACAGCTGATCAACTGTTGGAGAGCTGATTGATGTCACCACGCAGGGCCTATTGCGCAGTTATAGAGACTGGGTAAATACCAGTGTGGTATCTCATGGGATGATATATCACAATGATCTTTAAGACCAACACGTTATCTTGCTATAGTGCCCCTGGTCAATACAGGGGTACTTTAGCCTAAGAACATCTTGCACTCTATTTATTGAAGTTTGTTTGCACTGAGGGGAAAAGGGCATCACTTCACTTCAAAAGATTTGAAATATGCAAACTGTGCCTTCGATAACAGGTCTGCCAACTGTCTTCACTATTTTGAAATGCCATTGAACTCTCTCAGTTTACATACGCTGGCATGTTATGACTCAGATTCCAAATAGACTGTTGGATGTTTTACAATGCTTTAGAAATGTTTGGGATACTTGCTCTCTTCTACATCTTCTGTTTGCTCCTTTGCTGTGCGTAATTTTAACGTCACGCTATAAACTAAAAACATTCTCACCATATGGATACAAATCAGGATTATTTGAAATATAATTCCTTCCAAATATATACAAAAATGTCTTCTTTGGCCTCCTTTATACCCAACTCATTCAGCTGAGGAAGCCATGTGTATATATGTGCCCTGCCAGGATGAGGTTATATGAACACATCACTGAAACATCGACCACCTCAATCATACACCACATACCTATAATGTTATCATGCGCGAGGAGCTATTAATAGCTTGCACCTTTCCATTAGAGGGTGTATGTGGCCAAGGGAATTTATACATACATGAGATACTTATATATATATAGAAGTACCAAAAAAATATAAAAGATTATTTAATTGAAAGCCTTTAAACGAAAGCAGCAAAACAAGAGGACATAGTCTTAGATTAGAGGGGCAAAGGTTTAAAAGTAATATCAGGAAGCATTATTTTACTGAGAGGGTGGTGGATACATGGAACAGCCCTCCAGTAGAAGTGGTAGAGGCCAAAACAGTAATTGAATTTAAGCAGGCATGGGATAGGCATAAGGCTATCCTAAACAAAAGATAAATCCAGGTAAAGTATCCATGTAATTGGGCAGACTAGATGGGCCAAAAGGTTCTTATCTGCCGACATTTTCTATGTTTCTATTAATAGCACCTGTCGTAGTGGAGTACATTGGCGTTGTGGCAGGCTTATGCAAAATATGATCATATCTACCAGTTCTCCATTATTTATAAACAAGTCAGGTATTTAAAAAAAAAAAATATTCTTATCGTTATGTGCTCTAATTTTGTATGTTATTCTCATTGGTCAGACATCCTTAAAGAGTGCATGTTCAGGTTGAGTACAGCCATTCTGAATTCTAATTTTCCATTTATAATCTCAAGCTATTCTAATGCAAAGATATATACAGTAGACAGACAGATGGATAAATATCCCTGTCTTCTATATAATGTAGTTAAAGCATAGCAATTCTTTACCCTAGAAGGAACTTACAGCATGAACTTTTCCTTCATACTGGCAATATCCGTGACTCTGTGATGCACATTCAGGGCAACACTTGTTTTGTTCAAGTCGAAGAATTTCTCCCTGGTAAATAGACAAGTCAAAGTGAGGAACATAGAGTGGACAAAGATTATTAAACACTGAACAAAACGTAGGCATTATTGTTTTTTTTTTTTTTTACTATCACGTAAGTCACAAATACCCAAAAAACACAAAAACATTTTAACGTGATCATTTAGAACACATAAAATTGATCCTAATAAATTTAGGGCTTGATTTAATTTTTTTGTCAATTTTTCTCACAATTTCAGCGAGTTTCCACCAATTTTTTTGTTCTTCGAATGTTGACTGATCAGAGTGAAAAAATTCGGACACATATGAAAACAGACAAATTACGGAGTTCTGAAACAAAGTGGCCTGGAAAAATGCCTGAAAAGGCTTATTTTCAGCCAGTATCATATTGATTTTCGCTACTCTGGTGCCTATTTGACCGAGGGTTTCTCTGTTTTCCTAACTGAAAATACATTTATCAACCCCTTTGAGCATTTGGTATTTTTTTGAAAATCCGCTTACTGATAAAATCAAATTGAATCACTATAGCCCAAATTTCCATTAGCAAGTGCCAATAAATGAGCCTAATTTTTCACAGGAATCAAAATACCGGTAGGCCTATATTCTCTTCACTTCCAAGTGATTTTCCAAAAATCCACTGTCAGTAACCAGTAGATTTTTAGAAAATCACTTGGAAGTGAAGAGAATATAGGCCTACCAGTATTTTGATTCCTGTGAAAAATTAGGCTCATTTATTGGCACTTGCTAATGGAAATTTGGGCTATAGTGATTCAATTCGATTTTATCAGTAAGCGGATTTTCAAAAAAATACCAAGTGCTCAAAGGGGTTGATAAATGTATTTTCAGTTAGGAAAACAGAGAAACCCTCGGTCTCAAATAGGCACCAAAGCCATTTTTAATTAAATATACAGTAAGTAATATTTGGGAATATTCCCAATGTACAGTATTTCTTACTGTAGTAACCTATTTTGGCATTATGTACACAGAGCTATGCTAAAACTTTGGGGGCACCATCTGGAGCTGGAAAGCAAAATAAATTAGTTTTCAACAAACTAATTTAATTTGCAGTCATACAGCACTGCCCCCGGTCGTGTTAACATTATCTTGGACTGCTGTGTCTGCTACCACTGATCGTGTATACACGATCACAGTGGTGAAGGAGTTAATGAAATCTCACATAATGAAAAAAGGCAAATTGCAATAAAAAACAGGAAATTTTGGCAATCAAGCCAAAGTAAATCGAGCCCTTATTTATAAAAAAAATAATAACATGGAATAGCCCCCTCCAAAGGTGCTGATCTCTAAAACTCACCTCAAGGTGCGGCCATTATTGTACCATACAGGGAAAATGAGTGCTTAACCCCGTCACTACCTATATGACTTTCCAAAAATCCACTGTAAGGAACCAGTGCTTTTTTTTTAAATCATTTTGTTTTTTTAATTTAAGATTTTATTTTGGAAAGAAGTCAGCAAACATAGGAAAGCAAGGGTCATGCAGGGCCAACCACAGCAGAATTACCACGTGTGAAAAATAATAAACAGCTCCCGAAAGTGGGGGGGGGTCTCAGCGTATAATAGTAATCAAGAGGGGGGAGGGGAAGGAGGGGTAGGGGGTGGCGCGAAAAAGGCAGACCAGCCAACAAAAATTCAATGGCGTCTTTACACGCAGGGTAAAAACTTTTCAGCGGAAAGACAGCGCGTAATAAAAAGAAAGGGGGGGAGGGGATGTCTCAAACAAGAAAAGCAGGTAGGCATATGATACATCTGCCATAGAACTTGAGAATCACAGAAAAGTCATCGAAAGCACTGTGGCTGTAGATACGCAAAATAAAGTCCTCTATAACAAAAAATAAAAGGGAAACTCGGCAAAATAACAGTTAAGGCAGTAAAGTAATGTCTGCAGTGGATAACGCACAGAGGGCGGATCACATCTCAGCAAGGGGGGGAATAGCAATTGACAGCATGGTGTGGGCAGGGAGAGAATATAAGCAAGGTGTATCTCCTCAGCCCGTATCTAGTAGGAGTGCGGGGCAGAAGTCCTCCTCGGGCCTGTCCAAGCAACTCTGTGCACTCCAAGCACCCGGCATCCAGGCCATCCACAAAGCTACAGGCCCAGGCCAAGGCCAGCACTGCCCCCCCATAGCGCACAGGCCCACAGCCCCAGAAAGCGCTGCCATTGCACATCCCACAGAGTAGGCCGCGACATACAGACCAGCACGTGCCGTCCCAGCAGAGCCCGTGCCGGCATACTCCCCTTCAGCAACTGGTGGGTCAGGGATACCTCCCGAGCCTCGTAGGTGCCGACGCGGCATGAGATCCCCCGATCCATCGGACTCCTCCACCACCGCGCAGCTAGGTTTCTCAGGCTCCTTCAGGGATTCCCCAAGCGCCACTGTATCCTGATCTCCGCACCTCTGGAACTCTTCAGAACTTCGATGAAGCGCTGCATATCGCCCCGCGTCAGCGGGCGATCATCCTCTCCCTCCAGCATATCTTCCAGGTGCTGAAACACCGCCTCCGGGTCGATCAATGGGGTAGGCCCCAAAATGGCCACCGAGAGCGTGCTCCGGCCGCTAAACTGTCATCTCTGGTCCGGGGGGGGGTATAACGGGCCCCGGACATGTTGTCTCCGGTGGCTAGCCGCTCCAGGGTCCAGAGGATCAATTTGCAGTGAGTTAAGTCGGCTAGGTAACCCATTGAGAGAGAGACGGGTCAGAGCTCCAGAGACCCGCGTCCTCTCTCATTCACAGCCAGCCACGCCCCCCTTGAAAATAATTTTTAATCATTTATACAGTAAGAAATATTTGGGAATATTCCCAGTGTATTTCTGCCCCATATAACCTATTTGTAAGGAGGCAGGTGGAACCATCTACTGGCCAAAAAGAATTACTGCAGGTAAAACTACAGCTCTTGTCTCCGTGTCGGCTGGGGAATGCTTAATATGTTAGGGCATAGTTTAACAAGTTTTAGCTCCTTGGGCATTATGCCCACGGGGCTGAAACTTTGGGAGTACCTTCTGGAGCCCAAAAGCAAACGAAATTTGTTTGCAACAAACAAATTTAATTTGCAATCACACAACACGATTCCAGATCGTGTTAACACGATCTCCAGCTGCTGTGTCTGTTACTGCTGATTGTGTATACACAATCAAAGTAGTGAAGGGGTTTAGCAGTCCTTAAAACCTTACCCACAAACATCTGATTACTACTAGTGGGATACAGGTGAAGGCCATCTCATCCAAATTTCCACATATGGCAGCAATTTCTAGTTTTTAAGACAAAACGAGCATGTATAATAGACATTTGCTATAAATGCCTCAAAATACCTTCGAGAAGTCGCATTGGGGGTCCCTGCAATTGGTGTTTTCGCAAATGACAATATCGTTGTAACAGGCGCAGTCCATGCAAGAGTCTGGCTTCCATTCTGTATTGTTCTGTAAAGAAGTAAAAAAAAAAAATTGATTTAAACAGAATTATACACTGTAAAATTCTTTAACTTTCGTTTGATGTTTTTGCTTCTTTTCACTTAGAGTAGCTCTGTAAATGAGCACTCCTGCAGTTCCCATAACATGCATTTGACTTTATAAAAAATAATGAAATACAATACATAGGTCTTTAACTCCGTCACGAACAAGTGATTTTTGTTGAAAAAAGGTTTAGCATAACATTTATTTGAACCATGAAATTCAAAGATAACAATTTAATAGAGGGATAGTTAAAAATTTCAAATAATATAAATTTGCTCATTTCTAGTTTTTCATGTATTCATTTAGCTTTTGCAGAAATATTATTGAAATGAAAAGTTCTGAACTGTAGATGATGTCCCTTATTTTACACAATTTCCCACAGGGTATGCATAATTAGCATACAAGCAGAAATGGCCTATATGTCAAATACAGTAAATGTGATAAAGATAGATAATATAAATGGTCAGTTTTCCTGTTTATGGGGATTTGTAGTGATCATAATGAGATTGTTAGCAATGCAGCTTCCAAAGAAAATACCAATAGAATATAAAAATAATATCGGTACATTGTAAAATGCCTGTATATAAGAACTGGAGTAACACCTTGTATCTGTACTGTATAGGGATTTCCACTCTTTATATCACATGGAATCTTAGCCCTTTCCAGCAGTAAGTGACCCATGATCTCTCCCTGCATTCTGCCCTCTCCTGTGGTTGCTATGATCCATCAGTAAAGTGTTTGAACTTTTTGTTACAGTGAGGTTTGAGGCTTCAATTTGCAGCTTGCTTTATCTATCTTCAGGGTGACAGGAGAGAGATAAAACAAATGATTTTGTTTCTACACGGGCACAATAATCATGCTTTAAAACGGTTTGAAAATGGGGTTCCGATATGGTTATGAGTGCTTTTCAATGTATTACATTGCAAACTCAAGTTAACTCGATTTTGCTAGGGAAGTGGTTAAATTCGGTTTGGTTACCCCATGTCTCCCGTAAATATACTTGATAAATAATAATTTCCCTGTCCTATAAATATAAAAGGTTATCCAAATATACCACTTAGTAAATAAGCCTTTCTTAAATAAATGTAAATGCAGATTATTTGCTGTAGAAAGTCTCAGGAATGTGGAATGCTGTATAAACAAATCATATGTGTCTAAAAGGGGCCCCCTCTATGAAGCTTGTGGCTAGAAAGAAAGAAATCTCTTTGTCCTGTGTATAAGCCATTGTCCTGAAACAGGAAGTTAGTTTCAACCCCCTTATGCTGAATCACCCAAAGCTTGTTACCAGGCAGAAATCATGTTCTTTGGGGAATCACAAAATATGGTAAAAGTGCTGACCATGCTAATTATCTTTGACGTTGAGAATATTCTATTTGCTTGTAATCTGAGATTTTCTGTATGCCCTATCTTCTATAAAAGAACTGACCTAACAAAGAAAGACCAGATATTTGAAGAACAAACTCTGCGTCTGTTGTCTTCATTTATCTCTGCTAGCTAGCGCTGCGATGCGCCACGCCTTACATGATGGATAAAAGAGAATACAGAAATATTCTAAGTTGCATGTCTTGGTAAATATGAATACGAAATTAATTTTAACAATACTCCATATGATGAAAGCAAAATTCACCCAATCATATTTAAACACATACAATTTCTACTAGAACTGGTTTTCTCTAAATCCATACTAGACTAAGAAAATTTTAAAGATATTAAAAATGTTCTGTACATATGTTCAAACCAGACCTCGCCATAATCTGTATATGTGCAAAGAATATAGAATATCCCTCAAACACACAATTAGAACCTTAATAATGAGGATAGATTACATTGGCACTGTTCCTGCACCTGCAGGTTTCCCCGTAGTGTCCCCAGTTTAGCACGATATTACTGGGCAGGCATTAGCTAAGCCCCTTGCCGCAGAACGCAACGGTAACCATTGGAATAAAGCTTCTATCATCTCCTGGAGTCCATAAGATTTCATGGAGGGTTGCACTTCCAGGCCGCAAGCCCTGCGTGAGATCGCGCTGCGGAGTGATAATGGAGGGAGACTGAGAAATATTTGTTCCTAGTTTCACTATGCTCGTAGCCAGAAGAAGCAGAGGATCGGCCATCGTTCTCACCGCAGGATGAGAGGTGAGTATCGGATTTATGGCTGGGGTTATTGGGTGATAAATGATTTTGAAAATGCAGAATCATTTAGTGTCAGCTTTTAGGAGTAGCTAAAATTTTTCCTTGCAGGTTCACGGAAATTAGTAATTAGTGCTAGCTCCTTATAATACCTTACTTAGCTTAATGCTAATTAATGATTGTGCTCCACATGTTAAATATAGGATACGCAAAATACAATATGCTGGCGGATTTCTTAAGAGATTAGAGTCAGGAAGGTAATATGGGGGTGTGCATTAAAGTCACTTATCCTGGCGATAATGCTTACACACCCGAACGCTAACGTTAGCGTTCACTAGGGAATAGTGTCCCATGCCTGGAGTAATCTTAACCAAAGAACTAGTAAACCTAAAGAGCAACTTAAGTCTATGGAGTTGGTTTGCTTATAAACTTAGGGCTTGATCTAATTATTTGGTTACGTTTACCCCATGCACAATGCTTGGAACTTGTCCCCTCATTTATTAGCAGAATCCATTAATTACAAGCAATGAATTGTCGAATAGGCTACACATTTAGTTGAACAAACAGTACATGCTTTGAAATAATATTAAGGAACGATTAAGTACAGGGCAACTACTGCATTTAATAGAATGACTACTACAGTACGCACCACGTCAATCTGTGAAAATGTAGACGTTGAGTATTAAGTTACATTACTGACACCATAGCACAATATTATGGGATATCTCTGCACCTTCAGTGCTCCAACAAAGAATGTGCAGACATCCAATTAACATTTACTCAAAAGCTCAATGTTTGGTGATGTCAAATCAATTAAATGAGCTGCATGCTTTCTTCGGTAAAGTACTCATTTTCTGTATTTATAGTACTAGAAAGGAAGGGACAAAGAAACATTCATGGAAGAGAAACAGGGGTACACATAGGAAATTTGATGGCTGATACCCCAGGTGGATTGTGAGTAACCCTCCATGTAGACATGTGCACGGCAAAAAAATTAATTTAGTTTCCGATCTTTACTTACAGTTTTTTTTTTTCGTTTACTTTCAGATAACTTCGATCCATTTTTTTTTTCGTTTCGGATTGTTCGTTATGTTACCGCAATTCGTATTTTGGACCGATCTGATAATTCGGACGGACGGTATTTCGTATTTCAGATCACTTCATATTTAGTTTTTATTCGTTATTTCGTATTTCGTGTTGATTCGTATTTAATTTTTCTCACTTATTTCGTTTTTATTAGTTATTTTAGAATGTGAAATGGATTAATTACTTAAATTAGGGTACAATACAAAAAAAGATACGTAATTCCCCTGTCCTTCATGCTGAAATATATTTCAGCCCCAAGGACAGCAGCCAGCCGGTACTACAATAAAATGAAAATACCAGTCAGTACTAAAATTAAATACAAGCCAGTAGTATAAAAAAAAAGTAAGACCAGCCGTACTAAAATAAAATACAGATATTTTACCCCAACAAAAGGAGGTTGGTAGCGCCACAGGATGAATGTATATATATATATATTTGGTGGGTTCTCCCAAAAGACACCAAAATGTGCTCTCTATCCTAAAGCACACACACAATCAAATGCAGATAAAACTATATAAAAAAGTGCGGCGCCCACTATATAAGTGTCAATACAATGTAAACTTAATAATAATCAAGTGGAAAGATAAGTATATGCTTCTCTGCCAACTGGTGATTCCACTATATTTGAAGTATTGATGTATAATAGAATCCATACGGGCATATACATTGGTCAGTATAATACTGAAACTTATATAGGGGGCGCTACACTTGTGTATATAGTTTTATCTGCATAAAATAAAATACAGTTGGTACCAAAATAAATTACAGCCAGTACTAAAAGAAAATACAGCCGGTACTAGAATGAAAATAACAGCCAGTGATAAAATAAAAATAAAATACAGTCAGTACTACAATAAAAATAACAGCCATACAAAATAATCCCGTAGGTTTCAATGTAAAAATTATTGTAATTTAATGTAGAAATTTTTGGATTCCTAATTTATTTTAAAACAACAAGGCTTTTTTTCTTTGCCAAACGCAGCATTTTTTTCCTTCAGTCTTGCTGCGTTCAGCGGGGCTATCCATGGTGCTGAAACCTATTCTGTACCAAGGACAGCAGCTATTTTTGGTGCTGAAACCTATGTATCCTATGAACAAAAGCTTTGTTGTTTTAAAATAAATTAGGAATCCAAAAATGTAACCAAAAAAATCTCGAAAAATGCCTAAAAAATAAATAAACTTTTTGCTGCAAGTGAAAAGAATAAATGATTGAATAAATATTTAATAGAAACTGGGAATATTTTTTACACTGAAACATATGGGATTATTTTGTATGGCTGGTATTTATATCCCAAAAAATGTCTAATAAATCCAACAAAAATAAATAAAGAGACTATTTGCAGAAAATGAAAAGAATAAACGTAAACAGTTGAATAAATATTTAATAAAAACTGTATTTTTCTTTTACTTTGAAACCTATAGGATTCGCCTGATTAAACCTGTCGAAAGAACCAATGAAAATCAGGGTTAGAAATTAGGGTTAGATGCTTAATATGTTAAAATGTTTACAGCTGCAGTTGAGCTTGTGAGATCTTGTGTTGCTATTCCAGCCCAGCTGCAAACTTTGCTTATGGCTTGCATTGAACGACCGCTTACTGTAAGTTAACAGATCACATACTTTGTATAAGAAGTGTTCACCATCAGCTGGCCAGAGAATAAAGAGCTGTTCCCTAGTACCTCATTATTATTGTGTCAAACTGCTATTCAAATATGAATACAGTTTAAAAATAAATATATCTAAACATCTATTGCTTACTTCTGGTCCCACAGTGCAGAGGGCGGAAGGATCTGCTGTCTCCCCTAGCTGTACGTAGTAGAACAGTGGTAACAAATAGTTCCCAGTGTACCATATCCATTGAGTGTTGTAAAATCCAGAAGACAATACCAGCAGCAGGCATCGATTAGATACTTCCTCCTTTTACAGCTTGAGCCAGTAATAATGCTGCTCAGTCCTAATAGGAGTAGGCAACAGGAAGCTGCAAAGGGTTATAGTCTCACACTTATATTTCCCTTGAACAGTTCCCTGTAGCCATGTAGGCAATCCAAGGATGGGTAATAATTTTACCGAAAATAAGCATTTAAAACAAAGAATATAACATCCTCACAATGAATTCATCCCCAACCCCAAAAAATTATTTTTGGCTTATGTTATCTCGTTGCTTTCTAAATATTAGTGACCTAGAACAGGTTCATTTATAGATCGTAAGCTCCTATGAGCAGGGCCCTCTACACCTCTTGTCTCCTCCATCTTATGTTTGTTTGTGTCTTGTTCCCTTTAGTTATTGTAAAGCTCTGTGGAAACGGTTGGGATGATGATGATGATGATTGGTGATGATAAAATCTGCAAATTTATGTCAACTTCAGCAACAAACAAAACATTTTATATGATTATAACTCCACTTTTTCCCATCATGCAGCTTCTTTGACATGACGTAATCAATAAAGGCCATGTGAAAAATGAATAAGGGTTTGTTCTGGAATAATTGACATACTGTATGCAATAATGACATCCTGTAAAACAAATAACCAAGGTTTCACCGCACAGATGTCAGATCCCTATCCTGTGCTATACTTGTGCTTTAGAGCTCCCAGTGCCCTCAAGCTCCGAGCCAGTGATAATGAACAATGGATTTCTGCCAGTAGATGTTAGAATGATGCCGGTGATATTTCATAATAAGTCTGTGCCATCAGCCCTGCCGTGACCCACGCTACATATTTCACCTCTGGATCAATAAACTTTGAAGCGCAAGTACTTTATGTATATTGACGGCTTTATAGCCTCAATTTACAGAGGGTGAGCAATGTTTCATGAGTAAATTGGAAATAAATCACTTAACAATAGCTCTCCTGTGTTATCTGTCTGAAAGGTGCTCTGGCATGTCATCTATCCTTCGGTACACATTCATTCTCTTATTGTTGTCAGTAAGATTCCATCTAAGCCCCAACAATCATAAAACAAGACCCTACAAACACCCAGGTACCTACAAACTCTAACAGCAAACCTCTTCTCCTAATACGATTACCAGTACCAACTATCCAGGGCTGTGCCAATGAGCCATATCCAGCTTTTGACTCTATGAAGAGCAATCATGGTGTCAGAAGTCATGTTGATGCCAAAATATTTCATGGAGGAAAATAATTACAAGCATGCTTAACATACAGACAAAAACAATCAACTATACATTGGTTCCTTGGACAAGATCAATTGCTTGATCAATATATTGACATCAGAATTATGCTGTGTTCTTTAACAGAGATGACAGGGGCTACATTCAGAGTCATTGGGTGTATTTATTATGTATGTCAATTTTTTTTTAAAAAAAAAACCAAATAATATGTTATTGCTTTTTGCCCTGTACCTACTGTATTTCAATCCTGCTATGCCTCATACAAATGAAAGATGCTGCTAGTCCTGCTAACAATGTCATTTACAAGTGAAACTGTGCTGTAGTGTGAATTTTAATTCACTTGTGAATCTTTAGATACAGATCGGCAATTTCTCCATGCTCTGGTTTTGCAGTTTAATGTGAGCTTGAAGTTGTTGAATCATCCCGATGCGGTCTGATGTTGAGATGTATGGTGCAGTTTGAGAGGGAGATTGGGCAGCGTTGGTGTCGAAGTCTAGCTGTGCTCCAAAATCATACTTAATCTAGTCGCTAATTAATTTCAGAGTGGTATATCCCGAACGTTTTATGTTCTTTGTGGTTTTCCATTAGCTAATAAAAACTACAATTCCCAAAAGCAAATATGATCACAAATTACAATATTTACAACTATTTATAAAGCACTAACATATTTTTCAGCATCGTAAAGGAGAACAAAACATAAAATAATAAAAAAAAAACACAAACACTGATAGGAAAAGAGGACCCTGCTCCAGTGAGCTTACAGCCTAAGAGGGGTGACACACAGAGGTGAGGGTAAATAGTTGATTATGAGAAGTAGTGGGATGTATGGGGGCTGTGTGGGAGATAGAGCACTACACCTAGCTACACCAGTGAAAAGCCATTGATTTTGGGCATCTCTAGTGATCATCATTAACCTGGCTCTCGGGTATCCCACCCCAATGAGTCTGCAAGGACCATGACATTAAAAGAGTAAGAAAAAAATTCAAAATTGCTCTATAGGGGTTCGCTGGAAAAAATGACCAGGACGGCTGGTGACATTCGGGGTGAGTTTTTAATTCAGTTTGTCACTTTCCATTTCTTCTTTCAACATGCATTAAAAGATAACTAGCAAATCCACCTTACTTTGACCCTTTATATTCCTTAAAACATGTAGCAATTTTAATCATACCAAGGGTTATTGTCAGACTGCTTCAAGTCACCGGTGGAAATATACTGCATGAACAGTGATATGAAGGGTAATTCTGTTCTCTACGCCACAATTCTTCAATGAAATTATGTTGAATATACTGATTACACCAGAGTCATCCACACTATACAAAAATAGAAATTTTCTGCCTCTCAGATCACAGTAATCCCTGTACATCAACCAGCTCGGATCAATTTGCTTTGATGTGAAATGTTTGGCTCTTGGAAATAATACATCTATCTGTCTCTCAATATAGAGATCTGAAGCTCTCAGCAGCTGCTCCCAGTGCTTAGAATCAGAGATGGTGACAAATAGCAAGAAGTCAGTAACAAATTACAAAATATACACACTACATAACAAAGTAGCACGTGGGAAAAAGCATTATAGAAATTAGGAGGCATCCATATTAGTATTTACAAGTAGACATCATAATCCATGTTAGCAGATTAGTCCTAATAAAACAGAATTTTAAATTAAAAAATAATAAAAAAATAATTAAATGTGGAATTAAGAGTGTTAACTGACAACTTGCATTGGCAATGAATTCATGTGCCTTGTTACTATGTAAACTAATGTATTAACCCCTTAGTGACCGGGCGGTTTTACACAAATCTGTCCTTTAGTGACCGCTGCTCTTTTTACGTTTCTGCGCTGTTAGGGTTTAGGTCAAATTTTCCTCTTACTCGTTTATTTAACCCACACATATTATACACCCTTTTTCCCGCCATTAAATGGACTTTCTAGAAATACCATTATTTCCATCATAATCGAATAATTTACTATAAAAAAAATATGAAATATGATGAAAAAAATGGTAAAAACACACTTTTTCATAATTTAATCCCCAAAATCTACAACCACCCAAAAAGACCCCGGCTAATAAGGTTCAAAATTTTGTCCCGAGACTAGAAATACCCAATATTTACATGCGTTTGCTTTTTAACCCCTTCACTGCTGAGACAGTTCACCTATGTGCACTGCGCTCATTCTGACCATTTTGTGCTAATTATTTTTAGATGAAAGCCTAGGTCCTATTTAATTAACCCCCCCCAGACAAAAAAACTTTTAAAAGAAAAACATTTTTTTATTTTATTTAATTTTTTTATTATTATTATTTTTTTTTTTTATAAAAAAAAAAACAAACCTGGTCATGTTTGGTATCATTGGAAAGGCCATAATGTCATCTAGCTGCCATGGATCGGGAGATAAAGGGATCCATAGGATCCCCTTATCTCTACATGGCAGCTAGATGGTTAACTGGCCCACTGACATCCTCACACATATGGTGAGGTTGTCAGTGGGTGGGGGGGGACCTGGAGGCTTGGCTGACATCCAAGATGTCAGCCCCCCTCCAGGTTCGAATCGCGTTTTGGCGCCAATTAGTGCCAATTCGGCAGCGAAAAGGTTAATGCCATACACCGCTGAAAAGGGGAGACTCTCCCCTCTCCAGCAGTGCAAACGGCATCTCCCTAGCTTCAATGGCTGGGGAGATAGAGGGCTCCGAAGGAGCCCCCCCTCCCCTCCATTGAATTGCATGGGGACGCCTGCTGATGACGTCACCACGCAGCGTGGCGACGTCATCAGCCTCGCCTGCCCATGTAAATCACATGGGCAGGCTTCCTCCCTGCCAGATCGCCGTGGGATCCAGCGAGGGAGGTGAGTATCGGGCGGGAGGGGGATTAGGCGCCGCTGACGTACCCTGTACGTCCGCGGGTCTAAGGGAGACCCGAGTACAGGACGTACAGGGTACGTCAGGGGTCCTTAAGGGGTTAATCAATAAGCATATTTTTTAAACAGTACTTAAAGTCTTCTCTAAAGGGGTTATTCAGAAAGCACCGAAATGTCGCCGTCATTTTGGTGCTCTCTCGTTCCCCGCGCTTCCCTTCACTTCGGGGAATCAAGGTTCCCCACCCTGCGGTGTATTCAGCATTCACCACAGGGTCCCCGGAGTGCAGGGAAAACCCCCTGCAATCCCGACGAACATGAACACCCGTCGAAAACCCACCAAAAACCATCAGAAACCGCAACTAAAACCACGCCGAACACGCTGGAAAAAGCCGATGAGCCGTCGATCACAGCGCAGAACAGCCGCCGGAAAAAGTCGACAAGCTGACGAACAGGGTAAAACAAACAATAAAAAAAAAACAGTAAATTTGAAAGTTTCAAAATTTAAACGATGTTTGCAAAAAAACTACTAAATGAAAATGTCTGGAATTTACATACAAGGCCCTATGAATGATAATTAAAAGGTCT
This sequence comes from Leptobrachium leishanense, assembly GCA_009667805.1. Lineage (NCBI taxonomy): Eukaryota > Metazoa > Chordata > Amphibia > Anura > Megophryidae > Leptobrachium > Leptobrachium leishanense. The sequence continues at coordinate 325,147,705 of CM019063.1, read as the reverse complement.
GTTACAGGGGAAAATCCCAAAAAATGCCTAAAAGAGCCTAAAAAAATCTAGAAATAAAAAGACTTTTTGCTGCAGAATAAAATAATAAACGATTTATTAGATATTGAATTAAGACTGGAATATTTTTAACATTGAAGCCCATGGGATTCACCTAAATAAACCCGCTGAATGAAAACTCCGAACTGCATGGCACTTCAGCAACTTTTCACTGCTGTTCGGTGTTCTGTGAATAGATGAACCATTGCTTCTCTATGGGGGATTTCACTGCCCTTGAACAGGCACCGTACATGCTGGCAATTCACCAAAGTTTGGCGAATTGCCTGTTCTCGGAATAGCCGAATGTCCCCTAAGGCAGCCGGCACAGGAGCATACTGTACTGCGTCCATTACGGACCCACTTTTTCACGGGAGATATTGTGAGTACTACATAAAGTGCGTCCGTAATGTCTGATGTCTCCACACCCTAGGAAAATACATGGCAGCGTTGTTTCTGCGTCCGTTTAGCTTTTTAACGTCAATGTTATTTTTGCGTCCGTGGCTTTATGCTTTGCCCGTCCGTGAACAAGTGCGCAGGGGCTTTGGGTGGTGTGTTTAATTGACTCCTTTATAAAGCTACGACGGACAGCAAACAGTACGGTCAGATGGACGCAAAATGTTTGCTAGTGTGCCGCCAGCCTAAATGTCACCGTACGCTGAATTTCAGTGTCCGGTGACATTTCGGGGCCAGATCGGCTCTCTCTGAATAACCCCTTTAGTCTACCACTTCTTCATATTAATAATAATGTATGCTTTTGTTCTCATAGTTCCGTTTTGTTTTATTTTTTGACAACAGTTAAAAGAGGCTAATAAAGGCTGATGATCCACACACTAGTCTAAGACACCATTCATCTATAATCTAAGTGATGTTGCAATGACTTTGATGTGGGGATGCCTTATCTGGATCAATAGCCTGCAGTAATATAATGCATGCGCCCCTGATGTACTTGTTAAGCCTCACTTATTATGCAAACTACAAAATACTTAAAATTATCTACAATAGCACTGTTTCTTATCATATAATTTCAAAGCATTGTTATGTCAAACACAAATTATAAACAGTGCACATTTCAGTTGGTTTATGTTTTTTTTTTCTTTATTTCTAATCAGTTTTAGAAAAATAATTATGTTTATCAGAAATTATTATTACCGTCATGGGTTATTTGGTCCCATCTTCATCTCTACCTATTGAGAAGATTTTTCCTCCACCCTAACCCAAAGGCAAACAGAGCTGTAAATATTACAGGGTATATAATCAATATATGGTTACAACGGAAGTTAACCCTTGACTGTGCATAATAGCGGGCTTATTTCAAATAAACGGAGTGCAGTACTTCCCGCAGGATGATATAATAGGGTTCATTATTGACATGTTGACAGGATATGATTAGAAATTACATCGTGTGGACAATTCTTACTGTGTCTGTAACCCTTCATCTATAATAAATTATACCCTACATTGGTCAGTTCATAGTCTTTACATCCGCATGTCGACTATTTCAGGTTGAGACCATTGGTGTGGCGTATGTTCTCATTGATGGTTAAATCCTTTCCGGCAATGTAAGGAGATCGTTATGTATCCTCGCCTTTTTTTACCTTCGGTAAGATTAGTTTTCTTTGTATAATTACAATCATCTCTGTGACAGAACAGCCGTCACGTTCAATTTATTAACCCATAAAAAGTTAATAGTTCGTTTGTTTAAGGTCAAATTTCGTTTATACAATTTATGTCTGTGTGATCCCTGGGTGTATTGTGTTTCCTCTCGCAAATTCCCCGCACCAAACGCCACTGTAATCCCTCACAATTTAATAACACCCAAATTGCCCAGTTTTCGTTCCCCCGAGTGTAGAATTCGTTAGTACAATTTGTGCCTGTATGTGTATGGTTGTTTATTAGGTTCATTGCCAAATCTGCCTTGCCCAATCATTGTAGTTCATCTGCCCAGCGCAACCCTGCTGCAGCTGCCGCCGGCCAAAACCGAGCACAGCCGTCATGCCTTGCACCCTGCACCGCTCAGCCCCTGTTCCTGCCACCGGAGTGCTTTTTGGGCAGAGGGGCCTTGGGAACCTGGTACCACTGTGGGGTGAGTTCTAGAGACCAGCGCCATCAAGATCACCTCCAAATCAGCCGCTGAACTCAGGTCGGGTTTCCCAGTCGCAAAAGAGATCCGGCGCTGGAGTCAGAGCTCGCACTCCAGGGGATGGAATTGCCCGGGCGGGGAGCAGCCCAGGGCGAGCCAGACAGTGTGGCACCAAGAGCTGGGACCCTGTTAAACATACAATAAGGGCTAGGGCTAGAGGCAGAACTGGCGCCGGGGTGTCTGGGGGCGGGCATGGGAGAGAACAATGGGACTGTACCATATAAATGGACCGTGTATGTGCTGTTTTACAATAAACCAACTTGCTTAACCTATACTGCGTCTCGACGAGTATTTGGGAAGAGGGACTATCTGCTAGGTATTTCCTCCTGGCTGACTCAATATATTCCAGCAAGGAACCTGACGCCGGCTCGCTACCGCTGCTCAATGCAGAGCAACCCCGGAACCTAAGGCGGATCTACTCCCTCCGAGTAGCGGCGTCCGTCACAATCTCGTATTATAGTATTTGTAGGAGTGTCCATCCTACTACCAACTCTCTTCTATGCTACTATATGTGTTGTGTGTGTGATCAGTGCACGGATTGTTTTATAGCTTTTAGAACATTAATTCAATAAATGTTAAGTTTTATTTATGTTCTCCCTTTTTTTGCCTTCAGCAGTAAGGCTATTACCAGTGTACTTATCTTACGGATTACCCCCGAAATTGGGAGCGTGCGTGGGAAATTATTACACGCAAACATTGATTCCATTCTTGATTGCCTTGGCGGAACTCAAGTTTTGTGTATATGTATTTTTAATTAACAACAATCTTTAAGGGTCTCATAGAATCTGAACACACTTTTATATCAATAATCTTTAGCATAAAAGATCTAAAACTCTCAGTTTAATGATTTCAAGGTATAGATCTTCTGTTCTATTATGGCCATGAGTGATACCTAAGCTCTTTAGAAAAACGGGATCTTTAAAATCCATTTGCATCTTCTATGTAGCATAAAACATATTAAAGCTAATGCTTTACAAAATACACAGTCACTGTGGGAATGTCATGCCATACACGCTAATCAATTCTATTTTTAAACCATTAACATATTACCAGGGAAGAAAGATCAGAGTCATTTATCACCAATTCAGTCCCACATATGGCACAGGAGAGCATAATATAAATGCAACCCCAGTGAGGAATCTAGATTTAATCTACAGACAATCAGTACTGAATAAATATTTGCAAGTGTATACTGGAGAATATTCCATTACTCTAGCTTTGCACATGTTTGTTTTACCATATAATGTGTTCTCAGCTGCCAGGACAAGCTTGCATTTTTCAGGAATCTTGATCTTTGGATGGCTGACAGCATTAGCATTTTATGTGCCAAAGGCAGCCGATACTCAGAAGCGCAACAAAATACAGACGCCATGCAGTAAAATGGTAATGGACCATGTACATCCAGGTCTCTGCATCATTAGGATTTCTAAACGCAGATTACCGAGGACATTTTTAGCTTTCCTGGTTACCATACATCTTTCCATGCAACTTTGGTAAACCATGATAAGGCAAAATCAGAGGCAGCCTTCCAAATTGAATTTTACTTACTTGGCTGCATGTTTACATTTTTTTTATTTAGAAGAGATAATACTATACACATATTGATAAATATACTGCATTACTAGTATACTTTTATTGACTTAGAAAACCATCAGGTTTATTCAAAGAGATCCGAATGGCTGCCGAAAGGGAACCGAACGCTGAAAATCAGCGTTCGGTTACCTTTCTTGGCCATTCGGCTATTGCAATGCTTCGGCTATTCAGAGAGCAAAAGTCAGCAGTGAAAAGTAGCGGAATTGCCCTGCCTTTCGGTGGCTTCATGCGGCATATTTATTCAGGCGAATCCCACAGGCTGCAATGTTAAAAATATTCCCGTTTTAATTCAATATCTAATAAACCGTTGATTATAATATTCTGCAGTAAAGAGTCTCTTTATTTATAGATTTTTTAGGATATTTTAAGCATTTTTGGGGATTTTTTTTAAAACCAAATTTTTTTTTTTTTTTTTTTAAACTTTACTTATTTTTTCTGTAACAGCCCTTTTTATTATCATTCATTGGACCTCATATGTAAATTTCAGACATTTTCGCTCAGTAGTTTCTTTGCAAACAGCGTTTCACTTTTCAAACATTTAAGCAAACTGTTTTTCTAATTTATTCACCGCATTCGTCTGCCGGCGTTTTCGGTGGGTTAATCCAGATGTTTTGTGGGTTTCGTTGTGCGTTCGCCCTCATTTTGCGGTGGGTTTGCGGCGACTTTTCCCTGAATTTCGGCGGCCTGGTGGTGCTTGCTGAATACACCGCAGAATTGCCGAAATCGGATCGCCAAATCATGCCGAATTGAAGATAAAGGAAAGTCACCGAACGTGCGGTGGCTTTTCGATTCTCTTTGAATAACCCTGCATATTTAAATGATGTTAAAATAAAAGGCCCACTTACAACTATCAGGGTTATTCAAAGAGAATCGAAAAGCCACCGCACGTTCGGTGACTTTTCTTTCTCTTCAATTCGGTTCGAAAACGAAGCGGAGAAGATCCAACTAGGCAGAAGTCCAGGAGACTTGTAGGTACAAAACTGGGAGCCAACGGCCATCCGAGACGATGGGAGACCACAGGAGCAAGTCAAACTGAGGAGGAAGCAGAGGATACGTGAAAGCACCATGCAAAGGAGGCCTGTCAATCAACAGCCAACTAATAATCAGTAAAATGAAAAAACTAGCAAATGGTATCCAAATCCGAGACAGTAGTTCGAAGATAGGCTAACAATACAAGCAAACCCTACTAAGGGGATAAAAAACAGGTTAAACAAAGGCACACTTATACAATCCTATCATGTGAGAAATGATGTGTAATTTAATTTATGTTTTTTTTTTGTTTTTTTTATGTAGCAGTAAAACACACAGAACAATGTAAGTCAACCCGGGCCTGGGCGGGCGGGAAAAATATTCGCCTCCTGTCTTTATTAAAATTAAGATTATTCTGACACCAAGGCTGGAATAATCCACAATTTTATATCAAGGCAGGAGGCTTCATATTTTGCAGTTTTAAAGCTGCACTAAAGCCCCAGAAGCATGAGAACGAGGACGGAAATAGAAGGTACGAAATGTGACCGCCCTAGACCAATCAGCCGCCTGAAGAATATCGGCCAGAGAACCCCCAGCGTCTGCAACAGAGGAAGCCGCCGCGCCCCGCACGGAGTGAGCGCCGAAATGGGGAGCAACGCCCGCCAGGGAGAGGAGCCAGCGCACCCATCTCGAGAGGGTAGGAGAGGAAACAGGTCTGTAAGGAGAGACATAAGAGACCAAGAGTTGGCCAGTCGGAGAGGAGCGCAAAGGACGCAAACGAGAGAGGTAAGTAGTAACACAACGAGCCACACACAGTAGAGGATCAGTGGGAAAATAAGGGTAGAAAACCTCACGGGATAGAGTTTTAGTACGCCTAGTAAGTGAGAAGACAACACCCTCAGGGGAGAAAGCCACGGCGTGCGCATCGAAGGCCCTAACATCAGAGACACGTCGAAAGGAAACCAAACATAACAGAACTGTTAATTTAGCCGAGAGCTGACGGAGGGTTAGTGAGTCATTATCCGGCCAGTTACGCAGGAAGTCGAGCATCAGCGCTACATCCCAGAAAACCACATATCTCGGAGCCGGCGGGCGAGCGAGTCGAATGCCACGGAGGAGACGACAGACGGAAGGGTCCCTACCCACAGGGACGCCGCCTAGGGGAACGTGAGCCGCCGAGATAGCCGAGCGGAACAGGTTAATGGTACGGTAGGACTTTCCCGACGTGGAAAGATTTGCCAAAAAATTGAGGATCAACTGTAGAGGGGCAGAAGCGGGATCAGCCTGTTGTTGCAAACACCAGCTACACCAAGTTCTCCAGGCGTAGCGATAACACTTTCTCGTGCCGGGAGCCCAGGATTCCCATAATAAGGAGCGAGCTGCATCTGATAGTCCCGGCAGCATGCAGGGTCCCCGGAAATCGTCCAAGCCACCAGAGGAAGATTGTTCTCCAGAATCATCGGATGTGGCCTGCCCTGGGGATCCAACAGAATGGATCGGAAGGACGGGAGCAGGAGCGGATGGAGGCAGGAAAGTTCCAGCGTCAGTGGGAACCAGGGTTGAGCATGCCACAAGGGCGTGAGAAGAAGCATCCGGATCCCCCGTCGGCGGACTTCTTGGATCGTTCGCGTAATCATCGGGAACGGCGGAAAAGCGTAGGCCCCCGACGGCGGCCATGGTTGGAGGAAAGCGTCCACCGCAGTTGCTTGTGGGTCTGGCAGCCAGCTGAAGTAGGCCTCTGTTTGACGATTCAAGCGGGAAGCGAACAGATCGAGATGAAACGGTCCCCTCAGTTCCGAGATGCGGCGGAACGTAGCAACGTCTAGTTTCCAATCGCTGGAGTCCCTCCAATATCTCGAAAACCAATCTGCCACAAAATTGGAAGACCCGGGAAGGTATTCCGCCTTGAGAGAGATGTTCCGGTCCAAACAGTAATTGAAGAGGGAAAGCGTGAGGTCCGACAGGAGCTTGGAGCGGGATCCCCCTAGGCGGTTCACGTACTGGACCGCGGAGATGTTGTCCATCCGGAGAAGAAGGGTGCAGTCCCTGAGGTCCTGGGTAAAACTGCGAACGGCGAACGAGCCGGCGATGAGCTCCAGGCAATTGATGTGAAGCTGCCGCTCCTCCGGAGCCCATGCTCCACCCGTGGATATAGTGCCGCAAGTTGCTCCCCAGCCCGATTGGCTGGCATCGGATTCCAGAACGAAATGTGGTAGAGAGCCGAAGATGGCCCGGCCGTTCCAGGCTTCCATATGGCGTAACCACCATAGAAGCTCCACTCGAACCTCCGGGGTGATGGAGACCAGCTGGTCGTAGGAGGGGTTGAGACGAAGGTGTGTTGCCTTCAGACGCTGCATCGCCCAATAGTGTAGTGGGCCAGGGAAGATGGCTTGAATGGAGGAAGAGAGGAGACCTACAACTCTCGCCAAATCTCGGAGACAGATGGTGTCCCTGCTGAGGACTCCGCGTAGGGATTTCTTGATGACCCGAAGCTTTTGCGGGGGAAGCCGCAGCTGGCAAGATCTTGAGTCTATGTCGAATCCGAGGAAGGTGACGGTTTGGGCGGGACGCAGTGCCGATTTGTCCCTGTTGATAATGAAGCCCAGGTCTTGTAGGAGCGTAACCACCAGGGTTGTATGGTGAGCGGACTGGTCGAGGTCTTGTGCCAATATAAGGATGTCGTCTAGATATATAATCGTCCTGACGCCTTGGGATCGTATGAAGGCCATCACTGGTTTGAGCAGCTTCGTAAAGCACCATGGCGCGGAGCTGAGGCCGAATGGCAGGCAAGTGAACTGCCAGAGGTCGCGATGCCAGTGGAACTGTAGGTATGGGTGGTGAGAGGCATGGACCGGAACCGTGAGGTAAGCGTCTGTGAGGTCCAATCTCGTGAACCAGTCGCCTTCTCGGAGGAGATCTCTGAGGAGGTGTATACCCTCCATTTTGAAGTGGTGGTAGGCCACGAAGGTGTTGAGATTTTTTAGGTTGATAACCGGTCGTAGGTCCCCAGATTTTTTGTGGACCAGGAATATAGTGCTGACAAAGCACGGGGGGCCCCTGGCGGGGGTGATGGCGCCTTTTAACTGCAAGGAGCGAAGTTCCCGGTCTATCAACGTTGCTTCCTCTGAGGAAAAACGGGCCGGGGGCGGGGTAGCAGACTGGACGGGAACCTGGGAGAAGTCGATTAAATAACCTGCTACCGTTCGCAAAACCCACGAGTCTGATGTGAGTGCGCGCCATTTGGGAAGGAAATAACGTAAGCGACCCGCGACCGGAATGTGTGGAAGTGGGAGCGCCAAGACACTTACCAGCGGGGTAACGGCGTCTGGGTCTGTTGAAGCCGCGGCCAACAGGGACTCCGCGTGCCAGGATCGGGCTGGGTCTGTATTGCACGTCCTGGTTTGGCGTGAAGCGAGGTCTATAGGTAGTGTTATACCGGCTGGCGACCCGACCTCTTGGTGCGCCAGCCCTGGAGGAAAAACGTTGCTGGGGGTGGAAAACCCTTTTCATATTTGACTGAACCTTTTGGAGGTTCGTATAAACATTAACTTTTCTGTTAAGGTCTCTCATAAACAGATCCCCGAAAAGTAAGCCTTTTGCTGCCGGACCCAATTCCTTGGTAGCCATGCTGGTGAGTTTAGCGTCCAGCCGAAACAGTGCCACCTTACGGCGTTCAGATGAAATGCCAACGTTGGCATTACCCAACAAGCAGAGAGCACGCTGTGCCCATTCGCGAACTAGAGTAGGATCAAGCGGGCTGTTGTTGGCGAGCGCTTCGTCCGCCATTACAAAGATAAGTGACAGGGGACCGGATACGTCCAGAAGCTTGTCCTGGGCGACGCGGAGACCCTGTTCCAAACCCTTTCTAGGGTCCCTGCCAGCCTTACCCATGAAGGTGACGAAGTCTTCGTCAAATTCAGGGGTAAGGGACACCTTGTCAGGGAGAGTCGGGCGAGGACATTCGGCCCGCAGGCGCGCCCTATCAGTTTTTTCCAGGGGGCAGCGCAACCAGAAGCGCAAAAATTCCGCAATATGGTCCGGTGGGAGCCAAGCGGAAGACCTAGGGTGGGTGGTGGTGCGCGGGTCAAAGAAGGGCAGACCTCGAGAGTCGAGGATCTGTAAAGGGGCATCTGCGGACACATAGGAGCGCGGCAGCGCAGGCATGGTAGTGAGGGGAACAATCGCCACAGCTTCGGAACGGGGCTCACCCGTTGAATTTGGAGTGGCCGGTGGGTTACCGGTGGACTCTAAATCCTCCTCTTCAGGATAATCAGCCTGGTAGTCATCCAGGTCGTGAGTGTCCACACCCTTAGCGTCTGAGACGTATCTGGAGGATTTTTTAGCTGGTTCTTTACCTTTGCCGGCAGACTCAGACTGGCCTTTCCAGTGTCTTTTTCGCGACGGCCCAGCAGACTCAGATTGGTCCGAGTGTGAGCCGTCGGAATGGGTAGGTGACTGGGCCCGTGAGAGAACCGGGGGTTCCGGCGGGGGGGCTGGCGGAAGGCTCGCAAGCGCGATGGGAAGCGTCTCCGATATGGCAGCCAGCAGCCAAGTTTTTAATTCCTCCTGGTTGGAGGGAAGCTGTGGAGGATCCATATAATATATATACCAAACGGGGCTCACCCGCAGTTAAATATATAGCAATATTTATTTATATTTTTAATCCGTATGTACGGATGTTTAGCGCCGCTCAGCGGGGCTCACTCGCGAAATTCGCGGGCTTTTTAGAAAAAGGTCCGCCGGAGCAGAACCGGATTACGGGGCTCACCCGGAGTAACAGGAGAGGGTCCGTGCAGCAGGCGGTATGGTGTCCAGAGGCAGTTAAGCCAAATATGCCCGTTGTTTGCGAGAGATGGTGGCACCTGCCGACATCGATCTCGGCACGGGTGGAATGGCGGCAGCAAACAAGATGTCCGCGAGACGCATGCGCAGACACAACGCCGCGCTACTGTGAGGTAAGATCCCTCGTGCGGGGCTGCGCCCGCAGGGAGACAGCGCCGAACAGTTTAAAGGTAAAAAGTAAAAGTAAAAATCGGAGTATTCAACACCCAGCGGGCCAGGGAAAAAAACTTTCCCTCATGGTCCGCCAGGAGATGGAAAAAAGCAAGCGCAAGCCTGCAGGCGGGAAAGTGCCCACGCAGCAGGTGAAAAACAACCTAAGGAAAAAACGGTTTAAAAAGTAACCTAAAGTAGCAAATATACATTCTAGCAATAAAATAATAAGAAATAATAAGAAATATATCCTGGCGTCCAGGAGCTGTTATGAAAACGACTCACCTGGAGGCCAGCAGCAAGAAAAGAGGGCGTGGCTAAGGACTTACTACACTCTTATTGTTCATTGGTTACTGCTGTTGCTATGTAACTTTCCTTGCTGCTGTTGATTTAGTAAAGAAAAGAGAATGCAAAATATGAAGCCTCCTGCCTTGATATAAAATTGAAGATCACAATGGTCTTTTGGTGGTTGAAAATATGTAAATGTACAAGTATATCTGTGTGGAATGTCAACATGTAAATTAATGCTTTGTGCTCTCTGACACTGTCCACTCCTGTTTGGATGAACCATTAAGAGACCGCCTATTTCACCTAATTATAGAACAAGGATTTAGTGTTAACTTTGTTGGTACTAATACAGTCTCAACTGTAAATGTATTCTTTTCTTTCCTAATTAACATACAAACAGTACAATGAAAGATTTTGAGTTGTACCATTTTTTGCATTTTACTGCCATTTCTTTACAGAATTTCACTCACTGATGAAATGATAGACAAAAGGCTGTCACGATTCATGCTTCCAGCCCTGTCCCCCTGTCCTCTGTATTCGTGAATACCTGTTTTTTCCCTTGTGTTTCTGTTGCTGCTAATTCCTGGGTTGCTGCCCAGGGGTTAATGTGTTTTGTGCTCCCTGCTCACCTGTTGATCACTCTGCCAGTCCCTCTATTGGCTTCCTGTACGTTCCAGGATACAGTTTATAATACTGATGTTCACATTCAAATCACTCAATAACTCAACTCCTCCCTACATTTCTTCATTACTCCGCAAGCACGTCCCATCTAGACAACTTCGGTCAGCAGGTGGTCTCCTCCTGTTATCTGTCTACACGCGCACGGCCAACTCTCGCCTCCAAGACTTCTCAAGGGCAGAACCAGTCCTGTGGAATGACTTGCCTCATCCTATCAAACTCTCCCCTAATCTTCAGGCCTTCAAGAAATCCCTCAAAACCCCTCTCTTCAGATTAGCATACCACATCACTGACGCAACTCATCCCTCTGCTCATCGACTCACACATGATTGAAGTTGCTTCTATAGCCCCACCATTCCTGAACCACTGGCACTCATGATCCTGCTATCTAGTAAAATTTCTCTAGTCTTCTTCAACCCCAATCCCTCTAGATTGTAAACTCCTATGAGCAGGGCCCTCTACAACTGTGTTTCCATCATATGTCCATTTATCTCTTTCCCTTTGGTTATTGTAAAGCGCTGCGGAAACTGTTGGCGCTATATAAATGATGACAATAATAATAATAAATAGAGACATAGAGATAGATAGATATGTGATTGGACAGGTTAGAGTCTGGCCTTTCTAAAGTTACCAAACATGACCATGTAAAATGTAACCCCTTCCCTTTAACTTCTTGTTCCAAAGCAAAGCAAGTTTTGATATCGCATTGAAAAATTTATGAAAATAAAGCAGCATCAACAAAAGAATTGGTAAAAAGTCATGTCTTGAAAAGGACCCTCAGCCATGGCTGTATTTGGGTGACTGTATTTTTATTGCCCAGAATGTTGGTTGCTGCAGGCAGAAACATAATTTTCCATAGCTAGGGTCAGAAATTAGGGTTAGGCTAAGTAACTTAACCATAACCTTAATTTATATTTGTGCTTTTTTTAAAGTTAATTCAAGCCCTAACATTCTACTCCATTTTAAAGGCAACAGACTCTGCCCCTTTTTTTGATGTGAGCGCAGAGAGAAACTGTTTTTTTTTGCACATAGAAATTAGAGTAACACCTCGTATTTTTTACCGTACATGGATTTTGAGTCATTATTATCCCTGAACCTTGTACCCCCTTGTATCTCCCTGTACAGTAGTGAGTAATCCAGAGCTCTCCCTGTATTCTACCCACTCCCTGGCTATTGTAATGCTATAGCGAGGCTGCGGCTGCTATTTATTGCTTGCTTACAGTATAAATCTTCTTTGTATTTCAATGCAAATAAACTATATATGTTTTTGGTAGTGAAGGGTTACTAAAAATCTGACTTCCTTTTACTGTGGGATATCTACTTCAAGATATTGAAAAACTGTCAAACATAAAGCATCTTGATCATCTGCAGGGATGCTGTTATAACTTCCTATTGGCTCACAAAAAAAGAAAGCAAGGTTTGGCATCCACATTGATTTTTTTCTGAAGCTACATGATAATGTGCTTTAGATCTTGATGACCTTGGTGTGCCTCGTTGTTTCTGCTGTATATCATGAAAATCATTCTCACTTCTTAGTGAGTTGCAAGCATCTAAACTGGAAAAATGTATAAAATATGCATTTTATTTGGACTTCCAATTTCATATATATGAAAAAAGTGACTTGCAAATTTGATATAAAGAAAACTATTTAACCTATAATTGTGTTGGCGAGGTCTGAATATATTATTTAATGTGCTACCTAATATATTCAGGCACTATACACTGCTGTTAGGCCTATCTGCCAATTATCCTTAATCTACTTTAATAGTGTAATTTTGCCGCTTTTGCAGTTTTCAGAATACATCACTTAACCAGTCTGAGGGGGTTATTCATTAGTTCCTGTTGTATAAGTTTGGTACAGCAATAGCGATTAGTGCACATTGCAGACTTGGGCAGGTCTGAGATCTGGAGGCTAGGGGAATGGCTGCTGAGGATCAAGACCGTGACACAATTTGTATATGGGAATCACTCTGCCAAAATGGACATGTCAGTTTGGTGCGCAAGTGTTCCAGGATGACAGCCTACTTAACATAGCAGCAAATCAGGACTGCTCATATGCGAACAATGAATTAGCACTTGCATATAGGATTAGTATTTGACTAATTTATACTATTTAAGCACCACAAGCATCTGTTTAATTTCCCACAGTCCTTCAAGAAACTGGGTGGCAGCCTTCGGCTATCGCCTGGTCAAGAGCGCTAAAGGGGAGTGACTTGGCAAGTCTGCCATTAGATCTAGGTAACCTCTAAATCACTGTAGTTAAATACATTCTAGTAGTGCTTAATTGTACCCAAAATATATTCTATGGAGGGTTGCCATCTGTCCCAGTTTGGCCTGGACAGCCCTGGAATTGAACGATTCATCCTAATGTTCCTGCTGATGCTCTGAGCTTTGTGAAAATACATAATCACAAGTGGCAGGTCAGGTCTTCTGAACCCTGTTTGCCGACTACGTTGGAATGGCTTGAATCAATTTTGTTTCTTTTAAGGAGAAGACGGGGCAGGACTAGTTGGATTAAGACGAAGACTGGAGCAGCCTCAGGTGCCATTCTTCACTGTCTGCATGGGAGGGTACTAGGTTAGAGGGACGTGGAAAAATTGACTTACTTGGACCTGGCCTAGCCATGTTTTAGAGATAGGGTGAAACAATTGCCTCTTCCCAAATACACAGAACACACAGACAGGCCACCACAATCGTCATTGGTCTCAAAGAGAGTGACGTCGGCACACTCTCTGTGTGTTGACGTCGCTGGTGACCGATCTGGAGTGGTGACTCTGCTGGCGATCTGCTGGTGACTCTGGGTAGGGTGGAGAAAACTCTTCCACTACACCCAGCGATTTCACCAGATTGGTGGAGCCGAGGGGAGGGAGGGCGGGCACTCCTCACATCCTGACCACTATAAAACTATGACGTGGTCAGCATGAGTAGAGCATTCCTTTAAAAAGAAATTGACAAAAATATTTTAAAAGGTTGCAACCCTAATTTTATCTACTACCAAACTGAGTCATCGATCTCTTTTATTAACTCCAAAAACCTTTTAAAAACGTTTTCAGCTAAGAAGTATAAATGCATCTGAAACTATTGTGTTTACAATAGAGCTGTCTGACTTCCTGCCCCATGCTGTCAACATGGAAGACAAGGAGCAGGACGCTGAGTCTTCAGTATTCAGAAAGCGGATTAATAAACAGGATTAAATCCCTGTAGTAGAAAATAAGTAAATGGTTTCAAAAACACTTCTTTTACCAGAAAGTTTTTAAAGTAAATCTTGTTAAATCCAACTAGAATAACTCTTTAACCTCTAGGCAGGTAATACTATTACTTCCATTTTCCTAGACAGGGATCAATAACCGTGGACATCCAGATATTTTGGAACTACATGATCTCATGATGCTCAACTACTCACTAGGTTGGCTGAGTCTCATGGGAAATGTAGTTCCAAAACGTATGGAGGGCCAAGGTTGCTGATACCTCTCTTACAGCCAAGGAAGCATGGCCAAACTGGATCTTATGTAACACAGTCCCTAAATATTTCTTCTCACTCTTACTTCAGAAATCAGAAACTAGCACTTCCTGAAAACTATTGTGAATGAGCGCCACACAGACAACGGTCACACAAGAAAACCTAGAACACCAAGGGGACACGCAGAGCTGATTAGCTGGCTTGGTTTTTGCTGGTCTGACATGCCACATTAACAAACATGGCACATTTTCAGACCTACATTTCCACTTACATCTCAAATTATTGTACGATCCACATTAAAATGTGCCTATACAAAGAGAGATCTAAGGAATTATACAATATTTATTTATTTATAAAGAATTTTACCAGAACGGATACATTGAGATTTCTCTCGTTTTCAAGTATGTTCTGGGTATCATGTCAATAGCATTGATACCAGTAATGGTTGGCAAACAGCTCAGCTTTCGATTCTTGATCATGAAAGATCAGAACACGACTAAGCAAAGACTACATGGATATTTATATGTGATGTGTGACTGGCCACTACAGATGTTTTACTGCACACAACCAGGTGTGTGCGTATGTGTGTTGTTTCCTGTCAAGTTAGGCCAATTGTGCACAAAACTTAAAGAATGTGCATAACTCCATCTGATTGTCTGGATGGATATCTGTGGTCTGGCTGAACCAGAAAACATCCTGTCTGGGTATGTTTAGTTGTGAGTAGGAAGATGCTCACACAGCACATACGACCACGGAAGAGAAAGAAATAGAAGAAATTCTCATTATGGGCACAAAAATTCATAGCTCTCTCTAAATTCAATGCAATTCCCCAGTGTTGCTCTATGTACTCATATATTTAATAAAAACATGATTTCAACTATATTCTTTTGTTTCCTTAGGGGAATAGAAATATTTTGATGTAAATAGTTTTGCTAAAAAAAATATAGGCAGGAATAAATACAACAGCCTTTGCTTGATCACAGGGTGCTTTGTTTTATAATGTGACACTTGAAATCATATACTAAATAAATTCATTTTTGTTGTACAACTACACTGCCAATGGGAGGGACAGCAATAATTAGATAAGGAATTAAACATTTTAAATTCAATATGGTCATGTTGCAGAGCAATGCACAGGAATTTCAGTTACTGAAAACAAAATCTGTTTGCAAATGGACTCTAGAATGTGCCCCTTTCAGGACCTTGGACATGTCATCCAGCTGAACAGATTGGAGATCCATTTTTCTTTTACAAAAACACGAAGCTCCAGCTGTATTATTATACATGTGGTAGTGTCAAAAAAGTGTTTAACCACTTGGCTGCTAAGGACGTGCTCAGCGCGTCCAGCCAAGTGGTTCTCTTGTGCTATGGACACGATGAGCGCGTCCTAGCACAGGAGGCAGCGATCAGCCAGGATTCTTGGATGTCAGTCCAGCATCCGGGACCCCAGCGGGCACAATAGACATCATCATTCGCCAGCGCGATGACATCAATTACAGGCACCCCTCCCCGCGAGTGCGGGGAAAGTGCCTGAAGGGGAGGGGGGAGGACCTCTCTCCCTCCCGATTGGCTGGGGGCAGCCCAAAAAGGGAGACACCTCTTGGAAGGGTACATCCTGCCTTTCAAGCGGCAGCTGTCTTTAACCCATAGGGGGCTGGATCGAGATCTGGCGCCAACAGGCGCCGTATCGCGGTCCCCTCCCGGAGCTGGCCGACATCTTGGATGTCGGCCAAGCTTCCGGGATCTCCCCCTGACGACTGACTATGCGCAATGACGTCAGTTCTGGAGTTAACCCCTAGCTGCCACCTAAGGTGGAGATAGGGGGTTCCAATGAACCCCTATCTCCTGATCCGCGGCAGCTAGGGGTTAATGTTTGATATGATTGGAACGGCCAGAGCATGATACCAAACATGACCATGTTAAGTGTAAAAAAAAAACCTTTAAAAAAAATTAAGTTAAAAAAATCCATTTCTTTGTTGTTTTTTTTTGTTTTGTTAATGCAGCAATATTGTTCCCATTTCAATTATAATGTGAACAGTGATGCTGCACTAACGATTTTTTCTATGGGGGGGCGTTTACTAAAAAGCACGTAATTTCCCCCCAAAAAAATGTAACGAGTCCCCATTTCTAAATTTTTAAACAGGTTCAACCTATAGAAAATGTAATCGCAAACGCTCGCATGATAAAAAGATAGAAAAAAAACTTTACACGCTGTAAATTGTTAAATTCTAATTTTATTGCATTTTTTATTATATTATACAGGCAGCACATGACGTATACATATAATAATGATATATTATGAATGTGCCAAGTCTGCCGGAAAGACCGATATATAATTTGTTTTGGTGGTATACTAAAGAGTGGCTTCAAAACGAGTTTAAACATGATGAGCAAAAGCGGTAAAAATGAGCTAAGCACACAGGCGTGAAATGGCTCAGCAGCAAAAGGGTTAAAAACTATTATATGATGAGTGCATTCATTTTTTACACTGTCTGCAATAAAAATTAGTTTTCTATAAATCCACTCTGTCCTGACAAGGGTTTTATGGAAACAACTAGATAGCGAAAAGATTAAGAATTAGCCTCCCAGTTTCTAGTAATATTACCTCACTATCGGATCTTTTTGGAAATATTGTTTTTATTTGGAAAAAACCTTGCATAAAAAATAACATTTGGTTATAACCTGAATGGAGAAAATAATGGGATTACCTTGTTAGGAAATTCTTTAAATGTGAAGTAAATTACACTTGTAACTGCAAAGGGGAGTCTTATCAAACTGATTGGCAAGTAATGATATAAAACTGAAAAAGGTGCTAAACGATGTGCCAAAAGAAAGAGGCTAAAAGCAAAGCTGGTATTATATATATATATTATATATATATATATAGCACATGTGGACCAACTCATGAAGATGGAGCTCATCAAGACACACATAAGATAGTACCTAAATACCATAACACTACAGCTACTAAAAACTGTCAGTATTTTCACAATGCTGCAGTTCACACATTATTTAGCAGTAATTTGAAAACTGGATGTACTCACAGAAACAAATCCTGTCAAGAAGTCAGCAGTATATTTGGTGCTATGTACTGATCAGTGTCCTCCTGTGCCGAAATCTGAGGGTGAAAGTGCCTGCATTGAATGAGGAATCTATTTTGACTGGGGCAGTTGCAGTCACCAGTAAAATAAACATGTAATATGAAACCTACATAACTATGGCACTATAAAATGGTATATATATATATATATATATTATATTGTTATATATATATGTTTTACTGCAACTGCTACAATTGCACTTTACAAATATGATCTGTATGAAAGAATACAAAGAGAAATACATGATAATTGTGATGAATGGGTTGTTAAACTGCGTAAGAATGTATGGTGTGTATGTGTGTGTGGGTGTGTGTGTTGTGAGGTATGGACTGTGTATTAGGTATTGCTTTTCTCCTGCCTCCTTACTTCCTGTTCTGCTCTGAGGTGTTTACTCACTTACTGTTGACTGTTGGTGGGAATGTTCTGGAAGATGTAAAATGGCGGCTGTAGAAGAGCAGTGTTATGAGGCAGCTATGTGAGGAAACTGTTCTATACAGATTAATAAACTACAACTTGGTTATCCAGAAATAAGTGACTGTTTTGTACAAGACAACCAATATAGTAGAAATATAAACACGTTTTAGCAAACCATCACAAGAATCAATAGGGTAACAATTGTACATAGTAGGAGTTAATTCCCGGCATCAGTGTTTCCCTTACGTTACTAGTATAGCCACTAGTATATCAGCTAGCTCGTAATAAAAACTGTAGCCACTAATGTTTAATGGTTCGTGTTGACTTCAGCCTTTATCGACCCTATTACTGGCTGAGTTGGATTAGGGCACTGAATTTGGAAAGGCCCAATCAGCAAGATGATTTTGAGTATATCACCTAAAAAAAATGTCCACAAGAAATGCATGGGAATCCAGAGTTCATCACTCGCAGTAGTGAATTTAGTTCTTGGTATATACAGTAAAATGGCAGACTCTACTTCTTTTCCATTAGTCTTTATTGGAAATATATGGCAATGTCATGACTGCTTGACAGCTTCTTAACCCCTTCACTGCTTTGCCATTTCACCTCTGTGTGCGGAGTTCATTTTTACAATTTTTGATCATCATGTTTAAACGGGATTTGAAGTCACGTTTTATTATACGACCCAGACAAATTATATATCCTTTTTTTCGGTAAATTCATTATATATCATTATTATATGTATACGTCATGCCCTGCCTGAATGTTATAACAAAAAAATGCAAGAAAATTTGAATTTCCAATCATCTACAGCGTGTAAAATTATTTTTTTGCACATATTATCATCCGAGCCTTTGCGGTTACATATTATATGGGGTACGCTTGTTAAAAAAAAGTTAGAACTGGGAACCTCTTACTTTTTTTCTGAGAAATTACATGATTTTAGCTAGCCCCCTCAAAAAAGATAGTTAGTGCAGCATCATTATTCACATTATAATTGAAATGTGAATAGTGCTAGCTTTCAATTATAATGTGAATAATGATGCTCACAGACTTTGCCCTTTTCAGTGGTGCCTCTATCTTGTAACTCCACCCGATCAGGAGGGAGAGAGGTCCGAAGGGAACCACCCTCTCCTAGCACTCTTCCGGCCGTCGCAAAGACGACAGTGTGCCAGGAGGGGGGTATAAAGCAGCGTCTGACTTCCATGAAGTCAGATTGCCACGGGACCCCGGAGGAGAGAGGTGAGTATAACCCGGGAGAGCCCACTTAGTGGAAGACGTGTGGGGATTGGGGAACGTCCTCCACATGTAGTGGGATAATCCCATGACGTTCCCCACACGTCTTCCGCAGGGAAGGGGTTAAAATGAAATTATCCCAAGCAAGAGAATATACAGTAAAAGGCGAATGCAAATGTAAATTTGTATATAAAGATCAAAAACATCTGGTTTGTAATGTGCAAACTAGAGAGTTTATAATTTATATTATTTTTGCCTGTGGTCTGCCATTCTGAAAACTAACTTTTTTTATTGAGTTGTCAATGTTAGATTTTCTGATTGCACATCATCAAAAACATCCATTTACTATCCCGGCAGAAGCATCCAACAATAACAAAAAATCAATCTTATGCAACTCAGCTTCAGGGCAAACTAATAAAATAGTTTCAATATTCTGGTTTAGCCAATGGTGAAAAAAAAAGGTTATGGGTTTCGGCTATTAATCTTGAGAATGTAAAGCATTTTTTGTCTCGGGAAGCCTGTCTTTCAGTTCAATGAGCAAACTAGTTGAGCATAACAAATGATCACACATATTTAGAATATTGCTCCACTGCTCAGTTTGATGAGGGAAGCTGTTCATGAGAATTTAGTAGCTCAAATTCCTAATGAAGCGGTCCAGAGGGCTGTATTGCCAAATATTCCATCACAGGACTTGCTGCCAAAGCTACAACTTGACCCAAGGTTCATGGATTTGGAGGTCTCCTAAAATTATGTCCCATTGTTTTTCATCGGTAATGTAGGAAACCATTATTTCTTCTTCTTTTTCTAGGCTATCCCATCTGTACCCATTAACATCAACTGCTGATACACCTGCTACATAATGAGCTTTCACAAGCTCACTGTTCCCAAATTGTTACAGTATTACATTGCCAGACATTGCCTCTGCTTTGTAGGCCACTTTTTTCACATTGCTCAATGCCCCACTTTGCTCCCCCTATAAGCTATTTGCTATTTAATCATCTAATAAATACAGCTAACTAAACTTTTTCTCTTATGGCCCCTTCTATACAGTATATACTGTTAGCGATTTATTGAGAAGACATGGGTCGTACAAGACAGAGCAAAGTCAACAATACAGAAATGATCTGCATTCTTACCTGTCGGTCAACCCATCTGTCTGTGTTTATCACTTAGTTGCTTATGTCATTCAGCGGGGGTGCAGTGGTGGACGATTCAAAGTAGGATTTGAAATTTAACTGTAAAAAGTATTCATACCATGTGGGGCGTACTAAAGCCACATTAAAACGTTTGAACTTTTTGGACTAATAAGTATTATTGAATGTCACATACAGTATCCTATAACTAAGCTTGCTGTCTGATTAAATCTGCTTTAATTACTATTATCTGAAATCTTAAATAAAGTAAGAATCTCTTCTGGGAACAGGCTAAAACAGAATCAAATCTTTCAAGATTCTCTACAAATAACCAAATTACTGTGTAATTTTCCATCTCAGTGTGTTTTCTGTGTTTATAAGATAACAAACTGTGAAACATTTTAGACTGTTTCTGTGATTTGGTTGCTGAAGCAGTGGGAGACTTAACAGTTGCTGGAACCATAGCTTAGACCTTCCAGCCCCTTTCTTCTGCTGTTAAAATGCAGTGTGAGGTGTGCTGGACTGCCTATTTACTCATCAGTGCAGGAGAGAAGCTTCCATGGGTTTAATGTGCTAATTTATAGGATAGGTGAGGCCTTTGAACTATGGTGCTGGAGAAGACTCCTGTGAGTCCCTTGGACTGCAAGGCGATCAAACCGGTCAGTCCTAGAGGAAATTAACCCTGACAGCTCTTTAGAAGGCCAGATCCTAAAGATGAAATTCATATATTTTGGTTACCTAATGAGAAGGAAGGACTCAATGGAGAAGAGCCTAATGTTGGGAAAGATTGAGGGCAAAAGAAGAAGGGGACGACAGAGAATGAGGTGGCTGGATGGAGGCACTGAAGCAGTAGGCGTGACCTCAGATGGACTCCTGAAGATGGTAAAGAACAGAAAGGCCTGGAGGAACGTTGTCCATGGGGGTCGCTGTGGGTCAGACACGACTTTGCAACTAACAACTGTTAAATTATAACCATAAACAAACAAAAACTATTTTCCTATTATAATTACCATATATGAAATCCCAAAAAGTCTGTCATTTCTTTCTCATATATCAAAATGAAGCAAGACGCTGTGCTACACCATGGCAGAGACACCAAAATCAGCCACACACAAAATGTAGCTTCAGGTCATGTCTGAATATCACGTCGTTAGTCAGACCAGTTTATTATTTCAACATCCAATATAAACGTTCGTTGTAGAAAAGAGGTTCCTATCCACCCCACATAGGAATGTGATATAACAGCCAATCAGAGCAGATACATTTCTACACTTCATATAACAAAGACATTACAGGAAATGTGGCTAAATTCCGCAGGCTAACATCCTATGTAAGAAAAGACTGTCTACATACAGAATTGACACTTAAAATGGGCTGTGACCCCCCCCCCCATTTCTATCAGAACTGGCTTTTCACACTAATGCATATTGAAATATGGTACATATTTCAATCACAGGAGATTTATATTCACACATAAAATTTAAATCTAACAACAACAACAACAGTACTATATTAGTATTATAGGGTCACGTACAGGTACTGGGGTGGCACCGGGATGGCAAGATTCTGAGCCCAGGATGCGGTGAGGCACCACTCCAGGGATATATGGTGAGAGGTAGGAACACAAATGGTGGTTTGGAGCAGAGTGTTACGTTGGGAGCTTCCAGCCCTACCTGTGTGCTCGAGGGCAGCATGTCTGATGCTGCTCGCTGACCAAAGCCCGGTTTAAATGGAGACAGGCAGGGAGGTGGTTGCAAGAGGCGCGGCTTGAGTGGGGGAGTGGCCTGGTGAAGGTCTTTAAAAACCCTCAGTGTATTCTCAGCAGTTGCCAGATCGTGGTTATCCATACCTGAGCTTCTTGTACCTGACTGCTATATTGAATTAACCCGTTATTGACCTCTGCTTGTTTCTGACTATTCTGCCTTCTGCTGCCCTAGACCATTTTCTTGTACTACGCTACTGCTCTGATATCGACCCGGCTATTCCATTTGACCATTCTGAACTCTGTATTCCTGATTCTGGCTCGGCTGACTACTCGCCGTGTTGTTAACCCTATCTGTCTAGCTAGTTTACCTGGCCAATTCTAAGGACCAGACAGTTAGATCTTTCACGGCTACTCTGTTGGTAGCTTCTGGGTTCTGTGGAGTGTGGGGCGTTAAGTACTGCGTGGTGGGATCTGGGAACCGTGACATTACGATCTGGCCACTATGGATCCCGCAGACTTAACACAGCACTTGGCTAACTTTGTATCCAGACAGGATGAGCAGGATCATAGGATGGATCAGCTTGCTATTGCCTTACAAACTATCCTGACTCGTACGGCTCACCTGGAACCAGCTGGGGTTGCACCCCCGCTTGATATACCTGTGTCCCCTGTCGTTCAGACATCCCAGGTACACATGACCGCTCCTATGAGGTTTGACGGTACTCCCTCAGAGTGCCGGGGATTTTTGGTCCATGTGGATATTCATTTTAAATTAAATCCACAGATGTTTTTCTCTGACATTGCCAAAGTGGGGTTCATTATTAATCACCTGTCTGGCAGAGCATTGACATGGGCGACTCCGTTATGGGAGGCAGAGAAGCCTATCATACGGGATTATAAAGAATTCATAGCCGAGTTACAACGTACATTTAATCCTACCAGAAAGGCCACGGTAGCTGGCAAATCCTTGTTCCGCATACGTCAAGGGAACAGGACTGTTTCTGATTATGCCATAGAATTTAAAACCATGATCTCTGATGTGAACTGGACAAATGAGACACTGGTTCTGGCTTTTATGGAGGGGTTATCAGAGTCATTGATGCATGAATTGACTCCACGTAAACTACCTGAGGTATTGTGTGAACTCATTGATTATTGTATAGATCTGGATAATCAGATAAGGGACAGAAGGACTCCAAGAGAGAAACCCAAGAGACCGTTACCTAGGTTGGCCCCTGTCTTTCAGGCACCACCAAGAGAGTTATCTCCTCCCTCTGAGCCTATGCAACTAGGCCGTACTAGGCTTACAGAGGAAGAGAGAACAAGGCGTTTTCGTGAGGGATTGTGCCTGTATTGTGGTTTGGGGGGACATGTACGATTTCAATGTCCTAATCGTCCTGAGATGCATGATAAGCCGGAAAACTACCGCACCTAAGGCAGCTGAGGAGACAGGCCTTGGGTGTGACGTGCATGTCTCCTGTCAAAGACACTAAACTTATGTTACCAGTATCCTTGGCTTGGGAGACCAAGACCACACAGACTACCGCTTTTTTGGATTCTGGGGCTGCTGGCAACTTTATCGATGTTAACTACGCTTCTTCCATTTCTCTACCTCTGGTTGTAAGAGAGACACCCTTAGCCGTCGAAGCCATAGACGGCAGACCGTTATCCTGCCCTAGGATTACTCACGATACGGTTACAGTGGTTCTTACCACTGGTCTCTTGCATAAAGAAGAAATCATATTTCAAGTTATCCATTCACCTTCCAATCCTGTTGTACTTGGTTTCCCTTGGTTGGTGAAACACAATCCTGTTATTGATTGGACTAAGGGAGAGATACTGTCTTGGAGTCCTGCTTGTTTTGGGACTTGTTTAATACCCATTCAGCATGTCGGTGCCCTGAACACACCCACAGCTCCTCCATTGTCTACAGAGGTTCCTGACCAATACGCCGACCTCAGGGCTGTATATGATAAAAGAGAGGCAGAGAAACTGCCTCCACATAGACCATATGATTGTGCCATTGATATTCATCCTGGTACCATGCCTCCTCGAGGCAAAGTATATCCTCTTTCCATAAAGGAGAACCAAATTATGGAAGAGTACATAAAGGAGAATTTGGAGAGAGGTTTTATCCGACGTTCCTCTTCTCCAGCAGGGGCTGGGTTCTTTTTTGTGTCTAAAAAAGAGGGAGATTTACGCCCGTGTATCGATTATAGGGGGCTTAACAAGATCACCATTAAGAACGTGTACCCTATCCCTCTCATATCAGAACTGTTCGACAGGTTAAGGGGGTCAGCAGTATTTAAGAGGAGCTTACAACCTGATACGTATAAAAGAGGGGCATGAGTGGAAAACAGCATTTAACACCAGGAGTGGGCATTATGAATACTTGGTCATGCCTTTCGGTCTTTGTAATGCTCCAGCGGTATTCCAGGATTTTATTAATGATGTGCTCAGAGATTTCTTACAAACCTTTGTTATAGTATACCTAGACGATATATTGATTTACTCTCCCGATCTGAAAACCCACCATGCACATGTCAGACAGGTATTAGCAAAATTACTGGACAATGGTCTTTATTGCAAACTAGAGAAGTGTTTATTCGACATAACTACTGTGAAATTCCTTGGGTATATTATCACTCCAGAAGGTTTTGAGATGGATCCTTCTAAACTCACGGCCATCTCAGAATGGCCTCTCCCTCAAGGTCTCAAGGCCATACAGAGGTTTCTGGGGTTTTCCAACTATTATAGGAGATTTATCAAGAATTATTCCGCTGTAGCCTCCCCTATCATTAATATGACACGTAAAGGTCTGAAGAACCAGATCTGGTCTTCTCAATCCAAACAAGCATTCAAAGCCCTCAAACAAGCTTTCACTTCCGCTCCTGTGTTACGGCATCCTGATCCCAGGATTCCGTTTGTTCTTGAGGTTGATGCTTCCGAGATAGGCATTGGGGCTGTCCTGTCTCAAAGAGAGTCTCCAGGAAAACCTCTACATCCTTGTGGGTTCTTTTCAAGAAAATTATCACCAGCAGAACGCAATTATGATATCGGTAACAGAGAATTGCTTGCTATTGTGTCTGCCCTCTCAGAGTGGAGACATTTGTTGGAAGGTACTCTTGACCCTTTATTGATAATTACTGATCATAAGAACCTTACGTACATCGGGGAAGCCAAACGTTTGAACGCGAGACAGGCCAGGTGGTCATTGCTACTGTCTCAGTTTAATTTTGTATTGACTTACAGACCAGGTGAACGCAATGTAAAGGCTGATGCCTTATCTCGTCAATATGAATGTAATACACAAGACCACAATCCTATAGTTCCTCCTGAACGTATTGTGGCTTCCACAGTCTTGTCTGTCTCCTCGCCTTTCCTGGAACGCCTCCAGGCAGTTCAAGTAGGGGCTCCACCTGACAAGCCTCCAGATATGTTGTTTGTACCTGAAAAGGAAAGACAAGAATTACTCATAATGTTTCATGATTCTAAACCAGCAGGTCATCCTGGTATTACTAAGACTCTTACCAGTATCTCCAGACAGTTCTGGTGGCCCACCATGCGACAGGACGTACGTCTGTTTGTTTTGGCTTGTCAAGTCTGTGCCAGAAGCAAAACCAGTAAATCCTTGCCTGTCGGTCTATTGCAGCCTTTACCCATGCCTAAGAGGCCTTGGTCTCATCTATCTATGGATTTTATTGTGGACTTGCCGAAGTCCAAGGGTCATACTGTGGTTCTGACAGTTGTAGACCGCTTCTCCAAAATGGCTCATTTTGTCCCTCTACCTAAGCTTCCTACAGCCAAAGAACTGGCGGTTGTATTTGCTAGAGAGATTGTACGAATACATGGGGTTCCGTCTGAAATAGTCTCTGACAGAGGAGCCCAGTTCATCTCTCGTTTCTGGAGGGTTTTCTGTGCAGAGATGGGGGTGCGATTGGCCTTCTCTTCAGCATATCATCCACAAACCAATGGGGCAGCAGAGAGGGCAAATCAGGGTCTCGAGCAGTACATACGTCGCTTTACCACACAACAACAAGACAATTGGTCAGAGTTGTTGCCCTGGGCTGAGTATGCACGTAATAACGCCGTTAACGAGACCACTGGCCACTCTCCTTTTTCTGCCATCTATGGTTTTTTCCCTCCGGCTCTACCGCTTCAGTTTACTGAACAGGCCATCCCGGCTCTCGATGACCATCTCAATCAACTGCAAGAGATTTGGAGACCGATTCGAGAAAATATGGAGCGCAATGTTGCTGTCCAGAAACGCAAGGCTGACAGGCATAGGTTACAAGCTCCCTCCTATAACGTGGGGGATAGAGTTTGGTTGTCCACTAGGAACGTGAAGTTGCGGGTGCCTTCTATGAAAATGGCACCTCGGTTTATAGGTCCATATAAGATCATTCGCCGCATTAATCCTGTGGCTTATGCTCTTGCCCTTCCTAAACATCTTCGCATGCACAACGTCTTCCACACCTCCCTACTGAAGCCATTGTTGTGTAACAGGTACACGCGGGTCGTTCCTCCTCCTCCACCTATTCAGGTTGATGGTGAATCTGAGTATGAGGTTAGGAGGGTTTTGGATTCTAGGCTGTGCAGGGGCGCTCTGCAGTACTTGGTCGATTGGGTGGGTTATGGTCCAGAGGACCGGTCCTGGATTCCAGCTTCCGACATGTCTGCCTCTAGGTTGGTCAGGGTGTTCCATGCCTCGCACCCCGATCGCCCTGGTGGTTGTCCTGCCGCTCGTCCTGTTGGTCGTCCGGTGGCCTCCCGTGGAGAGGGGGTACTGTAACGTTGGGAGCTTCCAGCCCTACCTGTGTGCTCGAGGGCAGCATGTCTGATGCTGCTCGCTGACCAAAGCCCGGTTTAAATGGAGACAGGCAGGGAGGTGGTTGCAAGAGGCGCGGCTTGAGTGGGGGAGTGGCCTGGTGAAGGTCTTTAAAAACCCTCAGTGTATTCTCAGCAGTTGCCAGATCGTGGTTATCCATACCTGAGCTCCTTGTACCTGACTGCTATATTGAATTAACCCGTTATTGACCTCTGCTTGTTTCTGACTATTCTGCCTTCTGTTGCCCTAGACCATTTTCTTGTACTACGCTACTGCTCTGATATCGACCCGGCTATTCCATTTGACCATTCTGAACTCTGTATTCCTGATTCTGGCTCGGCTGACTACTCGCCGTGTTGTTAACCCTATCTGTCTAGCTAGTTTACCTGGCCAATTCTAAGGACCAGACAGTTAGATCTTTCACGGCTACTCTGTTGGTAGCTTCTGGGTTCTGTGGAGTGTGGGGCGATAAGTACTGCGTGGTGGGATCTGGGAACCGTGACACAGAGGGGCAGGACATGTAGAGGGTTTGAAAATGGAAAAGCAGAAAACAAACCAGGAAAAATGAGAACTTGGATAAGTTTCAGGATTCAAGGTTTTCAGGCTAATACAGGAGAGCCCCCGCATACACATCCTCTCTCTGGATATAGTTAGACAATTCTGGAACAATGTGGAGAGGGGGGCAGGGCCCTTTATTTTGGAAGGTCAGGTGGTGTAGTGTTTGACTATGTGTTTTCACTTTAACAATTTGTGTGCAGGAATCTCAGTGCTGGTTCTGAGATGAGCAAGGTTTGAAGGGGCTGCCAACGTACAGTTCAGGCACCTGACATATAGCATCAGTCAAATATTCCTACTTGGGATTTCAACAAGGTTTATCATTTTCATATTAAATATGTCATCAATATACTGAGCTTGTAGAATCAGTTCTTTTCAAATAAACTGTGATCATAATGAAGAATGCACCAGCTGGAAATTGGATGACATCATATTTTGGGGTGTCAATGTGCACGTGGGGCTGTCTGGGCATAAGTGGAGGTCATTGTGTGTAGGAGTAGCACTATGTATGTGGGGGGCGTCAATGACAATGTAATGTTTGCTTGTATACATTTCTTAATATTTCATTCATCCTTTTTAAAATTATTTTTTTCTTTGCATTTTAGCTCCCTTTATTTATCCTTCTTTCCTTCCCTCCATCAATCCACCTTTCCTCTATGCTACCCGCTCCCTACTTCTCTACACCTATCATTCTTCTCTACATCCTTCCCTGCCTCCTTGTGCCGTTATTTTCTCTCATTAGATTGAAGTAGAAATATATATAAATAGTTCTTCCCAGTATTCCAAACTAAGTTCACAATATATGACAAATGAACAGCTAAAATCTAATAAAAAAATAGGAAGCTGAAAGTATTTCTCAAGAGACCTGTAAATGAGGATAACTTGTCAAAGATTAACAAAACAGTGATTCCGAGCAAAATAGAACACAGATTCTCAAAGGTACTATATTTGTATTTTATTACATTTTAGTTACACAGGTTGGTGCAGAGTGCTGCTGTTTCAATATATCAACTCTTTACAACAGTGAACTCTAATTTATGTGATTTAATTAAAGAATTTAAATTTCTAATTACCAACAGCTCAGAACATTAGAGAAAACTGTGCATTAGAGGCCTTTTGACTTACCATATTGGGATTGGAAAATATATTTCACAAATATCTTGTTTTACCCATTTCCAATAGTAAACTGAATAAAACATGCTTTAAATACATTTTTGCTCTAAACAGTCATTTGAGGGGAATTTTATTTACTAATCATATATCATAATCAAGGTTTTCTTAACTAATATGGTAATTCTATTTAATTTGCTTGTTTGGTGAATTTTATATCAATTCATTATCGTTTCAGAGAAAGAAATTACCGTATAAGCTTATTCCAACTTTTAGGCCCCGTTCACACCTGGGAGTTTTACAGCACGTTCCTGCGTGCTGTAAAACGCCCAAGCACGGAAATCCTATGATTTCCTATTGGGCCCGTTTACACCTGGGCGTTTTACAGCGCGCTGTAAAACGTCCTATGCCCAAAGAAGTACGGGAGCTTCTTTGGGGCGTATTGCAGCGCGTTCACGCTGCAGTCTATGGCCGTGAACGCGCTGCAATGCGCCGTTCGCGCGTTTTTTACATTTGCGCGATACGCACGACAAAAAGCGCACGTATTGCGCACGTTAAGAACGTGCAGGTGTGAACCCAGTCTTAAGGTTCTGATGGTAACCTGGCATGCTTATAATTAACCTTTCATTACATTTATTTCCAGTTCAGCTGAAATTTCACATTGAGATCTGAATACTTCATCGATCGTAAAGGTTGTTTAACGATGTTCTTTTTTTCTTGCAAGATGTACACAACCAACACACACACACACACACACAAACCCATGACATGGTGGATTCACTACCAGTACAACAATCTGCACAGAGTCTGTCAAAGTGATAAATTGCCAGTTCTTGGTTTACTAACTGTGCCATGGACATAGACCTCTTTGTCAAAAAATAATTTGAAGATGGGAGTTATTTTTGTATCGCTTCTATTTTTTAATATATGCATTTGCTAGCACAATGTATGGACAGGAAATTAAAGATTCTTAATATGGCAGTGACCTTGACATGTTCACTTTAAGCTGCTTTCCCATACAAAATGATTACCGAATCTCATGGGATTAAGTTTGAATGGGTCTGTATAGCAAGGTCCTGCAAGGTAGGTAAATTGTGGTTTAGCACTACAAAGCCTGAAGTTATAATGTTTATGGTGACAGGTCATACGGAAACAATATACACTAATGATGTCATTACATTAAATAATTTATTTATGTTAACTGTGTGTATGGCACATTTTCAAGATAAAGTAATACATATAACTCCTAAGCAGAAACCGTGTGGAATTATTGTTAATATATTTATGTGTTGCATTACATAAATACATACAACTCCCGTTTTCCCCCTTTTTAAAGACTTTAGCTTTTCCCAAATGTACTTCCAGAAGACAAATAATGGAGAACAGTGAAGAGTTATTTGGTAGGCTGCTTATTTTCCATATATTTCAGATGCTTGTGGCATTGCTGTATTAGTCAGAGGCAACCGTGACGAAGACTGCAGTGCTGTAGAATTTAAAGAACTTTCCAACAACTAATTTATTGGTGGCCTATAGACACAAATTAAATACTGTTTACTGTTACTACAAAATAACTGAGCTAGTGAAAATCAGAGAGACAATGAACTACATTCACTATTCCATAGATTTTAAAAACGCAAGCTGAGCTGAGCGTTCCTGGGGGTAACTTGTTGCAGGAAACCTTTAAAATTCACAAAGAACTGAGACCACCCAGCAGAGCTACAATCTTCTCAATTCCTTATAAGTATAGGAACCAACACTCACCAAGAAGTGCAAATTGATATGTGTCACCCAAATAGAGTTGCACTTAAACCTACCCATCCCCATATAGAATCAGCTTGGGGCAGTGCATATAAAACATGAAAAAAATAACCCAACAAGTCTCCAAGAGATTTGCAAACACACTCAAAAAGACCTGCATATTCTAAAATAAAAAAGGCAAGTCATCAATTACACAGTGCCGATCCTTGACCACATGGCCAACACCTTAAGCAAGGTAAAGGCACACTTTAATGAATATACACATTGTTTTGTCTAAAGCTTAGAGAATATTGCGGAACACCTATGGAAGACTTGCATTTAGTAAATTAACGTGGACAGCAATCTTGCACATGGGATCCAGAACGGGAAACCCAGGGCAAAATAAAATGGATGCAAGAAATAATAGATGCCCCGAGCATGTCGAAAACAGTGGAAATGTCACTTTTCTCTGCTCAAGATAAAAAAACATAACATGATCTCCTTTTTTGTATAAAGAATTTATTTGCGTTTTTCAAAAAATAATAATACAAACATTGCCAGACATTGTAAGAAAACACATAGTAAAACACTTCAGCAAACGTATATGAAATCGGGGACACCCCCAAATAGACTGTCCACCTGGCAGTAGAATTGTAAGGGCACATGTTGAACTGGAAAGATCAAGAAGGGCAATGTGGGGAAACAAAAGGGGGAAAAAGGGGGGAAGAAGAGAGGGGGAGAGTATAAACCTCTACCAGAGGGAACAGAGGCGGATCTATTGTGGTTAATGCATAGCATAAACAGATCGGGCACCAAAATGCGTATCCCAGATATACCAGTGATCTTTTGTAGAGTAAGGGACTCCTGCTATGGAGGCCGTAATCGTATCTAAGGAACGAATTTTGCCCACTCTGCGACATAAAATGATCTTTAAGAACATACAGGTGAAATTAACATAACAGGAGTAGCAATGGTGTCCTGGTCATGAGATTGTGCATGTAGTCATCTAAACTTTGTGGCGATCGTCAAGCTATAGTTTAACTCATGTTTTCTCACAGCGGGCCATTTACCTGTCAGATATATATCCATAAACAACAAGCTCATGTGTTCAACATAAGCGAGTCATTATGAATTTGGGAAGTCTTCTCGCAACAAGGACAAATCCCATTTTCACCAAAATGACTGTCATAAAATCCCTGCCAAATATGATCACTCAAAAGCCCTTTGACAACTGTTGTGTGGCCCCTGCTCTATTTTATATTCCTTAGTTCAAAAAAATTCTCCATATTCTAAGCTGATTTGAGCAGGACACTCTATAGCTCTTGTTTCTGACTTCCTATATTTTCTTTATCATTTTAATAGTTTTGCCATCACATTAAGGGCCCGTAGGACTCCAAGGAATGCAATCTCTTGGATCAAACTATGAAAACGTGACCATAAATTGTTCTTTATTGAGAAGTCAATGATTCCTATTGTCCTGAAAGCCTCCATGACTTGGACTGCTTGAAAGGCCTGGGGTTAGCCTCCTCCCTGCCGATTATGGGCCCTGGCTGGAGAAAGGGGTTTTCCTCATGCTACCAAGGAGTATGGAGACCCCTATAAAACCTCTTAGGGTTCCTTGTAACATTTTTGCCAAAAAAAGACAAAACACTTGTCCCGATTACCGTTGCTGCCTGTGGTTGTCTTCTTATGGAGTCAGGTGGTAGGCTTCCCTAAACAGAAGGGTCTTTAGGGAGCATTTACATAAAGCTAGATTTGGGGACAGTCTGATATTGCGAGGAAGCACATTCCATAGGGTTGGCACTGCACGAGAAAAGTCCTGCAGTCTGGCATGTGAAGAGGTAATGATGGAGGATGCCAGGCGCAGGTCATTGTTGGATCTTAGGGGTGTATTTGGTGATTAGTGAGGACAGGTAGTGAGGAGCGGTGTTAGTGACGGCTTTGTAGGTCAGGGTGAGTAGTTTGAATTTGAGTCTGCTGTGGATGGGGAGCCAGTGTAGGGATTCAGAGAGGAGCAGCAGAGACAGAGCGACGGGTGAGATGGATAAGCAGGGCTGATGCGTTTAGGCCGTACTGCAGGGGGGAGAGGTGGGAGATAGGAAGGCCAGTCAGGAGGTTGTTGTAGTAGTAGTAGACAGTTAACCCATTGTACTTGTTTTCCATTGTGTTTTCTTTCTCTCCATCCTGTGTATGCAGTTTGCTATTCAATTATCTGTCCCTAATCTAGTTGTGTCATCAAACACCATTGTGTCCCAAACACCATGATGTCAGTGAGGGATTTCTATTGTTTCACCGGGATATAAATATGTGTGCTGTTTAAAATAAACCTGTATGCTTGACCCTGTATGATCAATGTCGTCCGTGATATTTTGGGAACATTGGAAAATATGCAAAAGATGCTGTGCTGTTCTGCTGTGTTGGAGTTCTAGGACCCGAGGAGGAAACTAGCCACGTTGTCCAAGGGACCTCATAGACCTTGGTTCCCATAACACTTGGTATAATGGATAGTGAGCAAGAAAGGGGTTTGTGAGGGTCTTGAGAACAAACAGCAGCACTAGTGGCCTGCTCTAAGGTGGGGCCCTCTCAGGTCTCACAAGGCTTTAGCTCGATTGTGCAATTACAGGGACAACTGCTCCATATGCAAATCAGACTGCAATCACCCAGAAAGGGTGACCAAGGACGTCATCACTGCACGAGAGATGCAGCAATCGAGCTAAAGCATTGTGAGACCTGAGCAGGCCCCACCGTAGAGCAGGCCACTAGTGCTGTTGTTTGTTCTCAAGCCCCTCACAAACCCATTTTTGCCTACATTAAGCATACAGGGTAATCCAGATGTAGACCCCTTGCTCGAGGTGCCTACAGTGGTGTCAGCTATACCTTCCTGACAAGGCCTATCGTCAGGGGTTGATGCACCTCTCGTGCATGGATGACGTCCTTGGCGTTCAGTATTGGCCACCCTCACTGGGTGATTGCAGTCTGATTTGCATATGGACCACCAGTTGTCCTTGTAATGGCACAATTGAGCTAAAGCATTGTGAGACCTGAGTGGGCTCCACCGTAGAGCAGGGTCCACTAGTACTGTTGTTCGTTCTCGGGACCCTCACAAACCCCTATTTGCTCACTTTTAGTATAATGGAGAACAGGGAATGAATTATAATATCAAATATAATTACAAAGTTTCTCATGTTTGGGTTGCCCTTCTTAGCATGACGAACTGAATGGAGTGGTGCAATTTATTTTTGAGGTGTCCTCCAAGGTATATCTTTTCTCAGTAGCAAAAAATTACATACTTAGGTGGAGCCTTAAGGGTGACTGCGCCCAGCAGCATCTCAGGACAGCACTTGTTGCACCTGTGTGCCACCTATAATGTCACCTAAATATGTCGGCGACCATAACAAAAATGGTCGCCAGCAATGACGGGCATCACTGTGCATACATGACGAGGACATCACTATGCATGTGCAGGAATGGCTGAGTATGCACGGTGAAAACTAGTCCTTGCCAGCGGCCATTTTTTATTATGATCACCAGCATATACACTGTACATAGATGGCGTGCTGGCACAGAACACCTTGCAGCTTCTGGCTCTCCTCATTTTCCGCTTCCTTCCCAGTGGACTGATCATAGTCATTGTCTGCAGGAAGACTGCCTAAATTCAGGAAAACCCCCTGCAGCCAATAACTGCGATATGCCGCTATGAAAGGAGGTGGGCCGGAGGAGCATGCTATGCCGCTGTACAGCATTTAGGCCAGCCTGCCACCAGGACGGCATAGGGGGTTACGCATTGCCTGAACAAAAGCAAGTAAACAGCCTTTTATATAAGTGAGGAATTTTCATTTTTCAGTGCAATGTTCAAAGATTTGAATATATTTTCTGCCAATAAATAGGAGAAAGTACAGAATGCAATAAAACAGATGACAATGAACTATGAATT
Source organism: Leptobrachium leishanense (assembly GCA_009667805.1). Classification (NCBI taxonomy): domain Eukaryota; kingdom Metazoa; phylum Chordata; class Amphibia; order Anura; family Megophryidae; genus Leptobrachium; species Leptobrachium leishanense. The sequence continues at coordinate 325,113,796 of CM019063.1, read as the reverse complement.
TCTAGTTTTTAAAAATCATTTCATAAAACTACAGAGCATTTCAAGAAAATTTTGCAATTGAGTATTCTACTGTGTTCTTTTGTGGCACATTATTTTATATAGAAATGCTGCTGCTCCTTGACAAGCGTTTAGTTCCAATATTCCCATATTACCTATAAAACCCTTTTAATAAATTGTGATGGTAAATTAAATATGACAGGGGAAACAGCTTTTACAAATACCATCTAGAACTCTGGCCTAGTTTAGCAAACAAACTTCCCTGACATTTTTTTTTAACACTTTCAGTACAAGCCATATCAAAACCTTTAGTCCAAATACTATTTACTAATCATTTTTGTAGTTTTTCTGTGAGTTGTTTACGCAGATAATACCTACAGCTTATTTTAAGCAGACCACTGGTTTTAGAAAGTAATTTTAATTTACATAATTACTCAACCATGGAAAAATGTCACATTATAAGCAAAGTAATTTAAACAGAAATATAACACTCATAAATGCAGAAAACATTCCAAAGCTGCTGAAATTATAGCAGAACAGAATATGATGGATCATACTAATACAGACCTGCCAGGTCACACGGTCCAGCCGTATGGCACACAATTTTCCCTCAGATCTCCCGATCACCTGGCAGCCCTAGGCTTGCCAGGCCTGAGGAAAAATGCACCATAAGTGCCTGTGTAATGGTTAAATAATGCCTTTTGAAGCCCATAGATGAGTTCAGCAGATTACACTGGTGCATGAGCAGCACTGTTTAGCTGTTCATCAGGGCCGCTGGCTGCCCTGTAGTGCAAATGCACAGACATGTCCCATTTGGAGACGTTTGCATGACCGTTTTGATGAGAATTGTATCACCGTCATCACTCAGCAGTCATGCCCCCTTGGTGTTCACTTTCCCTGTCACCCTATCCCAGACCTGCTAAAATTGACAGATGTGTTCGTAATCTACCAGGGAAAACAACTAAGATAACGAAAGGGGATATAAGGGATAAACCCTCAGATCACTGAGAGGGAGTGCTGATTTAAAACATAACTTTTATTAGTCATAATAAGACACACAGAAAATAGACCGACAGTAAATGTTAAAAAACATATAGACACATAGACATAGGCACAATATGTTGCAGGGAGAGCAGAAATATGTCACAGATACAAAGCGAATTGCTTGATTGGGACTTATGGGGAACAAATATATGCCTTCAGTGGAGATGGAAAACCACAGTATTAATAATGAATTGAAGCAAATGCCCCATGGACATAAATTACAACTTGTACCTTGATATTGACAAATAGAGAGTATTGAATCACAGCACTGAGATATATGCACAGTGCCCACAATTGTACTGAAGATAATTAGCCCAAGGTTGGTAAAAGCCAGAATATCGAACTACATACAAAGACGTTCATTTGGCCTGGCTACCTTGTATAAAAGCTTAATAAAGCTATAAGCTGAAGATCGTGAACTGCTTGGTTAGAGCTTATAAGAAACGGATATATGCCTTCAGTTGGAGATGGAACGCCACAGTATTAGTAATAAATTGAAGCAAATGCCCTGTGGACATAAAAATGCAGACTGTACCTTAATGTTGGCAAATTTCTCGACACTTGGTTCAGTTTCATGGGAGCAATGCTAAGGTTCTAAGTTTCTGTGGGCTTGAATCAGTACCAGTATCTCCCAGAAAGGGTGATTTCGATCTAAAGTTACGACGTAAGGAATGCTGGTGGATCTACCAGATGCGTTCCCTTGCTCCTCTTGGTCTAAATGAAGGTTTTTCCTTTTCACCGTATATTTGAATTCGGTCGATCTTTTCTTGCCATTACATTCAGTAGCTACTAGTATCGAAATTAAATAGGTTGGCATATATATATATATTCTTTTGACCAATATGTCACATCGGTTTTTCATTTTTCCCTTTTTCCCCTCTGTTTTTTTTTTTTTTTTTTTTTGCCTCCATGTAGTTTGGTGCACTTCAAGGGTTATTTTATGGCCATATGGGTCTACTGCTCTTGTGACTTTTTGGTCTCGAGTCGATAACCTAATGAGCATTTTCATCCAATAACCAGCCTCTGATTTGCCCCAATGCATACCCTTATGATGTTGCGGTGATGCTATTCAGCTCAGTCTTTTCTGACATGTAACCTTTTGTCGCATAGCTGTATGTTTATATATATATCTATTGCGGTTTTTTGATTATTTTTGATTTCTCATAAAAGTATTGGTATCTATTTACACTAGTTCGCCTCAATGATAGATCAGTGAACCCAGTACTCTTTAAGCCCCGAGCAGCATGTCCTCTAGTAGCCTTGTCAATAACTATGTATCATTTCCTCATGAAAAATTTCATGTACCTAATTTATGGGTCTTTTTACTGTAGATGACAATTAAATTGATATGGATCACTATACTTTGATTGCCTATACGCCTCTAATAAGTTTCTAATTGTGTCGTATTATGTGGCTATGGTGTTAAGATCCATCTATATTAGGTTTTCCACTAAACAATGCAGCCTCTTGGGGCCACTTGTTATGTTCATCTCCTCCCATTGGTGTCTAATGTCAGGTGTTATGCCAGTCCAATCATTGACCTCTCATGAGTTAGACAGCCTGTTATTACTTCTTTCGCCTAGCAATATCTATTTGTCAATAAGTGTCATTATGTGTTTGCGGCCATTTTGTTCTATATGTCCACCTATTTAAGCCCTGGGTGGCATTATACCACTCGGTATCCAGCGGCTTCAGCATGTCTGTGACTATTCTGCAGCCATGTGTGAGCCTGTTTGTATTGCTCTATCTGTCCATCTATACAATCTTTGGGCGGCGTCATATCGCTTGGTACATAGTTGCGCACCCAGCATATTTGTAACCATCCGCTGGTTAAAATGTATCGAAATGCGTTTTACTTAGTGATCGTGGCACCATCGTTTATTTATTTACATATTAGGTTGCCTCCACTATTAGCATATTTTTCTGTGGTCGCAGGATAGATCATTGTTCCTATTGGCTGACTAGGGTCAGGTGCTTAGCCAGACCAATCACTGACCGTTACATGTATCATAGTATCTACACAACAGATAGATATGTGTGTTGGCAACAAGCTATCTAGATGGCCTCTTCTAACCACACGGCGTCTAATCCATGCCATTTTAACATCTCATTTATTGTGCAGTGAGTATGAGATGGCTCGTTTGCCGTTGGCTGTATACACAAATATATATATCTTTTGGTGATTGGTTCCCTATGGTGATTATAACGTCCCTGTGTCAATTGGTTTGTCCGTTACAGCCTATGAGGGTTTAGATACTTCTTCCGTTTGTTGAAGTGTATTCATATTATCATTGATTCCATTGGCTGTTAGACACATATAGCACTTTAGACAGATGGACCCTGCCGGCCACCATAGGCTCTTCTACGTTATTGTTAGCTTACAACTGCCACCAATCAAGTAGTGATCGTCCACTCCCACTTCCTTCAAATGTCTATTTAATCAGCCTTGATGCCACATGGTACCGACAATAATTACAATCTGTGTTTGACTCCCGATGAAGCCGGTTCTGTACCGGCGAAACACGTGTCGAGTCCTGGTTATTTTTTAAAATGTCTTGCACAATATGATCTGACAGGGAGATAATAGAATCTTTAACTTTTAGGGACAGCCTTTTTGGTCAATTAGGCGCTCTTTTGCCTTTCCAATGGTAATGTGGTCCAGTGATGGTTGACTTTCCCATGTGTTGCTGATTTGTTAAGGACAGGTGCATGCCAATTTGTACGCTTTTGACTTTTCAATCTTGTGGTATCTTAACCTCCATGTCTTGTTGAATGGTTGACAACTTAAATTATCACATTTGATATATGCCTTTTTGCTAACTGATCCCCTTCTGAGAGTTTTTTTTTTTTTTTTTTCTCTGCCTCGCAGTTCACTATCTTTAGCTTATAGCTGTATTAAGCTTTCATACAAGGTAGCCAGGCCAAATGAACGTTGTTGTATTTAGTTCGATATTCTGGCTCGCACCAACCTTGGGCTAATTATCTTCAGTACAATTGTGGGCATTGTGCATGTATTTCAGCGTGGTGTTATTTAACACTCTCTATTTGCCAACATTAAGGTACAGTCTGCATTTTTATGTCCACAGGGCATTTGCTTCAATTTATTACTAATACTGTGGCGTTCCATCTCCAACTGAAGGCATATATCCGTTTCTTATAAGCTCTAACCAAGCAGTTCACGATCTTCAGCTTATAGCTTTATTAAGCTTTTATACAAGGTAGCCAGGCCAAATGAACGTCTTTGTATGTAGTTCGATATTCTGGCTTTTACCAACCTTGGGCTAATTATCTTCAGTACAATTGTGGGCACTGTGCATATATCTCAGTGCTGTGATTCAATACTCTCTATTTGTCAATATCAAGGTACAAGTTGTAATTTATGTCCATGGGGCATTTGCTTCAATTCATTATTAATACTGTGGTTTTCCATCTCCACTGAAGGCATATAATTTGTTCCCCATAAGTCCCAATCAAGCAATTCGCTTTGTATCTGTGACATATTTCTGCTCTCCCTGCAACATATTGTGCCTATGTCTATGTGTCTATATGTTTTTTAACATTTACTGTCGGTCTATTTTCTGTGTGTCTTATTATGACTAATAAAAGTTATGTTTTAAATCAGCACTCCCTCTCAGTGATCTGAGGGTTTATCCCTTATATCCCCTTCGTTTCGTTATAGTTCATTACTAGGTTTAGTCCTTATTGGGTGTGTCCACGCCCGGTGTCTAGTAGTTACTCGGGGTGGGGTGATTGTTCACCTCCCTGGTGGAGGTCTGTTTTCTTTCTTTTTTAAAACAACTAAGATGTAAACTTGTATAGTCGAGACAGAAAATGGAAGGTCTGTGGCCAATGTGCGGACACGTTAGTGAAAATTGCATCACAAGTGATGTGTCTGGATGTACTTGAGGTTTTCAGGTGGTTCCTGTAATGTGTACAAGTATCTGCCAATGTACGTAGCACTTCCAAGGAACACTGATATAGGCAAAAATACCATGGCATTAGACTGTCCACCTACAGGAATTTAGTATGTACCCATGCCACACTTTCTCCAGTGCCATAGATTATGGGCCAAATTACAATCTAGGTGCTAACGTTAACGCTCACCGGGGTGAGCATTAACATTAGCCACAGTGTCTACCGCATATTAGAATCCAAACGCTAACGGGTTAAGTAACTTAGCGCCTGCTACAAATGCAGGCAGCATTTTTGCGCCTGCATTGCAATCCCCCGTTAAAACGGGCGCGGTAGAGGGAAAACTGCGGGCGCAGTTATTTCTCCCTACCACTCCCGTTTTAACGCGGGGATTGTAATAGCCCAATGTCAATTGACACTGTTTCAGGGAGTGTAAGCTGGTTAAACATGCATTTGTCTGTATTGAGAGACATCTGTTCAGTAGTGCACATACACTGATCATCATTGGCTCAAGAGGTTTCTGAACTATTGTTAGTCAACAAATAATTTTCATCAAAGACTTACAGGTCTATTTCAAAGAAAGGTGAAACTCAGGAGAATGACTGGAGAAGTGAAAATTCTAGATCGAAATAGCCAAACCAGAAAAATTCTCCCATTTATCTCACTTTCCAAATCAGCTATTTGGTCTAGATTGTTCTCTTTTCCTTCCAGTTCTCCTCGGTTTCACCTTTCTCTGACTAACCCTGTAGTTATCGTCTAGTTTTCATCACTGAAAAAATGTAGTCAACTAAGTTATGAAGACTAAATGATGAAAGACTGAAACCTATTGACATTTTTATTAATCAATAAAAACTAAGTAAAAATGTTAGGGATGGATTCATTTAAATTTTTGTTTTAGTCATAGTCTTTTGACTAAAATGATATTTAGCTTTATACATATTTTAGTCAAATAAATTGACACTGGTCTGCAGTAAGGGGAATTTAAACACTCTACATGAATGAAAATGGGGTTAAGGTCGAGGGAGGTTAAAGGGACATGCATGCTTTACTAGCAGGGACATGCTGTCAGGCATTATGCATTAAAATAATAAAAGAAACTCACCTGCTCTGCACTCCCCCGACGTCAGCTCCTGCCTCTGCCTCTTACTCTGCACGCATTCCTTGTACAGCCTGCGCAATTTGCACTACGGTGGTATGCTTCCCCGCTATGCTAATCACGTAGGCTGCTCAGGAGGTCTGCAGCCGCACGTCTGTTCAAATAGGGACACACACGTGCTGCCTACTTCCTGAATACTGATCGTCAGAGCCTCAGAGAACCTCAGACAGAACAATGGAATAGCTTGGAACAATGGGGAAGAACCATTGGTCGAAGCCATTCAAACAACCGCCTGCATTGGAGGCTGGCCTCTCATTGACAGGAAGGGGCCCAGGCAGCTCCCTCTAGTGGCAAATACAGAGAATGACAGGCACAGGGGCACAAATAATCAGTTTTTCTATCATATTTTTTTTAATAGTAAAGTATATGACATGATGAAAATAAAGGTATCTTTAGAAAGTCCATTTAATGGCGAGAAAACTTATTTATAATGTGTGGGTACAGTAAATGAGTAAAAGGTAACTTACAGCTAAACACAAACCGCAGAAAGTTAGTTAATATCCAAGTATATCTGGCTCTGATACTATCCAGTGCCTCACCAGCCACTGACCTCACCGTACGTCCCTGTTTGCTAGTGTGTTTTTAAAAATGTGCAATGCCTTTTGAATGAGTCAGTAGTGTCTTTCTGCAGGCATAACAAGTAAATATGATATTTTTTCATATTTACCTGCTTTTCTTTCTGGCGTTTCCCACGCCAACATCAGGAGGCACTTTGAGCTAACCAATCAGTATGTATACCTAGGATAAAAAACAAACTGAGCATGTGCGACTGAGTTGCTCCACCTCCCTCCTGCACTGTGAGCTGGGGGGAGGGCGGGGCTGAGTGCCATTCCAATCTGTAACTCTTTCATCCCCAGCTACTGCTGAGAAAGGGAAAGAAAGTGACAGCAGGGAGAGAGTCAGCAAAAAAAGCACAGAGAGACACAGCAAGAAAAGGTAAAGAGAGCAAGACAGCAAGATAAAGCAGAGAAAGCACAAGAAAGAGTGAGAGTGAGTGACTGTGTGAGGGAGTTTGAGTGAGACTGTGAGTAAGCAAGGAAAGCGCGCAAATGAGCATGTCAGTGAGTGAGCGAGCGTGAGTCTTGCTCTCACAGTTGCAGAGATGCTAATATTCAGTTCCCCAGTTAACCCAGTCTGAGGTGCTGGGTGTGCACAGGGTTTCACGTGCACAGCTTGTGCTAGTTCATGTGAAGCTTTGTGGGTGGAGTAGAGGATGGGGAGGAGGCAGGGAATATTCAGGAAGTGAGAGCTGAAGAAACACCCCTAGCTGAGGGGCGTCGCCAGAGAAGATGTAAACAGTTAAACATTTTTAAAACTTTTAGAGATTTATTCTAGTTTGTCCATAGGTATAAAAATGTTTATATGTTAACTTAATTTTTTTTCCAGACATGCATATCCTTTTAATGGTTAGCCCACCATTTCTCATGAGAGTAATCCTTTAACATAGTTGAAAACTAAAATAAGCTGTCACTTCGCACCCAGCGTAACGAGAGCTCAGCTGTTAATAACGATAAGATCAGTTGAACTTATTTTGGGACTTCTTAAGTGTTGTTGTTCAGCTCTCAAGATGAGGAGACTGGTTGGTTGCCTTAAAAATACAAAAAATTCACTACAGATAGAAATAGAAAGATAAGTTAACAAGACAATTAGAAGCAGAAACCAGAACCAGGTCTAGGGTCTCCTATATAACTGGGAGTCATTAATTTCTAAAGAACATGGTGACAACAATAACTTATAAGTGCCAGAGAAGGAAGAAAGATATCACATACTTCTATCAAATATTATGTTAATGCATAAACAATTGAAACAAAGGAAAAACACTCCCTTTAAAAAAATATGCAATACAGACATTTACCACATTTTTACCTCCCTGGTGGTGTTCCCGAGTGTGGCTCGGGGTTAAATTTCAGTGCCGAAAACGGTAACCCCAAGCCACACTTGGGAACACCACCAGGGGGGTTAAGACACCAGTTCAAAGATCAGATTTTATCTTAAGGCCTCATTCACACTGATACGCGCGTACGTGCATATTGTACTATATGCAAATAAATGGCTCCATACACAGAGCCGCGTATAGATCCATATAGTTGCATCGCGTAAACGGAATGGAACCGAGCTGCATCCCGGCAGCGTTTTTACGCACGTACAGTTTTCAGTTTTATTTTAAAGAAAAAACTTTTTTCCTGGATATCCTGAGAACCTCTGTGACATCATGGGATGGGTCCAGAATTGATGCTTGGATCGCCTTTTAGATTCTCTCAAGCATCCCTGCTGCCTCAACGACACAAGCAATGTTAAATGGTTTATCAACTCATGGGGGGGGGGTCCATCTTTGCTATCACACCACTAGCTAATAGCAGCTAGTACATGAGGCGGAGAACAATCTAGCAACAACAGGACGCCAAAAATGATGCATTCTGGGATTATAAACACTCCAAACGCATATACGCACATACGCGGACATATGCGTGTATACGCAATATTAAATTTTGCTCTTGCGTTGTATGTGAATGAGGCCTAAAAGAGACACACTAGCCACTACAACCACTTAAATCTTATTTAACTGGCCGTTTCTGACTGCTCTCACAGCTCTATAAAATTTAAATTTTACCTTTTCCTTGAGGATGACCATTCAGTAGCTACTGTACTGCCTTCCTGGCTTAAATATAGGTACCATTCATACAAACATGATCCATTTTAGAGACAGTTATTTATATGACAGGTAGCAGACTCTGCCGTAGGGTCAGCCTAAGACACTGTGCTGCATGGGTCCAAGAATGAAATGCTGCCCCCCTAAAAGAAAACCAAAACACATGGCGTTTGTGAGCGTATCACAGAGCTCATCAGCAATAGAACTCACAGTAATGTGCGGTGTGTATGAGAGTATCACAGAGCACAAGAGTGATAAAATGCAGTAAAGGACAATGTGTATGAGCATATCACAGCAATAAAACTCACACTCATACACAGTACACTGCACAGTACTTTTAGTTTTATTGCTGTGGAGCCCTGTTACAGTAATGTGTGGTGTAAGAGCATATCACAGATCACCACAGCAATAAAACTCACTGTAATTTGCAGTTTTTATGAGCGTATCACAGAGCGCCAGCAATAAAATTCACAGTAATGTGCGGTGTATATGAGCATATCACAGAGCTCTATATATCCAGCCACACAGTCACACATCCATATACCCACATATCCGTGCAGGCGGTCACACACACACATCCACACACACACAGTCACACATCCACAAACTTAGCCACACACCCCCGGAACAGAGCTAGCCGAGGCCCGGGAAGGCACCTGGCCTTGTAGAGGCCCAGGTGTCCACTGGGCCTGGTCGAGGCCCAGGTGTGTGCCGGGCTTGGTTGAGGCCCAGGCGGGTGCCTGGCCTGGTCGAGGCCCCTGTTGCAGCAAAGTCTAGTCGAGGCCCTGGTGGCTTCTGGGCCTATTCAAAGCCCCAGCATCCACTCCTTGCTGTGGCCTTTGACAGGGCGACAAAATGCCACCCCTTTCAAAGCTCCGACTGGAGCCATGGCCCCATCCGGTCCCGTGGACGAGCCAGCCTTGCTCTGCTGGCAACAAAAGCACTACTACACATTTAATACTGGTGGATCTTTGTGGTTTTGTGATAGAAAACCTTAACTCCAATCTGTTCAAAAGTTTCAGCACCTCGGCAGACATGTCCAATGTGCTGAAAATTTGGGGGCACATTCTGGAGCCCATTTGCAAACTAATTTAGTTTTTATCAAAACAATTCATTTAATTTGATCCAGAATATGATCAGATTGTGTTTACTTAATGTTTGGCTCCTACAGCTTTTGAAGATCGCGTATACTCAACCATAATAGTGAAGGGGTTAAGCGTTAACCACTGTGGTTATTTCTTTAAATGAAAAATCCTCATTAATTTTTACTGTTTCATTGTATGTCGAATCACGGTTTACTGTAGTAATGTGTAGTACAACCTGTCAATATAGACACGGCATACAAAACTTGACAATAGCGTGTTAAGACCTCTGGCAACAACCCTATTCATTCCATTTGTAATGCTTCTGAACAAAACGTATTTTTCTGTAAATGCTGATTTAAAAAGACTGGAAGCAGACGGAGCAGTCTGTTGAATAACAGCAATATATTTTCAATGGTCCCATTTGGAGTCTCTATTTTCTCTGATAATGTGAGAGTATGTTACACCATATCCCATTCATAATTCTTAATAAAAGCATGCAGCCTCCTGACTATAATTGTGATAAATAGATATGTGTTTCATTGAAGAAGTGCCAAGGTTTGTAAGCTGATACTCCACACATTATTTTTCATCCTGTCTCTTCTTTGTGATTGTGCCATGTAGAACGCAAAAAAAAAAAGCTTCACAGATGCGAACAATGGTGCAACTTAGTTCACATTCCTGAAAACCATGCTACAGGCTTCCTACAGTGTCTGATGCATAGGTACCTTAAAAGAAAATTACCTACATAAGAGACCATTAACAATTTCTGCTCAAAACATTTGCACAAACCATTTTGACTAGAAAAGAAAAGAATAGAACTATTTAGGAAAAGCAGAAGAAAAATGTGAAATTATTGTGCTCACGTTTTTTTAAGAGCTAACTGGTTGATGTAATAATAATTGGTTTTGGTCGAGGAACGAGGGATTATGTTCTATTAACCTGTTCACACTCATGTAACCCCTGGAGTACAGTAATTCTACTACCCTGCAGTTTCTATGTAGTAACCAGCAGATGGCGACCTTCTGTTTGCTCTGGAGATTCAAGACTGTGGGGCTCTATGGTTTTGTGTGTGGAGGCAGGGCTGCTAGAGAGGAAGCAAGAGGGAGGAAGCTGGAAGATGATGGTGGCTGAGATTTGTGGTATTGTGTCCAGTGCTGAAGCATCCTGCATAAAGGCTCCCAGCAGACTTTGTATCCAGATCAAAGCACAGAACTGTTCCTGGTAGTGATTGTTCTGCAGAAAGAAGGAATCCCAGTGGAGCAGCTTCTCCCCTTCCTGGTCAAAATCTGATTGCAGACTGTGGAGTGGTAAGCTGAAACCTCTCCCCTTGGTTTTACAACAAGGCACTCTGACACTGGTTACTAAAGCAGCAGTCTGACTTCTCTGATCCCTGGAACACCCCAGCATATTACAAACAAAGTGGATTACAATTATTCTGGGCCCCAACAATGTGCACCACCTACCTATGGTACCATTAGGGAAAAGACTAGGGTGGGCCGTAGTATTGTTTGTGGGTGGGTAAACTCACACTGACTCTTGCGTTATTTACTTATTCCACTGCATTATGTTTATTTACACCGTTACATTTATTTTTGCATAGAGTTTTGCTGTGCAATACAAACTTCTATAATAGACAGCTCTGTGTTGATTTATTGCTTGTTTAAATATGTTCCCAACTGGATCTCACACCCAAAGCCTCGATGTCCAGTTGGGTGGAGGCACTGCCGCAGTCATGTACCCCAACTCCCAGGTAGCGGAGGCTCAGGATCGGCTTGCAGAACGCTTGAAGGTAACTAAGGTAAAAGACCACAGGGGTATTTGTGGGACTACGCAAAAACCCGTTACACTCAAAAAGTATAATATAAATTTAAACACATTGGACCCCACTTTTGTACCTTTTTAACTCTTTTGCTACCATGCACTTTTGTTGAAAAAAAATAAAACATTTTAAACATAGGATGTAGTTAACACTTAACTGTGAGATAAAATACAATTTTGCATAAAGATTATTCTGATATTTACTTAATGTTAGTCTATCGCTATGTGTGCATTTTATTTTTTCAAATACTCTTTTATCTTTTACAAAAATATTGCTGGGATTAAAGGTTCTAAACTCTAGTTGGTGTCCCTTATCATGATCTTGCCCAAATTCAAACAGCTACTGCGTTTGTAGCCTGCAACCAGATATGGCCTTTATGTCAAATACTGGAACTATGATAAAGATAGATAATATAGATAGTCAAATATCCTGCTTATAGATATTTAGCAGAATCATGAGTGTACATACTGAGATCCTAATGAGTGATCATAATGAGATTATTCAGATGGGTAATTAGAAACCTAAGGGCCCAGGTGCGGGAATCCATAAAGGGCCCCCACACCCTTGGCAAAAACATACCCCCCCCCCATCATCCCAATGCACTGGACCCCACCAGGTCCACAATGTCGACTCCAGACAATCAGTGTCCCCTTTTTTTTCCAGGTCCACTACGACCACTTCAGTCCATTCCATTTGTAAAGTAATGTGAGCCATGTATATCCCAGAGCTCCAAAGCAATAAACTCTCAGTAGTGTGTACCCGGTATGGGCGAATCATAGGTGAAGCTCTGGCCCTTGCCAAGCCGCCCAGGTGAGGCCACGGCCGGCTGTGTGTAGGCACCCATAACTCAGGGGCCTGATTGCAGTGACACTCTCTGCACCCCTGGTAGTTGCGCCCCTGAGATTATTAGCAATTCAGCGTCTAAAAAAGCCTAACAAAATATAGAAATTATACATTTTGTGTCATAATTCCTGCATATGGAAATTCAATTTTATATATATATATATATTGGATGTGTCTCTGAAATACTAAGCATGGATACATGCTGAAAGTCAAAAACAGCAGTTTGCAGCCAAAAAGATATTAGAAAGGGAAACAAACAACATTGAAATTGATAGTTTAAAATGAATTTTCTGTACTCCCTCTCTTCTCTGGCCAACCAGAATAATCAATTCTGTATTTTAATATTGAGCATACATCTTTAAGTTTATATTATTTGTGGTTTTTAACTTTTTCAAATGTGGTTCAGCACTAATGAGTAATTTATTCATCAGACATGAGATATCACAATCTTTGTTCCAAAATAAAGATTTGCTTTTCTTATAGTGCAACACTTAGGCTGGGGTCAGACAAACGTAGTGCGAACGTGCGTTTAGTCGCACTTTATTACAGACGTGGTAGCAGCAAATGACGTCCAACGCAAGCCCACACACGAAGTATGGCTGCACGAAAGTTTGGCCGCGCAACGCAAGCGGCAAACAACGCATTTTTGCAAGAACGTCGAACCGCTAGTACTGACGTACAGAGTGTGCTGTGCGTGATTAGGAGACGTCAGACGCTGCTCATGTCCGGCCTACATAACGTCCAGACATCAAAAGTTTCCTGGTTTGGATTGGTAAAAAATCACAGCCGAAATTGGCATTGTATGACAGCTATCGCGTATTCCGTGAAAAAGTATGTCCATGCATTCGAACGTACTTTTTTACGGACGATACGAAAAATGCATTCGTCTGACCCTAGCCTTACTTTTCTGCAAAGCTGGCTATTTGGTTTTGCTGGTAGATTTTTGCTCTTTTCAACTCACATTTTCAGTGCCTATCTCAGTCCCTGCCTCCTATTACTGTATATAGAACCTGTCTTGTAATGACTGATTTTATGGCTTGCTCACCTATTTTATGTCAGAGTGGAATATGTTATAGTGTTATAAATCACGGTAATAATATTTAGCAAAAGTGAAGTGGAAAATATTTTATGCATTCAATACTTTATTGCTGAAAACTAGATTTAATTCTAGGTATATTCAGCTGCATTTTTAGAAATGCAGCAAATCATTTTGCAACACACTAATGATGTGAATTAATTATATTCATTAGTAATCAAAAAATACTTCCATCGGAGCAAGGCATTTTTAGTTTAAAATTATGACGTTTTTTTTTTTGTCTTATCCTGGGTTGTTTCCTCATTTATTCCAATTAAGGTATAATCAGAAGTTGATTTACAGCTAAAAACATTTTAACATCTGAATCCCTTAACCACTGCTTTCCCAAGATTTAGATGACTCATGTTTTCAAATGCACCGTCATGTTTTATATGGATATCGGGAACCTAACAAGAAGAAAAATGTAATCTGCGCTTATTCCTATTACACCATGTGAAACAAAACACAATTAGAGGCTTTGGTTTCTTTTAATGGCTATTAAGAAAAAGAAACCAAAGCCTCTAATTGTGTTTTGTTTCACACGGTGTAATAGGAATAAGCACAGATGACATTTTTCTTCTTGTTATGTTTTATACATGTTGCTGGGCTGGATACAATTTGGTGGCTGCAGCTGCCCTATCGGGGAATAGGCGCAACCCCGCTCCTCCTGTACTATGTATGCCCGATATCTATATATCTTGATCTGCAGCTGAGCAGGACAAAAGCAAATTAAATTATTTTGTTGCAAGTGAATTTCGTTCACATTTGCGCTCCAGATGGTGCCCCCAAAGGTTTAGCCCTGTGGGCATAATGCCCAAGGTGATAAAACTTTTTAAAATCAGCAAATTGAATTTAATTGAATGCCCTTATCTGACGTTCAGAAGCCAATGCACAGAGCCTTTAACGGCAGTACTAACTGCAGTAGCCCCATTTGGCCAGTAGATGGGGACATCTGCTGGCCAAATAGGTTAATAAAGTAAGAAATACACTGGGAATATTCCCAAATATTTCTTACTATATAATTAAATTATTCCCCCCCCCCCCAAAAAAAAACACTGGTTCCTGCCTGACAGTCTGTTTTTGGAAAATCACTTCATAATGAAGGGGTTAATATAGATCTGCACAAAACTCATTGTGATATATATATATATATATATATATATATATATTCCCAAAATAATTGGGGATGTAACAGCAGCCATTTCTCTTGTGAATGCAGCAGAAAAATAGGCATGAAAGCCTTGTCGCTTTTCAAAAATTACCGTGAGAGAAAAGAGCCTCTTGGTCACAACTCAGAAGTGCCAAGGCAGAAGCACCTAAATAATTCTTCAAGTGCCCTGTCAGAATTTGGAAATGTGTCCATTTGATTTGAATAAGGATAACATTTGCCCCAGGCACAATTTAAAAGTACATCGACATTACCCATGCATGAGCTGGATGTGTTGTTCACAAAAAGTTAACATGAAAGCGATTAACTCTTTCACTGCAAAGTACTTTTTTGGTTTAAATTTTTTTTTATTACGTTTTATAAAAACATATACAGGGTAATTCAAAGAGATCCGAATGGCTTGAGAAAGGGAACCGAACGCTGACAATCTGCGTTTGGTTACCTTTCTTGGCCATTCGGCTATCCAGAGAGCAGGCAATTCGCCAAATCCTGGCGAATTGCCTGCACATACGGTGCCTGTTCGGTGCCTGTTCGAGGGCAGTGAAATCCCCATGAAAAAGCACTGCTTCGGCTATTCAGAGAACAAAAACCAGCAGTGAAAGGTTCCCGAAATGCCCTGCCATTCGGTGGTTTCATTTGACAGGTTTATTCAGGCGAATCCCATAGGCTTGAATGTTAAAAATATTCCCGTTTTAATTCAATATCTAATAAACCATTCATTATAAAATTCTGCAGTAAAGAGTCTCTTTATTTATAGGTTCTTTAGGATATTTTAAGCATTTTTCATGATTTTTTTTTCAAACAAAAGTCAGATTTTTTTTTTTTTTCTTTAAGTTTACTTATTTTTCTGTAACATTTCCTGGACCTCATATGTAAATTTCAGACATTTTCGCTCAGTAGTTTCTTTGCAAACAGCGTTTCACTTTTCAAACATTCAAGCAAACTGCTTTGTTAATTTATTCACTCGTCTACAGTGTCGGCTTTTTCCGGCGGCTGCGCTGAGTGTGATCGGCTCCTGCTCGGGTTTTTCCGTGGTTTTCGGTGGGTTAATCCAGATGTTTTTGCGGGTTTTCGGCATGCATTCGCCTGGTTTTGCAGTTAGTGTTCGGCGGGTTTGCTGCGACTTTTCCCTGCAATTCGGGGGCCCTGTGGTGCTTGCTGAATACACAGCAGGGTCGCCGAAATGGGAACGCCAAATCGAACCGAATTGAAGAGAATGAAAAGTCACCGAACGTGCGGTGACTTTGATTCTCTTTGAATTACCCTGATAGTAAATAGAAGTGCAATGAAAGGACTTCTTCAATATGTTCAAAGACGTACGATGATCTACCACAACATTTATTTGATACATGAAATGCATAGTTAACTGTTAAATGTAGGGGTAAAATAGTAATTTGGCATAAAGATTATTATTCTGAGATAGCTGAAAGATCACAATATTGTAAATTTGCTCCTACTTTAGATTGAACCACTTATCCTGCACAATTTCAAATGGGGTCTGCATTATTACCATACGCTCAGAAATGGCCATTGTGTCAAATACAGTAACTGTCATACAGTACAATATGGGGATTTGTAGTGATCATAATGAGATTATTAACAAAATATATCTATAGAATAGAAAAATAAATGTCTGTATATGGCATAATGCCTGTATATGGAAATTGCAGTCACACCTTTATCCGTACTGTACAGGGATTTTCACTCCTTATAAACCCCTGAAACTTATCCCTGTACAGCAGTGAGTGACCCCAGAACTCACTTTATTCTGCTGTCTCCCTGGCTATTGTAATGCAAAATGTTTGAACATTTTGTTACAGTTTGTGTGGGGGCTGCTCCTTGTAACATATTCACAGTAATAAAGGATGACAAGAGTGAGATCTCAGAGAATTTTGTTTCTCCCGAGGGAAAATATAATTCTTGCATTTAAAAAAAGATAGTGAGGGAAAGGGGGGGGTTTGTGAGGGTCCTGAGGACGAGCAACAGCACTAGTGGCTTGCTCTACAGTGGGTGCCCTCTCAGGTCTCACAAGGTTTTAGCTTGCTTGTGCCATTACAGGGATGAATGCTCCATATGCAAATCAGTCTGCTCTCACCCAAAAAGGGTGGCCAGTACTGACTGCCAAGGACGTCATCTCTGCACGAGAGATGCAGCAACCCCGACGATTGTTTCGTCCTTGTTAGGCCTTGTCAGGATGGTATAGCACAGTGTTTCTCAAGTGGTGGGTCGTGACCCAAAAGTGGGTCGCGACCAGGGGTGGACTGGGTCGTGGGGCAAGTGCCCCCAGTCCTTTCTAATGCCTGGGACCTGCTGATGCATCTTACCTGTGGCGCCCCCGCTACATCAGGTAAAATACTCTGTAATGGCAAGGTGGAGGGGGAGAGAATCTATAATGGGAAGGTGTGGGGTGGGACTCAGTGACTGGTGGCACGCTCTGTACACCCAACACCAGGAGCCACTGTGCACAATGCACATCTCAGTGAAGCAAAGTAAATTTATACAGGCCAGCCTCCCATGGAGGTGTTTTTTTGAATGGCTTGGACCAATCGTGCTTTCCCATTGGTCCAAGCTATTCCATTGCTCTTCAGTGTGTCTCTGAGGCACTGAAGAGCGTAGGTTCAGGAAGCAGGCAACGCCAGACACGAACTGCAGACTTCTCAATCTTTTGGCCAGCTTGAGCTTATACAATTAGCGTAGCGTTCAGCTACGCAAATTGCGCAGGCTCAGGGAGGGCAGGCTGCTGGTAAAAAATAATGTGCGACGCGGCAGAGATGGACGGCAGAGGAGCGCGGAGCAGGTGAGTTTAAGTTTTTTTATAATATTTTATTATTCATTCAGTAGCAATTTAAATTAGAGTTGCTTTGTCTGCCATCACCCCAGACTTTGAGACACTTATTTAGAGCAAGAAGCTTCCTCAGTTTTCCCATAAGTTCTAATTAATTTCATATGTTTCAAATACAGTTTATTTTATTGGGTTTTTGCCTCACAGCACTTTCGTTTTCACTAGTTTTGTGATTACTGCACTATCCTTTTTGGAAAGAATCCCGGTTTGTTTACAAAATTGTTTAAAAAGTGCATACATTGTAGAATATTGCACACGTTGTTTTGTGGAATAAATTATTAGGTTTCAGAAATTCGATTATTTTTGGGTCGCGACTTAATGACCAAGGACAATTGTGGGTCCTGAGGGTCCACAGGTTGAGAACCACTAGTATAGCGGACACCATTCTAGGCACATCAAGCAAGGGGTCCATGTTTGGATGACCCTGTAAACTTATAGTGAGGGAAAGGGGGGTTTGTGAAGGTCCTGAGAGTGAGCAACAGCACTAGTGGCCTGCTCTACGGTGGGTGCCCGCTCAAAAAGATACATGAAGTCTTGTATGCAATTTTATTTCATTGTATTACAATGCAAAATCAAGTATACATGTATTTCGTAGTTAATGGGTTACACTTGTTTATTGCACTCTCCTGTTTCTATAAACAGAAATTCACACTCCTGCTGTAAACAAAGATAAGATACTGTAAAGGAAGATAAGGGCTGCAGTGGAGTTAATAGTATTCTCAAAGACTGCTGATGAATGAGGATAAACTCCTTACAGTCAGATAAGGCTGGGGTCAGACGAACGCAGTGCGAACGCGCGTGCAGCCGCACTTTATCACGGCCGTAGTAGCAGCAAATGACGGGCAATATACGAAGTACGGCCGCACGAAAGTGCGGCCGCGCAACGCAAGTGGCAAACAAACGCATTTTTTCGAGAACGTGATACCGCTAGTACTGACGTACAGAGTGCGCTGCGTCCGCTAGCGGCGTGTGTGCGTGATTAGGAGACGTCAGACGCGGCTAATGTCCGGCCAACATAACGTCCAGACGCAAAAAGTGTTTTATTGATGATCCGTACAAAATCAGGGACGAAAATGCGCATCGTATGACCGCTATCGCGTATTCCGTGAAAAAATACGTCCATTCGTTCGAATGCACTTTTTCACGGACGACGCGAAAAATGTGTTCGTCTGACCCTAGCCTAATTATTTAACAGGTTCATGTGCTAAAATGCTTCTTTTACCAGACTGAATTTATTAAAGCTTACTTTAAAAATAACTAAAATAACCCTTTAACCTATTTATTTTTTTGATGAACCTAACAGGGTTATTCAGAGAGAGGTGAAAAGTAGGAGAATGGCTGGAGAATGGAAAATTCTATGTCAAAATAGACGATTTGGAAAGTGAGATAAATGGGAGCATTTTTCTGGTTTGGCTATTGTGACCTAGAATCTTCCATTCTCCAGTCATTCTCTTGCTTTTCACCTCTCTCTGAATAATCCTGTTAGTTTTTCTACCTAGTCCAACATGGGGTCCTGTGGAGTATGACGTACTTAGCCATTGTTACTGTAAATAATTTCCACTTAACACAACTTTTTTGACATATTCAAACCGAATCTATGATATTTTTAGAAAGGCAAGATTATGCAAAATAAACAATTTGAAACAGTTTAGTTATTATATAGACCAGATGTGCTGGAGAAGGTAGGAGCAGATTGACGACGGTTGAAGACAGGTGAGAAATGAAAGCCAAAAGTACTTCTGATATACACACAACAAATCGATTCTCTTTAAAAAGATATCGAACAAAAGAGAGAAAAAATTGGAGGGGGAAGCTATACTCTTAACGTTTTATCTATATAGCAATTTTAAAGAATGACGAGCAGAATAGTGGAAACTGGCTAAACATTACTTGATGTCTTATATACGCTGAAAAACTTGATGCACCCATATGCTTAGCTATGGAATAAATCAGGGATCAGAAGATGTAGATACAATGACAAATGAGTTTTCTGCAGAACAATGATAGGAGTTGTTTGCAATAGAAGGAAAGGCATAAACTGGTAATATTTGTTAGTGCACAGAGATGTACATTTATTCCTATTTCAGCTCTAACACAAATATTAAATCACGATAAAGAACCTGAAAACTACAGAAGATCAAATGCGAGCCAATGTGTTGCAGATACAAGCAGATTTTTGAATACTTGCACACTCTGCTCAAGTTCTTTCCATGTAAGTTGATATCAGTCTCCATCCCCTCTTGTCCTCAACTCTAAAGTGGTTATTCAAAGACAGCTGAATTTGTCACTGTATTGCACCAAATGGTGAATTTCGTGGCACAGTGCAATTTCGTGGCAATTCGGCTATTCAAAAAGCTGTCAGTTCTCCAAATATTGGCAAATTGACAGCAAAATACGCTGCAATTCGGCGGCAGTGAAATCCCCATAGAGTGGTAATGGGGAGTTTATAGTAATCTATTCAGAGAACACCAAACAGCAACGAAAAGCTGCGAAATGCCCAGATTCTTGGTGCTTTTATTTGACAGGTTTAAACAGGCGAATCCCACAGGATGCAATATAAATGTCCTTGTTTTAGTAAATCTTTATTCAACTGTCTATGCTTTCATTAGCAGCAAAATAGCTTTTTTTCACCGCATGGTTGGCAAAATGAGCTCACCGAAGTGCGCCGAATAAATAACCCCTTCACTACCAAGTGATTTTCCAAAAAAATTGTCAGGCACCAGTGATTTTTGAAAAATCATTTTTATGTAAGAAATATTTGGGTACATTCCCAATGAATTTCTTCCTGTAAATAACCTATTTGGCCAGTAGATGGTGCCATTTAATGCCAAAATTAAGTTATAGCCCTTGCAGTGAACCATGGGCTGCAACTGTATAAGCTTGCTGAATGTCCGATGTCAGGGCATCCAGTTAGCTGATCTTACATACAGTGGCAAGAAAAAGTATGTGAACCCTTTGGGATTACGTGGAGTTTTGCAGGAATTGGTCATAAAATGTGCTCTGATCTTCATCTAAGTCACAACAATTTGAAAAAAACAGTCTGCTTAAAATAATACAACACAACCATTATATGTTTTCATGTGTTTATTGAACATAACATGTAAACATTCACAGTGCAGGGTGGAAAAAGTAAGTGAACCTTTGGACTTAATAACTGGTTGACCCTCCTTTGGCAGCAATAACCTCAACCAAACGTTTCCTGTAGTTGCAGATCAGACCTGCACAACGATCTGGAGTAATTTTGGACCACTCCTCTTCACAAAACTGTTTCAGTGTAGCAATATTCTTGGGATGTCTGGTGTGAATCGTTCTCTTAAGGTCATGCCACAGCATTTCAATCGGATTGAGGTCAGGACTCTGACTGGGCCACTCCAGAAGGCGTATTTTGTGTTGTTGAAGCCATTCTTTTGTTGAATTACTTGTATGCTTTGGGTCATTGTACTGTTGCAACACCCATCCTCTGCGGAGCTTCAGTTGGCGGACAGATGGTCTTACGTTTTCCTGCAAAATGTCTTGATAAATTCTGGAATTAATTTTTCCATCAATGACAACAATCCGTCCAGGCCCTGAGGCAGCAAAGCAGCCCCATACCATGATGCTCCCTCCGCCATGTTTTACAGTGGGGATGAGGTTTTGATGTTGGTGTGCTGTGCCTTTTTTTCTCCACACATAGTGTTGTGTGTTTTTTCCAAACAACTCAATTTTGGTTTCATCTGTCCACAGAATATTTTGACAGTAGTGCTGTGGAACATCCAGGTGCTCTTTTGCAAACTTCAAACGTGCTGCAATATTCTTTTTGGACAGCAATGGCTTCCTCCGTGGTGTCCTCCCATGTAATCCATTCTTGTTTAATGTTTTCCTTATTGTAGATGTGTCAACAAAAATGTTAGCATGTGCCAGAGATTTCTGTAAGTCTTTAGCTGACACACTAGGATTCTTCTTTACCTCATTAAGCATTCTGCGCTGTGCTCTTGCAGTCATCTTTACAGGACGACCACGCCTAGGGAGACTAGCAACAGTGCTGAACTTTCTCCATTTGTAGACAGTCTGTCTTACGTGGACAATGAACATCAAGGCTTTTGGAGATACTTTTGTAACCCTTTCCAGGTTCATGCAAGTCAACAATTCTTGATTGTAGGTCTTCTTAGAGCTCTTTTCTGTGAGGCATGGTTCACATTAGGCAGTGCTTCTTGAAACCAGTAAACCCAAAACTGGTGTGTTGTTTTAAAGGGCAGGACAACTTTCAGCAACACATCCAATAATATCACACTGATTGGACTCAAGGTGGCTCACTCCTGGCTCCAATTAGCTCTTGGAAATCATTAGGCTAGGGGTTCACATACTTTTCCACCCTGCACTGTGAATGTTACATGTTATGTTCAATA
The DNA here is from genome assembly GCA_009667805.1 of Leptobrachium leishanense. Lineage (NCBI taxonomy): Eukaryota > Metazoa > Chordata > Amphibia > Anura > Megophryidae > Leptobrachium > Leptobrachium leishanense. The sequence continues at coordinate 325,091,820 of CM019063.1, read as the reverse complement.
AACACATGAAAACATATAATGTTTGTGTTGTATTATTTTAAGCAGACTGTGTTTTTCAAATTGTTGTGACTTAGATGAAGATCAGAGCACATTTTATGACCAATTCATGCAAAACTCCACGTAATCCCAAAGAGTTCACATACTTTTTCTTGCCACTGTAGTTTTAGCTCTTTGAGCATTATACCCACAGGGCTAAAATTTTAGAGGCATCTCCTGCAGCCCCAAAGTGCAGCAAACAAATTTAATTTGCTTTTGGGCTGCAGATCAAGATATCTCGATATAGGGGCACCAGATGGTGTCTTTGTAACCCGAGATATCTCAATCTTGGTAGTGAAGGGGTTAAAAATAGCAGGAATTTCCACTCATTGCTGTGAATTGAATCTGGAACAAGAGTCAAATCTGAGCCAACAGGCATGCTGTAAAATAATATTAACTCTTTTTATTTAGAAAATTCATAAACAGCAAATAATTAGGCAAAAATATGACACTATTGCAGGTTTATCCCTTTCAATTTTGTTTATTAAGAATTTGTCTAAAACACCTCTCCCCAGCTGATACTAAATGGAGGTCAGGACTGCAGTAACTCATTTTGGGCAGCAAATGGCAACATCTGCCTGCCAAATAGTTTTACAATAAGGGATCCATTGGAAATATTCCTAAATATTTCTTATTATAGATGATACGCGACCCCAGGTCAAATATTTTTCCTCGGCCGTCGTGATTCGTTCACCTCCGCCAGATCCTGGTTTCTCTCCTTAGCGCTGAATCAATGTCAGTTCTTAATATCTCCCAATAAAGCAGACATTTGGTACAGAATCAGATAAGAACAGTTAACCTCCCAGCCAGCCCAGACATCCCGGCACCGCCATTCACCCCTCTCTCCGTTAGGTCCTCCGCACAGATTGTAAGCTCTTGAGCAGGATCCTCTCTCCTACTGTTCTTCTGTGTTTAACTTGTATATATGTTGGTTATTCGGTCTCTCCCATTGTACCGCACTAGGGAACTTGGTGGCGCCTTATAAATAACTGTAGTCATACAGAGCAAGGGTATTTGGATTATGTTCTGATGGGAGAAAAGTCACAAAAACACCACTTTAAACATTAAAACATAAACAGACCAATAGCTTAAATAAGGGGGAATTATGGAGGAGCGAGGTTTTAGTACAGTCCACAGTCTCTGAGCACAGGGTTCCTTGACATTAGAATTAATTAAAAATTATTTTCCTAAAACCCATAGGTACCGAAAGTGGTTTTGAGGAAACTCTCTGTAGTGATGGGGTTAAGGGAATTCAAACCAGCAAAATCGTGAACAGTTTTAATTTTAAAACCCTGATTTAACATAAATATGAAGTCTCGTTGTGGCATTCAAATATATACATACATTTTTTATCTGTCCATACTGCAGTAATGGTTGAAATGAAATATAAGGCTCCTTTAAAAAATGACATTGATATATGTTACTGTTCAATATGATAAGCAGGACTTGGAGCCTATAATAAATGTTGTTTACAATCGTGTTTTTACTTCAGTGACGTTCATGGAAATTCTTTACCCTTTAGATATTTGCAAACATATGTTTAAAATAAATAAAAACATATACAGGATTATTCAGAGAAAGGTGAAAACCAGGAGAATGACTAGAGAAGTGAAAGTTCTAGGTCAAAATAGCCAAACCCGAAAACGTCTCTATTTTGACCTAGAATTTTCACTTCTCCAGTCATTATCCTGGTTGTCACCTCTCTCTGAATAACCCTATATATACAGGGTTATTCAAAGAGATTCGAAAAGTCACCGCACGTTCGGTGACTTTTCGTTCTCTTCAATTCGGTTCCTTTTGACGATCCCATTTCGGTGACCCTGCGGTGTATTCAGCAAACACCACAGGGTCCCCGAATTGCAGGGAAAAGCTGCCGCAAACCTGACGAAAACTAACTGCAAAACCCACTGAATGCACGCCGAAAACCCCTCAAAAACATCTGGATTAACCTGCCGAAAACCACAGAAAAACCCGAACAGGAGATCGCAGCCTTCTACACAGCAGAAGAGGCAGTGAATAAATTAGCAAAACAGTTTGTATGAATGTGTGAAACTGAAACGCTGTTTGCAAAGAGACTACTAAGCGAAAATGTCTGAAATTTGCATATGAGGTCCAGGGAATGATAATAAAAAGGGCTGTTACAGAAAAAAGAAGAAAACTTTAAAAAAAAATAAAAAATAATCGAACTTTTAAAAAAAAATAAAAAAAAAATCAGAAAAATGCTTAAAATATACTAAAAAATCTATAAATAAAGAGACTCTTTACTGCAGAATTTTATAATGAACGGTTTATTAGATATTGAATTAAAACGGGAATATTTTTAACATTGAAGTCTATGGGATTCTCCTGAATAAATTTGCCGCATGAAACCACCGAATGGCAGGGCATTAGGGGAACCTTTCACTGCTGGTTTGTGTTCTCTGAATAGCCGAAGCAGTGCTTTTTCATGGGGTTTTCACTGCCCTCGAACAGGCACCGAACAGGCACCGTATGTGCAGGCAATTCGCCAGGATTTGGGGAATTGCCTGCTCTCTGGATAGCCGAATGGCCAAGAAAGGTAACTGAACGCTGATTTTCAGTGTTCGGTTACCTTTCTCAAGCAATTCGGAGCTCCTTGAATAACCCTGATAATGAAGAGTAATTTGTGGAAATATTTGCAGGAAAAATAAATGTAATGGAAGAGGAGAGTGAGAGAATGAGAGGAAGGAAGGAAGGAAGGAAGGAAGGAAGGAAGGAAGGAAGGAAAACAGACAGACTTTGGCAACGCACTTAAAACATTATCATATTTTATTACATTTTCTGAAGCAAAAGCTCACAGATATGGTTTACATGATTAGAATGCACATATCAAGGCAGGCTGGGGAAGACAAATAAAGAAGTTTCATTCACTTAATTACTTTTTCTTCAGAATATGTTTCTCAGGAAAATAAAAGGCAAACAAGAAACAGGCATATTGGATTTTTCATGACCAAGCAGACAAGAAGCTGCGGTCTTCTATTATCAAACAAATGGGAGAGAGGTGCAAATATTGTTCATGGAAGAAAAGGAATTGTAAAACTTTACAGCCCAAGGACAAAACATGATAGGAGATTTATGGCCCCTGTTTAGCTGTGCAGGAGAATGGAAGTGTATAGAAGCAGCATCCTGTAAGATTGCACACACTTTTATACACCTCAGTACACAAATGCTGACTTGCAGACAGAAAAGGCTAGCCTTGTTAGCTAAAGTGGAGTATATTGACAAAGGAACACTTTGAAATGGACACCAAGATGAAATAATGTGATTACTGACGACCAACGCAAAACAAATTCTTATTAAAAAGATAAGACACTGACCCCAATTCTGGCTTAGCTGTCAATATGGAGCTGCTATTGGATACATGTGGGTCTGCTATACATTAGCAACTCCTTATTAGTGGCTCGAAAATAAGCAAACTTATGCTAGGAACTCGACTCGTAATTTTAGAGAATCACTAATAGATATCGGCAGTGGCACTGCTTCAGGTATCATTTTTTGGAGTCTAAAGAACTACATGGTACATGGAGCCAGCGGCGTCACTAGAGTTGGTGTCACCTGGTGTGGTAACTCATGGTGTCACCCCCCCTGAGTTTTACAGTTTCTTTTTTTAACTACTCGTACTCATAAATCAGAACACTCATATAACACTGAATGCTCATACACATACTGTGAGTTTTATTGCTGTGGATTCTGTGATATGCTCATACACTGAAATAAATATAACAGTTGTATAGTCCTTCCCTCACTGCAGCCAATCCAAAAGACCACCTCGAGTCTCTTAATTACACAAAAGACTAAAAATTAGGATGGCGCATCTGTGGTGTTGTATTCACTGGGGGTACAGAAAAAAAAAGCAGAAATTCCAATTGGGAACCCCCGTCACCTCCACATCCACTTTCAATACTTTGAAAAGCACATAAAATATGTGCACATACGCATTGGTCACAATGACCCTGACCTCCTGATCAAAATCTGCAAATGGTCCACAAACCGTCCTCCGGTAAATGCAAGCCACCCGGGTAGATCCGATGTACAGTCTCCTGGTCCAAATTTGTTACCCTCCGCACAGCAGCTCGACGCGTTTCGTGAGTGTCTCACTTCCTCAGGAGCGTGCCTACAACTGCGTGCAGTTGCTGGTGGCCCGGGGGACAGCTCATGCAGCCTGCTCGAGTGCTTGTACACACACACTGCAGGCTACACAAGATGTTCCGATCGGCTGCAGCCTCTGCCAGTCAACTCGCCCCCGCCAGATGAGGAGTATTGCAGGTGCCGGACGCATTGCGGTGGCTTTTTTTGCCGCCCCCCTGGAAAGTGCCGGCCTAGGCCTATCCCAGACATACTTGAAAACAAGAGAAATCTCAATGTATCCTTCCTGGTAAAATACTTTGTGTAAAACAAAAAACTTTAAAAAAAAAAAAAAAATTTAGCACTGGGTGTCACCCTAGGGGTGGTGTCATCCAGGTGCAGGCCACACACCCCTTGTGACGCCACTGCATGGAGCCTTGCCCGAGTCTTGCACAAGCTTGCAAAATGAGGTCATGCAGGGTTAGTGGAAGGACACTGGGAACAGTTTGTTCCTAGTTTTCTTCCGTAAGCAGGTAAAGGATGCAAATTGTGTGGTCCTCTGCACCGTGGAAACAGAGAGGAGAACATTTTATTAAAAGTTTGTTTTTGATAGAAGGTGACTACCACTTGGGCCAAGGAGACAACCCAACACAGAGGATCCTCTCCAACCTTTATGTGAAAGAAGCGCTGAATCCACCACGTTTTTTTCCATCTCTTCTGATATTGTGTGGGACGAACCTCGATGTAAGCTAAAGAACTTCTATAGTGCAGTACATCTATGAACATAGATATAAGAATCTCAGAATGGATGGAATATTACTCACCTTATATAGGACCTAAATTCGACCCTAGATAATCCGTTCACGAGTTGTTCCTTAATGGGCATGATCTTAGTAAAGCCCTTTCTGTCTCCTTGGTCTCTGCTTTCACCTTCTGATATTCAGTCTGGTCCCCAGGAAAAAAGGTGAAGGAAACCAAAACCTTTTTTCCAAAACATGGTCCCGGCAAAACGAAAACCCCCTAATTCTGTTTAGGTTTTCAGCTACACTTTTTGGATGTTCCTCATCTGGTTCACGATTAATAAGAACTCCATTGATCGTGAGGTAGATTGCTCCCTTTTCAGGTCTTTATATACACCTTCCCAGCCAGTCGGATACAGGGATAGCCCTCTTCTTCATCTCTTTTACCGGGCATATAGTGACGATGTTCACTCACAGATCTATTAATCCTGTGTGCCACGTGATTTTTGTTTTGAACATTTTGTTACAAACTAATTTTAACTAAAAATCTAAACTTTTTGGGAGATAACGGTTCCTGCAATGAGTGACTAGCTACGTTTAATTCATTTTTTATAGTTATATCTCCTGAATTAGCTATGATTAATTCAGAAGCCTCAAATTAACTATGATTAATTAACATCTCTTAAATAATGGTAAGTGAAAATGAGTCTCAGTCCCTGCGGAAGCCAACAGATAAAGGTCTTCACTCTCTGCTTTCAATACAAAGAACAGGTCAGAAATCAATTTTTTGTAAATTAATTGATACTCTTAGACCCCCCCACCCACCTTGAGCCACCCTCTCGTGATTTTATCTTAAATTAGGATAAAATATATCTCACTTTCATTATCGGGGTCCCTCTTGGCACTCCTCCATAAATACAGTATCTGCCTCTTCTTGAAACTGATGTGTCACTCTGCTGAACTCTTGGTGAGTGCTCAGAGAGTCAAAATGCAAATGCATTAAGCAGCATCATGTGCGTTGCAGACCATAATCCCTGGAGCATGTCCCAGTTCCTAGAAGTTAACCTTTTCTCCTAAATTTCTGCATCACTCTACACAAATCTATCAGGGGTATTCAGAGAGAGGTGAAAACCAGGAGAATGTCTGGAGAAGCGAAGATTCTAGGTCAAAATAGCCAAACCAGAAAAATTCTTCCATTTATCTCACTTTCCAAATCGGCTATTTGGTCTAGATTGTTCATTCTCCTGGCAATTCTCCTGGATTTCACCTCTCTCAGAATAAGCCTGTCTGTGTTTAATATATATATGTAGCTGGCTCATAAGTCTCAGTGCCTACTTAATTTTATATTTGTGGCTTTAATTAATATTAAAATGCATAGGTATGCAACAAAACAACACACAACATGCAACTGGTGCCAAGATTAGACATTTTCATTGTGATTCTTTGTGGGGGGGCACTTCTAATTACATAATAGTAACATAAACTGATTTTAATGACTATTAAAAAGGTAAAACTTTCTTTTTAAAAAAAATAAATTAAATATAACCATATATTATCTTCTTTAATCTGTGCTCCAGTCACTTTCACAGAGGAATAATGTGGTTATTCTGAAAGACAATAGAAGCACTGTTTGGGAGTTCTTGAACTGGAAAAACATGGATTTTCATCTTCACCACTTTCTAGGTCTTAACTCTTTGAGTAACAATGGTTTGTCAAGCCGATAGATAAAAAGCGACTTGCGTTGCATAATTCCCTAGAAAAGCTTAATGGGAAATAGAATGAAAAATATAGGCCTTTAAAATGGATATCAAATATCAAGATCTGAATGTAACCCCTTCACTCTTACAAATTGGATGTTTAAAAGCACGATCAGGTGCCTCAGATCGAGTTAACTATCTGGTCAAATTCAGGAGGAATGCTAATGAATTTAAACTGAAAATGGGCTCCAGAATATGTCTCTAAAGTTATGGAGTGTCAAATATGACAGCTGATGTACACACGGCAAAACTCATGGCAGTCCTTGCTGCGTTACTGCGCCTGACCAGCAGAGGGAGTCTTCTGCCTCTCAAATATTACGTACAGCTTTTAAATGCATTGCAATGATGTTACAGTGCATTTAGACTATGGGCAATACTGCAATGTTGCTATTAAAAGTGAGACGCTAATGGAAAATTTGTGCACCAGACATTAACCATTAGCCCTGGCCACCGCTGATATTCTCTTTTCGATTCCATAAAACATCCACGGAGACGAGAGAGACCCAGTGAGATCACTTTTAGGCAAACTCTCAGTGCTATTGGATAGACACTGTCGGGAGGAGGCAAATCAAACTGTACTGTGCATCCTAGCACCAGAAGTGAGTATTTGATTTATTTTAAAAAAATGGGGGGGGGGGGTCTTTGTGTGTTAACAGGTTTTAGCAGCTCGTACTTGACATTACCAGCTGCAAGCAAGAAAGCCACTGTGACGGATTGGCCGCCACAGGATTTATTTAGTTTAATCTCATTCTTATTTTGTTATATTTCGTTTACTCTTTATTTATATGAACAAATTCCCCTGTTAGATTTACTGTAAAAATGTTCCTAGAATTCTATTTAATCGTGTTTTTCCCCTGCACCGATCCTGCCAGTAACCACGGAGTACATGCTTGCTACAATGTATCAGTCTCTGAAACAGCCCGGCTGCTAGTTTGTCTGTATAATCTGTGTGTATTGTGTTTCCCCTCACAATTTAATACCACCTAAATTGCCCAGTTTTCGTTCACCCAAGTGTATAATTTGTTTGTACAATTTGTGCTTGTATGATCCTGATGTGATCCTGATGTTTATTAAGTTCTGTGCCACCCCTGTCTTGCCCAACCATCGTGGTTTATCTGCCCAGCGCAACCCTGATTAAGCTGCCACCGGCCGAGACCTAGCACAGCCGACATGCCTTACACCCTGCACCACTCAGCCCCTGTACAAGCCACCAAAGTGCTTTTTGGACAGAAGAGCCCATGTTAAATATACTAAAGGGTTATGGCTGGAGGCAGTGGTAAAACTGGCGCCGGGATGTCTGGAGGGGTCGGGTAAAGAACAATGGCCATCCGAGTTATCAAGATCTTGTAAATGTATATAAACACTGTATGTTCCCATTCTGAATACACTCTGATCTTCCTTCAACCTACACTTTTGTCTCGACTAAGTGATTGGGGAGGGATACAGGGCTATTCTCACTGAGCCTCGGTATTCTCGGATCCAGGCAGAAACAAGAAGCGGATTGATGCCCTCGTAATAGCAGCATTACAGGCTCCATCCAGCAGATTGGCTTATTCTGAGCAGCTGCCTTCACTGCATCCAGGGCAGACACCTCGGCTGGCATGCTACCTCCCAGTGCTCCAAGGCAAGGACGAGTTAACGGCGAATCTACTCATGCTGAGTAGCGGATTTCGTCACAGCCACCTTATTTGGCAGCCTCCACATTGGAGCTTTCTATACAAATGATAGGAATCAATGTACAGTAACACAGCGCAACAGAAAAGCCATAAGAGGAGTTTTTTGCTCAGCTGGAATAGGACAGCAACTAATAATACAAATGACAGAGGCAGTTATAGTTAATTCTTCTCTCATTACTGCTAACGGCTTCTTGGAATAGGGCCCTAGTTGTTTTTTTTTACATTTCGGTTCAAACTAACATGGCATAATTACCCAACATGCTTTTTTTGTTCTATATTATGCAGCATGATACATAAATAACCCATAGTTAAGCAAATTATTTCCTTGTATTTTGATCAATTAATCAATTTTCAACACTGCAAGATGTGAATATTCTTGAGCATGTCATTACTGTCTGAAGAGTGACCTGTTCTGCACTGCGGGGTGAAGAGCCCTTGAGTCTGGGATTGATTGAGACAGCTTTGTAATTAGCAAACACGGTTTCCTAATGAGTAACACGAGACAAGAATATTTGCATAGAGAGACCCGGACACCCTTTGATCCTGTCTGCAGTCTATTTTATTTCTTTCAGACACTGTTTGCATTAAGTCTCCAAACAGCAGTGGGTTAATTTTCAACCTGCATTCCTCGGCATCATCGCCAGGAGATTTGGAAAACAGAACGGATAGGACAGACCCATTCATTATCATGTGCAGGTTTATATAATCTGATCTGTTTCCAACAATCCACAGACAATAAATAATCACTGTCATTCCTGTTATATCTGAGGTAGGGCTTCCCAACTGGCAGGCCACATGCGACCCTCAAAAGACTTTTTGAAAGGGATGTTTCTGACGTGTGGATTCCAATTTTTACAGCAATGTGTCAGGCCTCACCATGCAGTCTGCTCGTTTCGGGGGCTCACCTGGGGTTCAACACCGTGCTCCGGTCCGTCAGACCGCGGGCTCCTGGAAGCCAGTGGGCAGGAGCGAGGTTGTTGGACAGCCGCAGCGTCCCAGCACCCAACTTCCAGCCCGCGGCAACGACGTGCTCGGCTCCGGTTTCGCCTCTGGTGGTCCCCCGACGTTCCATCACAGCCTCTCCCACACTGGGCTCACCTGCGGGGAAAGTGGAGCTGACTGGACTCACATCCACGGCATCAGTGAAGGGAGGCAAACCCGGCATAGTGCTCCCAGCTCAGCGGCTGGTCCTGGCTCCACCTCTGTTTGGGGAGTTCCCCTGCAGGGATTGGGCGAGGAGGTGGTGACAGCGGCCAGGGGGGCTGAGCCCGAGTACTGCATCCCCAGACTGAATGACTGAGGTTCCCCGAGTCCAGAGCTGCACACACACCTGGAGGTGGAGCAAGTAATTGCTGGGCTGTACCGTCTACATAAAAGCCTGTTCCACCTTTACCTGGTTGTCCAGTAGTTGTCTGACCCTACCAAGAGACACTTCATAGCCTTTGGCATGATAACTTGGATTTGAACCTTCTTGACCTGTGTAAACGGATTACGAACCATTGCTGCCCACACCGACCCCTGGCCTGATACAAACTACGAGATTGCTCTACGATATATCTGCTACCTTGCCAAGACTCCTCCTGCATACTGAGGTCCAAACTAGAGAACTCCTTGACACACTGTTAATAAAAAAAACTAAATAAACAGAAGTAAAAAATAAAATATATGTTCACCTTTATAGTCCTTACATGCGCTGGTTCAGCAGTGAGTTCTGTATAAATGAGGAAATCTGTCAGCCAATAAGTAAAAGTATAGGCATTATATGTTCGGCACAAAACAGCTGTTTAACAGAAAGGATCCCATTCCCTGGAAGGGTGGCCTAAGCTGTCTGGCTACACAATTCACTGTCATACACAGGCCTGGTTTTTGCACTGTGCCAGATTTAAATGCAGAAGTTGTGGCTGGGGGGGGGGTTCTGTCTCTTCTTTTCAAATTTAGTTAACCCTCAACCCCCTCGTTACTGAATATTGGTGCAGTGGACAAATGGATATGGTGACCAAATATGTTTGGACTCAAATGAAACCGTTTGTCCTGATGAATACTAATATTAAAGTAACTGGCACAGTAAAGTCTAACTGACAGCTTTAGAGAATATTATTAATATCCCACTAGAGGAGGCCAGATGCTTTAATCTCGCCCTGCTGCTATTTACGATCTAAACATTCAAGACCCCTTATCTGAAATCTGCTCTCCTGGATGAATGGGGAAATGGAAACCTGATCCAAGGGAATCATCTCTGAACCAGATAGATGAGTAGGTGGGGGGTTGGTAAGAAGGGCCAACTTTGTATTTTAAAAGGACTTTAGTTAGAGAAACGTCACTGAAAGAAATTCCGTGGACTTATAGAGCCAAAATACCCATGGGAGTCTCCTTCCTAGTGCTACCTATGTAAGTTAGGCTTATGTGTTTTGTTTAAGTCCCATCTTATTTCAAGAACTGTTTGCATGTTTTTTTTGATTTTGTAGGTCTTGTTTTAGGGGATCCTGGCACTGTGTAAAGTTTTATTTTTGTCTTTTGCCATTAAAACTTTGTAACCCAGTCTTGTGTTTGCGTTAATTCACATCTCTCCCATCTAGCTTGGGTTTATGAGTTAATGTAGAGTTTATCACTTGGGATATTTTAGCTGTATATGGTGAGGCTGCTTGTTTGGGGTGGTATACAGTTAAGGGTTTTCAAAAGTGCCCTATTACTTTCATAGTGGCAGTGTATTTTTGACTGTGTGTGTCCGGTTTTGGGGAGTTAGGTTGGCATAACTTGGGGCCCTGAGAGAGGGGCAGAGTTAGTAAGTCCAGACGCTTGGAGCTGTTAACCCCTTGTACACCCTTCCACCGCACATGGCGATTGGATAGATAGTGGGTGGTTGTCACAATCTCTGTCAGTGCTTACTTGTGGTTTGGTACACCGTGCAAAATCTTAGAACATGTAGTAAGCCTCATTATATAATCAGTTCTTAACTGCCTTCAGTGTCATAATACATCATCCTTTCAAAGTAATGTGGAAAAGAAAATGGAAGCTGCAAACACATGATTAGATTAGACAAATTCTTATGTCTACATGTGATATCCTCTTAAAGTACACCTTTCATGGGCAAAACTAATTTTGCCCTTTAGACAGGACATCAATCCCTTTATATAGGTCAACATTTTTTCACTGACCTATATAATAAAAACAACAGATATCCCCTGCTCCCTTGCCATTGCCATGTTGCTGATGGGAGGGGCCACTGTAAGAAGAGAGCTGCCCTACAGGATGCAATTCCCTGCAGTGTGCTGAGCTGGCTGTCAGATTGTGATTGACATTCATAGCAGTACACTGACTGAACAGGGGGCTGTCTATTAGGACATCTCTCTATGGTTCCTCCCTCTATGGAATGCCGCAGGTAATGGGGTTACTTTAAAAGCAAATATTTCTGTTTATTCCACGATACAGGACAGGGAAAAAAACGCTAGGCTATACAAAGTGAGGGATCTCATGGTCAAAAGGGCTTAAGACATTTTGTCTGTAAAAGATGCACTTCAAATATGTCTCCAAATTTAAGTGCCCCAGTCACAACTATCTATAGGGAGCCAACCTCAATAACATGGCACAGCAGTCGGAGGATTGACAGAGCTCCTGATGTCACATGAGTTCAGAAGAGCCGACCGATATGAGACAGGAAATGACGGCGAAAACCAGTGAGAATGATAGGTGCACTTTGAAAAATCTTTCCAAGCTTTCACTTTCAAGGATTTTTAGCTGGCGTTCACACTGGAAATTGATATCTGCCTTACAACAATAACACAATTCATAATAACAGGAGGCATGTACTAAGCCTGCATAACTGGAAAAAATATATAATTGTAAAATTAGTTGTAATAATAATAATAGAAAGCATACTAAATAGAAATAAATCCCTAACGGTAGGAAATATTGGATATAATTTAGAAAAATGCTCGTTTTGACATGTTGACTTGATATAGGTAAAATCCAAAAATCATTCAAATTATTTTAACAGCTTTCATGCATGAATTCATTCATAATTCATGATAATAATTTATAAATCTCCAATACAATTTACAGCAATGTATGACCATTGAAATAAACAAGCCAATGGTTATAATAAAACTAGTTTGAACAACAGCAACAATTACAATTATTTATAAAGTGCCAACAACGTCTGTAGCACTGGTTGAGCTTTCATTCTAAATTATAGGTTCTTCCTCAAACCTTGTTGATTATTTTTGTTTTAGAGAAGTTACCTGCGTCAGATTTAATATAAACAAAATGCTGTAAAAAAATCACTTTATATCGAAGTTTCTTCATTCACATTCAATTTACTTATCACCCACTGCTTGTTCAGTACACAGTCCCATAGGGCAAGCACATATATAATGCAACATTTAACTTACTGTGGACATTCTCAAGTATTTTTTATATCCGAGAATTAATTTGCAGTGGATTTATATAGGCCTGGAAGTATCCATTCAAGCAACGGAATGGGGATTTGATAATAATGGCGGCTATATTCTTGTCTAGTGAGCACCCAATAGACTATAAAGAAGAGCAGAACATTGCTTTCAATTCATCACGTGCATGTGCTCTGCAACAAATTAATGTTTGGAGTTTTCACCAGCTTCAGTCTTTCATCTCATATACTCAAGGCAACTATGAATGTGTCCAACAAGCACTAAGAATTGGTATATCATCTGATGGATATATTGATGCCAAGGGGTGTGACTGGGAATTATTGGCGAACAGGCATGTGCAGGTCTCTAAAGGTGTTCTTGATTGATATAGTAACGAAGTCATAGTGCCAAATGAACCTTTGGTAAATACGAGGGCATCATTTATACCATACAGACTATTGGAAAATGTTCAGTAAAGAATGTATAATTTTGTTTGCCAAAATCATTTCCCTTTTATGTTATGCCACATAGTGCAAGATATGCCATTCAGCATGCAACCTGTGTTGAGCTCATATGAACATAAGAACCAAGAACATAACAACAGAGTAGGTAATACAGGCATTACTGTTGGCAATAGTTGGCAAAATGCCCAGATTTTCATTGCCAACAGGTTTAAACCGGCAAATCCTATAGGTTCCAAAGTAAAAAAAATAATAATAATTCAACTGTTTATTCTTTTCATTTTCAGAAAACTCTTTATTAATTTATTTTTTTAAATTTTTCTGGATTTTTTCGGCGTACGTTTTGATTCAGATTTTTTTTTAAATTGTGTTTTTAGTCTGTAACAGACCTTTTTAGTGTTATTCATAGGACCTTATATATTGTTTCCATGCATTTTCATGCATTAGTTTTGTTTTAGACGTCTTTTAAAAATTGTGTTTTTTATTTTTTACCCCTGTTCGGCGGCTGGTCGACTTTTTCGCCAGCGTTTGACAGCTGGTCAGATTTCTACAGCGGCGTTCGGCAGTCTGTTCAGTGGCGATTGCTGGTCTGTTCAGCGGACTGTCAGCTTTGTTTTCGACAACGTTCAGTGGTTTATCGACAGCGTTCGGCAGGTTTATTGGTGGCATTCGTGGATCTATTCAGCGCTCTATGGGGACCCTGCGGTGAATGCTGAATTTACCGCAGGGTTGACAAATTGAGCTTGCCAAAGTGTCCAGAATGAAAGAGCACCAAAATTTCGGTGACATTTCGGTGCTGTTTGAATAACCCCTTAAAGGGACACTCTAGGCAACATGACCACCTAACCTATTTTAGGTGGTCATGATGCCCGGAGTATTCCCTTGCCTGTCCCTCCTGCCTCCGCTCAGCCGATCGTCAGAAAAGGCTGAAAACAGCTGAGAGAGGCGGAGGAGTTTACTCCGCCCTCCCAGCTGTCAGCCAGCAGAGCGGGAATCATATTTCCCGCTTCTGCCGACTTTTGCCGAGTAGGAGACGTCATCGCGCTTTCAGCGTGATGACGTCTAACAACTCACCGCAGAAGCTGGCGGCTCCCTTTGAGGGTTAGTGTTGCGCGCATCCTCTTGCGCGCAACACTAATCCTCAGAGGGAGCCGGGAGGAAGCCTGCCGATTGGCTGGCTTATGTGAGAGGCGAGCATGCGCGCTTCTCACGTAAACCAGAAACCAAGAAGCATGAAGAAGGACGGGAGCGGAAGAGGAGGGAGGTGAGTATAAAAAAAAAAAAAAGACGCCGCTGGAAAGAAGTGAATTTTAGGGTAAGTACTACAGTTACAAAAAAAAGAAAAAAAAAGAAAGATTTATTAAGGGAATAGGGATAGGTTAGGATAAAAAAACGGGGGGGTGATTTTTTGAGTAGAGTGTCAGAGTGTTCCTATAAAGTACCACTTGACGCAATTTTAGTTTAATTTTTAATTTTTCTCCTTTACAGAAATATTGTTGGGATGAAAATTATTATTATTATTATAAACAGGGACAAACGTACATGCCTTTCAAATGTGCTGGAAATCAGCTTATAAAAATGGCTACATACTTTGGATATCCGTTTTAAGGATTTGTACTATCCCCATAATGAGATTAATATCAATGCATCTTCTACAAAATACACAGATCACAGAAATAATACTTGTTTGAGGTATTGCAAACATAAAGTACAATATATCTATTTACTCTAAACTGGCTTTTAAGCAATTGTAATAACCTCCTGTTACTGTCAACAGTCAGTAGAACTCTCCCTCTTCTGTCCTTCCTGGAGGAGTAGCAATAAAGTTTGTTGAAGTTATGTTTACTATATGGTGGAAGCTGGCTTCACATGGAGCTGTACAGCAATACAGAGTAATAGGTTTCGAATCCTCACTGAGAGTTAAATTTTAACTCTGTGAAAACATAAATCCTTCAGTAGAAATTCAAGAAAAAGGTGAATAAAAACAACCCAAAAGCAAAATAGTTTTCAAACAGGGTTATCCAAAGAGATCCGAATTGCTTGAGAAAGGTAACCGAACGCTGAAAATCAGTGTTCGGTTACCTTTCCTGGCCATTCGGCTATCCAGAGAGCAGGCAATTCGCCAAATCCTGGCGAATTGCCTGAACATACGGTGCCTGTTCGGTCCCTGTTCGAGGGCAGTGAAATCCCCATGAAAAGCACTGCTTCGGCTATTCAGAGAACCCAAACCAGCAGTGAAAGGTTTCCCTAATGCCCTGCCATTCGGTGGTTTAATTCGGCAAGTTAATTCAGGAGAATCCCATAGGCTTCAATGTTAAAAATATTCCTGTTTTAATTCAATATCTAATAAACCGTTCATTATAAAATTCTGCAGCAAAAAGTCTCTTTATTTATAGATTTTTTAGGATACTGTAAGCATTTTTTTTTTTTTTTTTTTTTTAAAAGTCCGATTTTTTTTTCTTTTTTTTTTCAGTTTACTTATTTTTTCTGTAACAGCCCTCTTTATTATCATTCCCTGGACCTCCTGTGAAAATTTCAGACATTTTCGCTCAGTAGTTTCTTTGCAAACAGCGTTTCATTTTCACAGATTCATACAAATGGTTTTGCTAATTTATTCACTGCCTCCTCTACCTCACAGCTGCTTCGGCTCTGTGTGATTCGGCTCCTGTTCGGCTTCTTTGAAGGTTAATCCAGATGTTTTTGCTTGTTTTCAGCGTGCATTCGGTTAGTTTTCGTCAGGTTTGCGGCAGCTTTTCCCTGCAATTCGGGGACCCTGTGCTGTTTGCGGAATACACCGCAGGGTCACCGAAATGCAATTGGCAAAAGGAACCGAATTAAAGAGAACGAAAAGTCACCAAACGTGCGGTGACTTTTCGAATCTCTTTGGATAACCCTGAAAGTAAAAATTCGAGTTTACTCCAGATAGACTCTTTCTCCAGAATAGTCAATGAGAGGAGAATATTTTAATTCAACTAACCGACAGGGTTATCCAAAGAGATTCGAAAAGTCACCGCACGTTCGGTGACTTTTCGTTCTCTTCAATTTGGTTCCTTTTGCCGATTGCATTTCGGTGACCCTGCGGTGTATTCAGCAAGCACCACAGGGTCCCCGAATTGCAGGGAAAAGCTGCCGCAAACCTGACGAAAACTAACCGAATGCATGCTGAAAACAAGCAAAAACATCTGGATTAACCTTCGAAGAAGCCGAACAGGAGCCGAATCACACAGAGCCGAAGCAGCTGTGACGTAGAGGAGGCAGTGAATAAATTAGCAAAACCATTTGTATGAATCTGGGAAAAAGAAACGCTGTTTGCAAAGAAACTACTAAGCAAAAATGTCTGAAATTTTCACAGGAGGTCCAGGGAATGATAATAAAGATGGCTGTTACAAAAAAAATAAGTAAACTGAAAAAAATAAATAAAAAAAAATCGGACTTTTTTAAAAAAAAAAAAAAAATCTGAAAAATGCTTAAAGTATCCTAAATAATCTATAAATAAAGAGACTTTTTGCTGCAGAATTTTATAATGAACGGTTTATTGGATATTGAATTAAAACGGGAATATTTTTAACATTGAAGCCTATGGGATTCTCCTGAATAAATTTGCCGCATGAAACCACCGAATGGCAGGGCATTAGGGGAACCTTTCACTGCTGGTTTGTGTTCTCTGAATAGCCGAAGCAGTGCTTTTTCATGGGGATTTCACTGCCCTCGAACAGGGACCGAACAGGCACCGTATGTTCAGGCAATTCGCCAGGATTTGGCGAATTGCCTGCTCTCTGGATAGCCGAATGGTCAGGAAAGGTAACCGAACGCTGATTTTCACTGAGGTTCGGTTACCATTCTCAAGCAATTCGGATCTCTTTGGATAACCCTGCTAGTGTTTTTTTAAAAAAAATGAAGAGTTCACACCCGATCGCCGTATTAACATGCTACAATACTTATTTTATTGAAGAAGATTGGGTGGAGTAGAGGTAACGTCACTGCTCGGTTCAATCCCGGCAAGAGCACCTCTCCAGTAAGTGTCCTTGGGCAAGACACCTAACGGTACACACTCGCCACCCAGGACATACAGTGCTTGAAAATGAGCAAAATCTCAATGTATCCTTCCTGGTAAAATCCTTTCTCAAACAAAAAACTTTTAAATGCATGTATAAATTATACATTAGCACATCACTACATCATCATAGCTAAAGGTCAGTGTAAAAATAAGTTAACCAATGCATAATTTAACAAAGATGTACATTCAATCTTACTTATATTACAGTTCTGCAATCATACTCTCACTCTATAAGGAAGATTCACTTCATATTACTTGGATATTCAACTGTGAAAAGGATAGAGAGGGGGATAGAGAGAGAGAACCAGAGAGCGAGAGAGAGATTGATAAAGACAGATGTTTCAGCCAGAACATGGTCATCTATTCTGGGCAACCTCCAATAAAATTGCTACTTTGTGATCTGATGTTACTAAGTTAATGCCCCGGTCATTCCTTATCCTCTCCCTGAAGTACAAAAATATCTCTAACGAGCATGTAAAAGGCTACCGCCAATGGGAATTAAAATGAGCCACCTGTGTAAGAGCTGCCATTTATTTGAATGTAAGCCACTTACAAATACTGCACATGCATAAACACATCTGCCAATCATGCTTTTATTTCAACAACTAAGGCTAGGGTCAGAGTGGGGCAGTCGGAACGCGCGTGCAGGCGCACTAAATCACGGCGGCAGTAGCAGCACATAACGGCCAATGACGGCCAATATACGCAGTACGTGCGTACGAAAGTGCGCCGACACCACGCAACCAGCAAATGAACGCATTTTTATCAGAACGTGAAACCGCTGCTACTGACGTACAAAGTGCGCTGCGGCCGCATAGCAGCGTGTGTGCGTGATTAGGAGACGTCAGACGCTGCTAGTGTGCGGCCAACATAACGTTCAAACAGCCGGATTTCCCTAGACTTCTTTTTACCCCACCGTCATGAAATACGTCCAGAATTGCGCATCGTCTGACCACTTAAGCGTATTCCGTGAAAAAATGCGTGCGCACGCATCGACGTACATTTTGACGGTGGCTGCAGAAAATGCGCTCATCTGTCCCTAGCCTTAGACTAATTTGTTTCTGTACAATTACAAGAAAAGGGGCTTTGAAACTTTAGGATTAAGACAAGCCAATTAATAATGCGTTGTGGGAGATCATTTGTAACAGAAATGTCACTTTTTCCATGACTGTTCATTATCTAAAACCAGATGTTTGAATGGAATCAACTCATTGCAAGGAGGATCATGTTGTATTTAGTACACAAGCTACCTGTTACATACTTCGGGCCATATTACATAGTTGGTGCTAACTTAACCAGAGCTGTTGTAAACTTCCCAGAGCCATTATAGCCTATGGAGGTTTTCAGTTTACAACAGCTCTGGTTAAGTTAGCACCAACATTGTAATACTGCCCTTCCTATTTTAAATACATTCCAACACCATAAATAGTATTGTTGCTATAAGTTTTTATCCTTAAAGATATAATAATGCTCAACACTCCCTTAAAACTTTACTATTTAGGGAAACCTACCACCCAACTCACTGACGCAACCATCAATCACTCTCACCTTACAGTCCTCTCCTCCTGTTTCCAACCTCAACCCTTCTAGATTGTGAGTTCCTACAGGAATAGGGCCCTCATCTCCTCCTGCACTGTTTGTCAAATGTTGTTCAATGTATTGTAGCCCTGTCTATACTGTGCCCATTATACAGCACCTCGGAATATGCCGGCGCTTTATAAATAAAGAATAATATTTTTTTTTTGTGAAAGGATTTTACCAGGAAGGATACATTGAGATTTCTCTCGTTTTCAAGTATGTCCTGGGTGGTGAGTATGTACCGTTAGGTGTCTTGCCAAGGACACTTACTGGAGAGGTTGCTCGCTGGGATCGAACCCATGACTCCACAGGCTCTCTCCATGGAGAGCAGTGACATTACCTCTACTCCACCCAGCCGGATAATAATAAAGTACATCTATCGACTAAGCTGTCAATTCGCCAAATACAGGCAAATTCACGGCGATATATGGTGCAGTTTGGTGCCCCTCGGCGGCATTCTCCCATCTTTTTCATGGGGCTTCGGCAACTCCATCTTCAGCGCACTACGGTAAGCATTTGCTAAATAGTGAATTCATCGAAATTTTGGTGAAATGGAATTCCCGAAGAGTGCTAAAAGTGAAAAGCAATGAAATTTCAGTACTTTGTAAATAGACCCTTTAGTTTCTGTGCGAAAATAACGCAATTAATTCACTGCCTGGACATATAAATTAAATAAGTAGTACTAGTGAAGTACTAGAAGTACTAGGAAAGACCAAGCAAAAAGCGATCCACTTATTGTTAACAAGCAATTTCTTTGAGGGTAATTTATAAAGGCAGACGCAAATGTATGTGTTTCTTAGGTGATTGTATTATAGTTTAATTCTTTACCATCCAGTATTACAAAGTCAGAGTATAAAAAAGGAAGAAGAAAACAAATGCTCCTTTATACTCTAAACGGAAAAAAAAGCATATTTTCACATGTTTTAAAGCACAGCACAGAGAAAATACTCATTAAAATCGATCATGTTTAGCAACAGTGTCATTAATTATCCATAACTTCATGTGTCTGATAACAGCAAATCTTAATTATATAAAGCAAGAGGAAGGAAATGTGAATACAAATTCTGCACAGTAAAAAACTATAAAAGGTCTTCGTAGACTGGAGTTTTATTAACCTTTTAATTAAGATTTTTGCTTTTCATTTTGACCTACATAAAACAAGTTACTTTATTTCTGTAAGCTAGTGTTTATTAACCATTTCTCTACCAAGTTGTGTTCTATAAAACCACTGCCAAGAGAGGTGCAGCAACCTCCAGAGGTTGACCCATTGCTCGATGTGCCTAGAGGGGTGTCAGCTATACTCTCCTGATGAGGCCTAATAAGGCTGAAACGATCGTCGGGATTTGCTGCACCTCTTGTGCAGGGATGACGTCCTTGGCATTCAGTACTGGCCAACCTTTCTAGGTGATTGCAGCCTGATTTGCATGTGGAGCAGTTGTGCCTGTAATGGCATAATCAAGCTAAAACCTTGTGAGACCTGAGCGGGCCCCACCATAGAGCAGGCCACCAGTGCCGTTGCTCGTTCTCAGTAGGGATGAGCTGTTCGGGTTCGGACGGTTCGGAGTTCGACCCGAACTTTGGAAGTTCGAAAGTTCGCGAATTTCGAACTTTTTGTGTGTGTTCGGTTCGAGTTCGAAAAAAATAAAGAATTTTTTTTAAAAAGTATAGAAAATGCTTAAAAAAATCTAGAAATAAAGAGACTCTTTACTGCAGAATATTATAAGCAACAGTTTATTAGATATTGAATTAAAAACTAATGTGTACGTGGAAAGATTATCAACTCTAAATGACCTCTGTTCACAAACGGGCATAACACCAGGTGTTTTTAGTCTGGTAATCAATTTGATACATTGTACACCATACTGAGGGTGGGGTGGTGTCTGCTTCTGATTGAGATTTGAGAATTAATTTCCCTAAAACATCCTAATATGCTGCATTTAACCCTTTCGCTGCTGAGGCTTTTCACAAATCTGTGCTGAGGTCATTTTTACCGCTTTCGCTCATCATGTTTAACCGCGTTTTGTAGCCATATTTTGATATATGACCCAGACATATTATAGATCGTTCTTTCCGGCAGACTTGGCAGATTCAGAATATGTCATTATTATATGTATACGTTATGTCATGTCTGTATATTATAACAAAAATGCAATAAAATTTGAATTTTCAATAATTTATTATGTGTAAAGTGTTTTTTTTAACATGCGATCATTTGCGGTTATATTTTGTATGGGGTGCGCTTGTTAAAGAAAATAGAAATGGGGTCTCGTTACATTTTGTTTGGGGAAAATTTCGCTTTTTTTAACAAACGCACCGCATACAAAAATCGTTAGTGCAGCATTATTGTTCACATTATAATTGAAATGGGAACAATATTGCTGCATTAACAAAACAAAAACAAAAAAATAACATTTTTTTTTTTAAATTTCATGCTCATCTTTGGTATCCTTGGAAAGGCCATGCTCTGGCCGATCCAACGATATCAAACATTAACCCCTAGCTGCCACGGATCGGGAGATAGGGGGTTCATTGGAACCCCCTATCTCCACCATTGGTGGCAGCTAGGGGTTAACTCCAGGACTGGCGTCATCGTGCTATGTACGATGATGCCAGTCCTCAGGGGGAGTTCCTGAAGGCTTGGCGGACATCCAAGATGTCGGCCAGCTCCAGGAGAGGATCACGATCCGGCGCTTTTCAGCGCCGATTCGTGATCCGGCTCCCCAGGGGTTAATCACAGCCACCGTTTGGAAGGGCAGGCTGTGCCCTTCCAAACGGTGCCTGGATTAACACTCTGCCTCCGGCGATCGGGAGGGAGAGAGGTCCGAAGGATCTCCCCCCCCTCCCTTTCAGGCGCTTCCTCCGCACATGCGGGGGGGCGCCTGAATTAGATGTCATCGCGCCGCCGCGATGACATCTAATTGCTCCGCCGGGGTCCCAGAATGCTGGGCTGACATCCAAGATGTCAGCCCGCATCGGGGGGCGACGCTCAGCGCGTCCATAGCACAGGAGAACCACTTGGCTGGACTTGGCTGAGCGCGTCCATAGCAGCCAAGTGGTTAACTGGTGTTTGAAAAAAATTCAAAATAACATCTAAGGCTAGGGTCAGATGAGCGCATTTTGTAAGGACTGTGCGTCCGTGCAGTACGGACGTACTTACTGACTGACAACAAGGTAGTGGCCAAACAGTCCGTTTTTTTCACTGACGTATTTTTTGACTGATGTAGCAGGGAAAATAAATTAAAATGAAAAAACATTCTGTCCGTCAAAAATGCTGGACGTATAAATGCAGTCCATCTGACCTCGTTTCATCACTCACATACAAAGCTACACGGACGTTGCGGACGTGGCGCACTCCGCACGTCCGTTCTAGCAGTATTACGTTCTTGCCTAACCTGCGTCCGTTTGCTGCGTCCGCCATGCATCCGCACTTCCGTGCGGACGTACTTCGTGTGTGGGGCTCCATTGGTCAGAATGCTATGCTGCCACGGACGTACAAATGTGTGGCAACACGGACGTGATAACTGCGCTCGTCTGACCCCAGCCTTAAGCAATGTTATTTTTCACCTCGGGATTAAACATTCACAGGGTTATTCAGAGAGCGGTGAAAAGCAGGAGAATAACTGGAGAAGTGAAAATTCTAGGTCAAAA
Source organism: Leptobrachium leishanense (assembly GCA_009667805.1). NCBI lineage: Eukaryota > Metazoa > Chordata > Amphibia > Anura > Megophryidae > Leptobrachium > Leptobrachium leishanense. Next base: position 325,069,399 of record CM019063.1, on the reverse strand, counting down.
TAGCCAAACCAGAAAAATTCTCCCATTTAACTCACTTTCCAAATTGGCTATTTGGTCTAGATTGTTCTCTTCTCCTGCCAGTTCTCCTGGCTTTCACCTCTCTCTCAGGGTTGTTCAGAGAAAGGTGAAAACCAGGAGAATGGCAGGAAAAGAGAACAATCTGGACCAAATAGCCGATTTGGAAAGTGAGCTAAGGCTAGGGTCGGACTAACGCATTTTTCACAGCGACCGAAAGTGCGTCCGAACGCATTGCCGTATTTTTTCACGGAATGCGCGAAAACGGTCATACGATGCGCATTTTTGTGCGTGATTTTTTACGGATCCGAACCAGGAAACTTTGGGTGTCTGGACGTTATGTTGGCCGGACATGAGCAGGGTCTGACGTCTCCAAATCACGCACACATGCCGCTAGTGGACGCAGCGCACTCTGTACGTCCGTACTAGCGGTTCTGCGTTCTCGAAAAAATGCGTTCATTTTCCACTTGCGTTGCGCAGCCGGACTTTCGTGCGACCGTACTTCGTATATTGGCTGTCATTGCCCGTCATTTGCTGCTAGTGCAGCCGCGATTAAGTGCGCCTAAATGCATGTTAAAAATTCACTAGTCTGACCCTAGCCTAAATGGGAGAATTTTTCTGGTTTGGCTATTTTGACCTAGAATTTTCCATTCTCCAGTCATTCTCCTGCTCTACACCGCTCTCTGAATAACCCTGTCAGGGTTATTCAGAGAAAGGTGAAACTCAGGAGAATGACTGAAGAGAAAATTCTAGGTCAAGATAGCCAAACCAGAAAAATTCTCCCATTTTTCTCACTTTCCAAATCGGCTATTTGGTCTAGAATTTTCCATTCTCCAGTCATTCTCCTGCTTTTCACCGCCAAAAAATCAGTAAACTTTTTCTGCGTGTCCGAAAATGTCTCCTCTTTTCATACAGACTGCCGCCCCAAGCAGTTGTTTATGGATAGATTAAAGGAAAAGCATTTACCGTCATTTTTTGTTTTTAAGTGTTTCTATACATCCTAGAAATCCGCCACTTCACGGGCAGGTTATGGGGACCTCCTAGGCACGATATTTGAAGGAATTTTTTGTTTTTATTTTTAATCCTTATTTCATTGAAAACTCACTGTCCCTTTAAAAACGATTTTTTTTTAACTTTTTGTCCTGGTTTCCTGTCCCCCAGGGCACTACCCGGACCCCCATACACTTTTTATGGCAAATATCTAGCATATATGCCCTCTTGGAGGGCACTCTAAAAACCAAATTTTCAGCCCCATTGACTTGTATGGAGTTCGAGTTCGGGTTCGGATCCGAACATTTGGAAAGTTTGGGTTCGGCTTCGAACCGAACTCGGGGAGTGTTCGGCTCATCCCTAGTTCTCAGGACCCTCACAAACCTCTCCCTTTCTCACTAGAAATGAATGTATGCTTCATAAAATACGTTTTAGAGTAGTACGGTGATTTGACAAACAGATGCTCTCCTGCCTCAATATTTTAAGTATGTTAATTTGTTTGCTGCTAAACTGCCGGAAGAATAAAGAAAAACAAACTAGTCATTTGGTTTATACTGTTGGGATTTTCAAAGCTTTTTGCTGGAATGTTTTTATCAGGCAGGGGAATTTTCAATCTCGAGGATACTCACTTGTATTGTCTTATATCCTCATTTGTATTATTACATTGGTTTCTGAACAAAATTATTTTAGCCATTACTCTACATGAGGTACGTATGAGACTTAAACAATGCAATTCAGCAGAATCCTATTTACTCCCAGAAAGCAGTAGTAAATAAAATAAGCTACCAGACACTCAAAAGTTAAATGTACTACGCTTATTCAATTAAACTCTTACAGAGATTTTATTGAGACCATTAAATATATTTTATCTTACAGTCACTACTCACTTTATAACAGATCCGTAAAATGTTCTTTCTCCATATTACACGGCTGTGTAAATTCTATAGGATTGAATGAGTATTAATCAAGAAATAATTTGCACAAAGTGCAACAGGAGTGGTAATGTAATAAATTTTAATGGTAAATAAGCATCTAACAATGTAAAAAAGATTGAAAAAGTTAGTGGACAATGGCCCAAATAGGAGGATATTAGCTGTACCAATTGATCAAGTTGGAAAATTAATAAGCAAAGAGGCTACATGTCTCAGTGGAAAAAGTCACCCAAGGGGACAGAAATATGCACGATGAGAAAACATATAAAGTCTTGTTGAAAGATCCTACCGATGCCTATATGATCAACCTTATGAGCATCTTAAATGACGGTTTACTTGATGGGTCCATTACTCAACATGAATATGATTTCATTTGGCCACTTCGTCCTACGATTGCCACCTTTTACGCTTTGCCAAAAATTCATAAAAATAATACTACACCACCTGGCAGACCCATAGTGTCTGGTACCAACTCCCTGACACACAATGCCAGTAAATACATCGATCGAATTCTTTATAAGATTGTTCAAAATCTGCCTTCGTACATTCGTGATTCCAAGCAGACTTTAAGGGAATTGGAGGATACGTCTGTACCTCCTGATGCATTATTATGTAGTCTGGATGATGAGTCCTTGTACAGTTCCATTCCGCATGTATTAGGCTTAAAATGTGTTGAGATCTTTTTGAATCGCAGAGGTATTGTTCATTCTAAACACACTAAATTTCTCATTCGTTTGCTTCATTTCGTGTTGCATCATAATTATTTTATGTTCAACGGTAAATTTTACCTACAATTGGTTGGAGCGGCCATGGGTTCTCCATGTGCACCGTCCTATGCGAATTTATTCCTTGGGTACTGGGAGGAGACTATCATCAATGGCCCTGATATGACAGTTTTTAAATCTCATGTCTTCAGTTGGCGTCGTTACATTGATGACATTATTGTCATCTGGACCTCCACTGCCCTGGAATTTTCCAACTTTGTCGATACCTTGAACATCAATGAATTCAATTTAAGGTTTACTTATGAGATACAAACTCATTCGTTGAATTTCCTTGATATCTCCATTCACAAGGACTCAGTGGGTCAACTTGAGACTACTTTATTCCGTAAACCCTCCTCAGCCAACAATCTGATAACTTGGACCAGTCACCACCCCTATTCCTCACGTAGAGGCATCCCTATTGGCCAATATCTTAGACTGCGCCGTACGTGCAGTACCATCATTGAATTTAAAACCAAAGCACATTCTTTTCGGTTGGCTTTTAGAGAGAAAGGCTATCCTCAGCGTGTCCTCAAAAGTGCATATAAACGGGCATTACTTTCTGATCGACATTCTCTACTACTCGATACATCTTCAACAACTGTATCTGAACCCATAAGACTTATTGCTGATTTTGATTTAGGTTGGCAATCCGTTAAACGGATTTGTGAGCGTTACTGGCCCCTTTTGACCAATGATATACATTTGAAGGATGTTATCTCTAATCGTCCTGCTTTGACAGCTAGGAGGTGTCCCAACGTCAAAGACAAATTAGTACACAGTCACTTTCAATCTATTCGTCGTCCTGTTGATTCTTGGTTGACTAACAACCTTAAGGGAATGTATAAGTGCGGCAGGTGTGTAGCCTGTCCCTATGTCTCCCGCACCCCTAAACAATTTCGCAACTTTGATGATTCTATCTCTTTCACGGTTCGCCAGTTCATCAATTGTAACTCCGCTGGTGTTATATATTTACTGTTGTGCCATTGCGGCAAAAAGTATGTGGGTAAAACCATTCGACCTCTTAAGGTCCGCATACTGGAACATATTCGTTCGATTAGATTGAAAAAGGACACTCCCGTTGCCAGACACTTCACGTCATGTACGATATGTTCACTCAGTAACTTTAGGTTTCTGGGTAGTGAACACATTAAGCTTGGCCCTCGAAAGGGCAACCTTGACAACAAGTTACTCAAACGTGAAGCCTTCTGGATATACCGCCTTAACACCAGATCACCGTCAGGTCTTAATGAAGGCTTTACATTTGTCCCCTTTATCTGAATATTCATTGCAATGTCTTTCACAAATATCCTTATGTGTATTATATTAAATTATTATTATTGCTACTGTACTATTATTATTATTCTTTGTACTGGTTACACATTAAGCGTTTTTCTTTTGGTATTTTATCCCATCTCCCCTGTATGTCTCCATCCCTTTAATACATTCCTCACTCAGCGTTATGTGGGCCCTTGTTACACCTTCCCTGTGTTTTCAAGGGTCTCTATGTATTAATTTTTTTCTCTATATTACAAGCGTAGTTACCATTGGCACATTATTACTTTTTTCTCTGTATAACACTGGCATTTTTGGGGTTAAGGAGTCCATTTATATCAAGACAGCCATGTGATAGGTAATTGACAATTAATGTCTGCTGTCTTCATAAGCCTTCTGGCTTTGTTGTATATGCCGTTATTTGTACCCAGGTTTTTTCACCAATCGGATCATTAAGTGGCCGCTGTATATTTTGGTTTATCCATACAATCTATTACTATGCGTTTATGCGTGTCTGGCAGCTATCGGTGATCCCCTTTATTGACGATATTGTTACTAGGGTCCGTGAGTACTACTATGTCTCCGGTTGCTTGGATATTATCAACAAGCTATCTCATTGGCTCTTTGGTACCACATGTTCGCCTTGTATCAGGAAGCTGTTCCCGGCAACTAGCTTTACGAACACAAACGGGTTTTTTCTCTATCGTAATTACCGCGGTTCCTGTTACTGTGATACCATTAATTGGTCAACTATTGGTTCACCGATGCCACGTGATTATTCGCGTCTCGTATTATGCGTTTCTGACAGCTTCGTTTACAAATTAGTAGGGCTCCCAGCTGACTGCACTTTTAATCATGATCTTGGAGGTATTTATAGGGTGAGTTTGGGCGGGCAGTGTATCTCTAGACTAAGCCCTGTTTGGGCGAAACCGGTCGAGACATGCCTTTCTCTTGTTTTTAACAGTCCTATTTTTGACTTCTATTTCTGGTGGACTTTGACCCTTGGTTACATTGTTACTTATTGTGCCTTCTGATTGGTCCTTGGGTGGCTTGCACTACTACAGCAATTTAATTGTCTCCTTGGGTGACTCCAACTACTAAGACAGTGGACCTTGCTATCGGTTATGTAGGTGGCTTGAACCACCGAGGTATAGTGAGGTGTCGTTATTAATCCATTAACCAGTAATATTTCTGTCCCCTTGGGTGACTTTTTCCACTGAGACATGTAGCCTCTTTGCTTATTAATTTTCCAACTTGATCAATTGGTACAGCTAATATCCTCCTATTTGGGCCATTGTCCACTAACTTTTTCAATCTTTTTTACATTGTTAGATGCTTATTTACCATTAAAATTTATTACATTACCACTCCTGTTGCACTTTGTGCAAATTGTTTTCTTTTGTAATTGTTGGGTTATGCCCTGTGGAGTGGTTTTTGAGCCTTATCTCTCTTCTGTGTTGTTTTTTGTTTCTTAATTAAGAAATAACCCATATTATACAGTCCTTTTGTGTTAAAGTTTTTAATAGACTCTCTCAAATCTGTAACCAGTTCAGCAAATGATTTATAAATGGAACTTAAATACCCATTATGGAGAGGGCATTCTTTAACACGTCACAAAAGAGCTGTTCAGGGTTCAAACCTATATCACATGGAACATAGGGTCAGCAGCATTACTTCATAATTTTCAACCTTTTACAACATACTGGTCCATGGCTGGTCTAGTGAACACTGGAAAGTCATTCATACACATCAGACAATAAATCAGTGCTTCCACATCCTTAGAAGGCACATACCTCTAGCATCCCTCAGAAGCTGCATATGTTTAAATGGATACTTTTATGGTTAAACAAGAGGTTGGGAAATACATTGGTGGGGAAACATCAATCACTCCCTGACCCTCCCTGCACCCTCTTCCCTTTTTAACCCTAGAGTGTGTATAACACCCAAGTTCTTTGGCGTTGCTCAAGATCTGATAAGCTGTGGCTACCACTGACCAGGGGGAGGCTCAGGGGCAGACTGACACCACTGAGGTCCCCTGGACCAAATAGAGCAATGGCCCCCCACCAGACTCCACCCATGGCCCCACCTATATCCTACCCTTGTTTCCACCCTAACTTCATCTATACCCGAGGCTCTGGCGGCTGATCGGCTTACTTGAGGCAATGGTGGCTTAACAGTGTACCCGAGGCCCCGGCAGCCATTTGGCCACCCCAAGGCCCCGGCAGCCTTTTTGCAAAAACTGAGGCCTCAGCAGCCTTTCGGTCTACCCGAGGCCCCAGCGGCCATTCAGCCTACGAGAGGCACCAGTGACCTTTCAACCTACATGACGCTCTGGCAGCCGATCTGTTTCTGCAGCCCTGCACCCTTTTCCACATTTTTAGTGAACATTTGAGCCGCAGGTAGGGTCTATACATGGCACTTCAATCAGTGGCTTACTCCGCAGGCAGTCCCATCCACCGGATGCGGCAGCAAGCAAGGCCATGGTTGTGCTTGGACCCTAGGCCCAGGTCCAATTTGCCCAACCACTCAGTCTGACCCAGGGGAGTCTGTATACCCTAGCAAGTGTCCAGTCAATCCGAAGGCTCTCCCCATGCAAGCACACTGAGAGCCATTGGTTAGCCAGGAATGAACTGATGTTTGACAGTAGATCAGTGAGCGCTGATTGTCAGATTTCTTTCAGGCAAAAGAGAGCATGTGATATCATTACCACTGTTTCAACTTCTGTGATGGTTGGAAAGCTGTCATTACACCACTATGCAAGAATTTTTTTTTTGAACTCTTATACCATCCAGGTGCACTGTTTATCTACCTTCAGGAGATGGATATTTTTTTGATCTTAAAGATCAATAGGGTATCGCATCCCTTGATAAGATATTGCAGGTATTTACATACCCTGCTTTAGCGCCAGAACACGGTATAGTTGACGCATTACTGCCAGCCTACACTGGGGTACACAGAGCGAGCAGAGGAGCCACCCTATAGGACAGCAATTTCTCTCTCAGTTGCCACTTACCCCTGCAACATGCCACCGGAAGTGAGTGACAGCTAATCTTTAATGGAGAAAAGCTCTCCAATATATGTGTTAGCAGAAAATTGCCAACACATACATATATGAAGTTATTCCATATCGAATGAGCCCAACTCAGGCACTCTGGGAGCAACAATATTTGCTGCAAAATTTTTAAAGTATTATCAAAGGGGAAATGTAATCACGAGGATTTACATCCTCTTTCTGACCCCAAATTTCTACATCAGTTCTTGTTGGTTAAATATCAGCAGATTTCTATTATGGACATTTATTGGTAATATAGTTCTGTTGAGCAGGACCCTTTCTTCCAGGAGATATATCACACGATGCCAACGAAAATATGAAATCCCTGTGTGCTCTGAATAATATTAACGCTCTTAAATGTTTGACCATTTTCTTCTGTAGGAGGAAGAAATAATATTCTCCAATGAAACATAGACAATTTCAGAATTAATGGACCATCAAAGTGTTTCTTCTATATTTCCTTTTGCTCTAGATGATACAAGATAGAGATAAATTGCTAGATATAATCTTGGGAGAGAAAATTAACTATCAACTCTAAACACGGAGCTGATGAGATCATGATTTATATTAACAAAGTCAGGCCTCGCAATTCATTTTTGTGTTTCATGACTGTAATTTTATCAGATGGGTTTCGGAAAAGAACAGCGTCAACAAGATGCTATTCATGCATAGCAAATATTGAGCGTATACAATTCTGAATGTAGATTCACCAGCATGACCAATGGACCGGAGGGAAATTAACAATTAAATTGTAGCAGTACGCTAAATTAAGAAATTTCCTGTTTATGCATGCATTTGTCAATATAGTCAATACAGTTGCTTGTCTTCGCAGGAGAACTTTTGAATCAGAAAGCTACAGATATTATAAAACGTATTGTAAAATGTATTATACTTATACAGTATATATATTATAAAATACAACAGCAGAAAGGTTGCACTCAACCTAAGCTAGCAACAACAGCTGGTGCATCTAAGACATAGATCTTATTCTATAGCAAAAAAGCATTGGCGATTGAGACAGGCTTAAGAAAAGTATGATCATATTTTGTGAACTGAATCCCCATCATTTATTCCCTCAGTCAGGCGTTTGAACATATTTAATACTGTGCTTTTTTGCTATAGAACAAGATGGAAGAATGTGGTCATTGATATGGAGTGCTCTTTCCTGGTATTTTGTATTAAATGTCTTAGTTGCACCCATTGTTGTTGCTAGTTTAGGTTGAGTGCAACCTTTCTGCTGTTGTATTACACATATGGGACACAAAGGGTAAAAATTAGCATTTGCTAACTTCACCTTTGCGGTCCTGTTTCCCCAGCAGATCGTGGGGCAGACGCTGAGTCCAGCAGCCTGTCCCTTAGCGATCACCAAGCTCACAGATGCTGGGGGCAGTGCTACAGCGCCGTCCCCAGCATCCCCTCCATGGCATCCATAGGACTCCATGGAGAATCGTACTGCTGGGTACTCACCTCTCGAGAGATCGAGCTGGTCGGGGGAGTGATCGTGGAGGGAGACAGGGGACTTTCTTCCCCAGTCTCCCTCCGCTCCCGGCGGTGAGAAGCAGCGGATTGGGCCGCAGTTCTAGACACGAGAAGAAAGGTGACGGATTTTTTTGGGGTTTTTTGAGCTGCAGGTTTTACGTATTCTGCATCAGCAAAATCCAATACCTACACCTCTGAGCTAGTGGTAACTTTTCCATTAGCACCAGCTCCTATTATCTAACGTTAGGACCAAGTGATCCTAATGCTAGCTAATCTGTGCTTTCACTCTGCGCTCCCCATGTTAGGTATATCGAGCGCAAGGTACAGTAAACTCGCACTACGAATCGCTAATTAACGAGCGCTAACAGGTTTTTTTAACCCGTTAGCGATTCGGAGGCGATGTGGGCGCAGCGCTATGACCTCCTTTAAGCTAACGCTGATGCTAGTGTTAGATTGAAGGAGGTAATAGAACCCATAGAGGGCTGACAACCCTCATTTGGTATGCACCCCTCCAAGTTCACAGATGCCCCAATATGGCTGCATATAAAGGCCTAGAGCTGCTGGGGAGTTGATCCTGTAAATGCAGATTCGGTCAAGATAGATAGGACCTGTCAACGATGGGGTACATTGGCGACAGTGACAGGCTTAAGCAAACTATGATCATACTTTGTGAATTGAATCCCCATCATTTATTCCCTCAGTCAGGCGATTGAACATTTTTAAAACTGTGCTTTTTTGCTATAGAATAAAATGGAAGAATGTGGTCATTGGTATGGAGTGCTCTTTCTTGGTATTTTGTGTGTATATATACAACACTCGAAAATGTTTTGCACTCACGGTTCACCAACAACTTTCAGTACCCGGTGCGCGGCCTCAAGGGGGAACACGCCGAGCTCTCAACACACCGGGTGGTGAGTAATTGGTGTCTTTGTTTGTGTAATAATTATGATGTCTATTTAAACAGTGTATGCTTCTGTGAATATATGTCTGTCCTGAGGAAGGCTCCGTGTTGGGAGCCGAAACGTTGACGATTATGGATCAATAAAATTTGATTTTTTTGAAAACCCTGGAGTGCTGGCTTATCTGCAGTTCAATATATATATATTATATATATATATATATATATATTATTATTTTTTTCACTGTATCATCCATTTTGGCAGAATGCAACCTTAGGGAGCATTAAGATTGTTTTATATGAAAATTAAGTCTTCATGAATTTCAGTTATGTAGAACAGCAGATTCAACAACGGTAGGCAAAGTTGCAACAAAGTTGAACAATGCTGAACAGCGATACAGCGATACCATTGTATACTACAGTGGAATGTCCCTTTGATTTTGCAGTAGTAGGACTGTATGGAACTACAGATGACAAATTAGCAAAACATTAAAAGCAGACACAGCATATTCAGGGATGGTAATATGAGATGTAAAATGGTCCTTAAGTTGTTTAAAATATTAGAAACTAAGGTAAATAATGAAAAATATAGTGCAGGTGAGGTGGGCTTTGTCCACAAGCTTGCAATCTAGCCATGTACATCTTTTTAAAGTGCTTAGTTAAATTTAAGAGCTAATTTCCACACTTGAAATTCTCGTTTGTTCAATGAGTTTAAGTGTGCGTGATGTATCATTTTGTAACATAAAAGCTTTATTATGTCTAGCCCAGCAGAGCTAGACATATTGTGTTTTCACAGACCATTAAATACTTATTCTTTTGCCTATCACGCCTTGTGGAAAAATATGCATTCTCCAGGAATCTCAAAAGCGGTTGAATTATTTTTACAAAGTTATCTTTTATTCATGTGGGAAGATGAAGCATGTCTATTTATTATAAACTAATCATTTCTGTTTCCAGTTATGCTGTGTTGGTGGTTGTAGCCACAAGTATACAAAAACTTGCCTTATTCCAACATAGGGCTTGATTTAATTCTAACGGCAGTTTGTAAAAAAATTAAAAAAATTAAAGATCGTTTGTTTATGGACGATATATTGTATTGAAATATCAGCTGATACAAATGAAAAAATGTTCCTGTTTAGAAAAAATATTATGCACAGATGTGCTTTACATGTGTCCATGTAAGAGTGTGGAACTTAAAGTACGAACTTGCGCATTTTACTGTAAATCTTGGACATGCATATTTTACTGTAACTATGTAAATATTGGAAGATCTTGCGCGTAATAAATATAACAGTAAAATATTAAAGTACAGACTTGTGCATTATAACTGTAAAAGTGGAATATTAATTTATGGACTTACGTGTTATAACTTGAGACACAAAATGCTTAACCTACGTACAATGAGATCCACATTTACAGTATAATGCGCAACATCCGTATTGTGAATTTAGAAAGCGCAAGTCCGTACATTAAGATTTACACCATGGCTGTCAAACTCTAACCTCCCAGATGTTTTTAAACCACAACTCCCGTGGTTCCTTGGCCATCTATTACATTGAAAGAATTCTGGAAATTGTAGGCATCAACATCCGGGGCTGGGAGTTTGATAGGATTGATTTACACTGTTATAACGCGCAAGCTTGTTAATTAAGATTTCTACTGTTATGGTTATAATGTGCAGGTCTGTACCTTAGTATTTTTCAGTACGATGCGCATGACTGAGATTTAAGATTAAAGATGCCTGAGGCAATACCTACTGAGGCTCATGGAGAACAAAAACAAGTCCATGAGATCTCTGAAAACGGCAGCAGAAATAGTGGCCTATCCTATGGTGAGTCACCTCAGTTCTCACAAAGTTTTAGCTCCATAGTGCCATTACAATGACATTACCATATGCAGAACAGACTGCTAGCACCGAGAAAGGGTGGACAGTACTGAAATTCCAAAGAAGACTCCTCTGCATCAGAGATATAGCAACCCATGACTATGGTTTCAAGACTCCTTAGGTCTCATCAGGAGGGTGTACCGGATTCCGCTCTAGACACAAACAAGAAGTCCACATCTGGATTAACTTTCAGACTCAAAAAGAACAAAAATATGTCTTAGTGAGGCATCAGCGGACCTTACCAATAAAAATAAAGCCGACAATGTAAAAAAAAAAGGCAAAAAAATAAAAATCACACAGCAAAACATCTCCACTAACAGTATAAGTTTAAAGGGACACTATCACCAAACAATCAAATGTCATTATTGTGTTTATTTGATGTTGCTAATATCTTACTTGTGCTTTGTTTTTCTCTTGTTTATTTAGTGAAGAAAATATTTTCTCTATATGTGTCACTGGGTGCATCCATTGTGTTGTAAATTGCCCCCACAGTATATTTATCTCATTTGGTCATCACTGTGTGGCAAAGGCCATATAATGGAGTCTATGGGACGGGCAGCCGATTCAAATCATTGTATTGTGTGGTATGTATTCAAAGGACATCACCAGAGGTTAGATTCAAAGTATTATAAGATCGCTGTCATATCTCATTCAGCTGTCATCTCTTATCTTTGTTACCCTAAAGAACAATACCCTCCTGCCACCTTATCTAAACATTCCTTCCTCCACCTCATTAACTGTTAAATATTGTAGATTGAATAAACACAAGCCACAAAGCATAGCTTTTGGTAATTGTTGCATCATGGGAAAAATACACAAAATGGCAACAGGAGATAAAAACCTTGTTGCTTTATTTTTCCTTTTTACATGCAATTACTTCAAAGAAAAAAAACAGAACCATGTGTTTTATAATGTGGTTTTATTTGTACTGCACAAGTAATCTAGATACAGCTTGTGGTAGTGTCCCATAGACGTGCGCAAGCGGTGTGCGTGTTGTGCCCAGGCACACCCTAATGTTGGGTAAAGAGGTCCTCTTTCAACCTTTTACGTTGATATTTTAGGTGTCCCTTATCTGGTTCACGATGAAGAACATAAAAACTGACTGTATCTCTGATTACAGTCTTGTTATTTCTAATGAAAAATATGCATTTTGTGCAAAATAGTCTAAAAATCAGTTTTCAATTAATAAAAGTTGCATGGATTGTCAGACCTTTTTAGATATGAAATTTCTATAACGCAGGAATGTTTAAATTTGGGGCCAGGAATTGCGTCACGCAAACAACTTGTCTGCGTCGTTAATATATAACAAGAACAAGAGACAAGCTAAACTCGTTAGTGTTACGCATACAAGAAAGGACATTTAACATTGATCAAAGACGGTCTAATGGACTCTGTTTATTTTATTTATTTGTTACAACCAAACAGGGTTTAGATCAAATGGTTTTAAAAGTAAGGGAACACAATGACAACTAAGATAGATATCTCAGTATTGTGTTTATTTCGTCAGATCGAAACTCTGAAAGCCACGTAAACATGGAACAATAGGTTGCCCAATAAAGAAAAAAAAACCAAAGAAGGTTAAATGGCTTGGGTAAACCAGCTTGTAATGCTATGCTATTCGGCAATATGTACTATATGGTATGAGAATATTTATTAGTTAGAACTGATAATTTTAGCATCTTATAAAAACAGAGGCCCTACCACATTTAGTTGATCATCACGAATGTCTGGTGTACTAACCCGCATGAAGCCGATTAAGTCGGGTAACGTGTGACTGTTAAAAACGATACCACGAATGAATGATTGTATGTCCCCTCACATACACATCCCTGTGGATATAAGTAAAGGGGGATGAGATGCACACACGCCGTGGCGAAGTCACAATAGAAATAAATTTTAATTTGTTAATAAAATCTATGGAGTCCCGGGATATAGGAATAAAACGACCCCAAACCAGTAAAAGATTGGCCAAGCCCATAAATTAATTCCTGCAGAAGGTTGATGGTTGATCTGAGAGCGCCATCTGCTGGCCAGGTAACATAACACCTGGACAGACCCCTGGAGTTGATGAATATATATCCTCCAATCAAATGAGGCCACATAGTGATGGGCTAGATCTAAAACTGGGCGGAAGACCACTATATAGAGGGGACACTCCAGAGCAAAAGGACACACACTGAGAAAAGCTTGGGGAGAGACCTGAGGGACGCTTGGAGGGAAGAAAGGCAATCACCATCGGCCGCCCCTTTAAGACCGACCACACCCTAATCTTCCACCACTCTATCTTCACTAACCAGATGGTAAAGTATACCTGAATAATATGATATCTATTTTCTAATTGCATAGTCCTGACTTTAGATGTCCATCACAAACTAAAGGAATATAAATGAATTATTTTGCTGTTTGAGCCTAATAATCAGTAGAATAGAAATTCTGCCTTTACAGTCCACTGCAGAGGACTGCTAAGGAAGAAAGCTGTTCCCGGCTGCATACTTGAGCCATAATTTAGTGAAATTATTTATATTCCAAGAATACTGTTTGTGGACATCTAAAAATATCAATTTTATACCTATAGTGAGATACGCTGGGACCGTGAAATAGCTTTTATATGTCAAGTGCCGTCCGCCCCATTCGTAACCTAGCATAACTCCTTCCATATCCATCTTGCAGCCCTTCCGAATGAATGCATGCACTTTAAGTCATTAAGAAGCGTTAGGTTAACGTATATCGAATGAAGTGCTGTGATTGATCTGTGGAAGAGATAGTCTCCCTATCGAGTGTGTTATGTATCTCCCTGAAGGAAGTTGCATTTAGTGAATAGGCCCCCACAATAATAAATTGTGCTGCAGGTGATGCCCAGTAACTGAGTGTTTATCTTAGCCAGGTGGAGGATTGGTTTATAATGGGAAAGGTTTAAGTGAATAGAATAGAGCTTGGTGTTTAAGAATTGAGGCATGTATATCTGTGGTGCGGTCTATAAACCTAAAATATCTGTCCATTAGATTATTGCGTGTCACAGTATCGCTACTAATCACGATCTATAATCACTTGTAAATTGTAGTTTGTTAATCCGTTGATAACATACGATTGTATGAAACTTGACGTGTGAATAAATTTTGGTTTGAATTGTTTTACCGTTACGCAGTCTCATATCTTTATTGATTTTATTGTGTTTAAAAATATCTAGATAGCATCAAAAGAACTCGGGATAACGCGCCATATATTTGTTAAGACGTATATTCATTGATTGGGTTTTAATCCCTATGTTAGGGGTTAAATACCAATTTATACCACTGGTATTGGAGGCACTGTCAATAATATATATATATCTATGTATATCAACAATAAGAAAAATATGCGTCATAATTAATATATCCCTGACCTATTAAAGAAGTCAATAATCTCTAACAGGATGCACACCCTAATGTATTGGGCTGCGCACGCCAGTGTAGTGTCCCTTTAACAGTATAAGGTTAATACATTTGAAAGCTTAAAATCAAGATAAGGTGACTGTGGCATCAGTACGAAAGGTTTGAACAAACAGTGATCACAGCAAGACATATGCTTTTAGTGTTTTGAAAAAGCCAGTCGGTGCATTGAAGAGTTCTACCGCTTATTTGAAAAGTGCAAACGCATTGTGCAAAGCAGAGTAGTTTGCTGGGAAAAAAGACCCTGCTGTATATTGGTTAACGTGAAAAATATGAACCAGAACTTCTTCCTTGTAAGTTCAAGTTATTAAATTACATGAAAGCATGAAAAACATAATTTGATTTGCTGCTCTAAATGAAAAATGGCGAAAAAAAGCTTCACTTTCACACAAACTTGAAAATTTTCCATTTTTCTGAAACTTGGCGCTTAGAGAGCCAAGTCTTTAATAATGGAAAGCGTGGCATTCATTTTTCAGTGCCACGTATTTTAACACTGTAAAAATTTTATTTCTAAGCATAATAATTTTGTTGCTGTATAAACGATTCATCTAGTTTACGGCTCAGAGTGAGAAACGTTATAAAAGCGGTCCATTTATTTTTAAGCTCCAGGATAAAAAAATATATAGTTTTTTTTTTCAGCACATTCCCTGTGTGTGCGCTCAATATGATTGTTTTGTAAACTTGCTTATTTCGGTGCATTTGGCTTTTACACGCAATTGGTTTGGCTGACTAAGTAACCAACCATCAAAATAGTGGACACACACAGACAGGACTCTTCGGTTTTTTCATTATGTGCAGATTATCCATGTGTTGTAGGTGATTGTTAGGCCGTTTAATCTCAACATATCTTCTATAAAATTAAAAATACTCCATTCAGCATTCCTCGGCTGTTAACATGAGAGTCATAATTGGAAACTCACATTGATGTCCGCTAAGAGGGGAGTGCTGTATATCCCCATCAAGGATATTTATCCAGATATACCTAAGGGGTTATTCAGAAAGGGCCGAAATGTGACATTTCGGCTATTCAGAGAGCAGACAGTTCGCCTAATTTTGGCGAATTACCAGCAAGTACGGTGCATGTTTGAAAGCAGTGAAATCCCCCATAAAGAAGCAATGCTTTGTCTATTCAGAGAACACCGAACAGCAGTGAAAAGTCGTGAAATGCCCTGCTGTTCGGTGTTTTCATTCGGCAGGTTTATTCAGGGAACCTCATAGGCTTCTATGTTAAAAATATTCCCATTTTAATCCAATATCTAATAAACCGTATATTATTTTATTCTGTAGTAAAAAGTCTCTATAGATTTTTTAGGATCTTTTAGGCATTTTTTGGGGGGGTTTCAACAAAAAATATTTTCCGTTTTTTTTTAAACGCTTTTTCTTTTTTCTGTTATAGACCTTCTTATAATCATTCATAGGACCTTATATGTAAATTCCAGACATTTTCGCTCAGTAGTTTTTTTGCAAACAGCCTTTAAATTTTGACTTTTTGTTTTCTTTTCACCCTGCTCATCAGCTTGTTGGCTTTTTCCGGCAGCTGCTCTGCGCTCTGTTCAGGGGCTCGGCGGAATTTTCCAGACATGTTCAGTGTGTTTTTTGCGGCGGTTTGAGTGATCTGATACTTCGGATCGTATCAAATGCGTTTTTTCGGTGGGATTTCGGCGGCTTTTCCCTGCACTTGAATTCACCGCAGGGTGGGGAACTTTGATTTCCCAAAGTGCAGGGAACGAGAGAGCACCAAAATGTCGGCGACATTTCAATGCTCTCTTAATAACCCCTCTAGTTATTTGTATATTATAGTAGACAGGATGCATGTTCCAAACCACAAGATAAAAAAATACATGAAGAAATAAACGCTTTGTGTTAATGTAGTTATATTTTGGCCTTTGTATTCACATGCAACTTCAATTTATGTTCCAATTAGAGAAGTTGGTATATGATACGAAGCCAAATTTCTACCATATGCGTCTACTTTCTGTCAGGTTAACGAAAATGAACAAAAATAAGAAACAAAACAGGTTAAAAAAAGAAAATACAAAACTCATCAAAAGGCTTCATATAGCAAAGACAAAATCAATAGAGCATAGACAAAAAATAGGGTGAGGTAGGGAAAAGACCAGAGGTAACCAAAGATCCAAGACATACAACAGAAACAAAGTATGTAAATTCCCAAAGTAAACTGTGGATTCTATTTTAATCATTAAAAAGGATTGCCAAATATTTTATTACCCACTTATTTGAATACCCAGCACCTCTGGCCAGTGGCGAAGTGTGGGTTGTCAGCGCCCGGGGCAAGGCAAGAATTGTGCGCCCCCCAACCTGTGGGCACGGTAACACACCATGATTCCCTTCCACCAGTAAAGTATTGACCCCCATACCCCACAAGCACATGTATTGTATATTAACAAAATACTGATATAATAAAAAAATGAAACACACATGCACCCCCACGCTACAGCACTGCTACCAGTCACCCTGTCCCAGTAAACCCTAGCATAGTTCCACTCTCACACTATACCCAGTCACTCTCTCTCAGTACCCGCAGTCACTCTCTCCCTCCAAGTACCCGCAGTCACTCTCAGTACCCCCACTTTCTCCCAATACCCCCAGTCACTCTCTCTCCAAGTACCCCCAGCCACTCCCTACCAGTACCCCCACTCTCTCAGTACCCCCACGTTTTCCCAGTACCCCAGTCTCTCTCTCTCTTTCTCTCTCTAAGTACCCCAGTCACTCTCACTCTCCCAGTACCCCAGTCTCTCCCTCTCAGTACCCCCAGTCACTCTCTCCCAGCACCCCCAGTCACTCTCTCCCAGTACCCCCAGTCATTCCCTCCTAATACCCCAGTCATTCCCTCCCAGTACCCCCCATTCACGCTCTCTCAGTACCCACAGTCACACTTTCTTTCTCTCTCTCTCTCCAAGTACTCCCACTTTTTCCCAGTACCCCAAGTCACTCTCTCCAAGTATCCCCAGTCACTCTCCCAGTATCCCCAGTCACTCTCTCCCCGAACCTCCAATCACCCTCTCACTGTACACCCAGTACCCCCTCACTGTGTGGTGGTCATGCTGCTCTGGTGTCATACAGTGTCGCCTACCCGCGTGGAGTTGCTGGTGGCCCGGGCGGGGAGCTGTCCAGGGGGCTTAGTGGAGACCAGATTTTAAATGTGCTGCAGGACAGGCACCTCCCTCCCTCCTTCCTGTTCATCGACTGCAGGGCTGCCAGCGGCGGGGGTGGGGCTGGAACAGGGCTTCAAGGGGGGCTGACAAGCGTGGTACAGGGTGTTCCGTTGAATAATGCTGCGCTGCTTCACGTGACTCATGTCAGCGTTAAGAAGGAGTCAAGACAGGACCAGAATTTTCTGTCCTGGTCCTCCCTTCTGGACGCTGAGTGCTAAATCTCTGCCGGCGTTGCAAAACTGGCAGACACCTTGCTGATCCCTGCTGGAAAATATTAGTGGTTCAAATTTCTTTTGAAATTTTGCACCCCCTAAGAAAATTGCACCTGGGGCAACCGCCCCCGTGCCCCCCCCCCACGCTACGCCACTGTCTCTGGCTATTTTTACACTCCATGAAAAAACTGAATGGGAGAATGTAGGGGTTAAAACTTAACCCCATCATCCCACATTCCCCCATTAAAGTACAGGGTGAGCCAGTCAAACCTGCATTTTTGAAAAGGGCGGGAGAGCCGTGAAAGTGGGCGGAGCGAGTTAGCAAGGTTACCATTGTGTCCCCCACAACTAAGCATTTCAGTCGTCATGGAGCAGTGGTCTAAACAACAACGTCCATTCGCTGTGAAAGCGTTTTACCAAAGTGGTAGTTATGCAGCCGCTCAGCGTAGTTTCCGGAAGAATTTTCAAATTAATCGAAATAAGCCAGTGCCGTCTGTTAATTCAATCAAATTGTGGGTGACAAACTTTGAAGCAATTGGTGAAACGAGAAGCAGAAGGGGTGGCAGTGCAAGATCAGTGCGAACTCCCGCGAATATTGACGAGAGTTGCTGTGGAAAGAAGCCCTCGGAGATCAGCGCGTCGACAGAGTGCTGCGCTTGGCATGGCAAACACGAGCGTCCGAAGAATCTTGAGGTTAGATTTACACCATCACCCATACAAAATTCCTCCCCGATCGCCTGACCTCACAGTGTGCGATTTTTTCTTGTGGGGGTACCTGAAGAGTAAAGTCTTTGAACAACGACCTCCAACGCTTGGGGAACTCAAGAGGAGAATCCGGTTGGAAATCAAGAGAATTCCTCAGCGTATGCTCCGTGATGCGATGGGCTGTTTCAGAAATCGCCTACAAGAATGTCTCAATCGGGAAGGACACCATCTTACTGGAGTTATTTTTAAACAGTGAATGTTGTTTCTTAAATGCTTTTTAATGTACATTAAGATAGTAACAATAAAATTTTGAAATATCCATCCGTTTATTTTTTACAGTCATTTCAAAAATGCAGGTTTGACTGGCTCACCCTGTACTTAATTTCTAAAAAGGGGTTCGAACCTAGGTTGACATATCCGTGGATTGAATAACTCAAGCCAGTAAATGACAATAGTTTTGTAAATAGTCAATTCTGGGAATTTCTAATGTTGGCAAAGATGCTTATATGACAAAGGAGCTGAAACTCATTAGTACTCGGCTCAAATCATCATAACCTCAGGCTGGATTGCTCATTAGAGTTCCTGTTAACAGAGCATATTTGAGCATTCCTAAGCTATTATAACTTTAAAACCCTTTGACTAATGGAGGCTGTGCTCATTTCGGGGATACGGCTTGCTAATAGGTTATCCAAATTAATTAAAATTTTCTCTGAACTGAACTGACCAAGACTCCAAGGAGCTCAGTGGACTTTCAGTATTGCTTTCAAAAAGAGTATTGAATCCAGAGAACTGAATATTCTTTCTATCCATTTTCCTGCTACTTCTATTCTGTTAATAATTAATTTATAACTTTCATGTTAAGTGTCTATGAATTGTACTTTTGTGTTTACCTAATGTTTACATATAAAAATGCATATTCTTTCTACCTTTAACATGTATATGCTTGGATTTTGTATTAAAAATATATATTTTTGTTGAATGTACCCAATAATTATACAACCAATATTTCAGGGGAATTACTGTTAAAAAAATTAACAAGGCTTTATTTGCCATCCATGAGTTAAACCAGGTGTAAGGGAGATAACTGAGAGACGGGGGTTTGAATTTGGAGCTGGATATTGTCAACTGTTTTTAGTTTTGTCTGAGTAGAATCTTTGTAATATGAAAAGTTGGTTGATCTGGTCATTGTTATTAATTTCCTTATATTGGAATAGGTTCATGTCCCTAAGAACAGAACCCATCAGAGAATAAAAATCAGCATTTGAAATTTTTTTAACGGGGACAATATTGGACCGCTACCGATGGACACCAAGCGAGACTTTCTGGCATAAGAATTTCAAAGATGGCGCCGAGATGAAGAGCTATGGAGGATTGGTAATTGGAGTCACATGATGGGACAGATGCATGCTGGGACTGAAAGACTGCTAATCAAACTATATAAAGAGTGTCTTTTAATATGGGTGTAACATTCGTGAGGAAGTGGCTTGGGCCACGAAACGCGTCGAGTGTTACATGTTTTAATTGTTTTAATAAATCTTTTCTTGAATGCGAAAGCAAGAGTGATCCGTATTTCACCCTACATCCAAGGAAAAAAGTTTTTGAGCATCCCGAAAATCAAGCACCACGAAGGACCTGTCTCTCCGGTGACGTATTGATCCACTGATGGAATCTGGAGGAGGGTAACATCTTGATATACGATATGCTTAAAGTTGGTTTGCGTCTAGTGAGAGCGACTTGTAGGCTGCTCATAACAAAATACCCGTGTGGAAACTGTATCACACTATTCTTGTTTTCGTGTATCTATGTGATGCTCCCAATTGTATTATACACACCCTTTTTGTAGATAACTGAGAGGTCTACCAGTGATGGCATTTGTATTTTAGACACAGCAATGATCATACCCTTAAAGTCAATGAGGAATGCTTGGAAACGCAGTTCCGCCTTTATTTTTTTCAGGGAGTATGGAGTTTCCTTTTGGCCCGCACACTGAAAAGCTTTTATTGGGTTTAAATCACAAGAAAAACATTTTATAAGTAGTATGATATGGTCACTTTTTTAAAAAGACAGTGTATAGTAATGGCCAACACTGACTATAAATCACCAATGTATTCTGAATGTTAACGTTTTTGCTTATGCTACACAAAATTAAATGGAAAGTACTAAGAAAGATCAAGGTGTATCTTGGCGCTTCAGTTTGCTCGCACATCCTTCTAAATTATTTGCATATAAATTATGCAGTGCAGCTAGTTTAGGAGTTGACTTCTTAATGGTGTGAACAAATTTAATATCATTGATATTCTTATAGCATGTAATTATATTTCCGGCATAAAATATTTATTTACTAAGAGCTAGCATAAAGTACAAATGATGCATGCGTCTTTGGGGGGGGGGGGGGACACTCAGCAAGAAAGATTTTAAGAGGAAGTGGACAACTGTTTGGCGGAGCCTGGTACATTTTAACGCCTTGGGATAGAAACCACATAAATCAAGATGATAGGAAATACATTAATCAATCTGAGTTATTTTTGGCCACTGCGTCTAAGTGGGTGCCTGAGGATTACAATTGAAAGCAAAAAAAAAAAACCCATAGTTAAACTATAATAATAAAAAGGAAATAATATTTCTTTAGTGTATATTTATTTGATATTTCTTTTCTTTTCGGGGAAATGAAATAATACACAAATAATTATGTGGCAATGTTCCAAAATATGGAAACTTCTGAAACGTCTACATCGATTGCTTCACTTTGAGCATTTTGTCCTGCAAATGCCCTTTTTGTGTATCCCTCTTTGGCTTGAAAAACACAGTAGTGAGACACTTATGCCCTAGAAAACTTATTTTCATTCTATTTGATGTATAAACAAGAACACTTGTACACTGACTGATTAACCCCTTCACACCCAAAATCGAGTTATCTCCATTTTGCATTGTAATGCATTGAAAAGCACTCATTAGCATATCAAGACCATTTTCACACCTTTTTAAAACAGGATTACTAGGCCCCCTGTGGAGAAACGGAATCCTTTGTTGTGTGGCTCTCCAAGCACCCTGGAGAGACATAAAACCATTTGCAAATAGAGACCCAGTCCTCACTAGAACAAAAAGTTCAAATAGATTACTTCTGCATTACACCAGTCAGAGAGAGGACAGAATACAGGGAGTGCTCTGGGGTCACTCACTGCTGCACAGGGATAACATTCAGGAAGTTATAATGACTGAAAATCCATGTACAGTACAGATACAAGGTGTTACTGTAATTTCCATAAAAAGGCATTATGCAGGCACATACAGATATTATTTTCATATTCTATTGGTATATTTTGAAAGCTGTATTGCTAATAATCTCATTATGAGCACTATAAATCCTCATGAGCAAGAGATCTCACCATTTTTATTATTTAGCTTGATCACATTTACTGTATCTAACACAAAGGTATTTTCTGCCTGTATGACAATAATTCAGACCCTGTTTGGAACAGTGTAAGATAAGGGACACATCTAGAGTTCACAATCGTAAATTTCAACAACATTTCTGTAAAGTATAAACATATACATGAAAAATTAAAAATGAGCAAAGTAACATTAATTTCTTAAAATAACATTTTCTGTGCAAAACATCCATTTTGCCCTATAATTACTTGTTAACTTCACAACCATGTTTCAAATAAATGTTATGATAAAAACATTTTCACCAAAAATTGCTTGGTAGTGAAGGGGTTAAGTATACAAATAATACAATCATAGATGTGCCCAGGAGGTGCTGATGGTGTACTCCAGGAATACTCAAGCGCTGGGGAAATTGGTTCTATATACCCCCTATTTAGAGCCTTACCTACAGTTTTTCTCAGAGATTCTCAATAAAACCCATTGTAAAAAAATGTCCTGCCACTTCAAACATTCAACTTTCAAGTATTGGTGCAACGCAACATGATGAAACAAAAATGTTTTGACTTCTACAAAACCTTTACACTTCCAATGCCACATTTTTCAAGATGAGATCTGAAACAAACCACAGAATCCTTTGTTCTACCTCAGTTTATTAGTTTACTTATTCGTTACATTTTTTACATGAAAGAGCAGGAAACAATCATAGAGGTTCACAGCACATTCTTGACAATCACTGAAGAAGTATTCTAAAATAATGTATATAGCAAAGTAATGTTACAGTGACATCAAATTTAAGAAAACTCAATTTTAATTAAAAAAAACAATAGATTTTGTAGGACGTGACCAATTACCATTAGAGCATGTATCACGATTCAGCATTAATATACAGTGTGCATGGGAGGAGACCAAGGTAAACTGCGGTGCCGGGGTGTCTGGGTGGGCTGGAATGTTAACTTGTTATCTGGGCTTGCGTAACAAGGGGTTAATCATTAACACCTCCAGTCCACCCCTCCTTCACCCTAGCCATAGCTTAGACTATGCATTTAATAAAAATTTCTGATCTCTTTTGCTGAGGACCTGACAAGTATGGAATTCTTGATCAACCCACAAAAGTTAGAAATCAATTGTTTTATATTTTTAAAGTTATTGCACCACATTTTGTATCTGCCTCAACAACTGTGAAATTGTCACGGCAGGCCTGCCCACTGTTTTATCCTCTTGGTATCCAATGATCAAAATCCGTGTGAATGTATACATAATGAATTATTGGAAGAGACTGGTACTACCCCAGAACTGTTTTGTTTATACATGATCCTGTACTCGAGTTTCTTCTTTTTTTGATCTACTTCTGGGGACTATACGGTATGACCAAAAAGCAAAGGCAGCTTTGGGCAAACATCATTCTAAAATAGTGGCACCCAAGGTGGACATGTTACAATGTGGAAAAGACATCACTGATGATACAGCAGACGGCAGAAACGTGTTCCCTTTCCATTCTGCATTGACTCCTCCCAAAAGGTATGGTGGGACCAGCTCCAAGCTGGGGCCACACAGACCCAAAAAGAACATCAATAAGAACGGATTTCACTCCACACTAATGCCTGTGTGGCCACCTCACTGTATGTACATTTGAGCGCACAGCTCTACAAAGTGCATGTTTTCTACTGAGGCATGCACTTTATAGACCCATCTGCCGTCCAACGTAGCAGTTCGATGGGGGAAGAAAACTGCAATTCCGTTGTAATGTGCGATTAAAGTACGTACGTTAAATCGTGTGGTCCTACCAGTTGATTCATCGTAACGCTATGATGGATGCTGAGAGGTGGGGTCACAACCGACACAAATAATGCACACGCTGGCTCTTAATGGGCTGACTGTTGCTCTGCAATGGCAGAACACACCAGCTATGAATAGAGTAAAAATAAAAAAATACCCTTCTACGCTTTTCTCTTATATTTGTACTTGACACTAGTTGTACTAGTTACACTCCAAACTCAGATTAAAATATCACAATGTCAATCTTTTATATTTTCTTTACAAAAGTAGGAGTCCTTTGTACCACAGGACAGTCCCAAGTAGTTGCATTGACCTTTGTTATTGTTTTATTACCATCATCAACGTTTTCATCCCGTTGCAGTTCTGGAACACTTTGCTTATCTAATGTTATATTTGAAATCTGCTAAAACTTCAGAACTCCTGTGAAAGTGATAAATTACTGACCTTGTGTCATTGTCACCGGAGAGCTCATATTAATGGTACATTACTCTCTGCAGGAAAGCTTTCTGTTCTTGTATGCTGAAATTAGGAAAGGTGGCTCACCTTAGGCTGGTAGGACTTGTTATATGAAATTCTTTGCTTACAGAACTGCAACTTTATAAATGTATAAGATATATAAGCTATGCATAATGGTGCACATGATAAAATATAAACTTATAAAAACATTTCCACTAGCTTGACCTATATATCCTAAGCCACTCAGGTATCCACTCTACCAAAATTAGATAAAAACATAAATGCAATATGTTACTTCTGAGCTTAAAAGGACCTTAATAAATAATAAGCATACATATATAAAATCCTCAATACAATATAATACATGAATGCATAACACATCAATATGAGCACCGCATGCAGTGAAAAATTACACAGATCTACTTATATCAACTGCTGGTCTTATAACATGTGTGTTTTCTTAGAAATAAAAGAGTTGGTATAGGCGCAACAAGAGTATATAGAATGTGGAGAGGAATCTAATACACGATCGCCACTGCACCCACAAATGTCATCCCAAGAGTGACAAAAAGACAATGGTAATAGTGAAAAAGAAAGGGATGCGGCGCTTCCCAGTGTACAGTAAATTAATATAATCAACGTTATTTACCGATTAGACAGTATTTGCACAGAAACATCGACTGATGAAGAGTCAGGACCTCAGAAAAAAGGGATAAACAGACATAGCATAATACTGTTTATATGTAAACGAAAAGCTCCAAGAGGTATATACACTCACACTATGGAGAGTCTCATCCGGCTCTGGTTATTTCGCTTATGGGTAGATTCATATAGGCTCACCCATTAGCCACTTCTTTAATATAAAGCTTTCCAAAAAGGACATAAAAAGG
The DNA here is from genome assembly GCA_009667805.1 of Leptobrachium leishanense. Lineage (NCBI taxonomy): Eukaryota > Metazoa > Chordata > Amphibia > Anura > Megophryidae > Leptobrachium > Leptobrachium leishanense. Next base: position 325,044,079 of record CM019063.1, on the reverse strand, counting down.
AGAGAAATAGCAACATAGAGTAGTTATGCAAGGTATATATTACACTTTAATGAGATAAACTCAGACCACTCACGTGCTGGAGAGCCGCCATGGCTCAAGTGATGAACTCAAGAGTTGTTTAGATTGGGTACAACTCTCATGAAAGCCACAACGGATCCCCAGTTCAGCATAGATGAAAAACCAGGCGGTGTAAAAATAAAAACATTTAATTAAAACAAAAGTAACAATAATAGCCGAACGCGTTTCACCTGGGTCGTTTAGACCTTATGGCTTCCTCAGCGGCAGTGTACAATAAACCCTCTGGTTCCTTTTAAATACAAGTCCTTTTTAATTGTTCACCCAATCCGGAAGATTTCCTAAGGCGGGAAGAACGGTCCGTGGCGTCTCCACGTTGATATCGTTAATTCGGCGTCCTCTCCACACGGCATCGTACTTCCGCCCATAGTTGAAAGACGCAAAAACGAAAGTAACTCCCTCTTCTTTCAGTGCGCCTGCGTCCAGGTCCCAGAACCGAAACCGGAAGCGGCGTGCTTGTATCTATATATCTCCGTAACGGAAGCGAGAGTTCAAAACGTCCGGATGTGTAGTAAAAATATTACAATCGGAATCAGAGGAGAACTTCTTAATCCGGAGGAAAAACTCTCTATGACAAAGGGACGATGGTTACATATAAAAAATAGAAAGACACGATTTAGACAATATCTCAAACATATATTGAATAAAAAACTGATTGTGATGCCTAACATCATGTTCTTTGACCCAAGTCTCCACATAAGGGGGTACATAAAAGGCATATAAATTGTAAAATGACATCCTTCAACGCTATAATCAATTAGAGGAATATTGGAAGATGAAAATTGCTTGATAAATTGTGAAAAGGCATATAAATTGTGAAAAGGCATCCTTCAACGCCATAATCAATTAAAGGAATAATGGAGGATGAAAATTAAAATAATGAATGATAAGTAAAAAGGCACCTTTGGACACCATACTTAATTGAACCAGAATTTTATTAAAGTAGAGGTAGGGTATTATAGGAAGTGTGTTAGCTCAAAATCTAGGTTAAGTCCCCCCGGCTGTAAAGTACCCAGATTGTGAACCCACCGCATCTCCTCCCTATTAATCTTCTTATGGAAATCCTCCCCCCTCCAATTCCTATAAACCAATTGGATTCCTACAAATGTGGAGCCCAATGCACTACAGCTGTGGGCCTTCTTGAAGTGACTAGGAAGAGAGTGATGTTCCATAGCTTTTCCAATATTATATATATGTTCTCTAATCCGTATGGATAGAGAACGTGTGGTATGACCAATGTAATGTAGCCCACATGGGCACGTGAACCTGTAGATTACGTTTTTAGACCTACAGGTGATAACACTTCTAATTCTAATCTCCTTTCCATCTCCCTCACGTTTGTTAAAAATAGGTACAAAGGTTCTGGATAAGAGTAGATTTTTACATGCAGGACATGTTCCACATCTATAAAATCCTGGTTGTAAACCGAAATGAGTACTTCTCTTAATTGGATCAACATGAATGCGAACTAAAGGATTTTTAAGGTTCCTAGCGCCTCTATTAATAACCATCGGGTTAACATCTAATATTTCGTTGAGAAGAGGATCCTGTCTAAGGATGGGCCAATGTTTTTTTACAATGTTCTTTATTTTACCCGCCTGCGTATTATAGTCAAATATAAAGGTGACTCCTTTATTCTCCTGTTTCTTTTCCCTATATCTAAGGAGTTTTTCCCTCTCTACCTGTTCTATTTCTATAATAGTGGCATCCAAAGTCTCTTCTTCATAGCCCCTTTCTAAAAAATCATTCTTCAGTTTTATTGCCTGTTCTGTAAACTGGGATAACTCCGTGCAGTTCCGTCTCATCCTCTGAAATTGGCCTTTAGGGACAGCTCCAAGCTAGTGTGGTGCATGGCAACTTGATTGATGAATGAAACTATTGGAGTCGACTGCCTTAGAGAAGGTTTTGGTTTTAATAAGGCCATTTTCTATATATATGTTAAGGTCCAAAAATTCGATCGATTTTGAATTATATTTCGTATCTAATCTTATACCCCACTCATTATTAGACAAATGGGCAAAAGACTTGAGTAAACTGGCTTCCCCTCCTCTCCAAATGAACAAAATATCGTCTATATATCGGCCATAGAGGACCAGGTGGTGAGCCCAGTCACGCCAACCATAGACGAAACTGGATTCCCAGTCCGCCATAAACAGGTTGGCATAACTGGGGGCCAGGTTTGCGCCCAGTTACGTCAACCTGTTTATGGAGGACTGGGAATCCAGTTTCGTCTACGGTTGGCGTGACTGGGCTCACCACCTGGTCTTCTATGGCCGATATATAGACGATATTTTGTTCATTTGGAGAGGAGGGAAAGCCAGTTTACTCAAGTTTTTTGCCCATTTGTCCAATAATGAGTGGGGTATAAGATTAGATACGAAATATAATTCAAAAATCGATCAAATTTTTGGACCTTAACATATATATAGAAAATGGCCTTATTAAAACCAAAACCTTCTTTAAGGCAGTCGACTCCAATAGTTTCATTCATCAATCAAGTTGCCATGCACCACACTGGCTTGGAGCTGTCCCTAAAGGCCAATTTCAGAGGATGAGACGGAACTGCACGGAGTTATCCAAGTTTAAAGAACAGGCAATAAAATTGAAGAATGATTTTTTAGAAAGGGGCTATGAAAAAGAGACTTTGGATGCCACTATTATAGAAATAGAACAGGTAGAGAGGGAAAAACTCCTTAGATATAGGGAAAAGAAACAGGAGAATAAAGGAGTCACCTTTATATTTGACTATAATACGCAGGCGGGTAAAATAAAGAACATTGTAAAAAAACATTGGCCCATCCTTAGACAGGATACTCTTCTCAACGAAATATTAGATGCTAACCCGATGGTTATTAATAGAGGTGCTAGAAACCTTAAAAATCATTTAGTTTGCAGTCATGTTGATCCAATTAAGAGAAGTAATCATTTCGGTTTACAACCAGGATTTTATAGATGTGGAACATGTCCTGCATGTAAAAATCTACTCTTATCCAGAACCTTTGTACCTATTTTTAACAAATGTGAGGGAGATGGAAAGGAGATTAGAATTAGAAGTGTTATCACCTGTAGGTCTAAAAACGTAATCTACAGGTTCACGTGCCCGTGTGGGCTACATTACATTGGTCATACCACACGTTCTCTATCCATACGGATTAGAGAACATATATATAATATTGGAAAAGGTATGGAACATCACTCTCTTCCTAGTCACTTCAAGAAGGCCCACAGCTGTAGTGCATTGGGCTCCACATTTGTAGGAATCCAATTGGTTTATAGGAATTGGAGGGGGGAGGATTTCCATAAGAAGATTAATAGGGAGGAGATGCGGTGGGTTCACAATCTGGGTACTTTACAGCCGGGGGGACTTAACCTAGATTTTGAGCTAACACACTTCCTATAATACCCTACCTCTACTTTAATAAAATTCTGGTTCAATTAAGTATGGTGTCCAAAGGTGCCTTTTTACTTATTCATTATTTTAATTTTCATCCTCCATTATTCCTTTAATTGATTATGGCGTTGAAGGATGCCTTTTCACAATTTATATGCCTTTTCACAATTTATCAAGCATTTTTCATCTTCCAATATTCCTCTAATTGATTATAGCGTTGAAGGATGTCATTATACAATTTATATGCCTTTTATGTACCCCCTTATGTGGAGACTTGGGTCAAAGAACATGATGTTAGGCATCACAATCAGTTTTTTATTCAATATATGTTTGAGATATTGTCTAAATCGTGTCTTTCTATTTTTTATATGTAACCATCATCCCTTTGTCATGGAGAGTTTTTCCTCCGGATTAAGAAGTTCTCCTCTGATTCCGATTGTAATATTTTTACTACACATCCGGACGTTTTGAACTCTCGCTTCCGTTACGGAGATATATAGATACAAGCACGCCGCTTCCGGTTTCGGTTCTGGGACCTGGACGCAGGCGCACTGAAAGAAGAGGGAGTTACTTTCGTTTTTGCGTCTTTCAACTATGGGCGGAAGTACGATGCCGTGTGGAGAGGACGCCGAATTAACGATATCAACGTGGAGACGCCATGGACCGTTCTTCCCGCCTTAGGAAATCTTCCGGATTGGGTGGACAATTAAAAAGGACTTGTATTTTAAACGAACCAGAGGGTTTATTGTACACTGCCGCTGAGGAAGCCATAAGGTCTAAACGACCCAGGCGAAACGCGTTCGGCTATTATTGTTACTTTTGTTTTAATTAAATGTTTTTATTTTTACACCGCCTGGTTTTTCATCTATGCTGAACTGGGGATCTGTTGTGGCTTTCATGAGAGTTGTGCCCAATCTAAACAACTCTTGAGTTCATCACTTGAGCCATGGCGGCTCTCCAGCACGTGAGTGGTCTGAGTTTATCTCATTAAAGTGTAATATATACCTTGCAGAACTACTCTATGTTGCTATTTCTCTCCTTTTTATGTCCTTTTTGGAAAGCTTTATATTAAAGAAGTGGCTAATGGGTGAGCCTATATGAATCTACCCATAAGCGAAATAACCAGAGCCGGATGAGGCTCTCCATAGTGTGAGTGTATATACCTCTTGGAGCTTTTCGTTTACATATAAACAGTATTATGCTATGTCTGTTTATCCCTTTTTTCTGAGGTTCTGACTCTTCATCAGTCGATGTTTCTGTGCCAATACTGTCTAATCGGTAAATAACGTTGATTATATTAATTTACTGTACACTGGGAAGCGCCGCATCCCTTTCTTTTTCACTATTACCATGTGTGTTTTCTTGTATAAAGAGAAAGACCAAAATCTAAAAAGTAGCGTCTGTGAATAACTTTGTTTCAATGTATGCCAAAAAAGTTACACTCACAAGTCAGAAGCAACCGCACATTGCTCTGCAGACAGCACATAAAAGATGCCACCTCCCGGCTCTCAACGATATTAAATCTGCAGCAGGTCCTGATGCTCCACGTCCAATATGATGAAGATATGGCAATTACTAATATACAGTAAGCACTATTTGCTTCTTTTTTTTTCCTTTTGAACTTGCTTTTTGGTTTCAGCACGGCAATTGCCATATCTTCGACACATTGGACGTGGACCATCTGAAGCTGGTGTAGATTTAATATCTGAGAGCCAGGAGGTGTCATCTTTCATGTGCTGTAAAACAATGCGTGGTTGTTCCTGGCTTGTGAGTGTAACTTTTTTTGGCATACATTGAAACAGATGCTACTTTTTATATTTTGGTCTTTCTCTTTTATACAGGGAAACACATAAGTTAGAAGACCAGCAGGAGATGTAAGTAAATGTGTGTCATTTTTCACTGCATGTAGTGTTTATATTGAGGTGTTATGCACGCATGCATTATCTCATATTGAGTATTTTATACTGTATATGTATGCTTAACATTTATCAAGGTCCTTTAACGCACAGAATTAACATATTGCATTTATAAAATATAAGTTGACAATGAAACAATACATATAACAAAGTCTAGGAACCCAAATAGTTTTGCTGTTCCGGTATTCAAATCGGACATTCTGTCCTGCTTAGAGCAGTGATTTGCAATTAACTGCTTGTTAAACCACTGTTACGGATAGCCCTGTATAGGGTTACCAATGGAATGAAATACCATCCACTCATTGCCAATAATGTCATACACCACTGCTGAAATGCTCTTCTATAACCCATGTATTACCCTGGGGTGTTGCATTGGGCTTGCAGAGGACAAGTGAATGGACAGAGGAAATCTGTTTGTTCTCCGTGTCCTGCCAACTAAAGTAAGAGAAGACAGTGGGTCGTGTCCGATAAGGAGGAATTCACTGCCTCCCGCTTCTTTTGTGTGATTTTATATGTAGTGTAGGACCCATAAAAACGTACATTACTTTTATATGCATGTAGAGTAGAAGTTGAGTCATAGGTTAAGTTATTGCTAATGTGTAGTTAGTGTTTGTGAGAGTAGACAAAATAGGAGCCTATAATATGAGCCAGCATATATTCAAACCTACCACCAGTAGCCATGGTTGGATTTGCTAGTCTGGGTTTGGCTACATCCAAGCTATATCATACATGTTATCTATGGAAAGAATCTAGATATCAAAATAATAAATCGCCTACAAGACAGCCCAAGTATGCTATTTGGCAAACAGTTTTAGAATATAAAAAGAAAATGATGAATTATAATATAAAATTATAATATAAGATATACACAAAGGTTTCACAAATTATAGGGAAAGAAATGTTCCACTGAAGGAATACTGTCTAGACACAAATGTTCCATGTTTCTTTAAGGCAAAATAGAAATTCTCTTGCAAAAATGTAGCAATTCTCAGTAAGCAGATAATCCTGACCCTGGTGCAGTGTTTGGAATTATTCATTAACTAATGGAACAGCACTCTGCTCTATGTCCTGAAGCTATTTTCTAGTGGATTTCGGTCATCTAATCTATGTGAATTGGGTGACCACGTTAAAATGTAATTCCTGGCAGCTGAAAGTCAACAACAAACTAGAATTCTGATTTGAGAATCTAGTAGAAATGTATCACTAGTTACTTCTCCAAAGAAACAGACTCTACAGTTATTATTATTATTCTTTATTTATAAAGCACCAGCATATTCCGCAGCGCTGTACAATAGGCATAGTATAGACAGGGTTACAATACATTGAACAACATTTGACAAACAGTACAGGAGGAGATGAGGGCCCTATTCCCGTAGGAACTCACAATCTAGTTACTTCTCCAAAGAAACAGACTCTACAGTTATCAATAGGTCAACTACCAATGAACAACCATTGGTAAATATGTTGCTTTAGCTTGCAATTACTGCAGATGCCATATGTTTGAAAGCCCCCCAATCTTCAAGTAGTAGTACAAGTAGTACTGGACTGGTGGAGGGGACCTGATGTTTCCCTAAATTTTGACATAATCATTCACTTCCTCTCGTTGGACAAATTGTTCCTGGTCTCTCTTCCTGATTAATCAGTGGCTCTGTGCAATCCTGCAGCCCTATGGGAGTCCAGGAGCCGATACTTGTGGTGACACGCAGTGCCACTGACAGTATCATGCTGCCCTGCACTTCATTCAGAGACGGGTGCTAAAAAACTGCCTAGCCCAGACTAGCTGCGCTATAATGGAAACGATAAGAGAAAATCTGCAGTCACAGATTTTCTTACTTATCTTCTCCATTTCAGAGAAAAGCTTAAATAAGGCCAATACCAGTAATGCTCTAATCCAACGTTGATATCATCTTAAACAGAGCTGTGGTAAATATCCCTGAGCCAATAAAGTTTATGGAATTGGTAAATTTACAACAGCTCAGGGTACGTTTACACTAGGGTTGGGATACAGCCTGTGAATGGCTCATACTTCTACTTACTATCACCTAGAATTATATAAATTTGTTGACTTCAGTTTTAATATACATTTTAATTGTCCCTGGACTCACAGATAAGCATGATGCTGTGGTGCAACGATACAGTAAAGTGGCGTTACTAGGTTGGACCTGTATTCAATTTTCCAAATAGAAAAAATTGGTTCTGCACACACACAGCCAATTTACCATTTCTGAAATATGTTTTCTTATATATTCAAGTAAGAGTGTGACGTTAGCACTAAATGGAAATTGCAAATATAAAATATATTGGCACATTAAATAAGAATGTTAGGTATGTAGTCATGTGAACAGTAAGTCAAACACACATGAATACAAAATGATGGCATACAAGACTTATCAACAGTTTCAGCTTTGCAGGATTAGGAATGTTCAACGTAGAAACTGTCCCTATACTCTTAAGTAGGATTTTGAATAGTTGTTTAAAGCTGGGACTCTTATCCGATGAAACACCTTTCTGCATGCTGTAGGTGCAAAGCAGGAGATAGTTCGAAAATTAAATCTCCATGGCAAACATATGCACAACTGACCTATTTCGTTTGCAGTTCTGGCTTAAGACTATGCAACAATCTCTAAATATTTCCTTTTTATAAGTAAAACCTTAAATGTGTGTTTTGATTACTCACACTGAGTGAAATAATCTACGCTCGAACATTATAATGAAAAACACACAGCATGGTTTCTCAGCTCAATTTGATCTTAAAAGGTCAGTCAGCTTTTAATGAAAAATAGGAAAAAAAGCACATTAAAGAGGGAAACCAACAATTACCTTGCAATGTGCATTTTACAGAAATAACTTGAATAGAAAAAGAAAAATAAATAGGTTAAAATTTCTAAAAAAATTCTATAATGCAGCACTACTGCTCAATTTTGTAAACAGTGATGCTGCACTAACTCACCTTCTCATTTTCCATGATGCTATAAGTGTGGAGGTGATGGCATAATGCATTATTATGCATTGCTCCATCAAAAAACCCTAAACCGGCGCACTGCAGTAAGGGGCACTGGGGGTGTTCTGGAACGCTGCATCTCTGATTTTTACACCGCACAAAGTCATGAGATGTGTCAATGGAAAGGACAGAGTCTGACCTTTCCAACAATATCAAACATGTCCAAGTAATGTGTAAAAATAAAAAAAATTATGTAAAGTTTACTTCTTTTTCCCCCTTTATTTCTAAGGCCGTGACATTATATGCTTTTACTTATAAAGCAAACAATGCCACTGCACTAACTCACCTTCTCATTTCCCACACTGGGTGCAAATGTGTAGTTGATGGCGCAAAGCGTTATTACACATTGGTCTATCTAAGACACAAGCTGCTTCACCGCTTGTTAGGTGTCATTGGGCTACAATGTAACTACCATTCTGACATGTTAAAAGACCTTTCCAACCTGGTGTTTAAGAGATTTTCTGGGAAGCTACCACCCTACCTAAATAGGCTGCTTCCCCTAGCAGTTCCCTCATCCTATAACCTCCGATCCAGGACCTGCACCTTACTTACAATACCACAATAAAAAAGAAAGTGTCTCGATCCTCATTTTCCTACAGAGCACCGCAGTTATGGAATAACCTCCCAGACACCATCAAAAATTCCCCGAGTCTTAACCTCCCTGGAGGTCTAAATTTTTTCAAAATTTCGTGTATAAAAGCATCTAAATTTTTTCTTTAACCACTTGGCTGCTAAGGACGCGCTCAGCGCGTCCTGCCAAGTGCACCTCCTGTGCTACGGACGCGCTGAGCGAGTCCTAGCACAGGAGGCAGCAATCGGCCAGGATTCCGGCCAATTGCTGGCCCCCCAGTGCGGGCTGACATCTAGCATGTCAGCCCGGCACTCCGGGACCCCGGGGGGGACATTAGATGTCATCGCGGCGGCGCGATGACATCTAGTTCAGGCGCCCTCCGCGTGTGCGGAGGAGTCGCCTGAAAGGGAGGGGTGAGGTCATTCGGACCTCTCTCCCTCCCGATTGCCGGGGGCTACAGGGTTAAGGCATGCACCGTTTGTAAGGGCACAGCCTGCCCTTCCAAACGGTTGCTGACATAAACCACTGGGGAGCCGGATCACGATTCGGTGCCGAAAAGCACTGGTTCGTGATCCTCTCCCGGAGCTGGCTGACATCTTGGATGTCGGCCAAGCCTCCAGGATCTCCCCCTGAGGACTGGCGTCATCGTGCTATGCAGAGTCCTTGGTAAAATCCTAAATAAATAAATAAATTTAAAAAAAATAGTAAATACACTGAGTCCGATAAAGTTTGAAACACGACATAATAATTTATTATCCCAAAAATAATTATCCAAAATAATGCAAATAGATGATATTCAATAAAATACAACAAAAAACACTGAAATCTGTCTGAAAACAAGGGTGAGACAATGTATGGTCTGTTTCTTATCCTGTAGTGCCACCTAGTGGCCGTTCATTAACATTGCACTTTGTATTATACAAGGTTTTATAATTTCTTTCTAATTTTGCTGCTGGTCCCGCCCCCAGCATCGTGTGACTCGCAGGGAGCCTTACCAGGAAGCAGCTCGCCGCGATCACACTGCGAGGGACAGCGAGGGAGCCAGGAGGAGATGAGTATGCATCCAGTCCGAGTGTAGCTCGGGGTTACCGTTCACGGTTGTGAAATTTAACCCCGAGTCACACTCGGGAATACCGCCAGGGAGGTTAAGTCACTCAAGAGCTCCCTATTAACATACCTCAGTACAGAATGCACCTGTAAACATGTAACATAATGGATATATTTCCTACATATTTATTTTCTGTGTTAATCTGTATATTTGTGGTTTTTTTTAATATCCTGCATTTTATTACTTTGTATTTCTGTAACAACTGTAACAATTTAATGTTCTTGAACCCAGGACGTACTTGAAAACGAGAGAAATCTCAATGTAGCCTTCCTGGTAAAATACTCTATAAATAAATAATTGGGCAGGTCAGAGTCTGGCCTTACTAATGATAGCAAACACGACCATGTAAAATGTCATAAAAAAAATTGCACACACAAAGCTACATAGAAGATTTTCTTTTTATCTATTTATTTTGTGGTTAAAAGCAATGGCATTGTCCAATTGTGACATAAAATGAGAAATACCACTGCTCATTTCCCATGTTGCGAGCAAGTTAATTGGGTCCTACAATAAAACATGACTTCAACATCGCATTTAAACATGAGCGCAAGGAGAAAGTGATTGTGTACTATATCACTTCCTCCCAGCGTTGTACAGCAGCCACATGGGAGGAAAGAGCGGATCTTTGCTGAATCCAGGGTAAGCCCCCTTACGGCTGGGTCTGTCCAGGGAGAGGGGGCATTTAGAACAGAGGGGGGTATGAACCGAAGAGATGGGGCATGCAGAATGGGGGAGAGTGAAAAGGGAGAGGGGCCATCATGGAGAGGGGGGATGAACAGGGAAAGGGGGCAATAGGGGTGGACTTGCCCCGGGGCACCTCATGACCTCGGCTTCTTACAGACCATATTTCTGTATTAAATTCCCATTCTTGATTTAATTTGGTTCGATAGGCAAAATCGGGACCTTTTACGGATGCCTTTTGTCCATTTTTTTGGTTCGGAGATTCAAATCTGGGATTACAAACATTTTGATTTCTGATAAATATTCATTTAAGGTATAGGTCCTGCTGCGACTGTATGGAGATTGTGCCTTTTAATCTTAAATCCCGGAAATGCGTGTTTTACTCTTAAATCCCCAGCATGCGCATTTTTACTATAAATCTTGTACATGTGCGTCTTTTTTGTAAATATAGTAATTGTGAGTCTTACTGTATATAGTCCAAAATGCAAGTTATACTGTAAATCCTGGACATGTGCATTTTTACCGTGGAATATTAAAGTAGGGAATTGCTGGTTGTAAATATAACTTTAAAATGTTAAAGCACGTACTTGCGTATGAAGCAATTACAGTGAAAATTTAAAGGAACACACTATTAGAAAACTAAATTTCCTGTTTTAGCCCTTAAATAATTGGGCAGAGGCTGCCGACATCGGCTTCTCTTCTGCTCAGGTACTGACCATAACAGGATCAAGAGAACCTTCTATGAGAGGTCTCCATTCAGAGAGTGCACAAACCAAGAACAGTAATTCTCGGTTTCATATGTCATCGTTTGCTCTGACTGTGTGAGTATTCAATAGAGAAAAAAAAAACACATGTATGCAACAAAGAAGATCCCAGTCACTGCAGGTGAAGAGGAACGCCTTATGAAACCTCGAGCTAAAATGTTCTTGATATTTATTTATTTATAAAGGATTTTACCAGGAAGGATACATTGAGATTTCTCTCGTTTTCAAGCATGTCCTGGGTTCAAGAACATTGAATGGTTACAGAAATACAAAGTAATAAAATGCAAGATATTAACACAAAACCAAATATACAGATTAACAGAAAAATAAATATGTAGGAAATAAAGTCATTATGTTACATGTTTACAGGTGCATTCCGTATTGAGGTATGTTAACCCCTTAGTGACCGGGCGGTTTTACACGAATCCGTCTTTTAGTGACCGCTGCTGTTTTTACGTTTCTGCGCTGTTAGTGTTTAGGTCAAATTTTCCTCTTACTCGTTTATTCAACCCACACATATTATACACCTTTTTTCCCGCCATTAAATGGACTTTCTAGAAATACCATTATTTCCATCATATCGAATAATTTACTATAAAAAAAATATGAAATATGAGGAAAAAATGGTAAAAACACACTTTTTTGTAATTTAATCCCCAAAATCTACAACCACCCAAAACGACCCCAGCTAAATAGGTTTAAAATTTTGTCCCGAGACTAGAAATACCCAATTTTTACATGCGTTTGCTTTTTAACCCCTTCACTGCTGAGACAGTTCACCTATGTGCGCTGCGCTCATTCTGACCATTTTGTGCTATTTATTTTTAGATGACAGCCTAGGTCCTATTTAATTAAACTCCCCCAGACCAAAAAAACTTTTAAAAAAAAAACATTTTTTTTATTTTATTTAATTTTTTTATTATTTTTTTTTTATTTAATTATTATTTATTTTTTTTAAAAACCAAACCTGGTCATGTTTGGTATCATTTGAAAGGCCATAATCAGGCCTTTCAAATGATGGCAAATATGACCATCTAGCTGCCATGGATCGGGAGATAAAGGGATCCTTAGGATCCCCTTATCTCTACATGGCAGCTAGAGGGTTAACTGGCCCACTGACATCCTCACACATATGGTGAGGTTGTCAGTGGGTGGGGGGGGACCTGGAGGCTTGGCTGACATTCAAGATGTCAGCCCCCCTCCAGGTTTGAATCGCGTTTTGGCGCCAATTGGCGCCGCAACGTGATCCGGCGGCGAAATGGTTAATGCCATACACCGCTCTCCCCTCTCCAGTGGTGCAAACGGCATCTCCCTAGCTTCAATGGTTGGGGAGATAGAGGGCTCCGAAGGAGCCCCCCTCCCCTCCATTGAAAAGCATGGGGACGCCTGCTGATGACGTCACCACGCAGCGTGGCGACGTCATCAGCCTCGCCTGCCCATGTAAATCACATGGGCAGGCTTCCTCCCTGCCAGATCGCCGTGGGATCCGGCGAGGGAGGTGAGTATCGGGCGGGAGGGGGATTAGGCGCCGCTGACGTACCCTGTACGTCCGCGGGTCTAAGGGAGACCCGAGTACAGGACGTACAGGGTACGTCAGAGATCCTTAAGGGGTTAATAGGGAACTCTTAAGGGACTTTAGACTGAGGGAAGATTTGATGGTGTCTGGGAGGTTATTCCATATTTGCAGTGCTCTGTAGGAAAATGAGGATCGAGCCACTTTCTTTTTGTATTGCGGTATTGCAAGTAAGGTGCTGGTCCTGGATCTGAGGTTATAGGATGAGGGAACTGCTGGGGCAATCAGCCTATTCAGGTAGGGTGGTAGCTTCCCAGAAAATCTCTTAGGCTGGGGTCAGACCAGCGCAGTTTTAACGTGCGTTTAGGCGCACTTAATCACGGCCGCACTAGCAGCAAATGACGGGCAATGACGGCCAATATACGAAGTACGGTCGCACGAAAGTCCGGCTGCGCAACGCAAGTGGAAAATGAACACATTTTTTCGAGAACGCAGAACCGCTAGTCCGGACGTACAGAGTGCGCTGCGTCCGCTAGCGGTGTGTGTGTGTGATTTGGAGATGTCAGACCCTGCTCGTGTCCAGCCAACATAACGTCCAGACACCCAAAGGTTCCTGGTTTGGATCCGTAAAAAATCACGCACAAAAATGCGCATTGTATGACCGTTTTCGGGTATTCCGTGAAAAAATACGTCAATGCGTTCGGACGCACTTTTTTACGTTCCCATGTAAAAATGCTTTCGTTTGACCCTAGCCTAAAACACCAGGTTGGAAAGGTGAAGGGTGCGTCTAGATTCCAGCGATGGCCAGTTTAGTTCTTTTAACATGTCACAATGGTGGGTCATGTAGTTACATTGTAGCACAAAGTGGCAGAATGAGTTATACAATGCAGTAAGTTTCTGGAGGTGTGTTTGAGGGGCAGCTGCATACACTACATCTCCGTATTCAATGGCTGGCATAAGCATTTGTTGTACAATCTGCTGTATTACCGTGGGGCTCAGGCGGGGCTGTTTCTGTACAGGGCACCTAGTTTGGGGTAGAGTTTAGATGAGAGTTTTTCGATGTGGGGGCCAAAAGATAGATTTGGGTCTAAACACAGACTAGATATTTGAGAGAAGTGACTGTAGTCAGCGTGTCATTTGATCTTGTACCCACACATAGATGGGGTGTTTGCAATTTGTGTAGTTTAGGTGCGGTTCCAAAGAGCATTGTAACAGTTTTGTCAGCATTTAGAAAAATTTTGTCATCTGCGATCCACTTTTCTACCCCTGTGAATTGTTCTTGCAGCACAGCCTCCAGCTGTGGGAGATTTGGTTGGCTGGTATAGATTATAGTGTCGTCTGCGTACATGTGTACAGTTGAGGCTTTGCAGACATTGGGCAGATCATTTATGAATATTGTGAATAGCAGGGGGCCGAGTATCGAGCCTTGGGGTACAACGCATGTGACTGGGAGGGGAAGGGAAGTGCTGTCAGAAATGGACACATATTGCGACCGATCAGACACATATGATTGGAACCAGTTAGTGTGCTATCACCAACACCGGAGTTTTTAAGATTTTGTAATAGGATGCCATGGTCTACGGTGTCAAAGACCTTGGCAAAATCAAGGAAGATGGCTCCAGTTAGGTTTCCTTGTTCCATGCCCGCTTGGATATCATTACAAACTTTTAAAAGGGCAGTTGTAGTTGAATGATTTGGATGAAAGCCTGATTGATCTGGGGTTAAATAGTTCCGATACTGATAATAATCACGTAATTGAGTGTAGACACATTATTCCAGAATTTTTGACATTACAGGGAGCAGTGATATTGGGCGGTAGTTGGATACCAAAGTATTGTCTCCACTTTTATGGATAGGTACCACCCTAGCAGTCTTCCAGAGTTTGGGTATGTATAAAGTCGCCAGTGATTCATTGATTAGGGTTGTGACAGGTTTTGCAATTGCTGGCGCACTGATTTTCAGCAGCATTGCTGGGATATATTTCTCCATTATCTGATTTTCCGTTTTGTGATAAAGGGTATACTCTCCCTCTAGGAGACAGAGAACCCAGAAGGTGATCAATAGCACAATCATATGGCCTATAAGTGGGCAGTTTTTCTGCTTTCTTTTTTTGTCAAACACCTCCTTTAAATCCATGTAACACTTCGGAATTTCAGCAGATAATTGAGGCACCATATGGACATTCAGAACATTGATACACTGTATCGGCATCAGAAATTGAGTAAAACAATAAAGACTCCAGGATTGAATATCACCTTGGGACCCGTTCAAAATAGGCTTATGATCAGATAACCATGGAAAATCAAGAATAACAGGACAGGAAGGGGAATCTATAACCTGAAAACGAATGGCTTCTTTTTTGATAAACACCCGTAGTAAGCAGGACTGACACAATGTCATGAGTTATTTTTGGACATGACAAAGGTCTACCATTGATGTCCTCAACTGCCACGGCAAAATGGCAATGAAATTGCCTGCGACTACAGAATCTTTGAATCCTGTGGTATGGATCAATTCAGAGTCCCATGCAAGTGAAACAGGAACAATGAGATGAGTGTTGTACGTATTACCGATAGGAGGCATAGATGTTACACCCAAGGCCTGTCTCCTTAATTGCCTTAGGTGAGGCGGTTTTCCAAAAGGTTAGCACTTTTGGGACAAATAGGACACTAACTGAAATTGTCCTTTATCCCCACAATAAAGGAATAACCCTTCATGTATTCTTTGTGGTCTTTCTTTTTCTGAAAGCGTAGCATGACCCGCATTCATGGGACCCACAGAAGGTGTCTTTACCACTGGGGTAGAGAACACAGGAGCAAGACGCGGTATGGGCCTCATAGGTTTTTTTTCTAGGGGGTCTTGCTATCCTGATCTGGTCATCCAACAGTATACAATACATAAATGCTAACACCGATGCCTCGGTAGTCCAGTTCACATCTGAAACAAAAGTCTTAAATTCTATGGCATGTCAAACACAAATCTGCTTCCTTGTCTAATACGAAATAAGGACTTCCCAGCTGCCTTAGACCTTCTGGCTGGATAAAAGGTTCTTCTAAGTTCTAAGTTGGATAACAGCTTCATAATCATAAATGATAGGCTTCTTAGCCTCCCACAGCGGTTTAGCCCAATGAAGAGTCCTATCAGACAGATTGTTTATAACAAAGCCCACCTTGGCTCTATCGGTTAAACACAAATGGGGATTAAGCTCAAAATGAATCTTGTGTCAAGTATCCCTGACAATTAGCTGGTGTACCCTCAAAACGTAATGGAGCTGTCGTGAACGTGAGAATGCTGAACAGGAAAATGAGCAGACACTGGAGAGACAGGTGCAGGAACCGACTGTGATAGCGGCAAATGGGCCATACGAGACAGTATGGCTTGTAAGGCCTGAGTAAATTGGTCCATTCTGTGGTCATAATCGTCCTATTTAGAAGCGAAAGCAGCCAGCTGTTGTGACAGGTCCACAGAATCTGTTGGCCCTGTCGTAATTTCATGAATCCCTGATCTGAAAACGCAGTACACATCACAACCTGAACTGCCGGTCGGTAGAGTAGCCAGTAAATAGCTAACTAATAGAAGAACATACAGATAGCACAGACCCACAGGAAAAGCCAGAGTCATAGACCAGAGAGGGCAGTCTTAAAAGCCAAGGTTAGAAGAAACAACATATTCACAAAAGCCAGAGGTCAAAAAATCAGAGGGTAGTCATACAAGTCAAGGGTGAGGAAACAGGGATTATTGATACACCACAGGGGTTAAAGCTCAGAGAATGATCAAAGGAGATAAGCCAAAATTGGTACATGGGTAATATAATTCACAGGAGCAAGAGCACACTATCTGGCAAGTGGAAACCATGACAGAACACCTTGGCAAAGAGAATCTCGGGATTTAAAGCGACCGGCACTGCTTACTGGTCCACCGCACATAGCAAAGCTCCAGCCGGTGTAGTAGGTCACTCCTCCTCGCCCAAGAGTCGGCAATAAAACTGGCTGCAGGCAAGCGTCCAGTGAGAGAGACGATGCTGGCCAGAGGAAGTCGGACAGGTGAGCAACCCCCAATATTATACGTCCACAGCCTTGCTATGTGTTCGAGTATTGTAATAATTATATATTATGATATGCTGTTGGAGTTCTTCAGACAAGGGAAACATATGGTATATCTTCTTTAAAAACACCATCCAGGAATATGAATTTCCTATAGTGAAATGTCAGGAGAGCATTATTAGTTTAAAATGCAATCATAATCAGTTATTCAGCATATAAAGCATATTAAATGTAGAAGTCTATACAGTTGTGATTATACTGTATGGTAATTGGCCCAAAAGTCTGTTTTCCGTATCACCCATCTCTGCAGGCGTCACTGTGCTGACAGTAAAGGTCAACACCAAGTTGATTAGTGACTTGTTCCTGGGTAAACAATTATAGCATCCAGTTGAAAGCTTTCAATTGAGTTGTTTCTCAAAATTCAGTCATAAAATAAGTCTTCTGAAACCCTCTACCTTGAGGCTATGGACTTCATTAGGGAAGTTTCCCAGAGACTCACTTCGAAGACCCCGGGAACAGAATTCCGTCTAGACATCTATTTACTATTTCTAAAACATACTTTGTGTACCTGGTTATTATGTAATGGCCTATGATGCAAAGGTGAAAGAATGTATGTACATTTATCCCTGGGCTTCACAGAGAGAATATTCCAAGCTGCAGCTGAAATAAACTTTACCACACAGGTTATGGACGTGTAAGAGGGCTATTAAATGTACAGGTCGCCAATGGCCAACATCCACAACGTACTACAATGGTTCTCACTAGTAAACTCATGTATTAAAACCCATGAAATTCATAAATTGCTTACATTAATTGCAGATTACTAATGAGTTTGTTCGTGTTTTCAGGCGAAGGTAGATCAATAATTAACAGTCCGATTTGGCTTAGTTGTTTTTCTAACTGTAAAAAGTAAAGAACAATTTATAAACACATAAGGCTAATGTCAGACGAACGCAGTCTGAGTGCACTCTGCGTGCGTCCATAACGGACAGACGGACGTACTGACGGAAGATACTGTAGACCTCACACGGTCCGTTTTTGTTGACGGACATAGAAAACAAAAGGGAACTATGGTTAATAAAATTAATACGAAAAATGCTAAAAATTTGAAAAGGATATGAAAAGCCATTTTGTGCGTCAAGGTGCTGGACGTCGCAAATGCGCTGCGTCTGACATCTCATCACAGAACGCTACGGAACATGGCGCACTCTGTGCGTCTATCTAGCGGTTTTACGTTCTTGCCTAACTTGCATCCGTTTGCCAAGTGCGTTGTGCGTGCGCAGTTCGGTGCGCACGTACTTCGTGTGTGGGTCTCGATTGATCATGATTCTATGCTACGACGGACGTTAAACTGTGTGGCAACACGGACATGATAATTGCGTTCGTCTGACATTAGCCTAATAGTAGAGTGAATCAGTGTGAAATATTTAGTTATTTCTATTAATGGTTTTTGTTTGTTGTATCATAAGTGGAGTTAGATAAAATATAGGCAACCATTTTCCAAAAGTGGCATGTCATGGCACCATGACATTGTTCCTCAAATAGGTCTTGAGTTAAGAAATCTTCTGTTCTATTTTCCGAGGAAACAGCAATTTGAAAAGAATTGAAATCAATCACAATAAGCGGTTAAGTGGTCCAATTCCTTCCTTATACAGACTCTGTCATTGAAAACTATGAGAGACTCTGTAATCTAGAACATCGATTTGCCTTAACCCATGAATGAAACTGCTACATAAACAAATAGATGCTGATTTTTATATTTATTGGTTTTTCTCACAATTTAATCCTCATCTTCATACAGTAGATTAGACGATGTGTGAGTGATCGCACACATGTCACAGCTCCTCCTAGGGTTTTACTTTACTATTTTTGTAATTATTTAGCATTAGAACAAAACAGCAAAAGGTTTGAAGCAGGTCAAGAAAATCAGAGAATGGAATTGACTATGTGACAGAATATCACACCAAATCCTTTGACAGCATTATAGGAAATAATGACAAATATATAAGCTCTGCAACGTTTAAAGAAATTGGTTTTGAAAAACAGACATCGACAATACAGGGTTATTGGACCGTTTATGGCTGTTTTAGGATTTTTTAAAAAGGACCAAAGACAAATTACTATGTAGTAGTGAAAAATATTTGAAGTCTTGATTAAAATAGGAGAAAGGGTTATATTATTACAACTAAAACAACTCGAAAATCCTGTGAAAAATATATTACATCACATTTTTTTACCAAGTCCATCACAAATTGTATATAAAGGAATTTAAGATGCCATGCATTTTATCAATAATGTCAATGTTTTAACTATAATTATGTGCCTTGAACTGGGCAACTTTTATTCTAAGAAAAAAACGAATTATATGACTTTACTAGAGTTCTACAGAATACTCTCAACAAAGACGCTTTGGCAAGGCAATACAGTAAATACTACCCTGCAACACTTCAAAGGTTTAGCTAAGCTCATTTGTATTTGCATGAATGTTCCCTTAAAACCGGAAGGCACTCAATACGTTATATCGAAACGTATAATCAAAATATAATTACTGGCTGGAGATTGGGCCATGAATGAGTTTCATTGTCTTTCCCTAAGCTCCCAGAGCTTCTAGTATTTAGACCGTTCCCACTCAAGCTAATAAGGTCAGTTTCCAGCTGTCTTTTTTAGTGGGAGTGCTGTTTTTTATTGTCCCGGTGCACTTAAAAGATAAAAAAAATGCCTTTTGCTATTTGTGTTAGAACACGTCCCCGTTCAACCTACAAAACATACAAGTCCTTCATCATCTCGATCAAAAAGCCACTGGCTTCAAAGAAGCAACCATCATTTCTACACTTCCCATGTGAACACTGACAAACTAAATCTTTATGGATCATTAAGGATCTTGTTCCACCTACTAACCTTTTCACAAAATTCTCTTATTTCAAAAACATGCACTTGTTGTCAACTGGTTGTCTGCCGAAAGTCACGGGTAATGACTAATGACACACTCATGGCAGTGCTGGATTAAAGGGCCACTACCACCAAGAAATGAAATGTCCTTATTGTGTTTATTTTTACGTTGCTGATAGCTTACATGTGCTTTATTTTTCTCTTGTATGCTTAGTTTAGAAAATATTTTACTCTATATGTGTCACTGGGTGCATCCATTGTGTGATCTGTTGTGCTGTAAACTGCCCCTCCCCATCTCTACAGTATATTTTCCTCTCTTGGTCCTCACTTTGTGGTTTTGGCCATATAATGGAGTCTATGAGTTAGGCAGCTAACTCAGATCATTGTATTGTGTGGAATGTATTCAAAGGACATCTCCAGGGGTAGATTAGAAGTTACAGTTACAAGTTTTTATAAAGCGCTAACAAGTTCCGTAGCGCTGTACAATGGGAGGCAGAACAACAAATATATATACAGGTTCAACACACAGAACAGTATGAGAGAGGACCCTGCTCAAGAGCTAAACAATCTAAGAGAAGTCTTTTACACTTCCTGTAAAGGATAAGATACCTATAACAGTATTATGCTATGGTTAAGTATTTAGGCCCCTGCTAGGACCTCACTTACAAAAAGCAGAAATTATTCGGGCCCATCAAAAGTGCACACCAGCTTCTTATCCACACCAACCAGCAGCAGGTAATTCCATCTCTCCAGTGGGACAGCTGTTTTGACATACTGTTACAACAGTAATTACCATACAGAAGACTTTCGTGGTGGATCCGGCAGTCTTGGGCGGGATGTACAGCTACCTCAGGACTCAATGACTTCCAGCCATTTTCATGTACTCCTCCTTTTATAAATGTGTTTTAAAAGTTGCAGGGTTTTTTACGTCTATTCGGCGGTTTGTCGACTTTTTCCAGCGACTAGTTGGTGGAACGTTCGGCGAGTCGTCGGATTTCTCAGATCGACTTGGCGGTCTGCTCAGTGCATCGTCAGATGCATTCAGCGTTTTTTTGTCTATCCGGAGCAAGTTTTCACTGCGTTCATGGTCAGTGGCCCAGGAGGCTGGACAGCATCGTTGCAGCCTGTAGGGGTTGAGGCGCTGTGTTCTGTCTTGGGATGTGACTGTGATTTCCGGATGTGACGCAAGAATAATTGTGGTGGGGTGGTGGAGGGTACCCCGGACATCAGACTCTCTTTTGGAGGAGAGCAAAGTAGGAGGCAGAGGCCCCTTGACACCAGAAGCCCTGAAGAGGTGCTAGCTGTCAACAAACATGTGTTGCTGGTTCCTCGGGCAGAATCGCTGGGGAGGAGGGATGATGACCTCCCCACCACTAAGTGGGACATACGCACCCTGCTGGCGAATGCCAGACTTTCCTGGAAGGCTGATGTCTTGTCCCTCGATGCTGACCTTGCTGCGACCAGGGCTCAGGTTGAAGAGGTTCAAGCACAAACGCAGCACCTTGAGGGAGCACAGTCCACAACCTCGTCCCATCTGCTAGCCCTCCAGAAGCAGGTCACCAGCTTACAGCCTGCAGTGGTGACTCTAGAAGTCAGGCATCGGCATAAGAATCTTAAACTTCGGGGTGTTCCGCAGTCGGTGCAGGATCCGATCTGCTCACCTACGTAAAGCGATTTGTGGCTACAGTTCTCTCCACACATGTAGGCCTTCGAGACCCTGTGCAGTCGGTGGTTTGAGTGTGGAAGCCTGCCACGGCCTCTACAGGAGCCCCTTACGATGTTATTATAGTGCTCTGTGACATGTCGCTGCACTCTATCCTGCTGGGAATGGTCAGGACTGCTCCTAGGATCACTTTTGAAGGGGCCTCTCTGGCGATTTCTAGAGACCTTCCTTTCCTAATTCTGGTGGTTAGGCGTCTCTTTAAACCAGCCACTGAGATACGACTTCACAACATTCGTTATCACTGGGGGGGGGCGCTTGGCTCAATTTTTGGTCAACTTTTATAGGCCAATACGCACCTGCAGGCTCTGGTGCTACTTCGCGATCCTCCAGGTTGTGCCAGGGAAGAGTCCTCCGATGGTTCTCCCCTGCCTCTTCGGGAACCAGACTGAGTGTTTTGCCTGCTATCTGGACCCTTCCGTGACTTGCACCCTGACAGTTTTGTTTTTCTGGTTTTACTTTTTCATGTTTGAACTTCTGTATATTGCTTTGACCACATGGTGTTTTTTTTTTTTGTTTATTGGAGCAGAGTTTTGGTTTTGCCTCAGGTGTGCCATTTGGCGGTCACCTAGGCGCTCACTGCCTTTTGGCCATGTGTCATCTATCTAGACTACATTTATCAATACATTAAAAAATGCATATATTTGTGGTCCAAACCGGTCCGTCTTTAGATAGGGGTGCGCAGGGGTCAAGATCCATGCCAAGGAAAATAATAAATTAAGAGTCAGGCTGAATCTCTGGAGGAGGGTGTGATGACACTGGGTTGGAAACAAATAGGTAAAATACATTTATATGTGTGTATCTTGTTCAACTGTTAATATACTTCCTCACCCATCCACCACTTGAATAGTGATCCTTCTTATCTGTGAAGAGTGGTGGATAGCAGAAGAACCCAAGAAGAGTACAAACTGGTTAATTTTCTCTGCTGATGCAGTAGGGCAATGACTGTGAAAGTGGGGTGTATATCAGAGGTGTGTACACTGGGGAATAAACATCCACCTTTAATAGACAGAGTGAGCCAACAGAAGAAACGTGGATTGAAGAATCATGCAACTAACCTTTGTCCTGAAGCCTACAAGGCTTAGAATGGCTATGGGTCCATAGTGTGCAAATGATTAATAAAGGTATTAAATGTCACAAAAGTAATAACAAGAGTGGATTTGCCAAGAAACATTCAGCAATGCATTTCATTGTGAACGGTTTTCTTACAAAATTTTATTAAGTCTGTCATATTTAAAAACAATAACTCCACTAAGGAAATGAGTACTGTACATATGCATGATTGAAATGGTGAGTATTAAGGAAGAAATAGTCATCAGTTCATGGAGTCTTAAGGAATTTCTGCCATTGTGTCCATGCACTTGAGTTTGGTAACTGTACTTTGGTTCTTAGCCTCATTCCATTCACAAATATTGATCTGCTCAGTCAGCATTCTGGCTGCTTTGTGAATCATTCATAATCTGTCCTTTTATAATAGGCAGCTTCTTTTGCTTTTCTGATACAAGACGGCTAAAGAAAATCACTTGCGTGCAAGATATTGTAGAAAATATATTTTCTTTCCAAAGATATGTAAGTAGGTCAATGTTGAACATATTGTACAAAAAAGTACTTCAGCTAAGTCCACTACTGTTGATGTTTTATCCGAAACATGACTCCTTCTGTGGAAGCAAGGGGAGCTGTAGATCAGGAATGTGTTGGCAACGCATAAACAATGCTTTGTGTTAGAACTCAATCTCAAAGGAATAGCTAACAATTTGATTTCCTTAACAGGTATACTGTATCTATGAAGTCATCTGGTCCATTGATATCACACATAGCAAAACCCTTGCTTTGTGGCTCTTGGCAATGCTTCTTATATTGTGCCTTGATATATGCATCAACACGTCTTCATTGCCAGTCTTTTGTTAAAATTTTATGGCTGTTATTTGGTGAAAGCTGTAGGTATGTAACCATGCATAATGAAGAGAGACCGAAACATAGAAGAAAGAGATGCTCAAAGGTGCTTCCAGGGAAGCAAAGAGTAAAGGTGCACTGTTGAATGTATTTACATTCTTCCAAGGGCAACAGAGGCCATACTGTACTCAAAAATGAAAGTATACTCACAAAAAAATACCTAATAATTTGGGGCGACAATTTCTATGTTATGGCTACAGATATAGGAATGGAGACTGAGAAGTGAGGCTCTGCCCGAGTCTCAGATGTGTCTGGGAGATAACAGAATGCTTATAGCTGCAGCTGATCTAACCACAGAATTTACATTTATAACATTACAGAATGTCATCATCAATAATTCACAGTACTACTGGTGGATGGGAGAAGAATATTATTATCAGTAGCTCAAGATACTTAAGTATAAATGTATTTTTACTATTTAGTTCCAACCCAGTATCATCTTTCCAATATTCTTATCCTGAGCTTCAGCCTCTTTTTCTGACTCGTAATTTATTATTCCTCTTAAACCATGTCTCCGAACCTTTATTCTTTCAGTCCCTTCTGCAATCATGCCCGTTCATTTTCCATTGTATTTCTATTGTCATTGTTATTAGACAATTGTTTTAGTTAATGAAACATCATGTGTTGAGAACTGACAGGTAAATTGCAGTATTTGGGTCATAACAGCTGAGAACACAAATCTCTAAGTCAAGCATCTTCTATTCTGATCACTTATGTTAAAAATTAGAGAACCACAGACGTTCGATTCCAATTCAGTAATAAGTGAATGACATCCATACTCCTATCAAAGTGTTTGTTCCTTCACTCTCAGCCGTCTCTTCAAAATGAGCTTCACATATCTTAAAATTTATAATTTTTAAGCTCTTATTTCTCTTGTCTGATGTTATTCTCAAACAGGATATTTAATGGCAGAAGGCTGCTGCCCCATCACGTTTTAAACCATTCCTAGAGAGCAATTACCATTATTTCATTGAGTTTCTTACATTTTCCCACATGACGATCTTCATAGAGCACAGAATTAGCACAACCCAATGATGTCAATATCTTATATCCAACAGCAAGCAAAGTCCAATACCCCCTCTTTTGTCACTGTACTCTAATTACTACTTGTGTTCCTAAGCACTTCTTCTGTTGACTTCAAACAGATGGAAATGTAGCTTGCTTAGCTTTGCATCAGTGCAGTTTCTGCATCTGTAAGGCCTTACTTAGGTTGTTTCCAATCTGGGTCCCATGTGCTGTTTAAGAGGCACTTGTATAAATTCACTCTTTGTTTTGGTAAATCTAAGCAATGGCAGGACAGAAATAGGTGTGGTGGGAAGGTTGAGTCTATTTGTGGAGTCTGGAAGAGTATGGATTCATCTTTAGGTTTCCTCTAAAGCCAGATTAGATTAATTAAACGTTTCGAAGCGGGTGGTATATTGAAAAAAGAAAAAAAAAAGGAAATAGAACAGTGTCTGGAATAATTCAAAAGTAGCCGTATAATCTATCTAGGTGAAATCTTCTTTCATAGAGATCTATATTAGTTTAGAGATGTCAGACTATTTCTAAATGAAAACCAAGTTATTTTTATAGGACAGATTTTTTTTTCAGTGACGGGCTACTTTCTATTTCCAATGCACAGCAATTTCTTTTCTGTAGATTTGAAAATGAAATCCTGTAGTTCTTAAAAATGAAATTGTGAGCAATACTGAACAGCACAATTTTGATAGCTCTATATTTCACAGAAGGAAAATCAACTAAACAAACATATTTCTTTCAGATTTGAGATTGGGAGCTGTCACACATTTTGACTATTTTGTAAATAATAGACTGTATTTATCACCTCAATTTACCTGTTGTAAACGTTTCCAGGAATCATCCTCAGGAATTTCTTACCTCACCCTAGACGATACTACACCCACATTCCATAGCGCTACATCCTCTATATAAACCAAAATATTAAGCTAAATCGAATACCTAATTATTGCTAATACAAATGTCGACAGTGCTTATATGGTCCAGCGCAGCGTCCTGTCAACAATCCAATTCAATTCACCATCATTTTTCCTTATAGGGAAACTAGCCAAAAAAGGGGAGACCATAGAAAATACTTATTAACTTACCTCAAACTTTACCCTGATTTAATTATCTCCCCTCCTCCCGCTTGTTTTGTCTAGCTTACAATACTTTCCTTTTTATTCCACATTCTTTTTCACCATTCTTACTGCTAGCTAGCACATTGCTATGTCAATCGGTATGGTACTGTCCCTCTGATTATTAGCACAGAAGCGTCTATCTTGCACATAGTCAATCAGATGCTTCGCAATGCAGAAGCAATGAGAGGTATCAGGATTCTGGGGATTGCTTGACAAATTCAATCAACGCACTCTAACCCCAGTACTGGAAGGCTGTCAAGCACTGCCAATTTGCGGCCTTCACTGCAGAGTCAAAACCTCCACTTTGAAGGTTTATCACCATGGTAAGGAGGGCACATGCATCACATCATGATCAGACTTAACTTAAACGGTTAAGGCGACTAGACTATCTCTATAACTGTTACATTACCTTCTGCTCCTATCAACACCAGCATTGCATCAGATAGTAAGCATGCAATCTCATCAATATAGGTCTCATGTCATAAAATACCTCAGTATTTCCACATGCACAAATTCTTCACTGATCAATAAAATGTAATTTAAGTCTTGTGGTACCATTATTTTGTCTGCAAACCTAAGATCCTACAGGCACCTAGTCTTTCAAGTGCACCTGTTATGCCCAGGTGCACTTTTTCTGCAATATCCCATCAGGGGTGGATATCACATTGGTCTTTAATGCTTGGCTGCAGATTATGCGGACTTCTCCAGCAGCAGGTTGGCATCCTGGATGTCAGCCATGCCTCCAGGGCCTCCCTCCACCCACTGACATCTTCTTGCATGGGTGCGTTGATGTCAAAAACAAGACTTCCCCCTGCAAGGTAGGAGATTCCCTATGGAAGAGATACAGGGGTATTTGGGACCCTGTGTCTCCAGAAACATAGAAAATACAGAGTCATATGATGAGGAATCGATGGAAAGGTTAGAGTATGGCCTTTCCAATGATACCAAATTTGACCAGGTTCTATGTGAAAACAAAATTATAAAATAACTAATATAAACATTTTTTGTTCTTCTAACGCAGCACCATTGTTCACTTTTCAATTATAAAGTGAACAATGATGCTGCACTAATTCACCTTGAAATAGCCATCGAAAGTCATGTATCAGTGTTTGAAGAGGACACACAACTAAGAATAATACAGTAATAAGAAGTAATACAATGTGAGCAGGATGTTACTTTGCTGCAGAGGGATTTAGATAGATTGGGGGACTGGGCACTTAAATGGCAGATGAAATTTAATGTAGATAAATGAAAAGTTATGCATTGGAGTGAAGAACACACAAGCAACTTATACCCTAAATGGTACTGAGTTAGGGAAATCAGGGTAGGAGAAGGATTTGGGAATAATCATAGACTTCAAACTAAGTAACAATGCGCAATGTCAAACAGCAGCCGCCAAGGCCAGTAAGGTATTGGCATGCATTAAAAGGGGAGTTCACTCTTGGGATGAAAACATAATTTTGACTCTGTATAAATCAATGGTCAGACCGCACCTTGAATATGCCGTGCAATTTTGGGCACCTGTCTTAAGGATATTATAGCGCTAGAAAAAGTGCAGAGACGGGCAACTAAATTAATAAGGGGAATGGAACGTTTAAGTTATGAGGAAAGGCTAAGGTCTACATTACAATCTATGTGCTAACATGAACGCTCACCTGCGTGAGCATTAACATTAGCCGCGGTGTCTACCGCTTATTACAATCCAAACGCAAACGGGTTAAGTAACCCGTTTGCATTTGGTATCTTGCGCTTTGCAGCGACAGGTTACTGTACATTTTTTTTTTAATTTGACAATTTTTATTGTGCACAGCATAAAGTACTATAAACATCAAAGTACGGTATATACGGTAATTGTTGAATAATAAAAACCTCCAACAACTGTTCCGTACAGAAGGATTTGTCGTGCATCCTTTTTTCCAACCATCATGTTAACAAATTATTAGCTCAATGAAATCAATCATTTCATGGTAAATATCCAATTACACAATGAATTAGAGCTAAAAGATCAGTAACAATCAAACTAAACAGAACAGCGGACTGTGCAGTCCCGAGCAAGCGATAAATCGTAATGTAATCGTGGATACGAAAGCCATAGGTCCAGCCTGTGGTAAGGTGTAACGGGAGTCAGAAGTGTATGCATGTTGAGAAAGATGTAAGTCAAATCGTAGATTGTAAAGGGTTACATCCTGCGACCATTTCCGCTGAGTACCAAGCCGTGTACTGTATTGAGGTACGAATTAGCGTACACATGTGTGGGCCTAATGTTGGAAAGTAGCATTGCCATGTTGTGAGAAATTTCTTGACGTGAGTTTCTTTATTAATCAAGGTGTGTAGCCAGGAATTGAGGTGGAGTGATTCCAAGTATGCAAAATTGTCTTCCGCCCCACCACAGCCACCAGAGATAAGAAATGTTTGTGGCGTATGTGCATGGAAGAGGAGGGACTGAAAATAAGAAAGTTTGGTGTTGGCGATAGGGATTGTTTAGTAGTAGAAAGAATGTATGTGTGAACAGTCGACCAGAAGTGACGTGTTACTGGGCTTTTCAAAAACAAATGATACAAGTCAGCATGGTCATCTGGGCACTTAAAGCATGAGGAGCTAGATTTCCAACCCATTCTATAAAGTCTACTTGGTGAGTAATAACTATGATGTAATATTTTTATAAACATTTCCTGATAAGACACCGAAGTTTGATCATGTACGTGTGGGCTGATAACAAATCATCAGTAGTGAGGGATGGCATGTGCGAGAGCCATTGTATAGGACCTGTCTTTAATTCTAGACCAATCAACTGTGTGACGGAGTATATTATACAGCGAAGAAATGGAGTATTTATGTAAGGAGCAATGTTTGATATGAGTATCAAGACGATTAGTCCAGTCAGATGTCGTAAAGGTAGATGTAACATTAGTGAGGTACGAACGTAACTGAAAATATGCAAACCATGGGAAGGATAGTGAAGGAAATTTAGTTTGGAGAGTGTTAAGTGGGAAAATTGTATTTGTGGAGGGATCCAAAACTTGAAATAGAGAGGTGAGGGAGTGATTAGGAGACCAAGCAGCGTCTAACGGGACAACAGAAAATAAAGAATTATTTTTAATCCAGTCTACCGCATGACGACATTGCGCTGCCAAATTATATTAGGTTACTGTACTTTGCACTCCCTATAGTTAACATGGGGAGCGCAAAGTGTTAATCAGCGTTAGGATTACAAAGTCCTAACGCTGATTAACATCCGGCTCTGGTTAGAGGAAAGTTAACCAGAGTCAGGACTTGGTGTTAACGGATTCCGCTTCTGCACACACCACACCAGCCAAAACAATAAAAATAATCATATACTCACCTCCTGTACCGCGGAGAGGACCGCGGATCCAACCGCCTCCTCCGTCCTGCATATCACTATGCCGACCGGGTGGATCTGGCTCAATGGAGTCCTATGTACTCCATCGAGTGGATGCTCGCGGCTGCGCTCAGGGCTGCCACGAGCATCCCGGGGCGTAGCGCCCGCTAGAAATGCAGGCAGCATTTTTTGCGCCTGCATTGCAATCCCCCGTTAAAACGGGGGGGGGCGGTAGGGGGAAAACTGCAGGTGCAGTTTTTTCTCCCTACCGCCCCCATTTTAACGCAGGGATTGTAATGTGGCCCTAACAATTTTAACCCTGTTTAGTTTAGAGAAACGGCACCTTAAAGGGTATCTGATAACTTTATATAAATATATACGGGGCCATTATAAACCATTGTCTGGAAACCTATTCATTAATAGGACTATACACAGGACACGAGGTCACCCATTTAGACTGGACAAAAGGAAATTCAGCCTAAAGCATAGGAAGGGTTATTTTACGGTGAGAACAATAAAACTGTGGAATTCTCTGCCTGTTGGAGTGGTTGGGTCAGAGACTGTACAGACTTTTAAAAAAGGACTGGATGACTTCCTGCAGACACAGAATATTAAGGGTCATAATATTTAAGTTGCTCACTGATGACCGGTCGTCCGCAAGGAGATAAATAAAGACTCAACACAATAATAACTCCAACTACTTTGTACTGTGGAATGATAAATATTTATTATCGGCCACAGCTACAACCCCCACCAAATATAAAATAATATACTGTATAAACATATATTAACATATAAACAGTAAAATAACAGATGGTGCTGAAAGGGTACTCCACACTTCCACCATCTCCTAAACCAAAACCAACTTAACTCCGTTCCCCTCTCCCATACTTCTCCGCCAAATTCCACCTTATATCAAGAAACCCTACCTCAGCCCTGCCTACCAACCCCCACTGTGATAAAAGGAGAAAATAAAAAACCCAGTATCCTAACACAACCCCACCATAACCCTATCTAAAGGGAGGGAGGGTGGGGATCTCGCTTTCCCGGTTACCTCAGGAAAAAGGCACGCAGAGCCACTGAGCATGCGCCTTTTATCAGCTCCTGTAAACCCTGCCCCTATTCTTCCCGCTCTAACTGCTTCCCTAGCTAGAAATCCTCCTTGCGTCCTGGCCTCAGGGGCAACTTAAGGGCCCTCCACCTGAGTTGTTCCAGGCCTTCATAATATGTGTGTAAGCTTCTTGATCCAAAGAAATCTGACTGCCATTCTGGGGTTAAGAAGGATTTTTTTCCAAGTGTTGTTGCATATTGGCAAGTGCTTCAGACTGGGTTTTTTGCCTTCTTTTGGATCAACAGCAGTAGGTGATGTGTGAAAGGCTGAACCTGATGGACGCATGTCTTTTTTCAGCCTATGTAACCTTCCCTTTTCCAAAGCCACCAGCAAGTGCGTTATTATGCATTGTTTCATCGAAAACCTAAACCACAGCACTACTGCGAGGAGCACCGGGGGTCGTTTGGAACCCTACATCTCTTTTGTTTACACTGCACAAGGTCAAGTGAGGTTGCTTTTTTTTTATTTCTAAAAGGTGGAGGCATTATGTGTTTTTACTTATAAAGCAAACAATGCTGCTACACTACCTCACCTTCTCATTTTCCACGCCCGGAGCAAATGTGAAGGTGATGGCGCAATGCATTATTTTAATTTTTTTGTAAATATATGTATATTTGCATATCAATCAAATATTTCAAAGCATTGTCAACATTGGCCCATCCAATACACAAGCTGCTGCAAGGAGAGCAGGGGTCTTTTGGACCCCTGTATCTTCACTCTTTACACCCCACAAATTCAAGTTTGGTGTCATTCAACAGGTCAGAGTCTGGCCTTTCTAAACATAACCATGTAAAAAAATGAGCACTTTCATTTTTTATTTACTTGACATATTTGCCCTTTGTCACATAGAAAAGGAGCACTACCACTGCCATTACTTATCATTTCCCGGGAGCCAGTTCATTGTATTAACATAAACACATAACACACTCATAACGCTAATGTGAGACGAACGCAGTCAGAGCGCACTCCGTGTGCATGTACAACAGGCAGACATACTGACGGAAAATACTGTAGACACCACACGGTCCGTTTTTGTTGACGGACATAGAAAAAAAAGGGAATTATGGGAAATAAAATTAATATGAAAAATGACAAAAATTTGAAAAGGATATGAAAAGCCATTTTGTGCGTCAAGGTGCTGGACATCGCAAATGCGCTGCGGCTGACATCTCATCACTCACAGAACGCTATGCAGACGTGGCGCATTCTGAGCATCTGTCTACCAGTTTTACGTTCTTGCCTAACTTGCATCCATTTGCGTTGTGCGTGCGCAGTTCGGTGTGCACGTACTTTGTGTGTGGGTCTCTATTGCTCATGATTCTATGCTACGACGGACGTTAAACTGTACGGCAACATGGACATGATCACTGCGTTCGTCGTCTGACGCCGGCCTAAAACACAATCCTCCAAAACATTTTGGTTTTTTTTACAGTTTTTGTTAAAATTGCGATTTTTCTGAGAAAATGCAGTAAAAGGTTCCCATTTCTAATTATTTTAACAAGCGTGTCCCATAGAATATATAACCACAAAACGTGGGAAATGACAAAACGTGGGAAAAAACTCCCCAAAAAAGACAAAACCATTGAAAGTGCCAAGGAAGCCAGAACGACGTGGGACCCTAGCCAGTGAGGAGAGTACAGGGAGGGAGGGGGGGTTAAAGGACCATGATGTACATAGTACATCCTTGGTCCTTAAGGGGCACTTTCCCCAGGACGTACTATGTACGTAAGTGGTCCTTAGGGGGTTAACTAATAACATATAATTATATAACATATATTCTTTGTCTGTAAAAGGTGAGGGTCATTTTCAGCCCGGTGCTCCCATTTTGAAATCATATTTGCTAATAAAATTTATGAATTTCTCCAGTATGTAAAGCATAATTGTCTAGCCTAATTTTTAACCTGATGAGATACTAAAGAAACATTGCAAAGTTACAGAAGGTAAAACAAATACAGTCATTAGCAACTTCACAAATTGCCATGAACCCTAAGGGAGTAAGCTTGTAAGATCAGTTTCAAAGACGTGCGTGTGGTAAGTTGAGGGAAGGGTACAGCAGGTCACCAAAAAAAGAATAGTGTACAGTACATCTACAAATAGATTTATGCCTTAAATAAAGTAATTAAAGCCTATTGGCTTTACGTCCAGATAACGGAGTGTGCTATTAAGAATTCTGGTATTTGTTAGAGAAACTATTCTGTCCAACTCACTCAATCTGGGACTAACACAGCTGTTGTGTTCCACTACACTCCCCAACACATGAATGTAACAATGACCATAGAAAATCATTGGGGTTATTTACTAGAAAATGTGTTTTATCTTGTGTTTCCTTGATTAATCTGGTACACCAAATAAAACACTTATTTGAAAAAGTTTCAAGAAACCTGTCATGTTACTGATTCACTTTTTATGGAAAACTCTAAGCAGAAGATATAACATTGATCATACGGATCAGTACGATATCTCAATACCTGAAGAGGAGTTTTTAGACACGGAGTCTCTCCACTTCCATGATGCTACGTTGTGGTTGGGCAGTATGGAGGAATAAGAGCTTTGTGAGTGGCCTGCCATAGTGAGGCTTACGGACTCAGTGTTCAGCAGCCAATTAGACAAACGTCTGCTCTCCCTCATTATTCTTCCTGGCATATGTGCCAGTCATGTGGTCAGATTGGGTAGGGCAGATTTTTTAATAGTTATACAATTGGCCTGCACAATTTAGATACAATTTAATTCCCTTTTGGAAGAGCCATAATCACTTTAACAGTTGGACATCAATGTGAGAACTGTGGGGTATTCCTGATAACTGTATCCCGCTTTAGATTTTTCACTAAAAGTTTAATTAAGCTATATCTAATCTTTGGCCAAGTGCTGAAGCCTAGATACAAAAAGAGGGTAAGGGTAGTTTAGAATTATTTGGTCCGCCTATTACTAAAAGTCAACAGATGGGTACAGACACTGGAAATAACAAATAAAGTGGAAACTAAACAAAACAAATAAAGCCAAATATTACAGTTAGAAACATACTAAAAAAGGCAAGAATAACAAAACCATCCAAAATTGCAAATTCTAGGCCAAAACAAATTATATAGGGGAGTTGAAGACACCTTTCAATTCATTGATTTTGCCTAAAATTTACTATTTCCTGTTAACTCTTTCACTGCTGAGCCTTTTAACACCTGTGTTTTGTGCTTATTTTCAAGATTTTTTGCTCCTCGTGTATAACACCTTTATTCCCAAATTCGAGGTAACTCTAGCTTTTGTTATAATATTGTCACGTCCCACGTCGTCCAGATGTTCAGCGGTCGACACCGCCTTCCGCGCTGCTTGCTGTTGGCTGCCAAGTGATATGCAGGCCGCTCGCGGTCACGAGTCGAGGACGTCAGTGGGTGCCGCATGTTGACGCGGCGCCCGTCGAGTTGAAATTCTTCACCTGAGAAGTGTTCCTTGCCCTGACGTGTTTCTCACTTCTCTCAGTGATTGCTATATTCTGATTGATATTTGCAGGGTTATTCAAAGAGCTCCAAATTGCTGGTGAAAGGTAACCGCATGCTGAAATTCAGCGTTTGGTTACCTTTCCTGGCCATTCGGCTATCCAGAGATCAGACAGTTCGCCAAATGTTGGCGAATTGCCTGCACATACGGTGCCTGTTCGAGAGCAGCGAAATGCCCATAGAGAATCAATGCTTCGTCTATTCAGAGAACAAAAACCAGCATTGAAAAATTGCCAAATTGCACTGCTGTTCGGTGGTTTCATTCGTCAGGTTTATTCAGGCGAATCCCATAGGCTTCAATATTAAAAATATTCCCGTTTTAATTCAATATCTAATTAACCATTCATTATAATATTCTGCAGTAAAAAATCTCTTTATTAATAGATTTTTTTTAGGATCTTTCAGGCGTTTATTGGATTTTTTTGCAAAAAAATTCCCGATTTATTTTTTAAATGGTTTTTCTTTTTTCTGTAACAGCCCTTTTTATTATCATTAATTGGATCTTATGTGTAAATTTCAGACATTTTCGTTCTGTAGTTTCTTTGCAAACAGCGATTCACTTTTCAAACATTCAAGCCTACTTTTTTTTTTTCACTCCATTCGTCTGCGGTGTCGGGTTTTTCCGGCGGCTGCTCTGCGCTCTCATCAGCTCCTGCTCTGGTTTCTCCGGCGTGTTCAGCGAGGTTAATCCAGATGTTTTGGTGCGCATTCGCCTGGTTTTGCCGTGAGTGTTTGTCAGGTTTGCGGCTGCTTTTCCCTGCACTACGGCGGCCCTGTGGTGCTTGCTGAATACACCGCAGGGTCACCGAAATGGGATCGCCAAATCGCATCGAATTGAAGAGAACGAAAAGTCACCGAATGTGCGGTGACTTTTCGATTCTCTTTGACTAACCCTGTTGGTGTACCGACTTGGCATGTCTATCATCTCTCCTGGCTGTTAAACCCTTGGCTCCTGTACTGTCTACCCTTCTGGCATAATGACCCTCTAGCACTTGGCTGATGATCACTGGCATTACTGATTACTCTTCTGGCATAACGACCCCTGGCATTACGGATTACCCTTCTGGCATAACAACTAGTGGTTTTACTCTGACAATCTGACTGGTATTAACCCCTGATATCTGGTTTACCAGTATCTCTGATATTAACCCTTGGTATCTGTCCTGTTTTGTTCACGAGTACCTCTGACTTTGTGTATTTTGTGTAATTGGTAGAATTACCAACCGAAGGATCGGAAGTGTAGGATAGTTGTTCTGCGTATAGGGAATGGGATTAGACATTTATATAGGAGGTACGTGACAAACTCACCATTCACCACAGGGTCACCGTAGTGCACCGAAGATGGAGTCGCAGAAGACCACCAAACTGGTCACCAAAGACCGCCGAAGACCACTGAAACGCCGGAAACAAAGGGAAATCTCCTATTCTCCTAATAGGTATTTAAACCAATAAAAAGGTCTTAAAATGTGTCTGAATAATAAAAAAGGTCCTTTAAAAAATAACTAAAAGGTATGTTACAGAATTTAAAAAAACACCTTTTAAAAAAACTTGGAAACAAATATCTTGTCTAAAAAAAAATGCAAAAAATACAAAAAGGTGTTAAAAATAAGACTTTTGCTGAAAAATAATATTTTCTTTTAAATTAAAAATGATATTTTTGTACATTGAAACCTATGGGATTTGCCTGTTTAAACCTGAACTGAAACACTGAAATTCATGGAATTTCGCCAACACTTCAGTGCAGTTTGGCGTTCTGTGAAAGGATTAACCTTTGCTTGTCTAAGGGAAAATTTCACTGCTGGAGATCGCCGAACTGCGGTGAACTGCACCATATTATGCTGTCAATTTGCCAGTATTTGGTTAATTGACAGTTTAGTGAATAAACAAACTGCCTTGAAACTGCACCATACATTGACATTCACCGTTCGGAGCAATTCGGTGGCGACTTCGCTGCTTAGTGAATAACCCCTTAGACTGGGGTCAGACGAGCGCAGTTATCACGTCCGTGTTGCCGCACATTTTTACGTCCGCGGCAGCATAGCGTTCTGACCAATGGAGCCCCACACACAAAGTACGTCCGCACGGAAGTGCGGATGCATGGCGGACGCTGCAAACGGACGCAGGTTAGGCAAGAACGTAATACTGCTAGAACGGAGGTGCGGAGTGCGCCACGTCTGCAACGTCCGTGTAGCTTTGTGTGTGAGTGATGAAATGAGGTCAGATGGACTGCATTTATACGTCCAGCATTTTTGACGGACAGAATGTTTTTTCATTGTAATTTATTTTCCCTGCTACATCAGTCAAAAAATCCGTCAGTGAAAAAAATGGACTGTGTGGCCACTACCTTGCTGTCAGTAAGTACGTCCAAACTGCACGGACGCACAGTCCGTACAAAATGCGCTCATCTGACCCTAGCCTAAAGTCAAACATGTGTGTAATCGTGAGCAGTCTTGTGGCACAAGTCCCATTCCATACACAACTGTTACAGTAGAGAGAAAAGATAAGAAAAGAAAAGAAAGGAAAAAACATCACATTACAGCATAAAGTCTTTGCCTGTCTCATTTAACAACCATCCTGGTGAAGGCAGTATTATTTATTTATATTTTATTGCAAATTTAATTAACCATAGGATAAACTGTATAATCTGTGAGGTTCACGTTTACCAAAAGGAAAAAATAAAATAATAATAATAATAATAAATGGAAAATTGCACTTGAAATTGTGCAAACATATAATGTTATTTCCTTTCTGATAATGTATTTTTACTGTCACATAAACCAAGATAGATTACCTCACTTCCTAAAATGCCATACCCACAGGCCAAAAGGTAATTATATCCTGGACTGGATAAAACAGACGTTATTAGTGGTTTGCTTTGCTGTAACCACAGTTTTAGATATAGCTACAGGGGTGAGGATATTACATAAACCCAGGTGTTAAACCAGCTTTGGAGAATCCGTCCTGACATTTTCAGTATGGTACTAAATTTAGCTTTCTTTCCCCTCAACCGTACAAAACTGTGCTTAACGGGAACTCCAACGTATATATACCCGAATTTTTAATAATGGTTATGATAATTGTAGTGTTTTAATTTTACTTGCTTAACAAGAGCAATCTAGAGGTAACATCACTGCTCTGCATGGAAAGAGCCTGTGAGACATGAGTTCGATTCCAACAAAAGCACCTCTCCAGTAAGTGTCCTTGGGCAAGACACCCAACGGTACATACTCGCCACCCAGGACCTACTTGAAAACGAGAGAAATCTCAATGTATCCTTCCTGGTAAAATCCTTTCTCAAAAAAAAAATCACCAGGTTATGACTTGTTCATATACCGCTGTGCTTTATTCAGCTCGCAAACAAACGGCAAACAGGAATAACACCAACAGCAAGTAAGATGGCCGGAGACCATAGAGTTTTCTGTCAGCAGTTCCAGAGTGTCCCTTCTTAAAGAAACAGTACAACACAATATTAATCTTTTACCACATTCTTATTCATTGATTTGCAAAATTTCAAACTGTTTATCCCAGTTTATCCCACATTCACAACAAAAGACAACATTGTCAGAAACTAGTGAGTTTATAAAAAACACTTTGCATTACCCCTTAACCCTATCACCACCACATACAGCTACAAAATAACACACACATACACATAATCAATGTAAATGCACTGTAAAAAGCTTACAGTGCATGTGCAGCCTTTATGCAGTATTTGTCAGGAGTGTGCTACTTCTGCTGTTCAAATCCGGTACTGCAGTAAGTCTCCACAAGAAACTACAGAGACATGTGTAGCGCTGGTTTAATTCTGCTGCTGTAATTACTCGTTTCTGGCCACCAGGGGGAGACGAGCGCAATGTAAACCAATACTGGACACTTTTGGACTATGTTTTCCAGCATGCTTTGGGGCAGAGACAGGAAGTGGGTGGGGAGAACAGAGACACATCCGCAACCTCGTGCGGAG
The DNA here is from genome assembly GCA_009667805.1 of Leptobrachium leishanense. Classification (NCBI taxonomy): domain Eukaryota; kingdom Metazoa; phylum Chordata; class Amphibia; order Anura; family Megophryidae; genus Leptobrachium; species Leptobrachium leishanense. The sequence continues at coordinate 325,006,419 of CM019063.1, read as the reverse complement.
GAGAGCCAGTGCGCGCCAAGGGGTGAACAGAGCAAGACGCACGTGAGACAAGGAGTGATTGTGACCAGGCCGGAGCGCAAGTGCTGCCTTGCGGACGCTGGAGATCGGTTTCAGTGACTTGCCAGAGACCTAGTAATCCACCGCTGAGAGGTTTTACACAGATACAGAGCTGCAGATGGCCCCCTGAGTTAGGAGACCGCGATGATCTAATGGGAGTGCAGGAGGTGAACTGAGCATCTTGTGGCAGAGACGGACAAGCAAGACAAGCGGATCCGGAGGCACAGAGTCCCAGCCAAATCGAGCGGAGAGACGTCCTGGGTCGAGCAGAGTATCTGGCGGATGGGTGAGAGGCCTTCCAGGCCACAGTACAATAATAAAGCACGCTGCAGTTTGTCTAAATCTACAGGGCCCCAACGTGACTAGTCGAAGACACATTGAAATCATTCACTGGCCAGTTGAATCTAGTACATGGGTACCAACACATGCATACACGCACACCTTCTTGGGACACAACCTGTACGGGACTCACACTCCAGCAACGAAGGGGTTAAAATTCCTTTTTCTTTTCTGCTGCGCGTTTCTCGCATTACAAATTCCTGTAAATATATATGTATACCGTGCTGCTTTATATATGCCAGTTTATTTGAGACCAGTAAACTATAGAACTTATAAAATCCACAACAGTGCTGGTGTATATTTATTCCCTAGTGCGGGGAGACTGACCCGAGGTTAAATTAAGCGGCTCCTCCGGGAGTGAGTGCTACATGTGGGGGCTCGTTTCCGGGATCCAGTCTCTGGAAAAACAGCATTTAAAGGGTTAAATATGGATCCGGACACTGCTGCCAAATGGTGTGAGGAGCAAAGTAGTCAGATAGAATTATGCATAGTCATGGATATTCCTGCAGACACTTGGGCCGAAGATCAGATTCGCCGGGCCGTGGCCGAGCTGACACCAGATCATCGGGGGTTAATCCTGGACATTAAAGCGAACCCAGATACCTCTCACACATATGTTCTTTTTGAATGGAGAAAGGGTGTTCCAGTGTGTTTTCAGGGCGTGAGCGTGAAGCTGACCGATGAGGTGGAAGTTCAACTGATTCAGCCAAGTGCGCCACGTGGCGATCCCGCGAGTGTTCCCGCGCCCAGTCCGCTGGCCATGATCGGGCCTGAATTTATAGTGGCTATTGGAGATTTGCTGGCTAAATGTCAAAAAACAAGCTCTCCGCACACTAACTTTGGTTATCGACGGTTGAGAAATTTTACAGGAAACGTACCAACTCCGGCGGGAGAAGAAACCTTCGAAGAATGGGTAGAACAGGCGATGCAGGCTCTGGATGAGTGGGACGTCCCCGAAGCTCAGAAGAAGCAAAGAATTACTGAGAGCTTAAAGGGACCTGCGTCAGAGGCTGTCAGAAACCTAAAATTGAGCAAACAAGACTGCACTGCTATAGATTACCTAAACGTACTACAGGAAGCTTTTGGGTGAACGGAAAAGGGTGCAGAGCTCGTGTACCAGTATGAACATACTTACCAGCGGAAATGTGAGAAGATGAATGAATATATGAGGCGCCTAGATAAGATTCTGCACCAGATACTTCTTAAGAAAGGGGCCGAACCGGCCGAAATAGATAAAATCTGAATACAGCAGATCCTGAGGGGCGCTCAACCTCTAGATCCTGTGATGCTACAGCTGAGAACCAGAGAAGGTAACCGAGAATTGAAATACCTGGAACTGATCCGAGCTGTCAGAGAGGAAGAGGCTCTACTTGAAGAAAAATCCCTTAGGGAGGAGAAGTCTGCAAGAAGGGGAAAAAAGGTTTATGTCCAACCTGTAAGGTATAATGAGTGTTCGTCGGACGAAGATGATCCGAAGGAGACATATGAGCCGGAAATTGACCGACAAGAGCAGCTCACTGTCTATGGTGAGATGCAACAGACTCTCAAGAGAGTACAAGAGGCCCAAGCTGAATTGGAACAGGCCCATGCGCATCTGCACTGGGAAATCTTGAAGGTAGCAGAAATCCAGATTGAAATACAGAGGTCTCTTTCAGATATGCGAACAGCAATGGTTGCTGTGGCATCCAACAGGTGGTCTTCAAATGAGACGCAGCGAGAAAGTGCACCCACGTCTTCAAAGGAAAGATGTTTCAGCTGTGGAGAATTGGGTCACTACCGATCGCAGTGTACAAACCGAAGGCCTGAAGGAAAAAGAGTTGAAGAGTTCTTAAAGGCCTTAGAAGGACTGTTATCTACCTCACAGGTGGGAAACTTCAGAGAACCCCGGTGGAGAGAACAAACTGGGTACCCAACTGCTGGAGACTACTACGATCCCCAAGATCCCAATAGGAGGCAGGGAGGGTCTGAATATGTATCTGCTAGAAATAGAAGATCCTCTCCCTGGAGGTCCGGTCCTACGTCACGGGAAAACAATGCACGCCCTCAAACACCGCGAGTGACGACGAAGGTTAGGTTACAGCAGACTGGGCCTATGCTTCCTACTATTCCGGAGAAGTTCCCTGATAGGTCCTTCGCCCATCATTCCAGTTCAAGTAGAAGGGATCTACACCAAGGCTCTTCTAGATTCAGGCGCTCAAGTAACTCTGATCTACCGAGACTTCTATCAGAGATACTTGAAACATATACCCCTAAAGAAGTTGAAGGATCTTGAAATCTGGGGTATGGGGACTGAGCGGTTTCCCTATGATGGATATCTACAGGTGAAGCTGGAATTCAGCTCCGTGACCATTGGACAACCGAGAGTATGTGACACGTTGGCCATTGTGTGTCCTCGGCCCTCGGGAGCTAATCGAAGTTCTATGATAGTGGGGACGAACACCGACTTAGTGAGATGTCTTCTAACCCCACTGGTGAAGGAAGAGAATCATGCTCCCAAAAAGGCGCACTCGATGTTACAGCCGGTCTGTCAACGGATGGTCAGAGAACAGATAGCCTCTGCAGAAGTGAGGCAGCTGAGGAAAACCAAAGGGACAGAGAAGGTTATACAGTCCAGAGAAGTCCCTGAAATAATCTCTGCAAGAGTTTTGAAACGGACAAGTGGAAGAGTTTCAGTCAACGTATGTAATGTGTCTGACTCTTCAATAAATTTGAAGGCATGGATGTCAATCGGGTGAATGGCTTCTGTTAAGCCTCTCTCCAGTACCGATCTAGGGAGGAGAGTGAATAAAGCGATTCAAGCTGAACGGTTCTACCCTAAAGATGCTCCTATCTCATTCAAGTGGAAGAAGCGGGTTCAGTCTCCAATACTCAAGTCGGAAAATTCGTTCTCCAAGTATGAGGTTGATGTGGGACGCGCTAAGAGCACTAAACACCACATTCGTCTCCAGGATGATAAGACTTGTCGAGAAAGGTCAAGAAGAGTTCCATTGGGAGGCCTAGTTGAACCACAGAATCAAAGCCCAAAACGTTCTGTCCGACCCCCTCAAAGACTCACCAGGACATAGCACTGAAGAGGCTGTTACCACAGTGCGAAGGTTGCCCGAAGTGTCTGCTATGTTAGCTGAGGTAGCCAGAAGTATGAGTAAACTTGAGGACATATACCTAACCCATTGTATGTTTGCTACTGAGCCTATATATATTGCCTAATGTAATGTTGAAATGTTATGTAAATGTTACACCTCCTTGGAGAGACCCAAGAGTTCTAGGAGGGGGAGAGTGTAGCGCTGGTTTAATTCTGCTGCTGCTGTAACTACTCGTTTCTGGCCACCAGGGGGAGACGAGCGCAATGTAAACCAATACTGGACACTTTTGGACTACGTTTTCCAGCATGCTTTGGGGCAGAGACAGGAAGTGGGTGGGGAGAACCGAGACACATCTGCAACCTCGTGCGGAGGAGAGCCAGTGCGCGCCAAGGGGTGAACAGAGCAAGATGCACGTGAGACAAGGAGCGATTGTGACCAGGCCGGAGCGCAAGTGCTGCCTTGCAGACGCTGGAGATCGGTTTCAGTGACTTGCCAGAGACCTAGTAATCAACCGCTGAGAGGTTTTACACAGATACAGAGCTGCAGATGGACCCCGAGTTAGGAGACCGTGATGATCTAATGGGAGTGCAGGCGGTGAACTGAGAATCTTGTGGCAGAGACGGACAAGCAAGACAAGCGGATCCGGAGGCACAGAGTCCCAGCCAAATCGAGCGGAGAGACGTCCTGGGTCGAGCAGAGTGCAGAGTATCTGGCGGATGGGTGAGAGGCCTTCCAGGCCACAGTACAATAATAAAGCACGCTGCAGTTTGTCTAAATCTACAGGGCCCCAACGTGACTAGTCGAAGACACATTGAAATCATTCACTGGCCAGTTGAATCTAGTACCCGGGTACCAACACACGCATACACGCACACCTTCTTGGGACACAACCTGTACGGGACTCACACTCCAGCAACGAAGGGGTTAAAATTCCTTTTTCTTTTCCGCTGCGCGTTTCTATATATATTCTATATATATATGTATACCGTGCTGCTTTATATATGCCAGTTTATTTGAGACCAGTAAACTATATAACTTATAAAATCCACAACAGTGCTGGTGTATATTTATTCCCTAGTGCGGGGAGACTGACCCGAGGTTAAATTCAGCGGCTCCTCCGGGAGTGAGCGCTACACATGCAATGTCAGTTATAGAATGACAGAGATTCTGGGAGATACAATACATTGACTACTATGTCCTACAAACTTTTGGCACATATTTTGGAGCCCATATGCAAATTAATTTAGTTTCAATGTCAACAAAATAAGATGGTACTTGTCCACATCATACACAGATTGAGTTAACTTGATCTCTGCCATACTGGGGTGAATTAGTTAAATCGATCGTGGTGTTCAAGAGGTTAAAGAGACATTCTTGCACTGCTCCATTGTTCCCTATATATATTCTATGTACTACCAACTGCATCTTGAATCACTGTCAGTCTTTGAAAAACCGTCTCATAAATTGTCAGGTAAACCGTAATCTTCACAAGTACAATGATGCCAGAGCTCTGATTTCCTGGAAGTAAATCACTGCTCAAAAAACCTGAATGTCGCTGAATTCTGGCAATACAGTGGAGCAAAGATCTTCTCGTCATTACAGAAACACACACTCCCCCAATGGGTGCAAGTTGACCTTCGCATCAGACACAAAGACGTTGCAGATAAAACCCAGACTATCAAATTAGCCAATTTGGACTCAAACAAAAGCAAATTATGAACAAAATAACATCTATGTGTCCACAACACATCTGTAAAACATACACACAGAAAATCAAAAGTGCAAGAAAAACGTGCAAATAAAAGAAGTACCATTTCTAGGTACCAGTTTGGGGTGATTTTATAATTTTTATAAAAGAAGACCCTATTACAGAGTTCTTGTTATTCACGATGAAGTCTTATGTGCATTTAACAAGACGAAATGCGTTGGCTTTTATATATATTGTTACAATTAAGGTTGATCTTAACTATATCAGCTTGGGTTGCTTTTACATTGATCTACTGGAATATACCCAAGTAGCAGGAGTTGTCTTGGCGATTAAGATCTGGGTGAGAGCCGGATTCCAGGTGGTGTTTCGCGATTGACAGACCCCAAGCCAAACTACTGCTCGGTAACCTGTGACGTGCCATTATTTTATATTTATCCTGTGAGTGCAGCTCCCCAGAGGCCTATTTTAAATGGTTTTTCTATATACGTTCTGCACTATCTAACCACAATTTTTATATTTCAGATACGTTTCCTACTTTCTATGTTTTTATGCTATTTTTGGTTTGCACTTGAGGGCAAGGCACCTATTGGAGCAAGCAGATCTGTATAGAATATATATATATTATTTATTTATTCGTTATGTCCAGAGGGTGGTCACATTTGTTATGTTTATCAACAGATCAGCAGTCGAGAACATAAATGTGACGTTCCCCAGGACAGACCTGGTAGGATCCCTGGTGACAGACCTCTAAACCTCCGATCCTTAGGATGGTCAGGACCACTAGCCCTATACTTCTAGCAGCCACAAAGGCCAGGGAGATGGCACCATGCGAAATACACAACTGGACGAGGTATTCACTGTGTACTGTGCTACAGTATGTGGCAGGATCAGACGCACACCAGCAGCAACAGAAGACAAACACAACAGGCAGGGATACAGAGAGAGAATCGTCGTTATAAAAGACCGGGTCAGCAATGTTTTTTTTACACTGTGTACTGCGATACAGTTTGTGGTGGGATCGAGCGCACACCAGCAGCACCAGGAGACAAACACAACAGGCAAGGGTACAGAGCGAGAATAGTCGTTAAGGCAGGCAAAGTCGGCAACAGATCGGGTCCTCAGAATAAAGCAGGGTCAGTAACGAGTCAAACACCAAGATAGCAAAGCAGCGATGCGGGAAAGAAACTCCACGTCGAGGCAAGGTACTCAGCGTGCATTTAGGATTTAAAGGACTGCGGTTCTGCGTCATCATGCCGTGCCCCATCCCCTGATCAGCCGCGTCTACGCCTGGTGCTGCCGGAGCTCCTGGCAGTCGGCCTGAAGGCAGCACCACGCGTCCGGGGTCCCCCTGGGAGCCACCCGGGACCCTGGATGTGACAATAAACCTACATCAAAGAAAAAGAATGCATGCAAAACTGACACACACTTTCTGAACAAACAATACACACTGGATATTATCACTTTTCGACATGCGGTTTCCAAAGTCTTATTGATCTGGCTTCTAAGCTTGCTAATTTGAAGATCCAATGGATATATGAGGGTTTCAGTGTGAGTTTCTCCGTTTCCATGCCAGAAGAATCATTTTTCAATCCCTCTCAGCACTCAATATATATCTACTATCAGGATACCAAGAGTAGGAAATTAAAATAACAAACGCTAAACCATATATTTCCATTATCAAGAACAGGCACGGGTACCAATAATTTAGCGGATATTTTATAATTAATCAAAATACAAATAAACCCTTAATTAAATAGGCCAAACCAAAAATTGGCATAATTGCAGCCACAAATTTGTTAAATTAGAATTTGATTGAGCCCATACCTGAGAATGTGTATTGGCTCAAACTGTATGTTTGCATTCGTTGTTCCCTATTACCAGATCGGCCAGGAATTTTATACAAGACACTAGTAGACAACTCCAAAAGCAATTTGTCCAACTTCTCTCTTTTAGATAATACCATGATTTATTTATGGTAAGCTTTTAAACACTAAACTGTGTGGTGTCCAGTTCATGTGTGATATAACTTTACATCTTCAAGCTGGTGAACAGATGCACGGGAGAAACTTGGAACACTAGCTGTTTAAAAGAATTATCAATTCCGTCAGTTGCTAGAAGATGCAATTAAATAAGCAGATGTCTTTTTTTATTGAAATAAATAATATTTTACAGGGGTATTAGCATAATAATCCACCGGCGGAAAGAACCTCACTTTGAACTGATCCCGAAACACCATTTCAATTATATTATTGTTATATATATATATTGCTATTTTTTTGAGATTTAAATTGCCAATAGTGTTTAATTATTCCACAGCTGAATGTATATTGATACATGCCAAGAAATGGATCACTTTTAGAAAATGTTTATCATACTATGAATAAAATAAGAAGAAAGGAAGCAATCACCAACGCGTTTTATATATCCTCCTTGTACAATGAATTTCTGTATTTAAATGACAGACAATTAGCTTCTGACAGGAATTTCAGCTTGATTTGTGGGTAATATCGAGTGTGGGACATGATTTGCATGCTGACCAAAAGAGCACTGGTATATATTATATTAAAGTTATGTCAACAGAGTTATTTGCTGCGACGAAATTTTGCTGTCAGTGCTGGGAAGTTGACATTTGCTCAAGCAAAATCTACAAACAAACAGATGCAAAAAGAAGTAAAAATCAAGTAGGTGAAATAACACAGACGCTGTTCTTTTTGTGTGTTCATCATGACCAAGTGTACATTGCCACAATCATCACAAGCAATGCATACGTAAGTTAGTGCAGAAACATCCCTTGTAAGTAAAGCAAATGCATGCTTCTCCCTCCAGACCTACATTTTTTTATTTTTTTTAGAAAGGATTTTACCAGGAAGGATACATTGAGATTTCTCTCATTTTCAAGTATGTCCTGGGTGGCGAGTCTGTACCGTTAGGTGTCTTGCCCAAGGACACTTAAAGTGTCCCAGCGGACAACCTCTCCAGTAAGTGTCCTTGGGCAAGACACCTAACGGTACATACTTGAAAACCAGAGAAATCTCAATGTATCCTTCCTGGTAAAATCCTTTCTAAAAAAAATTAAAAATGCAGGTCCGGAGGGAGAAGTCTGCAGCCTTTTCATTTAAATAGGTGAAAAAAGTTGTGGATGTAAATTAGGGAAATGTTTGTTGCTGTTGCCTGCTGTATTGATTTAGGAAATGCTCAAAACGGTCACAATATCCCAAATGTTAGAAAATACATAATAAAAGTTACAATTAACTCTCAAATTTCATCTCATAGAATTGAAACCCATTATATATATTTTGTCAAGATGATAAGATTACCATTTCTCCCTACATATTTCAAGTTATTTAGTGAGTCAGCCAAAGCTAATCCACAGGTTTATTTCATATATATCATGATAATTACTAAAAATACCACTATGTTTATAATATAAATCACACAGCAAACACTAGGGGATTTATAACACCCCTGGGTGGCAATTTAGATGAGCAGTGAGGACATACTCCTTATAAACACAAAGGTCCTGCATGCCCATACATAGCTAGGTTCCTCCTAGTAACAATATAAAGCCGCTCAAGAATTTTCCACTAAGGTTTTATGAGCACTGCCAAAGACCAGCTTGATGTGCACAGCTGATAATGTCAGCACAAAACACACAAAACTATATATATATGTATATATATATACATATATGCTTAATACATGTACTAAACTGAGCCCTCTGATGTCCCAGCAGAAGACGAAGGGACTGTCTAGCTAGCGTGACAGCTGTTTCATCCATTTATATGTGTCCTTTTAATGCATCTGAAAGAAATGGCTTCTGGAGTAGATAGCCCTGTCATTTGACAAATTGCTCTAAATCCAGATGTGAGACAGAAAGGCCTTTGAAAACCTGAAATTATCTTCCAGCTGTTAATTTTGATTACTCATTTGTGGAGTCAATAATTTAATGCTTACAAAAAGTGCAAAATTTCACCAGAGCCAACTAATGCTGTCAACGTTACCAAGCCATGCTTAACTACATTATTATTTACTTACACATTGTAAGTTTCCATGAGAACAGGGTCCCCTGTTTCACCAGTTTCAACTTGGGATTGTTTGGAGATTTTTTAACCCCTTCACTACGAAGTCATTTCCCCTAAAACTACTAGCAGAATCCAGTGGTTGTATGGAAAACCACTTTCTTTACCCAAAATATATGTGAAAATACAATACACTACAGTAATCTCATTTGACAGACAGTTCTGTGGGATGCAGTACATCGGCTGCATTGTCCAGCATGCTTCAGTTTTGGGAACATGTTCTAGAGACCATCTGCATACCAATTTTAGGAAACATATTCTACATATAAAGATTTGTATAAAACATAAGAAAAAAATGTCATCTGCTCTTATCCCTATAACACCATGTGAAACAAAACACAATTAGAGGCTTTGGTTTACTCAAATGGCCATTGAAGTGTAAGCTCACCTTCCACGTCACTTCAATGGCCATTCAAGTAAGCCAAAGCCTCTAATTGTGTTTTGTTTCACATGATGTTATAGGGATAAGTGCAGATGACATTTTTTTCTTGTCACGTTTTATACGTGTTACTGGGATGGATACGTCTGGTAGTTTATACGTGTTACTGGGCTGGATACGTCTGGTAGTTGCAGCCGCCCCGGTAGGGCTCAGGCGCGACATCATTTTCCTGTATCGATATACGTATATAAAGATTTGTGCAGAATGCAACAGAAATTAAGGAGCAAAAAGCCCCTTGCTCCTGGACTTGTTAAGTCCTGATGTAATCACATTACCTTCATTAATGAGAGACAATCATGATCATAAATATAAAAATTAACATACCGCAAATAAGGAGCCCTGGTGGACGCAAGCACCTGTAGAGGCAAAGCAAAAAAACAATAGGACATTAGAAATTTTGCATAATGTCTTAGATAAAATTGCAAGCAAGCTAAACTTTCATTTATTCAAAAACAGTATTAATATAGAGAGACAGGCACGTGCCAATATAAATAGAAACTCTACACCAGCACCAGAGCTTGTCACAGTGTCTAATCTATCGTCGCCTCCACCACCTCTACAATATGTATCCACTATACAACAAATACCCAAAATATATATAGCTGTAAATACATATCAGAGCAAAAATCAAGCCCTGATTTCCAAGGAAATGCCTGGAGAACTCCGAGACAGGAATGTGTTGAGGGCGGCACAGTTCTGGAGAAGGCTACAGAGGGGGCCCGGCACCCAGTGGCATCATCGACAAGCTGGGTGCCAGGAGTTGTGCTGGCTTCCGGAGCTCACAGGGCTGGCCAGGAGTCGGGGTGTGGCATGATGACACGCGCCCACCGGGTTTAAATACAGACAGCACGATCCAGATCATCGCGTTGTCATGGAGTTTGCTTCCCTCAGTGCTGAGCGTCTTCTGGCGATTCACTACTTGGTTGGTTTTTCAGTCTTGGCTTGTATGAGAACCAACCCCCGTGTACCAGTCTTTGGCTATTCCTTGACCACTCTAACTCTGATTTTGGTTTATATGATAGATATCCCTTGTGTACTGTTTTGGCTATCCCTGACCATTCTAACACTGATCAATTAGGGCTTGTGTTAGAATACATCCTTGTATACAGTCTGGCCTATTTCAGGTATACCCTGACCTGTGTGTTGGTAAAACATTTCCCACTCGCTGTTGGTAAAACATTTCCCACTCGCTGTTGGTAGAACATTTCCCACTCGCTGTTGGTGGAACATTTCCCACTTGCTGTTGGTAAAACATTTCCCACTTGCTGTTGGTAAAACATTTCCCACTTGCTGTTGGTAAAACATTTCCCACTCGCTGTTGGTAAAACATTTCCCACTCGCTGTTGGTATCCCTGGGGTCTGGCTGGGCCCTGGGGTCTGGCTGGGCCCTGGGGTCTGGCTGGGCCCTGGGGTCTGGCTGGGCCTGGGGTCTAGCTGGCCCTGGGTCTGGCTGGGCTCTGGGGTCTGGCTGGGCCCTAGAGTCTGGCTTAGCCCAGGGGTCTGGCTGGGCCCTGGCGGGGACCTGGGGTATGGCTGGGCCCTGGGATCTGGCTGGGCCTTGGGGTATGGCTGGGCCCTGGCTGGGCCTTGGGGGTCTGGCTTGGCTTTGGGGTCTGGCTGGGCCGTGGGGTCTGGCTGGGCCCTGGCTCACCGCTCTGTCGTCTTTTATCCTTGTCCTTCTTCTCCTCTTCTATCTCCTTCTCTTCCCCTGCTTCTTCTCCTTCCAGCCATCACAGACAGCTTCTCCTTTGTGTGTGTCACACACACGTGACTGGAGGGCGGTGCCAAAGCAGCGTGCTTGGGAGGCACAAGCACATTGCTTGGCCGCCCACCCAGGAAGCTGCTGGCCTGTGCAGCTCCGGATTCGGACTCCTTGAGTCCGATACCGGAGCTGAAAAACTGTTATGGTGCTGCTGACGATGGGGCACCAGCGGGCCTGGCCCCCGGCCACCGGACCCCTTACTGCAACATTGGGCATAATGTCCTGATGGCGGCCCTGGTCCTGTTCATCCAAAGACAAGTGGCATGATCAGTGAAAGTAATATTGTTAAGCCAACTATCACTGTAACCATCCTTATGTTATGTTGTGTCATATTGTTACATATATCAGACGTCAATTACAGAACATTAGCGTAAATTGAAGTTCTAATTTTTTTTTTACCTTTATTAGTTATAGCTTTGGTCCACGACCATATATATTTAAAAACACACATATGATTTGCGCTCAAAGACTTCTCACTACTCCTGTATGCATGGAGATTGAGCCAGCAGCTAAACAGAAAAGCCAATAGAAGCAGCACTCCAAGGACATTTAAATATTTCAAAATATAGGATATAATCCCATACTGTCCCCTTGTGTACCACTGTTCTGTGTAGCTACCTCACCTTGTGTGAGTCTAGACACTTTGCTTATTATTGTATGATGCACGCATAGTAGTCAATCCTTCATGGGGCCATATATAAGTCCTCTTCCGTCAAAAACAAAGCTTAGCAAGCAAATACAGGTAACTAAAATCCAGTGAACATTCGCAATCCTGATGTCATTTTCAAGCAAAGGGTTCTCTCAAAAAAATGTGCTGTGTGCTGCTTTCAGACATTCAAATTACAGTCTTTGATCAGAGAAGTTATGCTTCTGTCTAATGAGGACTTCGAAAGGAACACTCCATCAGAACACGGATAAGCCTAAAAGGATTTTAAATCTAACACAAGTTGCTAGATTACATATAATCTTAGTCTTTATATTTTTAATATAATTGATATTAGACATGTGCACAGCACAAAATTTCGTTTTGAACTAATGCATTAGTCCTAAAATGCAATTTATTTAGTTACTAAAGAAATTCGTTTTCAGTTCTTTAGTATGAAAACTAATTTCATTCATCCGAAAACCAATGGATACAATTACTATTGTAGCGGCTCCTCAGAGGGCTGAGATCGCTGCTTGTTACAGTATCTCTCACTCTCAGCACAATGTGGGCCATATTACATAGTCGGTGCTAACTTAACCAGAGCTGTTGTAAACTTCCCAGAGCCATTATAGCCTATGGAGGTTTTCAGTTTACAACAGCTCTGGTTAAGTTATTACCAACATTGTAATACTGCCCCGTATCAGGCAAAGCTTTTACAGTAACCTACTGCTGCTCATCACAGCGCTCAGAGTTTCAGTAAAACTAGTAAATAATATTTTTATATATAAGAGGTTAGAACAATATTATTTCCTTGTTTTACTGAAACTCTGAGCGCTGTTACAGTCAGTTACTGTAACAACTGAGCCTGATACATTGTACTGAGAGATAATGTAACAAGCAGCCGATCTCAGCGCTCACAGCCACTGGATTTAAAGGGCTGAAAAAAAGGATCCTCTCTGTATAATGTTTAGAACATCTTCCTGCATTAATTAATACCCCTCTCTGTATAATGTATACAACATCCACCTGCATTAATACCCCTCTCTGTATAATATATAGAACATCCTCCTGAATTAATTAATGTCCCTCTCTGTATAGAACATCCTCCTCAATTTATACCTTTCTCTGTATAATGTATATAACATCCTCCTGCATTAATACCCCTCTCTGTATAATGTATAGAACATCCTCCTGCATTAATTAGTGCCCATCTCTGTATAGAACATCCTACTGCATTGGGATGTGGAGGGTGCAGAACTTCGGATGTTGCGATGTTGTGCTCTTCATTGCTGGTCTCCTTCACTCAATGTAATATCACAAAAAGGACTGAAACTAAAATGTAGTGCTTTGTATTTTAGTTTCTTTCGTTTTTTGTACTGAGCAGTTTCGTTTCTCTTGAGTCATACTAAAACTAAATTATCCCAAAATTCTGACTAAATCGTTTTAGTACTAAAACGAATGCACATGTCTAATTGATATTCTATTTACTTTAAATCCTGGATTATGAACTGCATTTATTGTGTTTGGTCTCTGCCTGTGTAAGCTGTCATTCTTCTATCAATATGTCTTGCCAATGTCAGCCAGCATAAAGACATTTTCTAACTGTGTACTCTAAAGAGATCAGACTGCATGCAATTGTATATCTAGCTAGATTGATGAAAAAGCTAATTATAGCAAGTAGTTGTCAGTATTTGATGCATTCAACCTTTTGTTTAAACTTCACTGATGGCAAAAAAAAAAGATCACAAAATGATATGTACTCAAAAATGTAAAATTACTGGAAAGCATATGGAAAAGAGACCGACAAGAAAAGGATATCATATCACAGTTACATTATACTACAAAGTATTACATAATGTGGTACTTTACTTTGGTAAAAACTGGAGAACCTAAAGGAGAATTAAATATTTTAAGCTGAAGTAAGAAAGGTGAAAAATAGCTGAATTTGAACATTGTTCAAAATTATCAGTTTAATTAATAAAATATAGCTGACCTAGCAAGCTGGTGCCAAATTATTTATTTATCAGGATAGTTTCAGGGACAAATACAGTGGTCTACTCCCAAAAAACAAAGTGATGGAACTCTCCAAGATTTCTGCTTCCCAACTGACATGTTGGAATTAACCCGCAACCCTGCACTCAAATTTGATGGTAATGCATAAATATCATGAGAAGATCATTTTTAGAGAATCATCATTATAATTGTACTAAATATCATATATTTCTAGTGATTTATTAAGAAAACATATAATGAAACCTAAAGATACGTTTTCAGTATTTGGGGCTAAAGGGAAATATGTTCCTCTTGAAAAAATGGGGGAACTGTGTTCTCAAGAGTTCCAGCTCAACTTGACTGCTGGACACATAAATGCTACATGCTAGAGGGAATGACATATACATATGCTCTCTGTAGTATGTAGAATTCATAAGCTCCAGGAAGGAAATCCACATTATTTAGTGAATTGTTTTCAAATCTCCAACTTATGAATTCTACCACCTTCATGTATGAGCCACCCATTAGTAATTACACGTTGTTGTATGTGTACGGTTGTATAGAAAACATGGCTGATCTGGCTAACCTTGGGACACAACTGTCATTTTGTTCTGTAATTATATATATATGACTAGGGCCGAAACAACTAAATCGATTAATCGACAACTAATTGATAATGAAAATAATCGATAATGAGAATAGTTGACAACTAATCGGCTGTCGATTAATCGATTTATGTACAGCACACACTGTTTAGAGTCAGACTGAGTTAAACATTATAACCTCTTATTCTGCTACAGAGCTAGATGGAGAAGATGTGCCACTGATTTACTAGGTATGATTTAGTTCTAGGATTATGTCCGACATAAGCAGTTTGTTTTTATTTAGTTTACATTTGCAGAAGCACCTAACACGGACACTTGGATAATGCCACTGGGTATGGGCGCTGGTATGGGTGCTGGTGTTTTATCCTTACTTGAAGCTGGTGTTCTGTGCCACCACCTCAACCTGCCGTCACTATGGGTATGGGCGCTGGTGTTTTATCCTTACTTGAAGCTGGTGTCCTGTGCCACCACCTCAACGTGCCCGTCACTCCTTCTTTGGTCAGAACTCCCATGCTCTCCCTTTGGTCCGGTCCGTTCCCACAAACTCCCTCCCACTCTTAGGTCCAGGCTTTTGGCCAAACACTCTCATACTGTGGTCAAGTCCCTTCAACAAACTCGCTCCCTTACACCTCCGTATCCTCCTCCCACTCAGTTTGTTCATGAAATTATTGTAAAAGGGACACTCTAATAAACTAAAGTGGTCAGACTGCTCTGAGTGCCCCCCGTTCCCACCCTGCTTTCGTGCTGACATCATCAGCTCTATCTGAGCGCTTCTAGCAGCATTTGTTTCTGGAGAAAGAAGACATGGGCTTCGTACGAAGCTGCGTAAGCAACATCAATCCATCACTCTGACCAGGTGCTCGTGTACCTTCTTTACAAAAAAATATGCAATTTGCTTATGTACGTAAGAACGTTATGTACACTGCGCAAGTTGGTTATGAAAAAAAGGAAGGGGGAAGAAAGGGTTTATTTTTTTCATAGTGTTCCTTTTAAGGAAAAAAAATTGTTTCTTCAATGAATTAATTAATCAAAAAAATAATCGGCCAACTAATCGATTATGAAAATAATTGTTAGTTGCAGCCCTATTCATGACATTCTTACAATAAGGTACGCATTTAGAATAATCAGTTATTCAATAATCAGACTGATACTGCAGGTGGTTGGTCAGAATAAATGTACACATGGTTCACATAACTTGGGTTAATTTGACAGGGATTTCAAACGCATGTATTTGTATAGAATTATAATAAATCAGTGTGTGCTGAAGCTGTCAATCACTCCCATTGGAATAGTGGTCTGAGTAGACATCCGTTTCGACATTGATTGGTCTGTGAGAGAGTCATCGGTCTGATGAACTTGGCATACAGTTAACATTAGTGAGCAGGCCCACCTGTGTGCAAGTCTGTGGAGTAGCACGATAAGGACTATAAGAATATTTCACTGTGTATGATTATTATATCTGTGTAATGAGATCATTTGCTGTTTAGATACAAGAGGCTCAACCATGTAGGTTGCTAAATGAGTGTCTTTTGAACAGCTTCCCAAGACATATATACACACAAGCACAATCATGTACATCATACAATGAATCTATGCTCACAGCCTCCAGGCAGCCGAGCAGATCATGGTTAGCTTCAGTGTTTGATAACAAATAGATTTACTACTCCTTCAACCACAACTTGAAAAAAAGCACACTTATTACTTTTAAAGTTTATTTCAATAACAGCTGACAGTTAAAATGCCCGTGGCAAATCAGTTACAAAACAAGATATCAGTGTTTAACATCTGTGGATACTTTTCCACTGTGAGAGATAGAGAGTTAGCACATTTATGATATTGTAGGTTTAATTTGGCCATTTTTTAAGTTACAATTTGTAATAAATCCAATTATTTAAGTTCCACCCTTTGTAGAAAAAAACTTATTATCTGAAGCTTGTAAATGGATACATTATGGCACTGGAAGACAGGAATGAAATTTGGAAATAAAGGGGTTATAAAAGTGTTTAAGTCCGAGATGCCAAATGTTGCCAGTTCAAAGCAGGGGTATGCAGAAGATCTATCAAGATCACGGGATCTTCCACTGATATTCCTAACAATATTGAATATAGTTCCACAGTTTGTCAAAAGCAGGAGTATTCTTATGACCTGCTAGACCTTACTTAAGGGGTTATTCAGAGAGCACGAAATTGCACCAGTGAATTTCACCATACGATGCAATTTCGTGACCATACGGCTATACAAAAGCTGGCGATTCGCCAAACACATATAAGTCGACCTTCAGTGGCAGTGAAGCACCCATAGAGACGTAATGGTTAATCTATACAGAGAACGCCGAACAGCACTGAAATGCCCTGATTTTCGGTGGTTTCATTTGGCAAGTTTTATCAGGCGAATCCCATAGGTTTCAATGTCATAAAAATACCCTGTTTTTCTTAAATACTTATACAACCATTTATTCTTTTCCATTTGCAGCAAAAAGACTCTTTATTTTTTAGGCATTTTTCTGGATTCTTTTTGGCGATGATTTTAATTACGATTTTTTTTACATGCCTTTTTTTAAAATTCTGCAACAGACATTTTTATTATTATTCATAGGACCTTATACTGTATATTATTTCCAGGCATTTCATGCACTAGTGTTTTTTAAACGCGTTTTAAAAGTTTGTGTTTTGTTTTTTTGACCCCGTTCGGCGGTTTGTCGGCTTTTTCCGGCGTCTGGACGGCGGTCTGTTTGGAGGGTTGTTGGCTACTTAAGGATCAATTTGGCGGTCTAATTGGTGGATCGTCGGCTTTTATCGGCAGGTTTGCAGCTGCGTTCAGCAGTTTTTTTAATCGATTTGGCAGTTTTGCGACGGTTTTTCTGATCGATTCGGCGGTTTTGCAGTGGTTTGAAGATGTATTCGGCGGGTAAATTCGCTGCATTGCTGAATTTATCGCAGGGTCGGTCATTTTAACTTGCCGAAGTGTGGTGAACAGGTGACATTTTGGTGCTCCTGGAATAACCCCCTTTAGTGTTATGAATGTGCTGGAATTGCGATTTGTTTTTCAGTGAAATTCCAACACAGGAGATATGAGTTTTTCAATAAATATTACAGATAAAAAATTGTTTTACACATTTGTTTTACAAGTGGCTTGACCTAGAAATGCACTAGTCTCGGAAATGGAGGGGATATATCAAATTTTCTCAACCTTTGACATAAAAAACTAACACTGCTTCTCAGAACTGCTGCTTATATGTATGAAAAATTTATAAAACCCTAAGTCGTAAACACACGCAGCAATTTTTGCTGAAAATGGGATTGGGATGTCAAGCGGGTCTTATTGGTGTTCCAACCACTAACAGGACTCTATGAATAATTTCCTGTGCCGATAATTGCTTTCCAAGCCACAGATAAGCATGTTCTGATGTTATCAGTGTTACCATCTACCCAGATGAAGGCATGCAAGTCGAAATGAGGCCATGGTCTTTGTTTCACATGAATGACCCAGGCTATTTTCAGATATTTGTAATAAATATTAAACATGCAATTTAATAAAGCCTGCTAGATCAAAAACACAAGACCATTGTAAAACTGCCAAAGTGTCAACAAAGGTTTTTATAAACCTAAAGTTAAGGAAAAGCCTCAAAATTAAAGATTTAACCAAAAATAATTACTACAAATTTTAGATATTGGATTAATATCTTTGTAAATTCTAAACTCCAGATAAGATGGACTTTACTGAAACCTTAGGCTTGTGGTACGTTATCGAGACTTATATTAGTTTATATAACATTCCCTTTAAACTTTTAAATATTTCTGTATTCTCAAATCGCTTTTTGTAATATGCTGGCAATAATTAACCCAAGAGCAACAAACTGCAGGAATCAATTAAGGGGAGAGTGGACAAGAAAACAGACCGGATCAACAACTAACAAAAGGCTGTAGAGATATGATGTAGCTTATCGCAGTTCAATAAATACATAGCACACAAGCACAAAAGAAAATATTATCAAAGAATTAATTCCTCCAAGATAAATGTAACTTTACATAAAGAGAACAGGCCCTCTACTAATTATTTCTAGGTGAGATATTGTTCATTACATCAGATCGATTCTATAGAAACTCCTATTGGGATAGGTTTATTATATTCCCTTTTCTTTACAGAAACATTAACATGGAACTAGAAACTTGAAAAGTCATGTTACCGAAAGAGAATAGAATAAATAATACATCTATTCACATCTTTTTAAATAATTATTTGACTACTTTTGTTTATACAATATTTTTATTAAAGTTTGACCATGTACAATCTTCACACTGCGTAAAAAGGCAAACAGAATCATAAAACATCATCCTAATTTAGGCTAATGTCAGATAGAAACATAGAAACATAGAAAAAATGTCGGCAGATAAGAACCTTTCGGCCCATCTAGTCTGCCCAATTACATGGATACTTTACCTGGATTTATCTTTTGTTTAGGATAGCCTTATGCCTATCCCATGCTTGCTTAAATTCAATTACTGTTTTGGCCTCTACCACTTCTACTGGAAGACTGTTCCATGTATCCACCACCCTCTCAGTAAAATAATGCTTCCTGATGTTACTTTTAAACCTTTGCCCCAGATGAACGCAGTCTGAGCGCACTGTGCGTGCGTGCACAATTGATGGAGGTACTGACGGAAGATGCTGTAGACACCACACGGTCAGTTGTTTTTGACAGACTTTGAACAAACAATTATGGGAAACAAAATTAATATGAAAAATTATAAAAAGTGGAAAGTTATATGAAAAGCCAATTTGTGCGTCAAGGTGCTGGACGTCGCAAATGCGCTCCGTCTGACATCGTGGCATCACACACACAGAACGCTATGCGGACGTGGCGCACTCTGCGTGTCAGTCCTAGCGGTTTTACGTCCTTGCCTAACTTGCGTCCGTTTGCCACGTGCGTTGTGCGTGCGCAGTTCGGTGCGGACGTACTTCGTGTGTGGGTCTCTATTGCTCATGATTCTATTCTACCACGGACGTTAAACTGTGCGGCAACACGGATGTGATAACTGCGTTTGTTTGACACTGGCCTCAATCATGTGTGTGCCTACTGGCTGAATAGTTTATGAACCTGATGGGGCGTGAGAGATCTTTTTCTTAAATAATAGCATTAACTAGCTTCTCAAACACCATGCCCTGAACAGTGGTGTATTTAGGTTTTGTGCTGCCCTAGGCCTGACTAAACTTGTGCACCCCCTAATTTTAATTTGACACACCCCTTCCTGTCAAGGTCACACCTCTTCCTGGTTAAACCCCGCCCTTCCTATTTACTCTCCACCTTCTCCTCTTAGAGCTCCGCCTTTTCCTCTCTTTATATTAAAAGTGGACACCAAGTGCCTACTTGTATATTTTGTATACCATTTCAAATGTATCTATTGAGATAAATAAAATTATGAAATGTTTAAATTCAAGCATTTTTACAAAGATCAGCCACGCATGTCAAGTATACTGGATCACAGCCACTCTAACTGGTTGAACAATATAATCCACAGAAACGTGCAGTGTGTATGAGCGTATCACAGAGCTGCACAGCAATAAAACCCACAGAAGCATGCATTGTGTATGAGCGTATCATAGCTCCACAGCAATAGAGCTCACAGAAATGTGCAGTGTGTATGAGCGTATAAGAGCTGCACAGCAATAAAACCCACAGACAGGTGCATTGTGTATGTGCGTATCACAGAGCTCCACAGCAATAAAACCCACAGAAATTTGCAGTGTATGAGTGTGTAAGAGCTGCACAGCAATAAAACCCATAGAAACGTGTGCTGTGTATGAGTGTATCACAGAGCTGCACAGCAATAAAACTCAAACTCATTTCATTTAAACCCCCACCGCTTTCATTTAACCCCCACCTCTTTCATTTAACCCCCACACCTATTTCAGTTACATAGGCTGAAAAAAGACATGCGTCCATCGGGTTCAGCCTCTCACACATCACCTACTGCTTTTGATCCAAAAGAAGGCAAAAAACCCAGTCTGAAATGCTCGCCAATATGCAACAAACTGGGGTAAAAATTCCTTCTTGACCTCAGAATGGCAGTCAGATTTCTCCTTGGATCAAGAAGCTTTTACCCACATATTAAATATTATAACCCTTAATATTCTGTGTCTGCAGGAAGTCATCCAGTCATTTTTTAAAAGTCTGTACAGTCTCTGACCCAACCACCTCAACAGGCAGAGAATTTCACAGCTTTATTGTTCTCACCGTAAAATAACCCTTCCTATGCTTTAGGCTGAATTTCCTTTTGTCCAGGCTAAATGTGTGACCCCGTGTCCTGTGTATAGTCCTATTAATGAATAGGTTATCAGACAATGGTTTATAATGGCCCCGTATATATTTATATAAGGTTATCAGATACCCTCTAAGGCGCCGTTTCTCTAAACTTAACAGGTTTGTTAGTCTTTCCTCATAACTTAAACCTTCCATTGCCCTTATTAATGTGGTCGCCCGTCTCTGCACTTTTTCTAGTGCTATAATATCCTTTCTTAAGACAGGTGTCGAAAAATTGCGCAGCATATTCAAGGTGCGGTCTTGCAAATTGATTTATACAGAGGCAAAATGATGTTTTCATCCCGAGAGTGAACTCCCCTTTTACCTTGCTGGCCTTGGCGGCTGCTGTTAGACATTGCAAATTGTTACTTAGTTTGAAGTCTATGATTATTACCAAATCCTTTTCCTGCTTGGATTTCCCTAACTTCATACCATTTAGGGTATAAGTTGCTTGTGTGTTCTCCACTCCAAAGTACATACTTTGCAGTTATCTACATTAAATTTCATCTGCCATTTAAGTGCCCAGTCCCCCAATCTATCTAAATCCCTCTGCAGCGAAGTAACATCCTGCTCACATTGTATTACTTTTCCTAGTTTTGTGTCATCTGCAAACACAGATACTTGACTTTCAATGCCTATTTCAGGGTCATTTATAAATAAATTGAATAGAATTGGTCCTATAACAGACCCCTGAGGGACACCACTTGCCACTGATGTCCGTCTTGAAAATGTACCATTTATGACCACTCTCTGACTGTACCCTCGCTTTAGTGAATGCTTTAATTGTGGTTAGGACTTCCTAGTCTGTAAAAGGTTCTATATGTAATAGAGCTTGAACTTGGGTAATGAACGGGAGAAGAATCACTTTTAGAAAATCATTTATGTCAAGATATTCAGAATTGGAGGTTTTTCTGGGCTATATTATACAATGAAGAATAACAATTAGCAAATTCATTAACTATATCAATAGGATTTACGAATTTAATATGATCCTGCCTGAATAGAAAAAGGAATTTTAGTTTGTATTATATCAGCTTAGATGCCAATAATTTCCTCTCTATGCTTTCCTGGGCAGTTGTGTCAATAGCCGCGATGTCGTAGCCTCTTAGCATTCTTCTTTAAGTGTACATTGGGAGTAAATCCCACCTATAGGATTTAATTTATTTTGATATTCACTTCTGTCAATAGTTTGAAGGAGTTGCTGATGTTCCAAGTTGAATTGCAGAATCTTAAAGAGATACTCTGTGCACTCTGACCACATTAGCTTATTAAATTGGTCAGGGTCTGTGGAGTGTTGCCCTTCCCCTTCAGCCCCTTTTAGCAAGTACAGTTGTTTGAAGCAAAGGGTTTCCTCCACCCACTAAATTGTAATTTAGCAGATGGGATTTTTAATATCCTACCTGCCGGTGACCAATGATGTCAGCATATTTTTGCTGCTGACATCATCCTTTCTCTGAAAGTGCTCAAAGGAGTGAGGGCTCAGGGAGACAGCAGGATTGGACTGGTGCAGCACTTTAATGATCTCACAACCTCAGTTTTCTCAAAGTCTTCATACCAAGAATGAGGCAAAGTACATACAGTTAGCTCCATATCTATCTATATACAGTATATGGACACAGGCACAATTTTCATACTCTTGGCTCTGTATGCCATCAGAATAAAATCAAATGTTAATTTTTAATATTTTGTTGAATCCTTTACTGGCAATGACTGCTTAAAGTCTGGAACCCGTGGACATTACCAAAGACTTGGTTTCCTGCTTTCTAATTGTTATGAGAGCCAAGGTCAAATATTTTCCCTTGGCCATCGCATTTGCCTTCCTCCCGTAGTTCCTAGATTCTCCCTTCAGCAAGAAGTGCTAAATCAGTGTCAGTTCTTATTTCTTCCAATAAAGCACATGACACTGCTCATATTTGGTTAAGCAGGCTCACTGGCCATTTGCGCAGGCCTCTTTTTATTTAGTACAGAATCAGATAGCACCGCAGTTCACCCTGGCCTCCCTCAGGTCCTCTTCACAGATTGTAAGCTCTTGAGCAGGGTCCGCTCTCCTACTGTTCTATGTGTTTAACTTGTATGTATATTGGTTATTCTGTCTCTCCCATTGTACAGCGCTACAGAACTTGGTGGCATCTTATGAATAACTGTAACTGCAGTCATACAGAGCAAGGGTCCTTGTTTTGGGTTATTTCAGGGGAGCAGTGGCAATCTGGGGGTACCGTTTAATAGCTTGGACCCCTATGGTGTCAGTCCAAAAAGCACCCAGATCCATAGGCAGGGCCAGAGGAGCAGCATGTGGAAGATACCTGCTTCGTGAGCCCCTGGGGCCAAGAAAGGCTCATAAACTCGGGTTCCCGAAGGAGCGCCCTCCTGAAAATCACTCCAACTGCAGCTCCCATGAAGGGGATCCTAAACCCAAAAGAGCACCCTGCTGGGGCATAGAGTTTTTGGGGCACCGGGGTTTAAAATTTCTACAGATGTTTGTGAATGCCTTGCAGTCCTTGAATGGGATAGGTTGGCACGGCAACTTTGCTGCATTTGGCTGAATCTGGAATGACAGTATATCTCTAAACACTGCTGAATTCATCCAGCTGCTTCTGTCACATCATCAATAAACACCAATGACCCAGTGCCACTGGAAGCCATGCATGCCCATGCCATCACACTGCCTCCACCATGTTTTACCGATGACATTTTTTGCTTTGGATCATGAGCTGTTCCAAGTCTTCTCCACACTTTTTTCTTCCCGTCACTCAGGTACAATTTTATCTTAGTTTCATCTGTCCACAAAATGATTACCAGAACTAGTCTGGCTGTTTTATAAGTTTTATTTTTTGGCAATTTCTTATCTGGCTTTTCTATTCTTCAGGTTTATGAATGGTTTGCACCGTGAAGAACCCTCTATATTTGTGCTTGTGAAGTATTCTCTTGACTGTAGACATTAACAATGATATGCCCACCTCGTGGAGAGTGTCCTGCACTTGTCTGGGTGCTGTGAATGGGGTTTTCTTTACCAGAGAGAATCCTGCGATCATCCACCACTGTTGTCATTCGTGGACGTCCAGGCCTTTTTATGTTGCTGAGCTCACCAGTGCGTTCTTCTTTCCTCAGAATGTACCGTTACTGTTGATTTGGCCACTACTAATGTTGCTGCTATCTCTCTGATGGATTGGTATTGTTTTTGAAGCCTTACAATGGCCTGTTTCACTTGCATGGACAGCTCCTTTGAACGCATGATGTAAGTTCACAGCAATAGATTCCAAATGCAAATACCAAACTTAAAATCAGCTCCAGACATTTTACCTGATTAATTGATGAAGAAATAACAAAGGAGTAGCCCATACCTGGCCATGTAAACAGCTTTTGAATCAATTGTCCAATTACTTCTGGTCCCTTAAAAAAGGGGGCTGGCTTCTCTTAAGAACTGTAAATCCTAAACCCTTCCTCCAATTTGGATGTACATACCCTCATATTAAACCTGAGAGTGTGCGCTTCCAGTCCATATCATTATATAACTATAGCTTGAATAGGTTTTGGTAAATATAGGGAAAAACTAAAATTGTGCCTGTAATGGGATTCAATCCTAGTCATCCTGAATAGAATATTATGGTGTACTATCAAGCTCCATGTTTAACATGTTATTGCTTTTGGAAGGCCAAAATTCATATAATGTCATCCTTGAATTTAGATCGAATATTCAGTTAAAAAGTCAAAACAGGTGATTAAAACGTCTGTGCAAGGACAAAAATAACATGTTCCATGATTAGGCCCAGCAGGAATGTGGCCTGACAATCCTACCACACGATTATATTGCCAAAGGCTATTGAGCTACTAGAATGACATACTAACCTCATTCGCAGGAGGTGTGATTCTGATCTACTGCCTCTGGCTAGATATACATGTGTTTGTTTCTACAGCTAGTTCAGCCAAGTGTTAGCATTATCAGATCACTGCATGCCTAATATGGCAAGATAATAAACACATTTGTATATATTAGACTGAGAAGAAGGGATGGCATTATGCAATGAGTTCAGGGAAAAGGGGTTGAAATTGACATCAATGTATTAATCCTACGGTCCATGTCTTGTAATGAACACAGAATTCAAAAATGAAAACCATTATCTTATTTAAATTCTTTTACTGTAAAGCATCCTGCTTAGGCTGGGTTCAGACGATTGTTTTGCAGAGTGGAAGGAACGTCCGTGATAGTCTGGCCACCTCGCTGAGCGCAGTTAGTGCGCTCAGCGCTGCAAGGCTCGATCCTCCTATGGAGAATTGCGCTTTGCAGCCCCGTCGAACGCACATCTTAGCGCCTCGATGGGGAGGCTTTCAGAACCTCCGCAGCACGCCTGCTGTAGCGCGTGCAATTCGTGTGTGCGCTACAGCATGTGGCCGGCCCCGTCGAAGCCTCACAACGCTGCGGTGGATGCCGGGAGGCACGTCAGTATAGGCACACAGTGCGCTCATCTGACCCCGGCTTAGTGGAACAGAGGAAACAATCATATATATAAAAAAATAAAATCTTAGAGGTTTGGCATACTACTTTTTCCAATATGAATATTTCCACCTATTTTATAGGTTGTTCTTATTCCACTGGCTGTCAGTATACATCCAGTGAGAGAAAAAAATATTTGACACGGGCCTTAGAAGGATTTTAGATCTGTGTTTCCCAACCAGAAAAATTCAGGCAGAAAAAAAAAAACTGGTACAACAGGACTGGTTTTATTTAAAAAAAATTGCTGACGAATGCGGTCTCATGTCTGACTAACTTAAATTTTAATTATGTTGCAGCTATTGATGATGCTATGAAGCAGTGGCGGAAGTACCAGGGTCGCAGCAGTCACACTTACGACCGGGCCCTGGCATTCTGCCACTGATGGTTGGGCCCAGGCAGCCGCAGACGGTTCTTCAATTCGCGGCAGATTCCGGCAATCAGCACCGGAATCTGGGAGCAGTGCCGCCGGCATGCAGCTTGGCCGCTCGCCTGGCATTGGAACCACCTGACCAGCGCACAAGATCGCAGAGTTCACGTGAACTCTGCGATCTCGTGAGAACACTGCTGCGCTGCTCAGGTGGTTCCATCCCAGGTGAGCGGCCCAGCTGCATGCTGGCACCCGCTTGTTGGGAGAAGAACGGCCGCAGAGGTGAGAGCTGGGGGAAAATATACCCATGTATGAGCTGGGGGCAAATATATCCATTTGTGAGCTGGGACAAATATATCCATGTGTGAGCTGGGGCAAATATATCCATGTGTGAGCTGGGGCAAATATATCCATGTGTGAGCTGGGGCAAATATATCCATGTGTGAGCTGGGGCAATATATATCCATGTGAGCTGGGGGCAATATATATCATGTGATGAGCTGGGGCAATATATATCCATGTGAGCTGGGGGCAATATATCCACGTGAGCTGGGAGCAATATATATCCACGTGAGCTGGGGCAATACTATCTTTTTGATATTGCAGGAAAAAAAATCTATATCTTTTTTTGGGGGGGGGGCCTTCATGGATTCTTGTACCGGGCCCTCAGGTTTCTAGTTTCGCCACTGCTATGAAGCTTACTGAAAATATAGAAAGACACATCATTTTTTTTCTTCTTACGGTACTACAGTTAGAGCATCCCTAATCCGAGATGCTCAGAACTACAAGCATTTTGCAATTTTCTGTCTTTTGGGGATATGGCCAGGATCCCAATCAGCTGAACGGGAGTGAGAGACACAGCAGGACAGCAGTATGGGACAGTAATCACTGTATTTTCCATGCCTCCAGTGGCATTTCCAAAAGTTTGGAAATTAACTCTTACAGGGAAACATTGTGCAGTGCCACTGAGGGACACACTGGAACACACTGCACTGCGCTAATAAGGGACATGCAGAGTAGTGAAAGTGTGTTTCTATCTGGTGCTGTGCATCATGTCCCTTGCTGGTGCTGTGCATCATGTCCCTTGCTGGTGCTGTGCATCATGTCCCTTGCTGGTGCTGTGCATCATGTCCCTTGCTTACAGGGAACAGACACAACAAGAAGTGATTAAAGAGTCCTGCAAGACAATGACTATAAGGGCCTGAAATGTTAGATTTTCTGAGTCTTTCAGTTTTAAAAATTCTGGTTGAGTGATGATCAGCCTGTAGAATTACAGCAGAATGACCAAGACAGTGGTAACATTTACAAATACTGCGGGCCTGGAATGTAAACACTGCCGGCTCTGTTTATTAAGTCCTCCATACTCATATATTATCATTATTATTACTTAAAATCTATTTTCTTTTATGTATTTTACCCCTCTGCCAAAATATTTCTACTCAAACATAAAGAGACATAAACACAGAGCTGGTATCTAGCAATATTGTATCCCATTCTGCTCCCTATCATTATTGAAAAAAATTAAAAGAAGCAGACAAACGTCAGTGGATACCATACACTATCACCTTTCTATAAAAACATTTTTCTCGCACCAATCAGCTCATCATCACAGGATGTTTGTTTTTTTCAGGACAAACTTTAGTTATAGAATGCAAGTCACATACCAACCCCCCTCTTGCTTTCAAACTTGTCAAAAGGTTCCTGAAAACGTGTTTTCCTGATAATGCTGTGTGCTTGGAATTCAGCGAAGCTCCTGTAATAATGCTACCTGTGCAGCTGCAGTAACCCTTCCTACCACCCACTTAGCTGAGCCATACCTTGTGATTGCATTGTGCTTCCTAGTAATCCCTGGATTAGGAACTCTCAGAGTTGAGGCCCTCTTTTTCCTTTTGTTTATTTCTGCTTGCCAGCTCTGATTACGATCTGAAAACGTAGACCCCTATATTGTATTTAATTTACTTTAATTCATGAAAATATTCTAAACCTGCCTGATTTTACAATGACTCAGGGTGTTGTACGACAAAAAAATTTAAGGTATAAGTGCAGCAGTATATTTAGGCTAGGGTCAGACGAGCGTGATTTCTACGGACTGTACGTCTGTGCACACGGACGTACGTCAGTACGGAAGACAGAGTAGTGGCCACACAGTCCGTTTTTTTCACTGACGTATATTTTGACGGATGTAGGAGGGAAAATAAATTAAAAAGCAAAACCATTTTGTCCGTGAAAAATGCTGGACGTATAAATGCAGTCCGTCTGACCACGTTCCATCACTCACACACACAGCTATGCGGACGTTGCAGACGCAGCGCACTTTGTGCGGCCGTTCTAGTGGTTGTACGTTCTTGCCTGCCTTGCGTCTGTTTGCCGCGGCCGTGGTGCGTCCGTAGTTCAGTGCGGACGTACTTTGTGTAACAGGCTCCAATGGACTTTCTTTCATGCTATCACGGATGTACTTTTAGGCGCAATCACGGACGTGAACACTACGCTCGTCTGACCCCAGCCTTAGGCTTGGTCAGCGTTGGACTGGGACAAAAAAAAAAAATCAGCCCTGGACTTTTTTTTTTTTTGAGAAAGGATTTTACCAGGAAAGATACATTGAGATTTCTCTCGTTTTCAAGTATGTCCTGGGTGGCGAGTATGTACCGTTAGGTGTCTTGCCCAAGGACACTTACTGGAGAGGTTGCTCGCTGGGATCGAGCCCATGTCTCCACAGGCTCTCTCCATGCAGAGCAGTGATGTTACCTCTACTCCACCCAGCTGGTACTCCACTGGCCCACTTTAATTATACACACACACACACAAAAATAGTATATAAACCAACCGGAACGCTCAACCAATCGCTCTGCAGATATCAGAGTTGCTGCAGAGTGATTGGGTAAAGCAATGCAGAGGCACTGAGATTAAGGCGTACCATGTCTTAAGGTGAGGCGTAAGGGCAACGGGTCTCACTGGCACGGTGGCCCCAATATGAGACTGCGTCTGTTTTACAGACAGTGAGGAAGTTCTTAACTCACCCACTACGGGCAGTGCGAGCTGTGTGGTGAACCAGCATTCACACTGGCCCACTGAGACATCGGCCCACCGGAATCTCCCTGTAGTCCCTATGACTAGTACATGCCTGGGTTTGGTACTGCTTTAGGCACTTCAAATTTTGCTGCCCCTCAAAATAAATATGAATATGTTCGCAAACGTGAAATTAAGATGAATATTCACAATCCCCTATCGACCAATATTAATAAAAATGTAATTTAGAACGCAAGTAAAGTATGTTATTTGCACCATCTGATTTCTAAGTACATTTATAGTTCACAGATTTGTTGCTGGGTGTTTTATTGCTTTGCAGCTCTGTTAAACACCTGTACACCTCATATATTTTCTTTCTTTTTGAAATAAAAAAATAAATATGCCCTCTCCAATCTGCTGCCCTAGGCCCAGGCCTAGTTGGCCATTGCAAGAAGACACCCTGAATAAGGCCGGGGTCAGATGAGCGTCTTTGAGAGTGGAAGGAACATCTGTGAGAGTGGAGCGCTTTGCAGCCCTGTCGAACGTGCGTCGTAGCGCTTTGATGGGGAGGCTTTCCAAACGGACGCTTGTAGTGCGTGCAATTTGTGCGTGCACTACAGCGTGTGACCACCCCTGTCGAAGCATCACAACGCTGCCCGGAGGCATGTCAGTACGGGCGCCGCACCTAGTCCGCTCGCCTGAACTCAGCCTATTATTATTATTGTCATAATTTATATAGCGCCAACAGTTTCCGCAGCGTTTTACAATAACCAAAGGGAACGAGATAAGCGGACATATGATGGAAACAACAGGTGTAGAGGACCCTGCTCATAGGCAGGGCCGGTGCTAGACTATTTTGCACCCAAGGCAAGACCAGCTACTTGCACCCCCCCAAAAAAAAACCTCACATGGGTATATTTGCCCCCAGCTCTCACATGGATATATTGCCCCCCTGCTCACATGGGTAAATTTCCCCCCAGCTCACGTGGGTACATTTGCCCCCAGCTCACGTGGGTACATTTGCCCCCAGCTCACGTGGGTACATTTGCCCCCAGCTCACGTGGGTACATTTGCCCCCAGCTCACGTGGGTACATTTGCCCCCAGCTCACGTGGGTACATTTGCCCCCAGCTCACGTGGGTACATTTGCCCCCAGCTCACGTAGGTACATTTGCCCCCAGCTCACGTAGGTACATTTGCCCCCAGCTCACGTAGGTACATTTGCCCCCAGCTCACATGGGTATATTTGCCCCCAGCTCACGTAGGTACATTTGCCCCCAGCTCACATGGGTACATTTGCCCCCAGCTCACATGGGTATATTTGCCCCCAGCTCACACATGGAGATATTGCCCCAGCTAACACATGGCATGGAGATATTGCCCCAGCTCACACATGGAGATATTCATGTGGCGATATTCTCCTTGACGCCGGCACGTATTGGGGCTGGCTGTAGCACGTGGCCGCCCCAGGGTGCCCCGCGGCCAATTTTTTTTTATAGTTGGTCGGGCCTGCTGCGCCCTAGGCGGGTACTGCGCTCCAGGCGCCCTCCTAGCTGGCCTAGCGGCAGCACCTGCCCTGCTCATAGGAGTTTACAATCTAGAGGGATTGGGGTTGATGAAGACAAGAGGAATTTTACGAGACAGCAGGATCATGAATGCCAGTGGTTTGGGAATGGTGGGGCCATAGAAGCGGCTTCAATCATGTGTGAGTCGATGAGCAGGGGGATGAGTTGCGTCAGTGATGTGGTATGCTAATCTGAAGAGATGGGTTTTGAGGGATTTCTTGAAGGCCTGAAGATTAGGGGAGAGTTTGATAGGGCGAGGCAAGTCATTCCACAGGACTGGTGCTGCCCGTGAAAAGTCTTGGAGGCGAGAGTTGGCTGTGTGCATGTAGACAGATAACAGGAGGAGATCGCCTGCTGACCGAAGTTGTCTGGATGGGATGTACTTGCAGAGTTATGAAGAAATGTAGGGACGGGTTGAGTTATTTAGTGATTTGAACGCGAGCATCAGTATTTTAAACTGTATCCTAGAACGTACAATAAGCCAATGGAGGGACTGGCAGAGGGGGGAGGAACGCGAGGTGCGTCTGGTGAGAAAAATAAGCCTGGCACCTGCATTCATTACAGATTGCAAAGGGGCAATACGGGAGTTGGGGAGGCCAATAAGGAGCGAGTTGCAGTAGTCAAGTTGTGAAATGACAAGAGCATGAACCAGCACCTTCGCGGTATCTTGTGTCAGAAAGGGGCGAGCGTGGCCAATGTTTTTGAGTTGAAAGTAACAGGATTTGGTCACTGTCTGGATGTGGGGAGAGAACGTTAGCACGGAATCAAAAGTGTCACCAAGGCAGCGAGCTTGAGACTTTGGGCTAATGAGTGTTCCATTTACTTGTAGAGAGATAGGTGGTATTTCAGTTTTGGCAAGATTGAGTTTAACCCTTTCAATGTGGTGGACGCGCTGAGCGCGTCCACCCGCATTGCTACTTCGCTGCAGAGGACGCGCTGAGCGTGTCCTCCCTTTGCAGCCTCGATCAGCCGGTATTCTGGCTGATCGTGCGGCCCCCCGATGCGGGCTGACATCATCGATGTCAGCCCAGCCTCCGGGACCCCGGCGGGCACGATAGGCGTCATCACGCATGCGCGATGACATCTATTTCAGGCACCCCCCCCCCGCCATTGCAGGGAAGGTGCCTGAAGGGGAGGGGGGGAGGTCCTTCGGATCTCTCCCCCTCCCCTTCCCCGCGGGCCAGCGATTAAAGACAGGCAGGCGATTAAAGACCTGCCCTTCCAAGCGGCGGCTGTCTTTA
Organism: Leptobrachium leishanense; assembly: GCA_009667805.1. Lineage (NCBI taxonomy): Eukaryota > Metazoa > Chordata > Amphibia > Anura > Megophryidae > Leptobrachium > Leptobrachium leishanense. Next base: position 324,974,738 of record CM019063.1, on the reverse strand, counting down.
ACCCCTAGGGGGCTGGATCGCGATATGGCGCTAACATGCGCCGTATCGCCGTCCCCTCCCGGAGCTGGCCGACATCTTGGATGTCGGCCAAGCTTCCGGGATATCCCCCTAATGACTGGTGTCATCGCGCAGAGCGCGATGGCGCCAGTTTTGAAATTAACCCCTTGCTGCCACCTATAGTGGAGATAGGGGGTTCCAATAAACCCCCTATCTCCCGATCCGTGACAGCTAGGGGTTAATGTTTACTATCATTGGAACGGCCAGAGCATGGCCTTTCCAATGATACCAAACATGACCATGTAAAAAAAAAAAAATTACAAATAAAAGTTTTTTTTTTTTCGTTTTATTAGTGCAACAATATTGTTCCCATTTCAATTATAATGTGAACAATGATGCTGCACTAACGATTTTTTCTATGGGGGGCGTTTGCTAAAAAACACGTAATTTTCCCCAAAAAAAGTAACGATTCCTCATTTCTAATTTTTTTAACAAGCGCACCCCATAGAAAATATAACCGCAAACGATCTCATGTTAAAAAAAACCACTTTACACGTTGTAAATTATTGAAAATTCTAATTTTATTGCATTTTTTGTTATAATATACAGACATGACATGACGTATACATATAATAATGACATATTATGAATCTGCACAGTATGCCGGAAAGAACAATATATAATATGTCTGGGTCATATATTAAAATAAGGCTTCAAAACGCGGTTAAACATGATGAGCGAAACCGGTAAAAAGAAGCTCAGCACAGAGGCGGGAAAAGGCTCAGCAGCGAAAGGGTTAAGGAAGCGGGAAGACATCCAATTCAAGATAGCAGAGAGACAGCCAGTGACTCGATCCAGGAGAGAGATTGGGGCGGAGAGGTATAATTTTAGTGTCATCAGCGTATAAGTGGTACTGGAATCCAAAAGAGATGATCATTTTGCCTAGAGAGGCAGTGTAGACTGAAAAAAGTAGAGGACCCAGTACTAGACATGTGCACAGCACAAAATTTCGTTTTGAACTAATGGATTAGTCCTAAAATGCAATTTATTTAGTTGCTAAAGAAATTCGTTTTTAGTTCTTTAGTATGAAAACTAATTTCATTCATCCGAAAACCAATGGATACAATTACTATTGTAGTGGCCCCTCATAGGGCTGAGATCGCTGCTTGTTACAGTATCTCTCACTCTCAGCACAATGTGGGCCATATTACATAGTTGGTGCTAACATAACCAGAGCTGTTGTAAACTTCCCAGAGCCATTATAGCCAATGGAAGTTTTCAGTTTACAACAGCTCTGGTTAAGTTAACACCAACATTGTAATACTGCCCCGTGTCAGGCAAAGCTGTTACAATAACTGACTGCTGCTCATCACAGCGCTCAGAGTTTCAGTAAAACTAGTAAATAATATTTTTATATATAAGAGGTTAGAACAATATTATTTCCTTGTTTTAATGAAACTCTGAGCACTGTTACAGTCAGTTACTGTAACAACTGAGCCTGATATACTGTACTGCAGCCAATCTCAGCGCTCACAGCCACTGGATTTAAAGGGCTGAAAAAAAGGATCCTCTCTGTTTAATGTTTAGAACATCCTCCTGCATTAATTAATGTCCCTCTCTGTATAGAACATCCTACTGCATTGGCATGTGGAGGGTGCAGATCTTCGGATGTTGCGATGTTGCTTTCTTCATTGCTGGTCTCCTTCACTCATCAATGTAATATCACAAAAAGGACTGAAACTAAAATGTAGTACATTTTATTTTAGTTTCTTTCGTTTTTTGTACTGAGCAGTTTCGTTTCTCTTGAGTCATACTAAAACTAAATTATCCCAAAATTCTGACTAAATCGTTTTAGTACTAAAACGAATGCACATGTCTACCCAGTACTGACCCTTGGGGCACCCCAACAGAGACAGGCTGCTGAGAGGAGGTAGTACCAGCAAATGAGACACTAAATGATCGTTGGGACAGGTAGGAAGCAAACCATGAAAGAATAGTAGTTTGAAGTCCTATATCACTAATTATTACTAATTCAAAGAGATTCGAAAAGTCACCGCACGTTCAGTGACTTTTCGTTCTCTTCAATTCGGTTCCTTTTGCCGATCCCATTTCGGTGACCCTGCGGTGTATTCAGCAAGCACGAATTGCAGGGAAAAGCTGCCGCATACCTGCCGAAAACGAACCGCAAAACCTGGCGAATGCACGCCGAAAACCCGCAAGAAAAAAATCTGGATTAACCTGCCGAAAATCACGGAAAAACCCGAGCAGGAGCCGATCGCAGCCGCCGGAAAAAGCCGAGAACGCAGAAGAGGCAGTGAATAAATTAGCAAAACAGTTTACATGAATGTTTGAAAACTGAAACGCTGTTTGCAAAGAAACTACTGAGCAAAAATGTCTGAAAATTACATATGAGGTCCAGGGAATGATAATAAAGAGGGCTGTTACAGAAAAAATAAGTAAACTTAAAAAAAAATAAAGAATTTAACTGATAAATTCTGAATATCCATGTCTGAAAATCAAGAAAAATGCTTAAAATATCCTAAACAAAATCTATAAATAAAGAGACTTTTTACTGCAGAATTTTATAATGAACGGTTTATTAGATATTGAATTAAAACGGGAATATTTTTAACATTGAAGTCTATGGGATTCTCCTGAATAAATTTGCCGAATTAAACCACCGAATGGCAGGGCCTTTCAGGAACCTTTCACTGCTGGTTTGTGTTCTCTGAATAGCCGAAGCAGTGCTTTTTCATGGGGTTTTCACTGCCCTCGAACAGGCACCGAACAGGCACCGTATGTGCAGGCAATTCGCCTGGATTTGGCGAATTGCCTGCTCTCTGGATAGCCGAATGGCCAAGAAAGGTAACTGAACGCTGATTTTCAGCGGTCGGTTACCTTTCTCAAGTAAGTCGGATCTCTTTGAATTACCCTGTAAGGCTAGGGTCAGAGTGGGGCAGTCGGAACGCGCGTGCAGACGCACTAAATCACGGCGGCAGTAGCAGCACATAACGGCCAATGACGGCCAATATACGCAGTACGTGCGTACGAAAGTGCGCCGACACCACGCAACCAGCAAATGAACGCATTTTTATCAGAACGTGAAACCGCTGCTACTGACGTACAAAGTGCGCGGCGGCCGCATGGCAGCGTGTGTGCGTGATTAGGAGACGTCAGACGCTGCTAGTGTGCGGCGTACATCACGTCCAAACTGCCAAAGTTTCCTGCAGTTCGTTGGAGCGTACCTGCGACCGTTGAACATGGCTGCTGGACCAGAGATGGACGTGGAGAGGCTGATAAGCGCTGTGGGGGAGCATCCAGGGATCTGGGATACGGCCTGCGAGCGTTATAAGGACAAGGGGAGGAAGGCGAGCGCATGGGTCGAGGTGTCCCGTCAGGTGTACCCGGAGTACGATACCTGGTCCGAGAAGGAGCAGCACATACAGAGTGAGTATAATATTATTTAATTCATAATCCCATAAATGTAAATCACAAAAATGATAATAAACAAACAAATGAAATCATTGATGTGAAACTCAAATGCTCCCCAGCTGCCAGGGCACCTCACCTGCATCACTGATGAAATAATTAGATAGAGCATCGCGATACCTGTTGCTGTATCTATTCACAGCTATGATGTCATAGTTCACATCATCCTCAAGACCGACAACTGTGAGGGTATCGTCAAAATTAAAACCATCCCTGGCCCGCACATAATTATGTAGAATGCAACAGCATTTCACTATGTCCACACAGAAGTCCACATTTACATCCAGCGGTCTATGTAGAATCCTCCACTTGTTGGTCAGTATGCCAAAGCTACACTCCACATACCGTCTCGCCCGCGACAGCCTATAATTAAACACCCGCTTCTTCACAGTCAGGTGTGTCCCAGAGTAGGGCCGTAGGAGGTGTGTGGATAGGCCGAATGCTTCGTCACCCACGAAGGCATAGGGGACTGCCACGTCACTGCCAGGCAATGGTGCGGGTCTGGGGATGTTCAGGGTTCCACTCTCAATTTCATTCCACAGTGTGGAGTTCCTGAACAGTGTGGAGTCAGAGTCTTTGCCGTATGAACCGACATCCACATACACGAAACTATAGTTGGCATCTGACACCGCCAGTAGGCAATAGAAAAGTAATGTTTATAATTCTGATACAGTGAGCCACTGTGCGGTGGCTTCACTATGCGGACATGTTTGCCATCCACGGCTCCCAGGCAGTTTGGAAAGTTGGCTCTCTCCCAGAATCCTGCTGCAATTTCCAGACATGCCGTATGTGTCGGTCTTGGCAAACATTCGCCCTTCATGGTCTCCCATATGGTTTGGCACACCTTGCGGACGATCTCACCAGCTGTTGATCTGCCAACGCGGAAGCTATAATGCAGATCCTTCAAACTGCACCCACTACCGAGATACCTAGAAGACAAAACAAAACTGTTTGAATATGATCACATACCATGAACACAAGCTAATGTCACTCTCATCATGTTTTTCAGCACAAGAGGCGATGAACAAATGGCGCACAGTACGCGACAACTACATGCGCGTCCAGAAGAAGCAGGCCATGGCTGCGCGCTCTGGAGCTGGTGCGAAAAAGGTCCTGGCTACATTTATGCAGAGCAGCTATCGTTCCTCCGCAGGACCCAGGAGCCGCGCAGGAGTGTCAGCAGCATGGACCAGCCATCGACCTCCGGCACCCAGGCACAACAAATGGTGCCAGGAGATTCTGCCAGCTGCCAGGAGGAGGAGAACCAGGGTGGTGCTGAGTCGCAGATGGAGGAGGATTTGGCGACACCACAGGTGGCAGGTACCGCGACAACGGTCAGCACCAGACCTGGCCAGAAGAGAAGGGCACAGGCTGCAGACCTGGAGCAGGCCATGGTCACGTTCATGGAGGCACAGACCACCCATGCACACCAACGCTGCATGCTTGCGGACTCCGTGGACATGTCGTTCTCCAATGCATGTACGCTCCTCCTGAACAGGATGAGCGAGGCAGAGAAAATGGAGTATCGCCACAGATCTCTCGCAATATTGGAGGACATCCTTTCACGTCCCCATCACGCAGCAGCCTACCATGCTGTGCCACAATCCGCCAGTGGATCTTCCGTCTCCAGTGAGGTGCTGTCCACCCACCCAGCCATGCCCCCTGGAGCCAGGCCACACACGGAGTCGGGGTCCAGCTGTAGCCACACCACCGGCCCTCATGACCCAGATGCTCCGCGGTATCAGCAACTTTGATACATGACCTAAATATTTTATTATTTGTTTGTTATGTGTTATTGTTTTGATTGTATATATACTGACCTTCAGTTTACGAGTTGTAATATATGTCCATAATATATTACAGTTTCTTTTCATATTATAGTATTATTTATCAACATTGTTGTCGGAGTCATTTATGATTATGTACGTGTGATGTGATGCCCGTGTGTGTGTGTGTGTGCATGTAACAGTGGGCATGTGACTACAGACATGATGCACTCATGTCAGGTGACTGGCAGCGATGTCATGTATACAGGTGTGTGACAGTACGTACCTCAAAGTGATGACTATCATCTCCTCCGGTGGTATGGCGGGCCGCATGTTGGTGTCCCTCTTGGTCAGTGGCTCCCGTACCCGCGACAACAGTTCATCAAAGGAGGCGATGGACATCCGCATGTAGTTGAAGAACTTCGCGGGGTCCCTCTCTCGCAGTGGCCTGTACAGCGTCACAAAGTGTCCATGCGTGGGTCTGGCAGCGTTGATTTCATGAACCCAGGTTCGCCGCTTTCTCTTCCTCTTTAGGTACAGGTACCCCATCACACCAAACACAAAGACGTGTGCAGGATCCATCTTTGAAAAACGCCACCATCCCCGAAACGCCTTTTTATAACCCTTGCCCTTATTTTTTCATTTTTCAAGTGATTAGATTCATCTGATTTTTACTCTTTTTTCACCCCACCGTCATGGAATACGTCCAGAATTGAGCATCGTCCGACCACTCAAGCGCATTCCGTGAAAAAATGCGTGCGCACGCATCGACGTACATTTTGACGGTGGCCGCAGAAAATGCGCTCATCTGTCCCTAGCCTAAGAGTTTGCAGGAGGATTGAGTGGTCAACTAAATGGTAATGACATATCTGGGGCAATTAAGAACTATATGGAATGCTTTGGGCCTCATTCAACACTTGAGTTCATCTTCACCGTCACCACTTTTGTAATATATTATAATGCATTAAAAATTAACTGATAAATTCTGAATATCCATGTCTATGGGAGCAAGATAGGTCAACTTCTTCTGGGATCTTGGGTTCACCTTCTTTAGAGGTGGTATATCATTAAGCAATTCTGAGAATTGTAGTTCATCTTCCCCAAGGTAAAAAAATCTAACAACTGTACTACAACATCCAGACGGTCAGGCTCTAGAATTCCCTGTAAGATGCTGGAAATGTTGGCACTATATAATAATGATGACAATAGGAACAGCTATGTCATATGAAGTTTACAACCACATCTTGAATTAATGACTTCCTGGCCAGAGCAGAGATTGTGCTCCTTGAAAAGAAAAAAAAACTGCAAAGCCTAGGGATCCACAGCAAATTGAAATTTTAGCTTCTATCCTATACATCAAATTTATTTATTTTCTAACTTTAGGTTTTTATGTAGGCAGATATTTTAGGCTAGGGTCAGACGAAAGCATTTTTCCCCGCGAATGTGAAAAAGTGCGTCCGAACGCATTGACGTATTTTTTCACGGAATGCGCAAAAACGGGCAGACGACGCGCATTTTCAGGCGTGATTTTGTACGGATCGTCAATAAAACTCTTTTTGCATCTGGACGTTATGTTGGCTGGACATTAGCAGCGTCTGACATCTCCTAATCTCGCACACACGCCGCTATGCCGCAGCTGCGCACTCAGTACGTCAGTACTAGCGGTTCAGCGTTCTCAGAAAAATGCGTTCAAATTCCACTTGCGTTGCACGGCCAGACTTTTGTGCGGCCGTACATCGTATATTGGCCGTCATTGCCCGTCATCTGCTGCTAGTGCGGCCGTAATTATGTGCGCCAGAACGCACGTTAAAAGTGCGCTGGCCTGACCCCAGCCTTAATGTTTTACTAATTTATAACACAACCCACTTCCTTACTATCATCCACCTGATACATATTGACTAGTAGATTCATTAAATGTTTTCTTTTTCTGTTTTGTTTTGTTTCATTAATTGCTTTTTTTTGTTCCACTCTATACCTTTTTTCAATTACTATGACTCCTTATAAATTCTGCTCATATAAATGTGGGATTAAGGGGTACTCAATACAACAGGGTGGATTGTGCATAAAGTATAATGAAGAAAATATACGTGCAGTGCATCACTACACCACAATACGTACAAGAAGGGTAAGTGGTCAAAGCACTGTAATGTCTGTATATACTGTAGGGTTGAAATTCTGAACCAACATAGCCCACATATAGATCGGGGTCACACGAGCGTATTTGAGAGCGGAAGAAATGTCTGGGAGAGTGGACTTTTTCCACTTTGACGCCCGTGTGGCCAACTCGCTCAACGTAGTTAGTGCGCTCAGTCAGCGCTGCAAAGCTCGATCCTCCTATGGAGGGTCGTACTTTGTAGCCCCGTCCTACGTCCGTTGTAGCTTTTTGACACAGAGGCTGAAAGCACGTCCAGTGGACCGCATGCAACTAGTGTTCACGCTACACCGTGTGGCCCTCCCCATCAAGCCATCACAAAGCTGCGATGGACGCAGGGAGGAGCGGTCACTCGGATGCACTCAATGCACTCATGTGATGCAACCTAAAAGTCAACCTGACAGTGATCATAAAGATCACTTCTCCTGGCACAGGAGTTTGCAGAGATCTCTGAGCTGATGGAAAGGAGTGAGTGGGGGGGAGGACATCACATATTTAACCCCTTCATTGCTGAGCTTCTTCACCCTGTGTACTGAGCTCACTTTCACCATTTTTCTACTCATGTTTAACCAGTATTTGTAGTTATATTTTATTGTGGGACTCAGGCAAATTATATATTATTTATTTTCGGAGGACTCAGCAGATTCAAAAATATATCATTATGTGTATTTGTTGTGTCTTGTCACAATGCTATAACGTGCCGGCTGGGTGGAGTAGAGGTAACATCATTGCTCTATAACTGTGGAGAGAGACTGTGGAGACACAGGTTCGATCCCAGCAAGAGCACCTCTCCAGTAAGTGTCCTTGGGCAAGACACCTAACGGTACATACTCGCTACCCAGGACATACTTGAAAACGAGAGAAATCTCAATGTATCCTTCCTGGTAAAATACCGGTAAAAAAAAAAAAAAATCAAAAAAAAAAATCAGGGGAATACAATGAGTTTCAGCACCTTCAGATCTAATATTGCCTCTCCATTTGGCTGGAACATTGTTGTTTTCTTTTTGGTTCTGTTGATTTTCCTTATTTTACATATTTTATGCACTCCTCTGAGATGTTGTTCCTTTACATTACATTGTATACAAATATTTTCTCTATAGGTATACACATTAATAGTGATGTCCCCCTATGATCTTTACATGTTACATGATAATTTCACAGTCTCCTTTTTATCAATGTCCCTAATTCCCTTATATATTGTATGTTGTCTTGAAATCCGGGTCCTCCAATCCTACAGTTTCACCTTTGTTATCTGCTATTCAAATACACAATTCCTTTTGTCTACTTATCTTGTGCTGCAGAATCTGTTGACACTATCAGGGTTATTCAAAGAGATCCGAATTGTGGCCGAAAGGTAACCGAACAGTGAAATTCAGTATACGGTTACCTTTCCTGGACATTCGGCTATCCAGAAAGCAGGCAGTTCACCAAATGTTGGCGAATTGCCTGCACACACGGTGCCTGATCATTGCCTGTTCGAGAGCAGCGAAATCCCCATAGAGAATCAATGCTTCGTCTATTCAGAGAACAAAAAGCAGCAGTGAAAAGTTGCCGAATTTCCCTGCTGTTCGGTGGTTTCATTCGACAGGTTTATACAGGCGAATCCCATAGGCTTCAATGTTAAAAATATTCCCATTTTGGGGGCGTGGCCGGTGGCGGAACGGGACAGACGCATGTTCACAGAGCTCCGTTCCTGCTATCATTGAAAGAGGATCTTCTGGCACTCTGAGGACCGGAAAATTACTTTGGCTGATACCCTGCCGTCGGTCAACAGGTGGTGAATTTCCGGAGCCTGTCTGGTTCCCCCCTCCAGACCCGCAACTCAGGTGGGAGCCGTTGGAGCAGCTGCATCCCTGTTCGCCGACGGCCGTCTTGGAGGCCTGTCGTGGCCCAGCTCACTCTGCCCTGCATGAGGACACTATAACCCAGAATGGGGAAAAAGGGTAAGGGGGCCGGAGCGATGGAGGACCCTAGCACTCCAGACATCCGCCTCTCACTTGGACTACTGCGCCCGGCTTTGTCAGACGCTGGGGACCCAGCGGCAGTGGAGGAAGCCGCTGACCCACCTGCCTTCCATGCGACCAAGCCTGGCCCGGAGGACGATGCGCTTCCTGCCACTAAAGGGGACATTCGAGCCCTGCTAGAGGATGCCAGGAAATCCTGGCAGATGGACTTCCAAGCCCTTGGGGCGGCGGTCACAGAGACTCAGACTCGGGTGGAGGACCTACAGGCCCGCACACAAGCGATGGAGAATACACAGGCCGCAACCTCTTCGTCTCTGCAAGCCCTCCAACAGCAAATTTGCACCCTGCAATCGGCAGTGGTGACACTGGAGTCATGGCACAGACGACAGAATGCGAAGCTCAGGTGAGTGCCCGAAACCGTACCGGATTCGGATCTTCTGTCCTATGCCACTCGCTTTCTAGAGGTGGTTCTTGGTCCCATGGAATACCTATGGGACTCTGTCCTCACAGCCTTCCGTGTGCGGAGGGCGGCCTTGGCCCCTGCAAAAGCATCACGAGACGTTCTTATCACCTTTTAAAGGGATAACCCTACCCTCATTACTGTTTCGTGCTGTGCAAAATACGCAGACGGTCCGGTTCGAAGAGTCGTCCATTGCCGTATTCCGGGACCTCTCTTTTCTAGTGCTAGCGGCTTGACGACAGTTTTGGCTGGTTATGACCGTCCTCCGCGCACATGCTGTTGGATATAAATGGGGCGCCTCTGGCTCCCTTATTGTTACCTCTCCAGGCGGGCCTGCTCTTGTGGCTACTACGATGGAGGAGGCTGAGGAGCATCTTCAGTCCTTGGGCCTGCCCCGGGTCACTTCGGGCCAGGCAGCCGTGATCCTGCCTGGTGGCTCTCCCTTACCCACAGGCAGCCCGGACTGAGACTGCACTGTTAGGGATGTAACCCCTGATACCCTGAGTCTGGAGTTTTTGTCCTGCTGTGGCTGGTTCTGCGTAGGGATGAGCCGAACGATCCCCGAGTTCGGTTCGGGCCCGAACCCGAATTTTTCCAAATGTTCGGGTCCGAACCCGAACCCGAACTCGAACCCCATACAAGTCAATGGGGCTGAAAATTCGGTTTTTAGAGTGCCCTCCAAGAGGGCATATATGCTAGATATTTGCCATAAAAGGTGTATGGGGGTCCGGGTAGTGCCCTGGGGGACAGGAAACAAGGACAAAAAGTTAAAAAAAACGTTTTTAAAGGAACAGTGAATTTTCCATGAAATTAGGGTTAAAATAAAAACGAAAAATTCATTCAAATATTGTGCCTTGGAGGTCCCCATAACCTGCCCGTGAAGTGGCGGATTTCTAGGATGTATAGAAACACTTAAAAACAAAAAAAATGACGTTTCAAATGATGGTAAACAGTTTTCCTTTAATCTATCCATAAACAGCTTCTTGGGGCGGCAGTCTGTATGAAAAGAGGAGACATTTTCGGACACGCAGAAAAAGTTTACTGATTTTTTGGCGGTGAAAAGCAGGAGAATGGAAAATTCTAGACCAAATAGCCGATTTGGAAAGTGAGATAAATGGGAGAATTTTTCTGGTTCGGCTATTTTGACCTAGAATTTTCTCTTCAGTCATTCTCCTGAGTTTCACCTTTCTCTGAATAACCCTGTCAGGGTTATTCAGAGAGCGGTGAAGGGCAGAAGAATGACTGGAGAATGGAAAATTCTAGGTCAAAATAGCCAAACCAGAAAAATTCTCCCATTTAGGCTAGGGTCAGACTAGCGAATTTTTAACGTGCGTTTAGGCGCACTTAATCACGGCCGCACTAGCAGCAAAAGACGGGCAATGACGGACAATATACAAAGTACGGTCGCACGAAAGTCCGGCTGCGCAATGCAAGTGGAAAATGAACGCATCTTTTCGAGAACGCAGAACCGCTAGTACGGACGTACAGAGTAAAAATGTGCATCGTATGACCGTTTAAGCGCTTTCCGTGAAAAAACACCTCAATGCGTTCGGACACACTTTTTGACGGTCGCTGTGAAAAATGCGTTAGTCTGACCCTAGCCTTATCTCACTTTCCAAATCGGCTATTTGGTCCAGATTGTTCTCTTTTCCTGCCATTCTCCGGGTTTTCACCTTTCTCTGAACAACCCTGAGAGAGAGGTGAAAGCCAGGAGAACTGGCAGGAGAAGAGAACAATCTAGACCAAATAGCCGATTTGGAAAGTGAGATAAATGGGAGAATTTTTCTGGTTCGGCTATTTTGACCTAGAATTTTCTCTTCAGTCATTCTCCTGAGGTTCACCTTTCTCTGAATAACCCTGTCAGGGTTATTCAGAGAGCGGTGAAGAGCAGGAGAATGACTGGAGAATGGAAAATTCTAGGACAAAATAGCCAAACCAGAAAAATTCTCCCATTTAGGCTAGGGTCAGACTAGCGCACTTTTAACGTGCGTTTAGGCGCACTTAATCACGGCCGCACTAGCGGCAAATGACGGGCAATGACGGCCAATATACGAAGTACGGTCGCACGAAAGCCCGGCTGCGCAAGTGGAAAATGAACGCATTTTTTCGACAATGCAGAACTGCTAGTGAAGTGGAAATAGGCTGGAAGACGGCCGCCATTGTACACAGGCGGCCATCTTGTTCAGAATATTGGTTCACTTGTATATAACTAGACAGGTTTGTAGCTGAAACTAGAATGAGGTATACGTAGAAATTTAGGAATGCGTTTAGATTAGCAGAAAAGCAATTAAAGCTTTATGAAAGATCTCTGCTGTTCCTGGCACGGAGGAGAAAAGCGAAGTAGATCCTCCAAGGTCGTTGGGGCCCGCAGAAAGACAAAGGAGTAGAGATCAGGCCAGGTGCCATCTGTAACAAGTGATTGTAGGCGCAAGGGAGGAGGGCGCAGCCCGGAACAGTAAGCAATTAATTTTGATTTACTGAAACTAACAAAGTTTGCCAATTTACAGCCAATTAATGAAATGTCTTTGTATTAGCCAAAGGGAGGTATTAACCCACGTGGGTGGAATAAAGTGTCATTGGGAGGTGGGCTAACTGGGATGTACCTAATTACGTATTTTTGGGTATAAGATCCCTTGCACGGGTGAAAGGGGGGGCTCACTCTTTGCGATTCAATCCTGTGTGGGCACTTGTGTGACGACACAATAAAGTTTGCCTTTCCTGAAGAGACTCGTGTTCTGACAATCCTTACTTGTGCCCGGTCCGGCGCCGTCTTGAAAGTGAATCTGTTTTTGTCCGCCTACATTTTTGGGGGCATCGTGAGCCGGGATACGGGCCCTTTCCGGGCACACAGTAACGGGCTGCTGTGAACACAGTGCAGTGCTTGACTGCAGCGGGTGCGAGAATCCCGATGGTTGGGCGTCCGTTGAAGGTGAGCTGACATCTGCAGGCGCCAAGCAGGATTTCCTGTTCAGTGGACCTCGTCTCGTCCCAAACGGACCCCCGACCAGGGAACTGGGACACCGAGTCTGAGGAAACAGCAAGCAGCGCCGGCGATAGGTAACGTGTCTTCTATGTTTTTGTATGTCTAAAGGAGATACCGGTATCTAAGGGAAACGTCCGACTGAGATAGACGGATAAGAGGATGCGATGGCCACCATCCTATTGGCATATCTAGCCCACCGCTGATAGCACTGACATTGCTAAGGAGCCAGAGTGGCTAGCGGGTGTCTGGATTCGGGGGATTGAATGCCAATCAAAGGGTAGTTCTGTAAGAGAGGGAAAAGGTAGCCACGTGGAGTTGCATAAGTCAGTAGTCAGTGTTTGTAAACAGAGCTTCACCACGTGGGTAAAAGGGAAAGGAGGAGGGATTTTCTGTGACTGGGCTGAGAGCCTGAGTCAGTGCCTAGTGTGTACGTCGTGTAGTGAAAAGGGCTCATAATGGAGCCAGCGGTAGCTGCAGAGATAGTGGTGCCGGGTGGGTGAGATTACCCATAAGGCAAATTGGAATTGCAGACGGCAGTAGAGATATAGAACGGGGTGCACATAGTCACAAGCAGTTAAGAGTTAGAGTTCAAATTACAGGGTATAAGGAGCCACAGAGGAGGGAATGATCCCTCGGCTAGTAGAAAGAGTTGAAGTGCCTATGTTCTGTTATGTGATGAAAGCATCTGATACGGTATGTGTTGTGAATGAATTGACTCGAGTGCTGTGAGTGAACGTGCGCCTACTCGCTCCGCGAGGAAGCAAATACGAGTTTTGACCCCGAACGTACGTTTCCGGCTCAGGCGACTGCAGACGGCTACTGAAGGGAGAAGCGCCTGCAGACACGGATGAATTGGTGACTGAAGTATCAGACTGTAGATTTTAACTGTTGTTGAAATAATATATCTGTATTGCAAAGAGTACTGTTTTCAAGAATAATACTGGGTAACGGGTCATCTAAGCCCAAGAAGGTGAAGGAGGGTGAGACGCCCCTAGAATATATGGTGCGGAATTTCGAAGCATTATATAAAACTCATGACTATGGTGTAGAATTTAAAAAAAAAAGAGAAGTTAAAAGTAATGTGTACAGTTGTGTGGCCGTTGTTAGTCCCAGGATGGCCAGAGCAGGGGTCAATGGACCCGGAGTTGGTACAGAAGGTACATTCCCAAGTCACAGAGCAGTACGGACATCCTGAACAATACCCGTATATAGATATATGGAGATATTGTATTAAAAACAAGAGTCATTTTATAATGATAGCGGGGAGAAATAAGAAGCAGGACCCCCAAATAGAGAGAGAGAGAGAGAGAGAGGTGTTAGTAGAACAACCGGAAGAGAGTGATGTTTTACCCCCGTCCTATCCATCATGTTATGAGGCAGCTAGGAAAGTTTTGAGTGCCGCGGTTGCGCGGACGGAGAGGGGGAGCGGGCAGCTGCTGTGTCTCGGTCAGCTCCCTCTGCTCCGTCCTGTGTGACTGAGGAAGAAGAGCAGGGCGCCGCGAATGGAGGAGATAGAGAGGCTCCACCAGAAAAGATTGAGATGCCCGATGGGAGCATATATAAATTAATTAATATTTTACGGAGTGAGATGATTGCGGTGCTGTATGGCTTGTGTGTGTGATTCGGACTGATTTTGTCCGATTGTGTTTATAATTGATCTATTAAACTAAAGTAGGAATGACTGAGAGGTTGTGAGATTGGGCTTCGTACTTGGGTTTTTTTCCTCTTTCCTCTCTTCCCTGGTGTATAGGCCCCCTCCTTTCTGACAGACTGTTTGAAAGGGCGAAGGGGGAGGGAGTCACTTTGTTTTTCTTTGCTCTCTGATAGCTGGAAAGAATAACCCTTTGTGTATCTGTGCAGCGAATTCAAAGTAAAGAGGAATAGGAAAAAAAAAAGATTTACTATATTTAGCTAATTTTAATGTGTGTTACAATGGAATATTTGTTTGAAGTCTGTTGAGTGCAAGATATATGTTTATATTTTGTGTTGATATTATTCCAAAAGTTTTAGTTTTGTTCAGAGCTAGAATTAAATAAAAAAAAAAAAAAGGAAGTCCTGGTTTTATATTGTTACACACAAATAATAATAAGTACGTAATAATATACAATATTGTCTATCAAAATATAAAATTTATTAACAAATTAAATTGAAATATATGAAACGGTTAGAAAATTAATATTAAAAGAAAAAAATTCGAGAAATAATTAAAGTAGTTTTTCTTTACTGTTTCTAAAAGGTATGTTTTTGTTTAATTTTTGATGGAATGGTTATTTTATTGTTATGAGATGTTAGGAGTGGTCTTATGACAATGGAATAATTTTTTTTTTTTTCCAGATGTGGTATTAAGAGTCTGTTTTGGGCTACGGGAAAAGATCTCTGAAAATATTGTTTATACAATGTGTATATGTATATGCCCGAATGTCCCATCCGGCTCCTGGGGCGGGATATCTTTTGCAAATTGTAAGCCCAAATTATGTTTTTTTCCCGGGGGTCACGCTCAATTAGACCTGCCGGAGAGTGGCGGCTCTGCTCGGCAGCATAATCCAGCCAGTCCGCACAATCCACAATCTGTGAAAATCGCAGTAGTTATGTCAAAGGAGGAAGAATGGCGCACGGCACCTACTCTGTCTGCCACGCCGGATCCGCACGCACTACTCCTTGGAATTCCTGAGGTGGGGGCGGAGGAAAACCCGCCCAGATGAGTTGAATCACAGCCCGGCGCAACACCGGTGCTCTAAGACAATATTATATCCCACAGAAAGCCAAGCAGAATATACAGATATATTTACAGAGATTTAAAGATCACGGCATATTAAAATTCTGCGTGTCACCATGGAACACACCCCTATTGCCAGTCTTGAAAGAGAGGACACAAGAGTATCGCCCTGTCCAAGATTTATGAGCTGTCAACGAGGCCACAGTAACACTACACCCTGTGGTTCCTAATCTATACAATTTACTGGCGTTAATTCCCGGAGATACACAATATTACACAGTGCTTGACTTAAAAGACGCTTTCTTTTGCATCCGTCTGGCTCCAGCAAGCCAGCCCCTTTTTGCATTTCAGTGGGAAAAGTCTACCACGGGGGCGCGCTATCAAATGACGTGGATGCGCCTCCCTCAAAGTTTCAAAAAAAAATTTGCCCACGATTTTCAGGTGCGCGCTTAGCCAAGATCTCCTCGCCTTCAACGCTCAGCCAGACAAAGTAGTGTTACTACAATATGTTGATGATTTATTACTGGCTTCCCCCACAGAAAAAGACTGTTTATCCGCCACAAAAGCTTTGCTACATCTGCTAAGCCAAGCAGGTTACAGAGTTTCTAAAAAGAAAGCACAAATATGTAAACGCAGTGTAAAATATCTGGGCTTCCAGTTAACAGGTACCAAAACGTGCACTGGGGGCAGAAAGAAAAGAAGCAGTGTGCCGCATACCCCAACCAAAGACCAGGAGGCAAGTCCGTGAGTTCCTGGGAGCTGCAGGCTTCTGCCGCCTGTGGATCCCCAACTTCGCAGATATTGCCAAGCCGCTTCATCAGGCCGCGAAGGGGGGGGGACAAGATCCCTTTCATTGGAAACAAGAGCAAACAGCAACAGGAGTATTGGTCCAGACTTTTGGCTCATGACTGAGGCCTGTGGCCTACCTCTCCAAGCAACTCGACCCTGTGGCCTGCGGCCTACCCCCATGCCTGAAAGCAGTGGCTGCCACTGCAATGCTGATAGCAGAAGCAGACAAGCTGACCCTTGGACAGGTTCTTCATGTCAAGGTGCCCCACGCTGTCAAGGCTCTGCTGAATGTCAAAGGAGGTTACTGGTTCAGCAACAGCCGGATGACGAAGTACCAAGCCATGATGTGTGAAAATCCACAGGTTCATTTGGACCTCATCGCTACCTTAAACCCTGCTACTTTACTGCCTGACTGTGAAGAGGATCCAGATCATGAATGCCTCCAAGTTATGGAAGAAGTGTTCAGTAGCAGGCCAGATTTGCAAGACGTACCCCTAGACAAATACGACCTACAGCTATTCACTGATGGTAGCAGCTATATGGATGATGGGAAGAAAGTCTCCGGCTATGCAGTAGTCTCAACAGAAGAAGTCATCGAAGCAAAGCCACTGCCAGGCCATACATCTGCACAATTGGCTGAAATAACAGCTTTAACCAGAGCCCTTGAAATTTCTGAAGGCAAAAGAGTAAATATCTATACAGATTCCAAGTACGCTTTCATGACAGTCCATGCACATGGTGCACTCTACAAAGAAAGAGGCCTACTCACGTCTTCAGAACAACAAATTAAATATGCGGCTGAAATCGCGGCCCTCCTGGAAGCAGTGTGGAAACCAAGTGCTGTCAGCATCATGCACTTTCGTGGCCACCAAAAAGGCCGTGATGAAATTCCAAAAGGTAACAGACGCGCAGACCAAGCCGCAAAAGCAGCTGCAAAACCACCACCGCCAGCAGAAGACCAAGCTAAAGTATTGATCTGCAAGCAAGAACCGCAATCCTCTATGCCAAATTACGAGTTCTACATGAATTTGAGAAAGTTTGAACCCCACGGCAAGTTCATTGCAATAATATTGCACAAATGGCAAGATGATTATGAACTATTAGAACTCAATTATGATTACATTCAATGGCTTTTCCCAACTCGGACACAAGGCCGAAATTTCTACTCTACTTCCCTAAATCCGCAGGAGACACGCCTAATGGTTAACACCTCAGAAGTTCAGCAACGACTGCGCAGAGCCTACAACATGATGCTGAAATTCTTCGGCGTAAAAATAGTGGGGGAGGAGGAAGACAAAGAAATAACCGAAGTTGAATGAGCAGAAAATTTCGCGTCACGTTTTGAAAATTTGACAATCAATCCTCACAATAATCTACGGATCACATGAATACTGCACAGTCTGGGAGAATTGGGAGCAGAAGAATATCAAGTCCCACTGGTGAGGTTCTTCCTCAAGGAGATCCTTATCAGAACAGACTGCCAAGAATGAAGAAAAGTGCAATGAACTTTTTCATACCAGCAGTAAGAGATTCACAAGACAGACAAGATTTGTTATTTTTCGCATGGCGATACTATTTCCCAAAAGTATCCAGAACTGTTTGCAACAACTTGCCCGGCTACTGGGCATCACCTGGAAGCTACATACCGCCTACAGGCCCCAAAGTTCGGGAAAAGTTGAAAGAATGAACCGTACCCTAAAGACTTTGATGTCCAAACTGTGCCAAGAGACGTTATTGAGCTGGTTGGACTTGCTGCCGATAGTCCTTTTGCACATTAGGTGCAGACCAACCCCCCAATTGAAGCTAAGTCCGTACGAACTTATGTTTGGACGGCCAACCCCTCTAATTAATGGACTAAGGGGGGACCTTCGGGCATTGGGAGAAACTAAACTAAATGATCAGGTAGTAATGCTGGGTAAATCAATGCAGAAATTAAATACTTGGGTGGGGGATAATATACCGCATTTTCTGTATCCTTCACTGCATAAGTATTGTCCGGGTGACTCAGTATGGGTAAAAGAGTGGAAAAATGATCCACTAGGTCCAAAATGGAGAGGTCTTTATCTTGTTCTGTTATCAACCCCCACAGCAGTAAAGGTTGCCGAGGTGGTCCCGTGGATACATCACTCCAGAGTGAAAGCAGCTGCAGCCAGTCCTGAACCAGCATGGAAGGTCGTTACCAACGAGACCAACCCGCTGAGGCTGAAGCTGACAAAGACCACAGCCATGAGCACCTAAATGATCCTAACCCAGATAATACAGAGGATCAACAAGTGGGTGTTTTGATGGGCACAGGTCCTGACCACCCGCCAACGGGGGATACCCACAGGGTGCTTTTTAGGGGCCCGGCCCCCACCCTTGATTATCCAGAAATGTTTTTTACTTTTGAAATTCCGGTGGGGAGGGATTGGGTTTATGTGACTGTGAAAAGAATTGCCCAAGGAATTCTGACATTCGGGGCATTTGTGGTGCTGATTTTATATCTTGCTAATTTGATTTATGGACTCTCGCGTGGAGCAGGCCCTAATTGTACGGGCAATGTGGGGAAAGTGGATATTTCCCATATCTGGAATGGTACGCACCCGGTGATGGAGAACCGTACCATGTGGAGACAAAAACGAGAGGCGCTATCTGGAACCAACCCAAGAGGACACTTACTTGTGCAATTCAAATATGACTATGCTAAAAAGTCTGGGCAAACCGCATGCTGGGTGTGTAGTAGACTGCACCCAGAGACAATTCATATACCATTTGCCTCTGTTCCAATGAATTTGAGTATGTTTGTATCAGGGAATGTCACAATACATGCTGTCGATGCACCAAGGGAAAAGACAGAATCAGTCAGTCCCGGGTACCCCATAATAGGACCAGTGTATCCACCAGAATGGTGTTTTCAACTAGGACCAGATAAAGAAATAAATAACGAGGGTGGGTTATGTAACTCAAGTCAGTTCAACTGGACATCATACATTTACATATTCAAAACAGGACAAAAGGCGAATTATTTATACATACGATGCAGGCAATTCACTAGAGACCAAGAGGCGGTGATTGGGAATGTGACCAATGGGAGGCAGGGTGCAGTGGATATGATGAGACGGCTGAGACACCTTGCGATAGAGATATCAAAGGGAACACTACATTCATCACCATTTATAGTGAAAGGAGGGTACCAGGTGTGCTGTGAAAGGGTGTGTTACACATGGGTACCACCAACAATAACGGGAATGTGTTATTTGGCTAAGCTGGTCCCAATCCAGAGACTAAGGGGAGAAGACACAAACACAGACACAGAACTACACCCTAGGTACCCACTGGTGTTTGAAAGACCAAAGAGAGAGTTGTTCGCAAAGATGGATCGAATATGGACATGGTTGCCAGCATGGACTGGATGGGGAGGAGAGATGATGAGGAGATTGAATAGCTATGTCAATTTGATGGATGAGATTCTGAATAGAACCAGTATGGATATCCAGCTGCTGAATCTGGAAATGCGTGAGTTACGAAAGGTGCAGATGATACATGATATGGCGCTTGAGCAGATCAGTGCGGCCTTGAATGGATTGTGTGAAATGACAATGCACTATGAATGTTGCACCTTCATCAGAAACACTACACATGAAGTCCCAGATTATTACCAGGTAATTCAAGATCACCAAGAGAAGGTAGCACAGTTGCAGGGTATAGCCAGGAGGATTGCTGCCGAAGGCTGGAATCCGCTCCGTGGGTTTGGAGCAATGGGAGAATGGTTTGGTTCCATCTTGAGATTTATCTCACGGATTGGATCCATGATACTCATGATAGTGGTGATCTTGATCATAGGGATACTGATATACCGCATAGGGCTATGTTTATGGCCACTGTGCAAAACAGCACTGACACCTACACAAACACAGAAGATACCACTGATAATCCCACAGGGTATGTTCCCAGTGAAAGAAACCCCCCCAGTACAAGGAGTTTCAGAATAGTGGAGTGTAATGGCTACAAGTGCCAGGAAAAGATCCTGACACTTGAGCCAAGGGGGGAATGAAGTGGAAATAGGCTGGAAGACGGCCGCCATTGTACACAGGCGGCCATCTTGTTCAGAATATTGGTTCACTTGTATATAACTAGACAGGTTTGTAGCTGAAACTAGAATGAGGTATACGTAGAAATTTAGGAATGCGTTTAGATTAGCAGAAAAGCAATTAAAGCTTTATGAAAGATCTCTGCTGTTCCTGGCACGGAGGAGAAAAGCGAAGTAGATCCTCCAAGGTCGTTGGGGCCCGCAGAAAGACAAAGGAGTAGAGATCAGGCCAGGTGCCATCTGTAACAAGTGATTGTAGGCGCAAGGGAGGAGGGCGCAGCCCGGAACAGTAAGAGCAATTAATTTTGATTTACTGAAACTAACACAAAGTTTGCCAATTTACAGCCAATTAATGAAATGTCATACATAAATACAGAAAAAATGGCGTCGCGCCCATACTCACTTATTTTTGGAGCGGCGGCAACTGCCAGGAGTAACAGCCCAGTAAATGTATAAAACATAACAAGGAAGGAGAGTGTCATCTGCGCTCATTCCTATGTGTTCCATGTACAACAAAAATGAGGTTTTGTTTGTTTCAATGGCCATTGCAACGTAAGCCCACTCGCCACTTCAAGGCACCTCTTTAGAGTGGGTACTAACAATTGTAACCAAAAGGCCGCTCTACTGAGCAGCTCCAAGCCCCTCCAGCTGCTTTTCAGCAAGGAGAGACAAAGATGGTGGGTTTTATTTATACACGCACCAAGCACTTCCCATTTGGGATCAAAAACAAAAACATGGAAAGAGGAACAGCTGCAAAACGACGGACTGGTGTTACAAGCATGATATACATAAATACAGAAAAAATGGCGTCGCGCCCATACTCACTTATTTTTGGAGCGGCGGCAACTGCCAGGAGTAACAGCCCAGTAAATGTATAAAACATAACAAGGAAGGAGAGTGTCATCTGCGCTCATTCCTATGTGTTCCATGTACAACAAAAATGAGGTTTTGTTTGTTTCAATGGCCATTGCAACGTAAGCCCACTCGCCACTTCAAGGCCTTTTGGTTACAATTGTTAGGTACCCACTCTAAAGAGGTGCCTTGAAGTGGCGAGTGGGCTTACGTTGCAATGGCCATTGAAACAAACAAAACCTCATTTTTGTTGTACATGGAACACATAGGAATGAGCGCAGATGACACTCTCCTTCCTTGTTATGTTTTATACATTTACTGGGCTGTTACTCCTGGCAGTTGCCGCCGCTCCAAAAATAAGTGAGTATGGGCGCGACGCCATTTTTTCTGTATTTATGTATATCATGCTTGTAACACCAGTCCGTCGTTTTGCAGCTGTTCCTCTTTCCATGTTTTTGTTTTTGATCCCAAATGGGAAGTGCTTGGTGCGTGTATAAATAAAACCCACCATCTTTGTCTCTCCTTGCTGAAAAGCAGCTGGAGGGGCTTGGAGCTGCTCAGTAGAGCGGCCTTTTGGTTACAATTGTTAGGTACCCACTCTAAAGAGGTGCCTTGAAGTGGCGAGTGGGCTTACGTTGCAATGGCCATTGAAACAAACAAAACCTCATTTTTGTTGTACATGGAACACATAGGAATGAGCGCAGATGACACTCTCCTTCCTAATTAATGAAATGTCTTTGTATTAGCCAAAGGGAGGTATTAACCCACGTGGGGTGGAATAAAGTGTCATTGGGAGGTGGGCTAACTGGGATGTACCTAATTATGTATTTTTGGGTATAAGATCCCTTGCACGGGTGAAAGGGGGGGCTCACTCTTTGCGATTCAATCCTGTGTGGGCACTTGTGTGACGACACAATAAAGTTTGCCTTTCCTGAAGAGACTCGTGTTCTGACAATCCTTACTTGTGCCCGGTCCGGCGCCGTCTTGAAAGTGAATCTGTTTTTGTCCGCCTACACTAGTACAGACGTACAGAGTGCGCTGCGTCCACTAGCGGCACGTGTGTGTGATTTGGAGACGTCAGACCCTGCTCATGTCCGGCCAACATAACGTCCAGACACCCAAAGTTTCCTGGTTTGGATCTGTAAGAAATCACGCACAAAAATGCGCATCGTATGACCGTTTAAGCGCTTTCCGTGAAAAAACACCTCAATGCGTTCGGATGCACTTTTTGACAGTCGCTTTGAAAAATGCGTTAGTTTGACCCTAGCCTTATCTCACTTTCCAAATCGGCTGTTTGGTCCAGATTGTTCTCTTTTCCTGCCATTCTCCTGGTTTTCACCTTTCTCTGAAGAACCCTGAGAGAGAGGTGAAAGCCAGGAGAACTGGCAGGAGAAGAGAACAATCTAGACCAAATAGCCGATTTGGAAAGTGAGATAAATGGGAGAATTTTTCTGGTTTGGCTATTTTGAGCTAGAATTTTCACTTCTCCAGTTATTCTCCTGCTTTTCACCGCTCTCTGAATAACCCTGTGAATGTTTAATCCCGAAGTGAAAAATAACATTGCCTGCTTTTAACATCTAAAGTAATGAGGAAATTTTGTATTTTTTCACACAGCAGTTAAATGCCGCATATTAGGACGTTTTAGGAGGGAAATTACTCACTCAGAACAGAAGCAGACACCACACCTTCATTCTACATAAAATGTATCAAATTGATTAGACCAGACAAAAACATCTGTTGTTATGTTTGGAAAAAAAAAGTAATTTAAAGGTGAAAATCATTACACCTAGACATTAGTTTTTAATTCAATATCTAATAAACCGTTGCTTATAAAATTCTGCAGTAAAGAGTCTCTTTATTTCTAGATTTTTTAAGCATTTTTTATACTTTTTTCAATTTATTTTTTTTTCCCGAACCCGAACCGAACACGGCAAAATGTTCGGAGTTCGCGATCTACCCGAACAGGCTAAGTTCGGGCCGAACTCCGAACCGTCCGAACCCGAACCACTCATCCCTAGTTCTGCGGCCCACCCTGATGTATCACTCTTTTTTCCTCCTCATTTTTATCTCCCAGGGGTGCTAGTCCTGCGGGAGTTGATGTTCTCATCATCCCAGAACCCCTTCCCCTTTTTTTTTTGGCATACTCCAGGTGGGTACGAGGTGTGCCATCAAGGTAGTGACTGCCGGGCCTCGTGACAATCCCCCTCCATAGCCTCCCCTGAGGGAGCAAGCCAGGAGAGTCACAGTTCTGTTTATTGCCACTTTCCTCGCCCCTTCCCCCCCTTTTTTTTGTCTTGGCCTGTGGAGACATCCTCTCCCCCTCTCATAGCGAACTGCGCCTCGCATCCTTTCTATTCCCCCCTGCAATTTTTTATTTCCCTTCGTAACCCTTACGGTTTGCGCATTTACAGTTTTTTGTGGACTCTACTTATAATAGCGGCATTTCATTACGTCTCTCGTCATGATCCCCTGTGAAGTTCTTAGTCATAGATTCTACTTTTGTTGTTTATTCTTGTTGTGGCCCTGCGAGTCCATACTGGCGGTCGACCTGTGACCTTTCATTCAGAAATAAAAACCTTTAAAAACGAAAAAAAATATTCCCATTTTAATTCAATATCTAATAAACCGTTGATTATAATATTCTGCAGTAAAAAGTCTCTTTATTTATCGATTTTATTTTTTTTAGGATCTGTTAGGAATTTCTTGGGATTTTTTTGAGAATTTTTTTTCCCGTTTTTTTTTTAAATCGTTTTTTTTTCTGTAACAGCCCTTTTTATTATCATTCATTGAATCTTATATGTAAATGTCAGACATTTTCGTTCTGTAGTTTTTTTGCAAACAGCGTTTCACTTTTCATACATTCAAGCATACTGTTTTTATTTTTTTTCACTCTATTCGTCTGCGGTGTCGGCTTTTTCTGGTGGCTGCTCTGCGCTGTGATCAGCGCGGCTACTCGGGTTTCTCCGGCGCGTTCGGCGGGGTTAATCCAGATGTTTTTGCGGGTTTCGGTGATCGTTCGCTGGGTTTTGCGGTGAGTGTTCGTCGGGTTTGCGGCGGCTTTTCCCTGCACTACGACGGCCCTGTGGTGCTTGCTGAATACACCGCAGGGTCGCAAAAATGGGATCGCCATATCGCACTGAATTAAAGAGAACGAAAAGTCACTGAACGTGCGGTGACTTTTCGATTCCCTTTGAATAACCCTGTATATAAAAAAAGGTATGTTAATAAAAGCACTTCTCCAGCTCCAAAAAATCTGATTCTTTACTGAAATATGCATATATTTATTTATTTGCTCAAATTATTTTACCAGGATGGATACATTGAGATTTCTCTCCTTTTCAAGTATGTCCTGGGTTCAAAAAACATTGAAATGTTACAGTTGTTACAGAAATACAAAGTAATAAAATGCAAGATATTAAAAACAAAACACAAATATGCAGATTAACACGGAAAATAAATATGCAGGAAATATACTCATTATGTTACATGTTTGCAGGTACATTCTGTATTGAGGTACTTTAATAGAGATCGAGGGACTTAAGACTATCGGGGTTATTCAGAGAGAGGTGAAAAGCAGGAGAATGACTGGAGAAGTGAAAATTCTAGGTCAAAATAGCCAATTTGGAAAGTGAGATAAGGCTAGGGTCAGACGAGCGTGATTTCTACGGACTGTACGTCCGTGCACACGGACGTACGTCAGTACGGAAGACGCAGTAGTGGCCACAGAGTCCGTTTATCACTGACGTATATTTTGACGGATGTAGGAGGGAAAATAAATTAAAAAGCAAAACCATTTTGTCCGTGAAAAATGCTGGACGTATAAATGCAGTCCGTCTGACCACGTTCCATCACTCACACACAAAGCTATGCGGACGTTGCGGACGCAGCGCACTTTGTGCGGCCGTTCTAGCGGTTGTACGTTCTTGCCTGCCTTGCGTCCGTGGGCCGCGGCCGTTGTGCGTCCGCAGTTCAGTGCGGACGTACTTCGTGTTTCGGGCTCCGATGGGCTTCCTGTCATGCTGTTACCGGGAGTCAATCAGGTTCACTTCATTAACGGCGCCGGACCAGACACAAGCAAGGATTGTCCAAACACGAGTCTCTTCAGGAAAGGCAAGATCTTTATTGTGTCGTCACACAAGTGCTCACACAGGATTGAATCGCTTAGAGTGAGCCCCGATTACACAGAGACATGAGGTTTTATGCCCCAAATACATAATTAGGTACATCCCCATTAGCCCACCTCCCTATGACACTCTATTCTTCCCCACGTGGGTTAATACCTCCCATCATTAATTCGAACACAAAGAACATTCCACATATAACTATAAATTGATACACTTCTCGTTAGTTTGACAGTCTGTGATTTGTTTGTGCTGTCTTTCTCCGGGCAGTGCCTCCCTCCCTATCGGCTATATTTATTCAGGTGGCCTGGGGCCCGGTCTTCTATACTCCTTCGTCTTTCCACGGGCCCCAATGACCTTGGCGCTTTTCTCCTCCGCTTCCAGAAACAGCAAAGATCTTTCATAAGGCTTTTAATTGCTTTTCTGCTAATCTAAACGCATTCCTAAATTTCTACGTATACCTCATTCTAGTCTCAGCTACAAACCTGCCTAGTTATATACAAGTGAACCAATATTCTGAACAAGATGGCCGCCTGTGTACAATGGCGGCCGTCTTCCAGCCTATTTCCACTTCATTCCCCCCTTGGCTCAAGTGTCAGGATCTTTTCCTGGCACTTGTAGCCATTACACTCCACTATTCTGAAACTACTGAAAAAGGGGGGGTTTCTTTCCCTGGGAACATACCCTGTGGAATCATCAGTGGTATCTTCTGTGTTTGTGTAGATGTCAGTGCTGTTTTGCACAGTGGCCATATGCATAGCCCTATGCGGTATATCAGTATCCCTATGATCAAGATCACCACTATCATGAGTATCATGGATCCAATCTTTGAGATGAATCTCAAAATGGAACCAAACCATTCTCCCATTGCTCCAAACCCACGGAGCGGATTCCAGCCTTCGGCAGCAATCCTCCTGGCTGTGCCCTGCAACTGTGCTACCTTCTCCTGGTGATCTTGAATTACCTGGTAATAGTCTGGGACTTCGTGTGTAGTGTTTCTGATGAAGGTGCAACATTCATAGTGCATTGTCATTTCACACAATCCATTCAAGGCCGCACTGATCTGCTCAAGCGCCATTTCATGTATCATCTGCACCTTTCGTAACTCTCGCATTTCCAGATTCAGCAGCTGGATATCCATACTGGTTCTATTCAGAATCTCATCCATCAGATTGACATAGCTATTCAATCTCCTCATCATTTCTCCTCCCCATCCAGTCCATGCTGGCAACCACGTCCATATTCGATCCATCTTTGCAAACAACTCTCTCTTCGGTCTTTCAAACACCAGTGGGTACCTAGGGTGTAGTTCTGTGTCTGCGTTTGTGTCTTCTCCCCTTAGTCTCTGGATTGGGACCAGTTTAGCCAAATAACACATTCCCGTTATTGTTGGTGGTACCCATGTGTAACACACCCTTTCACAGCACACCTGGTACCCTCCTGTCACTATAAATGGTGATGAATGTAGTGTTCCCTTTGATATCTCTATCGCAAGATGTCTCAGCCGTCTCATCATATCCACTGCACCCTGCCTCCCATTGGTCCCATTCCCAATCACCGCCTCTTGGTCTCCAGTGAGTTGCCTACATCGTATGTATAAATAATTTGCCTTTTGTCCTGTTTTGAATATGTAAATGTATGATGTCCAGTTGAACTGACTTGAGTTACATAACCCACCCTCGTTATTTGTTTCTTTATCTGGTCCTAGTTGAAAACACCATTCTGGTGGATACACTGGTCCTATTATGGGGTACCCGGGACTGACTGATTCTGTCCGGTCCCTTTGTGCATCGACAGCATGTATTGTGACATTCCCTGATACAAACATACTCAAATTCATTGGAACAGAGGCAAATGGTATATGAATTGTCTCTGGGTGCAGTCTACTACACACCCAGCATGCAGTTTGCCCAGACTTTTTAGCATAATCATATTTGAATTGCACAAGTAAGTGTCCTCTTGGGTTGGTTCCAGATAGCGCCTC
Organism: Leptobrachium leishanense; assembly: GCA_009667805.1. Taxonomy (NCBI): domain Eukaryota; kingdom Metazoa; phylum Chordata; class Amphibia; order Anura; family Megophryidae; genus Leptobrachium; species Leptobrachium leishanense. The sequence continues at coordinate 324,947,396 of CM019063.1, read as the reverse complement.
TCGTTTTTGTCTCCACATGGTACGGTTCTCCATCACCGGGTGCGTACCATTCCAGATATGGGAAATATCCACTTTCCCAGCGGTGCTTGTACAATTGGGGCATGCTCCTCTCGAGAGTCCATAAATCAAATTAGCAAGATATAAAATCAGCAGCCACAAATGCCCCGAGTGTCAGAATTCCTTGGGCAATTCTTTTTACAGTCACATAAACCCAATCCCTCCCCACCGGAATTTCAAAGTAAAGAACATTTCTGGATAATCAAGGGTGGGGGCCGGGCCCCTAAAAAGCACCCTGTGGTTATCCCCCGTTGGCAGGTGGTCAGGGTCTGTGCCCATCAAGACACCCACTTGTTGATCCTCTGAATCATCAGAGTTAGGATCATTTAGGTGCTCGTGACTGTGGTCTTTGTCAGCTTCAGCCTCAGCGGATTGGTCTCGTTGGCGACGACCTTCCATGTTAGCTCAGGACTGGCAGCTGCTTTTACTCTGGAGTGATGTATCCACGGGACCACCTCGGCAACCTTTACTGCTGTGGGGGTTGATAACAGGACAAAATAAAAACCTCTCCATTTTGGACCTAGTGGATCATTTTCCACTCTTTTACCCATACTGAGTCACCCGGACAATACTTATACAGTGAAAGATACATAAAATACGGTATATTATCCCCTACCCAAGTATTTAATTTCTGCATTGACTTACCCAGCATTACTACCTGATCATTTAGTTTAGTTTCTCCCAATGCCCGAAGGTCCCCCCTTAGTCCATTAATTAGAGGGGTTGGTCTGCACCTATCGTGCAAAAGGACTATCGCCAGCACATCCAATCAGCCTAATAACATCTCTTGACACAGTTTGGACATCAAAGTCTTTGCGGTTCATTCTCTCGAATTATCTGCTCGTTCCACTTCGGTTATTTCTTTTGTATCTTCTCCATACTCCCCCATTACTTTTACGCCGAAGAATTTCAGCATCATATTGTAAGCTCTGCACAGTCTTTGCTGAACTTCTGAGGTGTTAACCATTAGGCGTGTCTCTTGCGGATTTAGGGGAGTAGAGTAGAATTTTCGGCCTTGTGTTCGAGTTGGAAAAAAAAAAAAAAAAAAAAAAACATTGGATATAATCATAATTGAGATTCTAACAGTTCATAATCATCTTGCCATTTGTTCAATATTATTTCAATGAAATCGCCGTGGGGTTCAAACTTTTTTTTTAAATTTAAATTCATATAGAACTCGTAATTTGGCATGGAAAATTGAGGCTCTTGCTTGCAGATCAGTACTTTAGCTTGAGCTTCTGTTTGCGGTGGTGGTTTCGCAGCTGCTTTTGCGGCCTGGTCCGCGCGTCTGTTACCTTTTGGAATTTCATCACGGCCTTTTTGGTGGCCTCGACAGTACATGATGCTGACAGCACTTGGTTTCCACACTGCTTCCAGAAGGGCCGTGATTTCTGCAGCATATTTAATTTATTGTCCTGAAGACGTGAGTAGGCCTCTTTCTTTGTAGAGTGCACCATGTGCATGGACTGTCATGAAGGCGTATTTGGAATCTATATAGATATTTACTCTTTTGCCTTCAGAAATTTCAAGGGCTCTGGTTAAAGCTGTTATTTCAGCCATTGTGCAGATGTATGGCCTGGCAGTGGCTTTGCTTCGATTACTTCTTCTGTTGAGACTACTGCATAGCCGGAGACTTCCTTCCCATCATCCATATAGCTGTAGATCGTATTTGTCTAGGGGTACGTCTTTCAAATCTGGCCTGCTACTGAACACTTCTTCCATGACTTGGAGGCATTCATGATCTGGATCCTCTTCACAGTCAGGCAGTAGAGTAGCAGGGTTTAAAGTAGCGATGAGGTCCAAATGAACCCGTGGATTTTCACACATCATGGCTTGGTACTTCATCCGGCTGTTGCTAAACCAGTAACCTCCTTTGACATCCAGCAGAGCCTTGACAGCGTGGGGCACCTTGACATGAAGAACTTGTCCAAGGGTCAGCTTGTCTGCTTCTGCTATCAGCATTGCGGTGGCAGCCACTGCTTTCAGGCATGGGGGTAGGCCGCAGGCCACAGGGTCGAGTTGCTTGGAGAGGTAGGCCACAGGCCTCAGCCATGAGCCAAAGGTCTGGACCAATACTCCTGTTGCCGTTTGATTATGTTCATGTACGAACAGCTGGAAAGGCTTGCTATGATCTGGCAGACCCAGCGCAGGAGCTTCCATCCGTAGAGTCTTTAATTTCAGGAACGCTGCGGCTTGCTCTTCTTCCCAATGAAAGGGGTCTAGTTCTCCCCCTTTTCCCTTTGTGGCTTGATGAAGCGGCTTGGCAATGTCGGCGAAGCTGGGGATCCACAGGCGGCAGAAGCCTGCAGCTCCCAGGAACTCACGGATTTGTCTCCTGGTCTTTGGTTGGGGGATACGGCACACTGCTTCTTTTCTTTCTGTCCCCAGTGCACGTTTGGTGCCTGTTAATTGGAAACCCAGATATTTTACACTGCGTTTTCATATTTGTGCTTTCTTTTTAGAAATTCTGTAACCTGCTTGGCTTAGTAGATGTAGCAAGGCTTTTGTGGCAGATAAACAGTCTTTTTCTGTGGGGGAAGCCAGTAAATTGTATGGATTAGGAACCACAGGGTGTAGTGTTACTGTGGCCTCGTTGACAGCTCGTAAATCTTGGACAGGGCGATACTCTTGTGTGCCCTCTTTCAGTACTGGCAATAGAGGTGTGTTCCATAGTGACACACAGAATTTTAATATGCCGTTATCTTTAAATTTTTGTAAATATATTTGTATATTCTGCTTGGCTTTTTGTGGATATAATATCATTTTAGAGCCACCGGTGTTGCGCCGGGCTGTGATTCAACTCATCTGGGCGGGTTTTCCTCCGCCCCCACCTCAGGAATTCCAAGGAGTAGTGCGTGCGGATCCGGCGTGGCAGACAGAGTAGGTGCCGTGCGCCATTCTTCTTCCCTTGACATAACTACTGCGATTTTTACAGATTGTGGATTGTGCGGACTGGCTGGAATATGCTGTCGAGTAGAGCCACCACTATCGGGCAGATCTAATTGAACGTGACCCCCGGGAAAAAAAAAACATAATTTGGGCTTGCAATTTGTAAAAAATATCCCACCCCAGGAGCTGGATGGGACATTCGGGCATATACATATATAACATTGTATAAACAATATCCTCAGAAATCTTTTCCCGTAACCAAAACAGACTCTTAATACCACATCGGAAAATAAATAAATAAACATAAAAATAAATCATTCCACTGTCATAAAACCACTCCACACATCTCATCAGTAATTATCTAAAACAATCTCATAACAATAAAATAACCATTCCTTCAAAAATCAAACAAAAACATACCTTTTAAAACCAGTAAAGAAAAACTACTTTAATTATTTCTCGAATTATTCTTTCTTTTAATATAATTTTCTACAGACAAATATTCTATTGTGACATATATTAAAATTAGCTAAACACAGTAATTTTTCCTTCTTTATTTTTCTCCACTCTCAACTCACTGCACAAGTATATAAAGGGTTATTTTTCTCTTCCTCTCCTCCACCGCTTATCAGAGAGCGAGAGAAAAAACAAAAAAAAAAAAAACAAAAAAAAAAAAGAAAACTGACTCCCTCTCTTCCCCCTCTCCGTGCAAACAGTGTGCCAGAAAGGAGGGGGGGAGAGGGACCAGCACAGAGACATTCCACACTCTAACTTATAAATTATTCTTCTCTATTTTACTTTTAATTGAACAGTTTAATAGATTAATTATTTATATATGCTCCCATCGGGCATCTCGATCTTTCCTGGTGGGACCTCTCTGTCCCCTCTCTCTTATTTTGGGGATCCTGCTTCTTACTTTACCCCGCTATCATTATAAAATGACTCTTATTTTTAATGCAATATCTCCATATATCTATATACGGTTATGCTCTGTGACTTGGGAGTGTACCTTCTGTACCAACTCCGGGTCCATTGACCCCTGCTCTGGCCATCCTGGGACTAATAACGGCCACACAACTGTACACATTACTTTTAATTTCTCTTTTGTCAATTCTACACCATAATCATACGTTTTTATATAATGCTTCGAAATTCCGCACCATATATTCTAGGGGCATCTCACCCTCCTTTACCTTCTTGGGCTTAGATGACCCGTTACCCATTGTCACTCCTGAAAACAATACTTTTTGCAATACAGATATATTAAATAACAACAGTTAAAATCTACAGTCTGATACTTCAGTCACAATTTAATTTACCGCATCCACATACGCTTCCTCGTGGAGCGAGTAGGCGCGCGTTCACTCACAGCACTCGAGTCAATTCATTCACAACCCATACCGTATCAGATACTTTCAACATAGAATAAAAAAAACACTTCAACTCTTCCCAATAGCCAAGGGTACTTATCCCCTTCTTTGTGGCTCCTTATACCCCGTAATTTGAACTCTAACTCTTGACTGCTTGTGGCTATGTGCACCCCGTTCTTTGTCTATACTTCCGCCTGCAATTCCAATCTGCCTTATGGATAATCTACCCACTCAGCACCACTATCTCTGCAGCTATCGCTGGCTTCATTATAAGCCCTTTTCACTATACGGCGTACACACTAGCACTGACTCAGGCTCTTAGCCCAGTCACAGAAAAATCCCTCCTCCTTTCCCTTTTACCCACGTGGCGAAGCTCTATTTACAAACACTGAACTAAAATGACTCCTGCAACTCCACGCAGCTACCTTCTCCCTCTCATACAGAACTACCCTTTGATTGGCATTCAATTCCCCCGAATCCAGACACCCGCTAGCCACTCTGGCTCCTTTGCAATGACAGTGCTATCAGCGGCGGGCTAGATATGCCAATAGGATGGTGGCCATCGCATCCTCTTATCCGTCTATCTCAGCTCGGACGTTTCCCTTAGATACCGGTATTTCCTTTAGACATACAAAACATAGAAGACACGTTACCTATCGCCGGCGCTGCTTGCTGTTTCCTCAGACTCGTTGGTGTCCCAGTTTTCCCGGGTCAGGGGGGTCTGTTTGGGACGAGATGAGGTCCACTGTACAGGAAATCCTGCTTGGCGCCTGCAGATGTCAGCTCACCTTCAACAGGCGCCCCCAACCATCGGGATTCTGGCACTGCTGCAGTCAAGCGCCGCACTGTGTTCAGCAGCCGTTGCCTGTGTCTTGGCAAAAGGCCCGTTATCCCGGCTATCGAGACCCCAGAAAATGTTACCGGAGTCAATCAGGTTCACTTCATTAACGGCGCCGGACCAGACACAAGCAAGGATTGTCCAAACACGAGTCTCTTCAGGAAAGGCAAGATCTTTATTGTGTCGTCAACAAGTGCTCACACAGGATTGAATCGCTTAGAGTGAGCCCCGATTACACAGAGACATGAGGTTTTATGCCCCAAATACATAATTAGGTACATCCCCATTAGCCCACCTCCCTATGACACTCTATTCTTCCCCACGTGGGTTAATACCTCCCATCATTAATTCGAACACAAAGAACATTCCACATATAACTATAAATTGATACACTTCTCGTTAGTTTGACAGTCTGTGATTTGTTTGTGCTGTCTTTCTCCGGGCAGTGCCTCCCTCTATCGGCTATATTTATTCAGGTGGCCTGGGGCCCGGTCTTCTATACTCCTTCGTCTTTCCACGGGCCCCAATGACCTTGGCGCTTTTCTCCTCCGCTTCCAGAAACAGCAAAGATCTTTCATAAGGCTTTTAATTGCTTTTCTGCTAATCTAAACGCATTCCTAAATTTCTACGTATACCTCATTCTAGTCTCAGCTACAAACCTGCCTAGTTATATACAAGTGAACCAATATTCTGAACAAGATGGCCGCCTGTGTACAATGGCGGCCGTCTTCCAGCCTATTTCCACTTCAATGCTATCACGGACGTACTTTTAGGCGCAATCACGGACGTGAACACTACGCTCGTCTGACAGCAGCCTAAATGGGAGAATTTTTCTGGTTTGGCTATTTTGACCTAGAATTTTCACTTCTCCAGTCATTCTCCTGCTTTTCACCTCTCTCTGAATAACCCTATATTTAGGGCAACTATTTCTACATAAGACTAGTATACTGCTGGTCTTAGGTGTAGCAGTTTAGGATTTACAACATGTTTCTATGTGACCACCAGGTGTGCTTGAAACAGGAGTAAAGAGAAAGGAAAAGAGAAAAAGAAATGTTCAATGAAAAGTATGAAACAAAAAAAATAAGCACAATCTCTGCCCTGACCTTCCCATCCCCCTACACCAGCTCTGGGGGATGGAGAGCTCAGTAAAACAAACAGCGTGCTGAGGGAGCAGCAGGCCCTGGCAATGCTTTATATTATTCAGCAATATTAATCTCTGTGCTGTGGAGGAGCTTGAAAGATTCTACCCTGAACCTGATGTAGGACTGCACATTGCAGGGGAGGATCTCAGAGAATGAAAGCATTCCACTCTGACATCAGATTTAAAAGCCAGCATACAACAGGTGGCTGCCCTCTTCTAGGCAGACCATGTGGCTGGCTGAAATAGACATCACTTGTAGGGCAGTTGTTCAGGATCAACACTGGACAGTTGTGTGCAGAAAAAAAATCTAGGATTATTTCAAGTTCCATTAAAATAGTTTTATACTATGCAGACCTAGAATCTAAGATACTGGATTTAAAAAGACTGTATGGAAAATATAAACTGTAGAATTGTCCCAGTTATTATAAAGATAACCTCTAGGTTTTGAAAATATCACAGCTGAAACATATTCGTAAAAAAACTACGAACATTTTCTGTTTTGTTATCTATTTAGTGTATATAGTCATTGCAGGTAAATAATATAATAGTGTTGTTCTTGTTTATATATTGCTTTATTATGTAAATATTGTAGAGTCTAATGTAATCTGCGACAGAACAGCCGTCACGTTCAATTTATTAGCACATAAAAAAGTTAAAAGTTCGTGGGCCATATTACATAGTTGGTGCTAACTTAACCAGAGCTGAGTTAAACGGAAAACCTCCATAGGTTATAATGGCTCTGGGAAGTTTACAACAGCTCTGGTTAAGTTAGTACCAACATAGTAATATGGCCCTTTATGTCTGTATGATCCCTGTGTGTATTGTGTTTCCCCTCGCAAATTCCCCGCACCAAACGCACCTGTAATCCCTCACAATTTAATAACACCCAAATTGCCCAGTTTTTGTTCACCCAAGTGTATAATTCGTTTGTACAATTTGTGCTTGTATGACCCTAATGTTTATTAAGTTCTTTGCCACCCCTGCCTTGCCCAGCCATCGTGGTTTATCTGCCCAGCGCAACCCTGATACAGCTGCCACCGGCCAAGACCAAGCACAGCCAACTTTTCTTACACCCTGCACCGCTCAGCCCCTGTACATGACACCAGAGTGCTTTTTGGTCAGAAGGGCCCTGAGAACATGGTGCCACTGTGGGGTGAGTTCCAAAGGGAACCGCCACCAAGATCACCCCTCAATCAGCCGCTAAACCCAGGTCGGACTTCCCAGCCGCAGAGGAGATCCTGCGCTGGATTCAGTGCTCGCATTCCGGGGGGTGGAATTTCTCGGGCAAGGAACAGCCCAGGGCGGGCCAGACAGTGTGGCACCAGGAGCTGGAGGCCGGGTCAGCCCATGTTAAGTAAACGAAAAGGGCTCAGGCTAGAGGCAGTGGCAAAACTGGTGCCGGGATGTCGGAGGGCGGGCATAGGAGAGAACAATGGAACTGTACTGTATAAATGTACTGGGTCTCTGCTGTTCTAAATAAATCAACCTGCTGTACTACGCCTCGACAAGTATTTGGGTAGAGGGACGATCTGCTACGTATTTCCTTCTGGCTGACTCGCTTGATTCCAGCAAGGGACCTGAAGGGAATAGGAGCACCAAACGCCTCGCACTGATCGGTAGCAACCTATATATATTTCTTTAGTTTAATATGGGACACATATATGCAGAATCCCTGTTAAGTTTCGTTTCTGTATCCTACAGGATTAGTTTCATTTCTGAAGAAAAGATCTGCAATTTCCCCGAAATCACGTGTTCTGTATGTTAGGGGGGGTTTTCCAGCCACTGTCTCCCGCTCTACCAATTAGAGCATGAGATGAGAAACACAGCCTCTTTTGCAGAAATGTATAAATAATGTGTTCAGACAAAGAGAACCAGAGATGTGTTTTGAGTGACTACAAGGCTTCCGTGTCTTAATTTATCATTCTAATCATCTCTCCTTCAACGTTGATGAGATTTTAATCTAAGGTGTCAATATCAGCTCGAGACAGGGTTTCGAGATAAGAACTAAAAGGACGGACAGGAGACAGTTAATTCTCCACAGATTTGGAGGCAGCTGCCGAGATGACCTGTCACCCCTCGTCCTGGTGAGTATTTTTCTTGTCCAGACGAGGGCTCTGACCTCGGTTTACGAGCTAAATTGGTCCGTGCCTTTTTTTTTTTTAATGTATCTGGGATACAGACATAACTAAATTGGGACAGAGTTCCCATACGGGAGTATGTCAGGGACTGCTCCCCTTTAGGGTATCTGGGATACCCAAGACAACCTTGGATTAACATCTAAAACTGTATATTTGATGCATGCTTATCAATAAGTATATAGATATATATATTGTTAAAGTATAAGTTAAAGTGCCGAGTGGTCTGTAAGGTAAGACGGACGCTCGTCATTCCTGTATTACCGGTTTAATTATATATGTGTATAAATGTTATGAATGTGGATTTAGAGTTGTGTGTGTATATGTGCTCTGTGCAGTAAGTGTATATATGTGATATATGGCTGCAGCCAGTGTGGGTATGTGCTATTTACAGAGCAAAAGTGATATATAGATATATATTGTTAAAGTATATAAGTTGTTTTTTTTCTCGAGCACTGTGAAGAGCCTCTCTTTTCTTCTTTTTTCTCTATTTTATCTGTCTGAATATTTAATTGTACAACTAACCATGGGTACTCAAAATAGCAAGGTTAAAGAATATCCTTTACCATTAGTAGGGGAATCCTGTAAAGATTATGTAGCAAGAGTAGGAGGGACAGATTACTACCTTATTAATCCTTGGGTGGATAATATGGCGGGATGGACAGAGGCAGTCGGTAGTTTTAACCCATTCCCCAGACAAGGTAATAACAGTTTTTTTCCACATGGATATGGTAAAGGGGTTATGCCTTGATGACAACGAAGCATGGCCCTATTACCGGGGAGACCCTCAGTGGGACATGCAGTACATGAGACTGGGAGGAGAACAGTGGTTAATTTTGGCAAGTCATTAGTTTAATAGACAGACTAAACAATGCAAAAAGGCCCCCGCAACAAGGTCTGATTGTTCCAGAGAACATAAAATAGAACAAAGTATACCACGCAATAAACAGGAAGTGCCTCGTGCCAACTGAGGACCTCGACCCCCTCCTCCTTATAAGCAGTCAATATATTTTTCCCTAGTGGGGTTTTCTGACACTGAGATATTGGGTGCAGTGGGAGCAATGGAGGACCACAAATCCTCAGCCCCCACCAAGTCCGATGATACTAAACAGGAGAACACAAAAAAAAACCCTGAACCAAGTGCGCCCCCTTTGTTTAGAAATAGTGGTGAGCTTTCCCAGATCATAACCCGCACTCAGGCCGGGACCCCGATCAATCCACCAGTCAAATATGATGATGTTTTTTATCTTCCTTTTATGACCATTGGAGACAGATTAAAAAAAAAAAAAAAAGGCTTTGGATATAGAAGATATTAATAAAATTTTAACACACTGTCCAAAGCCAAGAGAGACCCCTTTAGGCACACTCAACTATCTAAAAAAGGCTTGTAACGGCCGCAATTTTACACAGGAAGACATGAGACTAATTATAGACGCTAATATAGATCAACAGGCTGGATGGAAGTGGAGCCACGTCCCTTCCATTTCTGAGATACAAAAACATCCAACATCTGATAATTATATTTTAAATGATGAAGATGGAATTAATAAAATGTGGGAGGAGATTGAAAACGAAATGACCCTGGTTTACAAAGCACGGTCATCCTTGCCCATAGCGGTTGCATGCAAACAAAAACAAGGGGAGGGATCTCCTTGGGAAACTAGAAGTCACAATATATTCCAGAACAGGGGGTCTTATTATTGACTCACCAACACTCCCCCTCTTCTTAGACATGCACCATCATTTTTTACTGACTACAGAAACGCTACCCACTGAACTCCGGGACTTGGACCAGTTGTGGTCCAACGGTCCCTATGACACTGGACTGATTAGTTGCACTCCATATAAAGCCAGACTATATGACAATTGCAACCCTGTTTACCAGAAACAATATCCTTTGTCCAAAGAAAAAGAGGACGGATTGCGCCCCATGATTGACCAATTCCTAAAGGACGGCATTTTAAAACCAGTGGTATCTCCATACAGCACCCCTATTAACCCCGTAAACAAAGCTGACGGCACTGTCAGGTTCGTCCAAGACTTGCGCGCAGTTAATTCCCTAGTGATTCCAATAGCACCAATTGTCCCAGATGTTACATCACTTCTGTCATCCATACCGGCAGCACACACACATTTTTCAGTGATTGATCTCAAGAATGCATTTTTTAGCATCCCTGTGCACCCAGACACGGCACTACTTTTTGCATTTTCATTCGAAGGCACACAGCTTACCTGGTCTAGAATGCCCCAGGGGTACGTTGATTCCCCAGTGGTCTATAGCATTGTGTTACAGGCCACTCTGAAATCCTGGCACCCCAGCCATGGTTCTGTCCTGCTGCAGTACGTGGATGATCTCCTCGTGTGCAGTCCTTCGGAGGAGGCCAGCCGGGAGGATGGTGTATCTCTATTAAAATGGTTACGAGAATGTGGGCATAAGGTCTCTCTACAGAAAATGCAATGGTGTAAAAAGCAAGTCGAATATTTGGGGTTTGTTCTCAGACAGGGAGAACGGAGCATCAGTCAGAAGCGAGTCCAGTCTGTCACGGGCCTGGTCAACCCGAAAACCAAGAAGGACATGCTGTCATTCTTGGGTATGATAAATAATTGTAGACAGTGGATCCCTGACTGCTCCTATTACGATAACATTCTGAGACAAGCCACCCTGTTGGGTCAATCCGATATGATAAAATGGTCAAACGAAATGTTAAATGCCTTTAGGGTTCTCAGAAATGCAATGATGACAAGCCCCGTGCTCGGCCTCCCCGATTATGTTCTTCTATTTCATTTGTTTGCAAGGGACAACTGTAAAACCATGGCCGGGGTACTGACGCAAGAACACGGTGGCCGGTTGCGCCCCGTCGCTTTTTTTTTTTTTTCTCCAAAATACTGCCAGTCACAGTGCAAGGGATGCCGGCATGTCTGAGGGCTCTAGCTGCATGCACAATGGCTGTCAGTATGGCAGGCCAGTACACTTTAGGATGCAAAACTTACCTACACACAACATATGATGTCCTGGCTTTACTTAGAGGCATACACACCCAGCACATGTCTTCCCAGCGTTTCAGCGGCTATGAGGTCACTCTGCTCAGCAACCCTGCCTTACACATAGAGTACAGCTCCAGTATTGCAGGCCTGGCGCCCATTCTTAATGCAATACTAGGCCTTAAAGAACCCTCTGACTCACTATCTGAGGCCCATGACTGTTTTTTAAGTATTGAGTCTGATACAGCACCCCGCTCTGACCTTATGTCCATTCCAGTACCAGACGCTGACGTAGTGTTTGTTGACGGATCCTGCACGCGACCAAATGACCAGACATACCATGCCGGATATGCAGTGGTCCAACTCCCTGATAAGATACTCGAAGCAAAATCTGTACCCTACCAATCAGCCCAGGCAGCAGAACTTATAGCCCTTACTAGAGCTTGCCGTCTGTATGAAGGAAAGCCTGTCACTATTTACACACTCTAAATATGTTTATGGGGTTGTCCATGACCATGGAATGATATGGGAAAAGAGGGGATTTATGGCAGCAGATGGAAAGAAGATTTCCCATTTATCCCTGGTCATGGATCTCCTAGCAAGCATTCTTTTGCCATCCCAGATAGCAGTACTACACTGCAGGGCACACACTGGATCATTCAAGGACAGGTTACGTAAGGCCACAGGAGGGACATTCAAGAAATGGAAAATAGTGCTCCCAATAGTCCTAGCAGAAATCAGGATGTCAGTAAATAGGAACACAGATTATTCCCCTTTTGAGATACTGATGGGGCGCCCATTTCCTTTACCATGGTCACGGATACCCCTGGCACTGGAGACAGGGGACCTAGAACAGATAAGGGATGAGTATGTCAGGCAGCTAATAACCACTCGAGGAAACCAGAGACGAAGTTACTTTTAGGTCTTCTCTTTCAGACACACCAACCCACCTGTTCAATCCAGGAGACAAGGTCCTGGTAAAAAGACTGCAAAAGGGAAAAAGGCCGGAGGAATTCACGTATGGACCAGAGACCATGGTGGTAGCCGTTACTCGCACAGCTGTACTGACGGAGGATAGCCCGGTCTGGATCCACGCCTCTAGGATCAAGAGAATCCCGCAAGGGGCACTAACGGGGGCAGCTAATAGCCTTGGCCTCCATCAGGAAGAGGACCCGGACCAAGAGACACTCACGAGGGCAGGCAGCCCTGTCCTCCAACAAGGGAAAGATGACGACCAAGGATTCTTTCCGAAGAATGTGGAATCTCATGCTGGGAAAGAAAAAGACTGAAACGATATGTTTACCACCCTCGCCAAAGTTGTCCCAACCCCACCACAAGTCCCTTACAGCTCAGCATTATTTGTTTTCTTCTTTTCCTGGTCTTAAATTGCCCGCAATGCCAAACCAAAGACGTTTACATGACACAAGATAAAGGACAAATGACTTTTTGGTATAATTCCTCAGCCGGGAGAAGGGATATATATTTACCCTGGGGAATATACTTGCTACCGATCTATTGAGAGGGGTAGGAACCTTACCTTTTTCCCTGAGGGGTATTGCGCTAAATACAGCACTATAAACAGTACTAAGTTGCAGAATCAGGTTTTTCTAATTGGGGATCTCTACTGGATATGTGGAGACCTCAAGATTAGGGCGTGCCTGCCCCTCCAGTGGTCCGGTGAGTGTGCCCTATCCAAAGCAGTTATGGGATTCCATATTGTTTCAGACCCCGAGGAAATTCCAACTTTTTCCACTCAGCGCATAAAGCGAAAGGCTCCGAACCCCCAGGGAAGTCTTGACCCACACGTCTATATTGACGCAATTGGGGTTCCAAGAGGGGTCCCTAACGAGTTTAAAGCAAGGGATCAAGTCAAGGCGGGCTTTGAGTCCTTCCTAGCCCCCCTTGTTACTATAATCAGCAGCGTTTTGTTAATTATATGCGAGATGCTCTACAGGGTCTTGCGGAGCAGTTACAATCGACTTCTATTATGACTTTCCAGAATCGGATGGCTCTGGACATGATATTATCCGAAAAGGGAGGCGTGTGTAAGATGATCGAAGGGACGGGTACATGCTGCACCTACATCCCTGACAATGTGGGCCCCAATGGCAAGGTTACCCGCGCCATAAAAAAATTGACAGAACTTTCAGAAGAAATGAAACGTAACTCGGGAATAGACAATCCCTGGGACCAATATTTTGGGTGGTTCAAGGGATGGCGCCAGGCTCTAACCCAGCTAGGCATTATTCTACTGCTAATTATTCTCTGTATCGCCATTATTGTTTATTGTCTAATGCCCTGTTTAAAACAGATGGCAAATAAAGACACCTTATCCAATATGATGCTTAGTCTTCCCTCTAATATCCCTGAGGACTATACTCAGTATGTGCAGCTGCGTCGCATAATCCATAATAGGCAAAGAAATGGGATTCTAGGAGGACAGTAGCGAAGACTGGAATTGGGAGACTGTCATGTGTTACCGTTCCGTGACAGGTACTACCCCCCTGGTTCTAATGTTTCTCGTGTGAGTAATGAGGGATTTGTTCCCCTGCTCACGCTGTCCAAGGACTGTTTAAAAAATCATATGTTAAAACAGAATGATTCTAAGAGGGGATTGAAGGGAATAGGAGCACCAAACGCCTCGCACTGATCGGTAGCAACCTATATATATTTCTTTAGTTTAATATGGGACACATATATGCAGAATCCCTGTTAAGTTTCGTTTCTGTATCCTACAGGATTAGTTTCATTTCTGAAGAAAAGATCTGCAATTTCCCCGAAATCACGTGTTCTGTATGTTAGGGGGGGTTTTCCAGCCACTGTCTCCCGCTCTACCAATTAGAGCATGAGATGAGAAACATTTGCAGAAATGTATAAATAATGTGTTCAGACAAAGAGAACCAGAGATGTGTTTTGAGTGACTACAAGGCTTCCGTGTCTTAATTTATCATTCTAATCATCTCTCCTTCAACGTTGATGAGATTTTAATCTAAGGTGTCAATATCAGCTCGAGACAGGGTTTCGAGATAAGAACTAAAAGGACGGACAGGAGACAGTTAATTTTCCACAGGACCTGACTCCGGCTCGCTACCGCTGCTCACTACAGAGCAACCCCGGCACCTACGGTGGATCTACTCCCTCCGAGTAGCGGGATCCGTCACATAATCATTTTTTTTATAGAAGAGATTCAAACCCTTTAGGCCCGTGTCAGATGAGTGCAGTTTTCACATTCGTCTTGCCGCACATTAGTACGTCCGTGGTAGCAGGGAATCATGACCAATGAAGCCCCGCACACGAAGTACGTCCGCGCGGAAGTACAACGGACACAGAAAATGGACGCACGTTATGCAAGAGAGTAAAACCGCTAGAATGGACCTGCGGAGTGCGCCACGTCCGCATAGCTTTGTGTGTGAGTGATGGAACGAAGTCAGATGGACTGCATTTGTGTGTCCAGCATTTTTGACAGACAAAATAGTTTTGCATTTTAATTTATTTTCCCTTCTACATCAGTCAAAAATAACGTCAGTTAAAAAAAATGGACTGTGTGGCCACTACCTTGTCTTCAGTCAGAAAGTACGTCCGTTGAGCTCAGACGCACATTCCGTACAAAATGCGCTTGTCTGACATTAGCCTTAGGCTAGAGTCAGACGAATGCATTTTGTACGGACTGTGCGTCCGTGTAGTATGGATGCACGTTCTGACGGAAAATGCAGTAGTGGCCACATGGTCCGTTTTTGTTACTGATGTTATTTTTGACGGATGTAGATGGGAAATGAAAAACCAATTTGTCTGTCAAAAATTCTGGACGCATAAATGCACTCCGTCTGACTTCGTTCCATCACTCACACACAAAGCTATGCGGATGTTGCAGACGTGGCGCACTCCACACGTCCGTTCTAGCGGTATTACGTTCTTGCCTAACCTGCGTCCGTTTGCCGCGTCCGTCATGCGTCCGCACTTCCGTGCAGACGTACTTCATGTGTGGGGCTCCATTGGTCAGAATGCTATGCTGCCACGGACGTACAAATGTGCGGCAACATGGACGTGAACACTGCGCTCGTCTGACACGGGCCTAACAGGTCAGGTTTTCCAAATATCTGAAGCACAGCACAGGTGATATAATTTGATGCTCAGTGATTGCAGGATTCAGTCTGCATTTTCCCAAGGGGATCTGTAAACTCTGGCCTGTTAGAAGGACCTGAAGACAGGTTTGGGAAACACTGCCTTAAAAAGGTACGCACTAGTCACCTTCGTCATTTAATTGGTTTTAAATGGTCATGGTGTGCCAAGTACCTCATCTCCTCTTCCATCATGGAGTGTACCTGCAGGCTGATTCAGCCTTCCAAAGTGGAGACCCTCACCCCACCACAGAAAGCTGGAGCAGCCACTCAAAGCTTAGGGCAGGATTGTAAATCTTGTGCATTTCTGACTAGCCAATGACTCTCAATGCAGAAGCATTGGCAGATATTTGATTGGCTGAAAGCTTGAGTGAATGTTCAGCTCATTGACTGATTGACATTAATATTTAACCCATCCATTCCCACTCCCTATTTTAACTTCGAGTATCCCTTTAATAAGCTCTTGGTATACATTTTATGGTGACTACTGCTGCATTAAATAAGTAGGTTAATTACTTAATTTCCATAAAATAGTATCACCATTACATCTATTCCTTCAGTAACGAAGAGTGTCAACATACCTTTTTATTTCACCACTAGCAGAAACCTTTGGTAACTCTTTATATAACCCAATAGCTTAAACAGTCCTGATTGATCAAACTAATCCTCTTTAATAGATTCCAACTGTTATGTCTTCTTTCTATTGCAGATCCTGGTACTATTGCAAACCTGCCTGGATATACGATGCCTACCACGTTAAATACCACAAACCTTACTTTTTATGTTTCTGACAATTTAAATATTGCCTTACCACATATAAATATGTATTAGAAAGAAATAAAACATGAAAAATGTGCACAATGCAGAGCAGGTTACCTTTACTGCAAGCTTATTGCATAGTTCTTTTGGATCACAACATGGTTTGACAAACCTTTGTTTTGTTTATCTGGTGTATCACACTGTGGAACATGTTGACACCTTCTAAATTGTGGGAAAATATCACTTTTCTGTTACATTTATAGATTTTATACTTTTTTGTAATAACAGGTGACTTGTTACTACTAGGGATGAGCCGAACACCCCCCGAGTTCGGTTCGGGCCCGAACCCGAACTTCCCATTTGTTCGGGTCCGAACCCGAACCCCCATGCAAGTCAATGGGGCTGAAAATTCGGTTTTTTAGAGTGCCCTCCAAGAGGGCATATATGCTACATATTTGCCATAAAAGGTGTATGGGGGTCCGGGTAGTGCCCTGGGGGACAGGAAACAAGGACAAAAAGTAAACAAAAAACGTTTTTAAAGGGACAGTGAGTTTTCCATGAAATAAGGGTTAAAAATAAAAACGAAAAATTCCTTCAAATATCGTGCCTAGGAGGTCCCCATAACCTGCCCGTGAAGTGGCGGATTTCTAGGATGTATAGAAATATGTAAAAACCAAAAAATGACATTTCAAATGACGGTAAATGCTTTTCCTTTAATCTATCCATAAACAACTGCTTGGGGCGGCAGTCTGTAAGAAAAGAGCAGACATTTTCGGACACGCAGAAAAAGTTTACTGATTTTTTGGCGGTGAAAAGCAGGAGAATGACTGGAGAATGGAAAATTCTAGACCAAATAGCCGATTTGGAAAGTGAGATAAATGGGAGAATTTTTCTGGTTTGGCTATTTTGACCTAGAATTTTCCATTCTCCAGTCATTCTCCTGAGTTTCACCTTTCTCTGAATAACCCTGTCAGGGTTATTCAGAGAGCGGTGAAGAGCAGGAGAATGACTGGAGAATGGAAAATTCTAGGTCAAAATAGCCAAACCAGAAAAATTCTCCCATTTAGGCTAGGGTCAGGCTAGCAAATTTTTAACGTGCGTTTAGGTGCACTTAATCACGGCCGCACTAGCAGCAAATGACGGGCAATGACGGCCAATATACGAAGTACGGTCGCACGAAAGTCCGGCTGCGCAACGCAAGTGGAAAATGAACGCATTTTTCGAGAACGCAGAACCGCTAGAAAAATGCGTTAGTCTGACCCTAGCCTTATCTCACTTTCCAAATAGGCTATTTTGTCCAGATTGTTCTCTTTTCCTGCCATTCTCCTGGTTTTCACCTTTCTCTGAACAACCCTGAGTTGGAGGTGAAAGCCAGGGGAACTGGCAAGAGAAGAGAACAATCTAGACCAAATAGCCGATTTGGAAAGTGAGATAAATGGGAGAATTTTTCTGGTTTGGCTATTTTAACCTAGAATTTTCACTTCTCCAGTTATTCTCCTGCTTTTCACCGCTCTCTGAATAACCCTGTGAATGTTAAATCCCGAGGTGAAAAATAATTTTTTTCAAACACCAGTTAACCACTTGGCTGCTATGGACGCGCTCAGCGCGTCCAGCCAAGTGGTTCTCCTGTGCTATGGACGCGCTGAGCGCATCCATGCACAGGAGGCAGCAATCCGCCGGATTCCGGCGGATTGCTGCACCCCCCGGTGCGGGCTGACATCTTGGATGTCAGCCAAGCACTCCGGGACCCCGGCGGAGCAATTAGATGTCATCACGGCGGCGTGATGACATCTAATTCAGGGCCCCCCCCCCACATGTGCGGAGGAAGCGCCTGAAAGGGAGGGGGGGGGTCACAGCCTGCCCTTCCAAACGGTGGCTGTTATTAACCCCTGGGGAGCCGGATCACGAATCGGCGCTGAAAAGCGCCGGATCGTGATCCTCTCCTGGAGCTGGCCAACATCTTGGATGTCGGCCAAGCCTCCAGGAACTCCCCCTGAGGACTGGCGTCATCATGCATAGCACGATGACGCCAGTCCTGGAGTTAACCCCTAGCTGCCATCAATGGTGGAGATAGGGGGTTCCAATGAACCCTCTATCTCCCGATCCGTGGCAGCTAGGGGTTAATGTTTGATATCGTTGGATCGACCAGAGCATGGCCTTTCCAAGGATACTTGAGCATGAAAAATGTTTTTTAAAAAAATAAAAAATAAAAATAAAAAAATAAAAATATTTAAAAAAAAATTCTAAAAAAATAAATAAACAAGTTTTTTTGTTTGTTTTTGTTTTGTTAATGCAGCAATATTGTTCCCATTTCAATTATAATGTGAACAATAATGCTGCACTAACGATTTTTGTATGCGGTGCGTTTGTTAAAAAAAGCAAAATTTTCCCCAAAAAAAAAATGTAACGAGACCCCATTTCTAATTTTTTTAACAAGCGCACCCCATACAAAATATAACCGCAAACGATCGCATGTTAAAATGTGAAAAAAAAACACTTTACACATAATAAATTGAAAATTCTAATTTTATTGCATTTTTTGTTATAATATACAGACATGACATAATGTATACATATAATAATGACATATTATGAATCTGCCAAGTCTGCCGGAAAGAACGATATATAATATGTCTGGGTCATATATCAAAATATGGCTACAAAACGCGGTTAAACATGATGAGCGAAAGCGGTAAAAATGACCTCAGCACAGAGGTGTGAAAAGCCTCAACAGCGAAAGGGTTAAAATGCAGCATATTAGGATGTTTTAGGAGGGAAATTAATTCTCAAATCTCAATCAGAAACAGACACCACCCCACCCCCTCACTATATTGTACAATGTATAAAATTGATTACCAGACTGAAAACACCTGGTGTTATGCCCGTTTGTGAACGGAGAGTAGTATTTAGAGTTGATAATCTTTCCACGTACACATTAGTTTTTAATTCAATATCTAATAAACCGTTGCTTATAATATTCTGCAGTAAAGAGTCTCTTTACTTCTAGATTTTTTTGTATTTTTTTAAGCATTTTCTATACTTTTTTCAAAATTTCTTTTTTTTTTTCCGAACCTGAACCAAACACGCCCAAAAAGTTCGAAATTCGCGAACTTTCGAACTGCCAAAGTTCGGGTCGAACTCCGAACCGTCCGAACCCGAACAGCTCATCCCTAGTTACTACATCTGACAATGTCTTGATCCAGTTTTATGTTTTTGGTTCGGCAGGGCTTTTTTTTTCTTATTGATTTGTGCTCATTCACAAAATAAGCTGTTTGGGGTTCCTCTATATTCAACCGATTGGGACTCATCTATATAACACAGCTATTGGTTCCCATCCAAATCATTTATAGTTGTCGTTTTTAGGTAGGTGCGTGGCCCAAGTTCATTTCTTGCCGGTGAATGATCGACTTTAAATTTAATGTTGTTGTGCAGTTAAAGCTCACTTTATGAGTATGAGAAAATATTGTGACGTATTTTATTGGAAATGAGCAGACCAGCTTGTGGATATGGGTTACACCAGATTGCAGTTAGGGTCTTGCTCTATTTCTTTTTATAACACCTATATGTATCTAATAAATCATCTTTTCTGACAGTTCCTGTGAACAGTTGCATTCAATTGCTCTATCAGCAGCATCAAACTTGTTCAAAAGAATAACCTAAAAATGGATGACCTTAATAAGTGATTTAAAATATAAAGTAAAACAATTAAGTATGGCACAAGTCAGGAAATTAACTCTAATAAGCAATTAAAAGGTAAAAGTAAATCATTGAAAGCAGTTAAAAAAATGCACTGCTAAAATATGTAACACTAGCAATGATTAAACCTAGCTACTTAAATGGACACTCTATACACTGTGATCACTCATTTCATTTGAGTGGTCACAGTGACCGGAGTGCCCTCATCCTTCTCCACACTCCTGGAGAGGGGTCTCATAGGGCTAATTCAGCCCTCTGAGTGCAGGGGATTAGACCTGCCCATTATTTTGACTCTTCTCCCACCAAAGACTCTCAATGTGCTTGCATTGTGAGCCATTGGATTGACTAGATTCTCACTCAAGAACCCAGCTTCCCCGCAGTCGCAGGACTCTGGTGGCTTGACCGGAAGTCAGCAGCTAGTCTCATTCATCCAACACCAAGTAAGTCCAGTGCTGGAATAACGGTAAGGAAAACAAACTTTAGGGTTAAAACGAAATGGGGATGCAGAGGAGATTGGAAGGATTAAGGTTTAACCTCTGCCCCCTCCCCTTTTAACCTGAGAATATCCTAATATAGAGGAACTCCCATTAGTGATGGGTTCCCATTTCCCTCTCCCCTTACAGTATACAGTTGTGTTCAAAATTATTCAACCCCCACTGAAATTGAGTGTTTTGGCCAGTTTGACATTGATTTTGATCATTCAGTCATCTTGCTTACAATTAAATCAAAGAGGCACGTGTAGGTCAGACAAATGTAACATAACATTTAGAATGAAATAACCACAAATGTCTTTTCTGTGCTCACATCATTATCAGTTTTATTCAACCCCCAAGTGACATTCAATCTTAGTACTTAGTACAACATCCTTTTACAGTTATAACAGCTTTTAAACGTGAAGGATAGCTTGACACAAGTGTCTTGCAGCGATCTACGGGTATCTTCGCCCATTCGTCATGGGCAAAAGCCTCCAGTTCAGTCACATTCTTAGGCTTGCGCACTGCAACTGCTTTCTTTAAGTCCCACCAGAGGTTCTCAATCGGATTTAAGTCAGGTGACTGCGATGGCCACTCCAAAATGTTCCAGCCTTTAATCTGCAACCATGCTCTAGTGGACTTGGAGGTATGCTTGGGATCATTGTCCTGTTGAAAGGTCCAACGTCTCCCAAGCCTCAGGTTTGTGACGGACTGCATCACATTGTCATCCAATATCTCCTGGTACTGAAGAGAATTCATGGTACCTTGCACACGCTGAAGCTTCCCTGTACCTGCAGAAGCAAAACAGCCCCAAAGCATGATTGACCCCCCGCCATGCTTCACAGTAGGCAAGGTGTTCTTTTCTTCATAGGCCTTGTTCTTCCTCCTCCAAACATAGCGTTGATCCATGGGCCCAAACAGTTCTAATTTTGTTTCATCAGTCCACAGAACACTATCCCAAAACTTCTGTGGTTTGTCCACATGACTTTTGGCATACTGCAGTCGACTCTTCTTATTCTTTGGAGACAGCAAGGGGGTGCGCCTGGGAGTTCTGGCATGGAGGCCTTCATTACGCAGTGTGCGCCGTATTGTCTGAGCTGAAACTTCAGTACCCACATCTGACAAATCTTTTCTCAGTTCCTCACACGGGGACTTTTCTCCACTCTACGCTTCAGGTAGCGCACAGCAGTCGAAGTCAGCATCTTCTTTCTGCCACGACCAGGTAGCGTTTCAACAGTGCCCTTTGCCTTGAATTTGCGAATGATGCTTCCTATGGTCTCTCTTGGTATGTTTAACATCTTTGCAATCTTCTTATAGCCATTGCCCTTCCTGTGAAGAGTAGTCACCTCTTCTCTTGTCTTCCTGGACCATTCTCTTGACTTCACCATGTTTGTAACCACACCAGTAAATGTCTAGAAGGAGCTGAGTATCACAGTCATTTTAAAGCTGCCTAATTGGTGCTTATTATGCTTTATTGCTGCTCCGTGACATCCACAGGTGTTTTCAATACCTGATTGAAAACACTTGAATGAACCTCTGTTCTTCAGAGTGGTAGTCTTTAAGGGGTTGAATAATTGTGTCAATGAAGAATTCACAAAAGAAACATTTACTACTGTATTACAAAACCAATTGATGTCATTTTGGTTGCATATGGTTCTTTAAAAAGTCCTTGTAGGATTTCATTCTGAATACAATTACAAATGTACACTAAATTCCCTAAAACCCTTTACAGCATTGGGGGTTGAATAATTTTGAACACAACTGTATATGGCAAATGATGAGGTAATTATAAAAGTAGGTAACACTATTAGATCTGTGACTTTTATACATATGGATGCCGTCATCTTTCCATGATGCTCATTGCTTCAGTATTACCTGTCATTTTTTTAAGAAATCCATGAGTACGTATGCCACTGGGCATCTCTTTTATGATGCAGGATGTCCATCTGCAACCTTGTGGCACCAATAGCCCAAGCATCTTAGCAATATAAAATAATACCATTGCATATGGCATAAATTAAAAAAATAATAAAAATAAGATATAAGCTTCAGTTACTAAGCAAGGTGTACATTTACACGGAATGTAAAAATAACTCCCCCCACCACCTCAAGTCACAATACAACCTCTGCGTTATGTATAAATATAGAAAATCCTGGGAGGCGACAGCGTGAACGAATGTACAAAGCAGCGCCAGGTGCTCAGACACGCTAACTTAATCACGGTCATTCTCTCGCAACTCAGTAACCCCCACATTAATTGTACATATAGGCGCGCACTTTTCTTGCAGATCGGCCTACAGTTTTAACAGTTATCTCGTTTTATGTTGTCTTGTCATTAACAGCAATATCTGTCATGCCCCCACTGCTGACTGCACCGTGCTCACCTTTCATGTTCAGGTAGATGTAAAGTGCTGCCCTCAGTACTGGTCCCATGAAACAGTTAAAACACAGCAAACACACACCACACCCTCCTGCCGAAATAAAGGTCTTCTCCTCCCTCCCAGCATTGCTTTAGCAATATCGTTCTAACTGTGTTACTAACCAGTCTGACCCTCCTGAAGCTCCTTGAAATACTCTTGAATTCCTGTGTACCAGGCCCCCTCCTTTGCCCATTGATTACTGCCTTCTACCAGCCTCAGACTAGTGATGGGCCGAACACCCCGTGTTCGGTTCGCATTCGAACTCGAACACCCGAAAAAGTTTGACCGCAAACTCGAACACAATGCAACTCAATGGGGCTCGAACGTTTGAAAATTAAGGTCCCCTCCAACAGGGCATATATGCAAGATATTGGCCATAAAAGGTGTATGGGGGTCTGGGTAGTGCCCTGGGGGACAGGAAACAATGAAATTTTTTTAAAAAAATTTACCACTTTTGTTCATGTTTAAACGCAATTTGAAGCCATGGGAAATGTTTTTTGTTTTTTTTTGTAATCAAAGTTTTTTATTAACGTAAATGAACACAGATATATGAAAATACAGTTCCTCCGACAAATACGACAAGTTGCATGACATGGTAAAGTTCAGACATTCTGATGATTTTGTTCAAAAACCTCACCCGACCAATAATCAAGCGGTAGGAGAGGGAACTGCACATGACTGCCATATCATAGCTGACCAACCTCTGACAGAAATTACCAAGATCTTTAGTGTCGTCTTATGTACTGTTGTAGATCTAGTATGCTATCGCACATAAAACAGTAACCTCGACAGACAAACACACAGAGAATACAAAATATACAGAGACGACAAGAAACATAAAAAAAAAAAAGGGGGAAAGATGGGGGGGAAAGAAGGGGCGGGGAACAGGAGCGGTCCCGGTAGTACGGCTACCGCAGACGTACCGGCAAGGGGCTCCGCCGTCATCCGCCATTGTATCTGCACTCATGCACCTCCGCCTCCGTGAGCCAGTATCCGTCCCTCACATTCATGTGCTAGGTCGCACCAAGCGTCTCTCGGGCGCCGTGCTCACGTAATTATCCCAATGGAACCAATTCTGCACAAATTGTTCAACTTGGCCTAGGTCCCTCGCCACCAGATTGTCCATCCTACGGAGTAATTCAACCCTATCAACCCATTCCCTCCAAGAGGGCAGCGACGTTTTGCCCCAATGCAGTGGGATCAACAATTTGGCTGCAGTCACCAATCTCAAGACTACCGACCTCTTCATGGCTTTCATGGGAGCAGAGAACTGCAGCAAGATGTATATCGAAGGGGCAAACTCAATGTCCAAATCCGAGATGACACGGACTGCAGAGTGAACCATTTTCCAGAACGTTTGGATCACAGGACATTCCCACCAGATATGCAGGAAATCACCGAAGGCCGTCTTACATCTCCAACATTGTGGGTCATGGAGGGGGAACATTCTCTGCAATCGGTCCAGGGTCTGATACCAAAATGTAAGGATTTTATATGCGTTTTCAGCACACTTCAAGGAATTGGTTCCCTTATGGACGAGTGTAAAAGTGTCGGTCCACTCCGCATCTGTGATATTTCTCCCGAGCAATGTATTCCAGTCCACCTGTCTCTAAAGGCCGGGGTCTCGTCCGAACGTCCAAGAAGCAGACGATAAAGGGTGGAAACACTTCTGTCCAACGGAATGCCAAGTTGAAAATACTGCTCAAAGGGAGTGAGAGGACGAGTAAGACTAAAACCCGCCCTTAAACTTCTCAGGTACGATTGTATCTGATGGTAGTTAAACCGTTCCTGCAGGTGGATCACGGGGGACCCATCAGAGTTCAGTAGCGGAGGAGGACATCCATCCTTCAAAAATGAAGCCACCGTGATCCTGTCTGGAAGGTCAAACCGCACTTTAAGCGCTGTGCACGGAACAAAGTCAGGATTATCCCGTAGTGGCAACAGCGGCGAAATCGAGGAAGTCCAATCCAAATTGCATATGCAATCTTCTCCAGATGCCCAGCGTTTCCGTCGTAAGGCACCAAGTCCTATGTTGTTCCCATGGGCCCTGACAATGAATCCAAGGTAGTGTCCATAAGGGTGTTCCCATCAGCTTTTCCTCCAGGTCCAACCACAGTTTCTCCGACTTTTGAAGGGACCATTCTAAGAGACGAGTAAGATGTACTGAATAATAATAAAGTTTTGCATCAAGTAACACCAAGCCTCCGTCAGATTTAGGACGACAAAGCGTTGTATAACCTACGCGCGGACCTCCGTTAGGCCAAATGAAACGTAGGGTCGCCGTTCGGTACCGTTTGGAGAAGTCGGTAGGCAAGGAAATCGGGACCGTTTGAAGAACATACGTTCTGAAGAACGTACTACGTTCATTTTCAGAGTATTAATCCGTCCTGTCCAGGAAATGAACTTCTTCGTCCAACCAGACAAGTCCGATACGAATACATCTAACAGGGGTTGGTAGTTAAGCGCATAAAGCTGCGCAGGAGACGGAGAGATCCACATTCCCAAATATTTTAAACGATCTGTGCACCACGTGAATGGAACCAACCTCTTCAGTCTAGACACACATCTCTGTGAGAGGTTCACGTTAAGTGCTTCTGACTTGTCCATGTTCACTCGAAAGCCGGCGACCTCCCCAAAAGCCGACAGTACCTACATCACCGCTGGTAATGATGTTTCCGCATTTGTCAACATAAAGAGCAGGTCATCCGCATACGCAGAGACTACATGGCGGCTAGAGGCACCTCGGATTCCCGTAATGGAATCTGTAGAACGGACCGCTTCAAGGAGCGGCTCCAGATACAGTGCAAACATATCTATCTGGAGACGTCTGGAGAGGCCACCTTCCCCCCCAATGAACCATCCGCATCGTACAACCCGCGGTAATATGTCTCAAATTCCTTCACAATCACGTCAGGACGAGGTGAAATCTGTCCATTCCCCGTTCTAATCTTGGAAATATAGTTAATGTCTCGACGTTGGCGGAGCAATTGCGCCAGCAACTTTCCAGGCTTATTTTCTTGCAAGGCAAAATAACATTTAGCTCTTGCCGCATCCAGTCGCAGTTTTTCATTGAGGATGTCGTTTAGGCGTCTCCGCAATATCGTAGCCTCCTTAAAATCTGTGTCATTCGTCAAATAATAGTGTGATTGTTCCAGTCGTCTGATGTTCTCCAATAGATCTGCCGTCTCTGTTGATTTGGCCTTTTTCTGCGCCACAGCCTTGCTGATAAGTAAGCGCCTCACTACCGCCTTATGGGCCTCCCACACCGTAACCTCCGGGACCTCACCCACCCCCATGTTGTCCTCAAAATAGTGCTTCAAAGCACAGGACACTTCCGCTGAAAAACCAGGATCGTCAAGCAGGTGCGTATTCATTCTCCAGGTTTTTTCACGTGGACGAAAAAGCAGGGAGGACAGCGTCATCCATACTGGTGAGTGGTCCGACCATGTACGAACACCAATATCTGACTCCAGGAGCAGGTACAATTGGTGTTGTTGCATGAAGAGATAATCAATTCTCGAAAAAGAAGCATGTACCGACGAGTAGTACGTATAATCACGGGACCCCGAATTCAAAGCACGCCAAACATCTACCAAGCGCAATGAGTCCAATGTACGTTTAAGATGTCAAAAACGAGCTCGGAGGAATCGTTGACTGACGACGGGAAGTATCCACCCGGGGATCTAAGGGAACGTTTAGATCTCCCGCCATAATCAAAATGCCCGTTTGGAACGCTTTCAATTTCTTTACGATTTGTGCAAGGCATCTATGTTGATTGACATTTGGCATATAGACGGAAGCGAAAGTGTAGGTCACACCCGAAATGTTACCCTTGACAAAAAGATATCTACCTTCGTCATCGCTTAGCGTATCCACAACCTCAAAAGGAACATCCTTCGCAAACACGATCGCCGTGCCCCTCGATTTACCGAGGGTAAAATTACTGATAAAATCCCGTGGGGAATGATCGAGTGAGAAGTTGGGGAGGTGCATCCGCTCGGAAACGAGTCTCCTGTAAAAAGATTACCGAAGCTCTTAAGGCCTGAAGTTCACGGAGGAGCCGTCCACGTTTCTCGGGAATGTTGAGTCCCTTTACATTATAGGTCAAGAAGCGCAGGGACCTCGGCTTAAAAGTCGTCGCATCTCCAGAACTAGGAGCGCCAGTGCCGCCCTCCGCCGCCATTCCCCTTTTCCGACACACTCCCGCACCCCAGGTAAGGGGAGAGGAAAGGAGAAGGTAACAGAGAGAGAGGGAGAAAAAAAAAACACCACACAGAAACCACAGACACACAAAACAGACACAAAAACAACACACTAAATGTGTGAGGCGCAAGCGTCCGTCAGGTTATCAGTCCAAGGGGATATTTACCTCCTCGAACTGGCCCCCCAAGAAAAAGTGATGCCAATACCTCGGGGTAGGCAAAAAAACCGCAGATACGAGCGAAAGAAAAAGAAAGACAAAATAAGTAAGCACTCAGCCGAGTGCCTCTCAAGAGCTAAAAGAAGAGAGTAAAAGAAGAGTAGAGTGAAAAGAAGAAGTAAGAAAAATAAAAATAGGCCAGAGGCCAACGTGTCGCCAAGACAATGATTATGTATCAGCGGATCAGCGAGAAAAAGCAATACATATGCAGTTGAAGTATTATTTGCATCGTATGAGAAGGACATGATTGGACAAGGGGTCACCATCCGGCGAGATATCAACCAGCCATTATTGCTGAGGGTATAACCCACTTCCCCCTGCTAACCAAAGCCCAATCCTGGTAAACATAGGCTCAGTGGAGCCAACCATCAGCCCACAGTGAACAGTAAAATAACTTCCCGAGAAACGGGAACACACTCAAAATTCTCCAGTGGTAAGTCCCTTGGGAAATAAACATAATCCCCCCCCCCCCTATCAGGTAGCCCCTACATCCCCCCTAACCTCCAGTCCTGTCTCCCCACCTAGAAAAATGCCCCCATTATCGTCATCGAGGTAAAAACAAGGGACCAGGGCCTCCTCCCACTCCCTCCCCTATCCCCGAACCAAATGTTTCCTTTCTAGAAACTTTTTTTTTCCCCTTCTTTCCTTTCCCCCTCCCTTTCCTCCCCCTTCTTCTCCCCCCTCCCCCCTACGTTTCCCCCCTTTTGTTAACATATAATATTAAGTTCCCCCCATTCCTTCTATTTTATGCATACAATTTGTAATTGTGTCTTTGTCACATACCAACCTCCTCCCTTCAAAACAGTAACCCGCTTTTTCTGCAGTCGGTAAATAGAAGACATCAACAAACAGAAGTCCGAGTACAGACCACTACTATGGCCTACATTTATACACTTTCCCATATCATCATGACGTAACAATTTTTTTTTTTTTTGCAAGAAGCCCCTTTTCCCCTCCCGCCCATTTTGTGAATAAGCCTCTTTCCCATCCCACCCCCATCCCTGCGAAACACTACCCCCTCCCCCTAACTGACAAACAAAATACAAGGATACAAAGCCCCCCTGCCATTTCAGAAGCCGTTAACAATATATATATATAATTTTTTAAAAAAAAATTGTCTTGAATATTAAAAGGCACATTATAGCCATCCCCCTCCCCCACCCCATACCGTGTAACATGCTATTCTATCCCCTCTTACTTAAGCAAACATATAAAGTCTTCTTTTTTCTTCTTCCCCCCCCCGCCCTATCCCTACCCCCCTGCGATTGAAACCAAAATATCCCCCCTCCCCACTAGATTCTCCCCAAATCCCTCAACTCCCCCTTCCCCTCCCCCCTTCCAAACAAGCTTGAAAACCAGACATTCAAAGGCATTTAACCCTTCAACAGGAGGCAAATTGCCTTAAGTAACCCTGTCCTCCGTCCAGTCAATACTTTATGATCAGCCAAGTGTCTACAAATGGACATGAAGAGGGCGCCTTAAGTCTAGTCAGTGTCTTTCCCGACGCCATCAACAACCCCCAGCCCCACTGAACAATGTGGCACGTTCTTTGTCATCTGCGTACCAAGAGCAAGGGGCCATTCTGGTGACCCCCAACAGCGTAACATCATCTCAATGTGCCTGCTTCCGGGTAGAGGTTTCCCTGCTCCTCCTTCCACCACCCTCCTGTCTGTGGTGACAAGGTGTCTCAGGAGCCGAGTCCCATAAAGAAAAAACCAAAAGGGGGAAACGTCCCAACATTCACCCCAGGGGTGTAATCGGTTTGGTACTTATCTCCGTCCCTCCATCATGGCGTCCAGCTTTCCAGGGGGTTCCTACTCCCCATAGACAGTGGAGACAGACAATAGTACACCTTTACAGGAATATCGCGGACCTCACTGGTCCCCTTCCATATTTGGGAAAACGTCGGTCCTATCCACTGTAGTGTGTCCTCGATCTCGAGGTCGCCGCTGCCTTCGTGGTCTCGCTTGGGGAACAAAGGTGGTGCGGGTGGACTCCTCCGTTAAAGCCGATTCCCAATCCGTAACCCGTACCTCCGGCAGTTGCATCTCCCAAAGGAAGTTAACCACGTCCATCGGTGTCTTAATGACCACATTCGCGCCATTCCGGGATGCATGTAGCGAGAAGGGGAAACCCCATCGATACGGTATACCCTTATCCTGTAGCGCCAGGGTCACCGGCTGCAGGGCCCTGCGAGCCGTTAGAGTGAAGCGGGATAAATCATTAAATATTTCTACTTTGTCCCCTTCAAAGTCCCAGGTGCGCTGGGCCCTTGCCGTCCTCGCTATCCTTTCCTTCTCCTGAAAATCAGGGATGTGGCATAAAATGTCTCGGGGTCCCGTTGACGTGTCCGTCTGCCCTGGTGCTCTGTATACTCTGTGCACTCTGTCCATAAGAGAGGGTGAAACATCACCAGCAGCTAGTACGAATGTAAAGAATCTCGTCAGGTACTCACGGATCTCGACCACAGTCTCTCTCACCCCTCTGATCCTTAGATTCTGGCGTCTGGACCTGTTCTCGAGGTCGTCCATGCGGCGCAGTAGCGTTGATATTATCGGGGAGTCCTTACCTCCCTGGGAGTCTGCCTCTGTGCGCTGGGCCGTAGTCTCGAGGTGGAGCACCCGCGTTTCCAAGGCTGCCAGGCCCGTTTTAACTGCAGAGACCTCACCCCGTAATGTTTCGCTTAGTGTTGCCGCCAGGTCCAATAGATCCTGCTTCGAGGGCAGGGACGCCATTAGTTCCTCCATCCGTCGCATGCGCGGGTGATCCTCACTCCACGAGGCCTCGGACGGCGAGGGTGAGGCCGCTCCCTCCGGACCAGGCCCTAACTGCGATGTCATCGGGGCCTGCAAAAAAGCATCCAAAGAGCCCTGTAAAGCAGGTCTGGGTGTTCCAGGATCTGTAGTGGTCGTCCTCCTCGCTTTTCCCCTCTTCATTGCTAATAGATCCGCTGTAATCAAGCAATTATAAGGCGATCACGCTGGAGCTCTCACTTCAGGCATCCATCTTGGAGCTCAGTCAGGCCACACCCCCATGGGAAATGTTTTATCACCAACGAGTGGGAAATATTTGACCAACAATGAGTGGGAAATGTTTGACCAACAATGAGTGGGAAATGTTTATGAATCCCATAGGCTTCAATGTTAGAAATATTCCCGTTTTAATTCAATATCTAATAAACTGTTTATTATTATAATCTGCAGTAAAGAGTCTCTTTATTTTTAGATTTTTTTAGGATCTTTTAAGCATATTTTTGGAATTTTCCCCCCTCGAACTTTCCACGAACATCCAGAAAAGTTCGAAGTTCGCGAACTTTCGAACAGCCGATGTTTGAATTGAACTTCGAACCAATTCGAACCGGCAGCCCATCCCTACCTCTGACCAATGGACCGTCCTGACCAATGGACCGTCCTGACCATTCTTTTGGAATACCCAATTGTACCTTGACTAGAGTCCCCCTTGTGTCCTGTCTACCACCCCAAGGTACATTTCGAGTGTCTCCCAAGAATCCTGGTCCCTCCTGTCTGTATACCTGTGAATCCTTGCATAGCTGGGTTCAGACTACCCTCCAACCGTTAGGTTTGCTCATAGTGAACAAACACGTAGAAAATCACCTTCATAAACTTACTACATTGTATAACTCATTCTGCCACTTTGTGCTACAATGTAACTACATGACCCACCATTGTGACATGTTAAAAGAGCTAAACTGGCCGTCGCTGGAATCTAGACGCACCCTTCACCTTTCCAACCTGATGTTTAAGAGCTTTTCTGGGAAGCTACCACCCTACCAGAATATGCTGCTTCCCCCAGCAGTTCCCTCATCCTATAACCTCCGATCCCGGACCAGCACCTTACTTGCAATACCACAATACAAAAAGAAAGTGGCTCGATCCTCATTTTCCTACAGAGCATCGCAGTTATGGAATAACCTCCCGGACGCCATCAAATCTTTCCCCAGTCTTAAGTCCCTTAAGTCACTATCAACATACCTCAATACGGAATGCACCTGTAAACATTTAATATAGTGAACATCTATTTCCTACATATTTTTTTTCTGTTAATCTGTATATTTCTGTTTTGTTCTTATTATTTTGCATTTTATTACTTTGTATTTCTGTAAGAACTGTAACATTTCAATGTTCTTGAACCCAGGACGTACTTGAAAACGAGAGAAATCTCAATGTATCCTTCCTGGTAAAATCCTTTATAAATAAATAAAATAAATACGCATTTTAGCCGTTTAATAACCAGGTTTATACAAAAATGTGGGCAACTTTCACGCTCTTTATCATGAACCAGAAAAGGAACAGCTAAAAAGATGCTAAGGACCTGAACGGAGGACAAGCAAGACCTGCCTACCCAGTATTACCCAGTGTACTTGGGCACACCTCCTACACATGAGTATAGTTTTGATTATAAATCGAGTGATCATGATGAATTCTTTCCAAATATCGCATGCAACATGATCCCGTGTCATACAGTCCAAACAAGACATAATGTATGCCTAAACTATAGAATATAAAGTTGTAAGTGTTGTGTAAGCAGTGGCTGTTATTGTAACATGGTGGAAGCCGGTATGCAATATATAGACTATCCTGGGGACATAATCCGTTGTCTGCCTAATACTTATCCCTGCTACTATTTTATATCAAAGTATATTATATGTGGAGGAGTAGGATAACCTTATAATGTAGATCAAGGATCAGCAACCTTGGCCACCCAGATATTTTGGAACTACATTTCCTTTGAATCTCTCCAACCTAATGAGTGGCTGATCACTATGGGAGGTGAAGTTCCAAAACATCCAGCGGTCCAAGGTTGCTGACTCCAGATGTAAGCTCCTCTATGCTTCTTGTCTCTGCTTTTGCGGTTTGTCAGTTTAAATCTCCACTCTCTATTATTAAGCGCTGGGGAAACTTTTGGCGCTATATAAATGATAATATTGTACTGTTCGATGCCGAAGGGCCATCAATGTACCACTGTAAATTTAAAGTTTAGAACACCCTACTGTGTGCCTTAAATAAAATTAAACATTGACAACTTTGATTTGAAATTGGGATTAACCCCTACACATGCCTTGAGGGTACCTTGAAAGGCCATGGAGTGCATGCAGTAACCTTTAAGAGGTTATTCACAAAGAACTGAATTTTCAGCGCTTTGCACTTCGGTGCACTACAGTGAACTTCAGCAATTCCATTTCACTGGGACTACGGTGAATTCACTATTCACTGCAGGGTCACTGTAGTGCACCGTAGATGGAGCTGCTGAAGACCACAGAATAGGCCGCCGAATACCGCCAAACTGCAGAAAAGAGAACAGAACTCTCCTTTTCTGATAATAGGTGTTAAGACCGATAAAAATGCATTACAATGTGTCTAAATAATAAAATAGATCCTTTAAAAAAAGAATAAAAAGGTCTGTCACAAAATTTAAAAAAAAAGCCTTTTAAGAAAATTTGGGAATCAAAAATTTGGCCAAAAACATCCAAAAGGGTGTTCTAAGAAATAAAAAATAAAAAATTCTGAAAATGAAAAGAATAAACGTTTTTTAAATTAAAAATTATATTACTTTTTTTACACTGTATCCTATGGAATTCGGCTGTTTAAACCCGGCGCACTGAATCACTGAAAATCAGGGCATTTCACTGACACTGGTGTGGTTGGGTATTCTGTGAATAGACAAACCATTATTTCTCCATGTGACAATTTCTCTGCCGCCGGAGATCGCCAAACTGCACTGTATTTCACCATCAATTCGCCAGTATGTGGTGAATTTACAGTTTAGTGAATCGACGATCTGCCCCAAAACTGCATTGTACGGTGACAGTTGGTGGCAAGTTAATCGCTTATTGAATAACCCCTTCTGAGTTTATGGTAGACTCCGTGATATGAGAGATTGTTTTCAGATGAAAGATGGATTGGATTTAACAATGGCTGGATATCCACATGTGGGAAAAAAACTCTAAAATAGATTCTCACAATAAAAAATGACATTTTAACAATCAAGGCTAAGATTTATAGATTAAAGCATCTTTGTTATTCAGGTCAATTTATCCTTCTGTCTGTCTAGTTTTATCTATCTATTGACAAAATATATATATATATATATTACACTGTATATAGATAGAAAGCGATTAACAGATAAATGGATAGTCAATAGATAGATAATTGACTGATGGATATATATATATTTATCCATGAATATCTATCCATCTGATGATTATCTGTCAACTATCTTTCAATCTCGGTATCATCTCTATCAGTCGATTATCTATCCATCTGTCAATCAACTACTGCATCTGTAGGAATCTCTCAACTTCTGTTGACTATCCATGTATCTATTTTTCTCTCTATTTATCTGTCAATTATATCAATCGACTTTCTACTTATATCTATAGTTTGAATATCAATATGTCTCATATACCTTTAGAATATACAGCGTTAAGCAGTATAGGATTCAGGGAATACTTAGTATGTATGAGTAAAGGGCTCTACACTCAGCAGGTATAAGTGATTATGCGCAGAGGTATGAGATCAGCACTTTGCCCAAAGAGCTAACAATCTAAACTTTGTTAGTCACAGTATGATTTACAGTCCTGGTTCTATAATTAACTCCCCCACAACCTTCATGACTTCTTCACACTTACACATTTATATCTATGGTGCCAGGCATGATTTTACAGAAATAGTGCCTTACATATGCAGATGTTATCATCACCTGATGTATCTATTTCCTCACAAAGTGATACATAGTATTTATGTGCTATATAAAAATCTATTGATCTTAATGTAACCACAGAACAACACACTGATCATCATGTTATTAAACCTTTGTGCCAAATGCTTTGGTGTATGTGTGTATATATATATATATATATTAGGTCTTAATGATCAATGAAAAATCCTTATTTGCCCTTAATCTACATAATGTCAGTAGATGACTGTGTTACCTGGAAGGGAATGAGGTTTGCAAGCCTGCAATACAAAGCACTGGGAAATGCTCTCAGAGCTTGTACTAGCTGAATATAGAAATTCACATTCATTATGTATTGAGAGAATTAACCCCTTACTAACAGGATCTTGGTTAACCAAAGCCATGTGGACAGAGCTAGCACTAGAGGTAGGACACTAACCAGCTGAGCTATCAGGGTGAAGTCTCCTGAGTGCTGAAAAGTTTTACACAATGAGGCTCATATTATGCATCTTCATACTTAAAAAATATGATGAGGGAAAATATTATGGGAAGTGAAGATAAAATGAGAGACTGACCTTCTGATTGAAGAAACATTGCAGAGAATCCAAGGAAAAGCAAAGTGAGGGGGATCCTCAGAGCCTTGTAATCCATGGTGAGGAAAGGTAACTGCTCACACTGTCACAGGTAATATCCAAAGGTCACCTCTGTGAGGTCATAAGATCCCACACAAGGGTAATTGTGCCACCTGGGCAGGTTGCTGTCCTGAGTCACAGGCTCCGGGCATCTGATCCCATGCCAGTGCAGAGGATGGTGGAAACTAGCCTCAGTAGCTCTCCCTGTGCGTGAAAGTGCATGATCACCCTTCAGCAGCAAAGACAAGGGTTTGGATCATGAGCGATGCTCCTGCAGGGGCAGCACAGCCCGGGCGCTGAGGCTGAGAGTCGGAGCAGGTGGCAGGGGTAAGTGAGGTGCTGCAAGGTGGACCTGACCGTGCACGAGTGACAGCAGCAAGGATTGGCGGCCACGAGCACAGTCACACAGCGCCGGGGACTCCTCCTGCCGCTCTCTGCCAACTTTGGCTGCTTGTGCCTGAGTGCGGCGGCCGGCTCCCCTCCCTCCCCTGGGACTGCCTGCCCTGCTGCTAATAAAAACTGCTCGCCTCCCGAGACTGGGACAGTGCAGGCCCTCCTCTGAGAGGGAGGCGTGTGCCTGGCCACGGGGAGTCACACAGCCCAGCCTGCACAGCCCTACAGGCACACATACTCACTGAGTGAGGGCTCACACAGCCCTCAGGGCTCATACTGCCCTAAAGACACACATACTCCCCTGAGTCAGGGCTCATACTGCACTAAACACACACATACTCCCCTGAGTGGGGGCTCATACTGCACTGAACACACACATACTCCCCTGAGTCAGGGCTCCTACTGCACTAAGTACACACATACTCCCCTGAGTGGGGGCTTATACTCTATTAAACACACACATACTCCCCTGAGTCAGGGCTCATACTGCACTAAACACACACATACTCCCCTGAGTGGGGGCTCATACTGCACTAAACACACACATACTCCCCTGAGTCAGGGCTCATACTGCACTAAACACACACACACTCCCCTGAGTCAGGGCTCATACTGCACTAAACACACACATACTCCCCTGAGTCAGGGCTCATACTGCACTAAACACACACATTCTCCCCTGAGTGGGGGCTCAAGCTGCACTAAACACACACATACTCCCCTGAGTCAGGGCTCATACTGCACTAAACACACACATACTCCCCTGAGTGGGGGCTCATACTGCATTAAACACACACATACTCCCCTGAGTCAGGGCTCATACTGCACTAAGTACACACATACTCCACTGAGTGGGGGCTCATACTGCACTAAGTACACACATACTCCCCTGAGTGGGGGCTTATACTGCATTAAACACACACATACTCCCCTGAGTC
This sequence comes from Leptobrachium leishanense, assembly GCA_009667805.1. Lineage (NCBI taxonomy): Eukaryota > Metazoa > Chordata > Amphibia > Anura > Megophryidae > Leptobrachium > Leptobrachium leishanense. The sequence continues at coordinate 324,911,439 of CM019063.1, read as the reverse complement.
AGGGCTCATACTGCACTAAACACACACATTCTCCCCTGAGTCAGGGCTCATACTGCACTAAACACACACATACTCCCCTGAGTGGGGGCTCATACTGCACTAAACACACACATACTCCCCTGAGTCAGGGCTCATACTGCACTAAACACACACATACTCCCCTGAGTCAGGGCTCATACTGCACTAAGTACACACACATTCTCCCCTGAGTGGGGGCTCATACTGCACTAAACACACACATTCTCCCCTGAGTGGGGGCTCATACTGCACTAAACACACACATACTCCCCTGAGTCAGGGCTCATACTGCACTAAACACACACATACTCCCCTGAGTGGGGGCTCATACTGCACTAAGTACACACACATTCTCCCCTGAGTGGGGGCTCATACTGCACTAAACACACACATTCTCCCCTGAGTCAGGGCTCATACTGCACTAAACACACACATTCTCCCCTGAGTGGGGGCTCATACTGCACTAAACACACACATACTCCCCTGAGTGGGGGCTCATACTGCACTAAACACACACATTCTCCCCTGAGTCAGGGCTCATACTGCACTAAACACACACATTCTCCCCTGAGTGGGGGCTCATACCGCACTAAACACACACATACTCCCCTGAGTGGGGGCTCATACCGCACTAAACACACACATACTCCCCTGAGTCAGGGCTCATACTGCACTAAACTCACACATTCTCCCCTGAGTCAGGGCTCATACTGCACTAAACACACACATTCTCCCCTGAGTGGGGGCTCATACTGCACTAAACACACACATACTCCCCTGAGTGGGGGCTCATACTGCCCTGCAGCTACGCATACTTTTCTGAGTAAGGACACACAGAGCCCTGCAGGTTCATGGGAGACTCAGGCCCCAGGAGCTGGAAATACCTTTTTCTGAAAGGAAATGAATGTTAACACCTCCTGATGTAATGTGCCCTGCATGATAATATACACATCTAGCTATAACTACAGACTAAGTACAGGTTCTTTACTAATCATACACTGACTTCATGACAGATACATTGTGACATTCAGTAACTTTGTAACTTTAGGGTGTTCCATCCTCATCTAGACAGAGCACAAACTCCAACCCAGACACACATTGTGCAAAAAAGATAATCAGTGTGATCTATCCCCTCCATCCCCTATGTCTGTGTATATGCCTATCCATCTGCACAAACATATATAAATATATATTTACCTTGTAAATATATAAATTAGGCTTTTTTTACAGTTGATTTCTAGGTATATCCTATGCTATACAATTACTATGTAAATATATTTATATATGTGTTTATAGATTGGTATCATGTCTATTTATCTGTCATGCTATAACTCATCATTACTGCAATTACTTCCCACTGTCAGCAATGCACTGTCAGTATATGGTGCAGTCTCAAGGCTCATGCCTGAGAGTTCAGAGGTGACTAAGCACTCATAGGGTTAATTAGCAATGTAAGACTAATCATAAACTGCAGTTCTGTTCATCGCTCCGCTATGCATATATGTCTTAAATTCTCCTGCTTCATTTGTGTTGTATTTGTAATGTATTGTGTATATTGGATATGATATAATGTACTAGCTATGTATCTATATTTCTCCTCACCACCCTCCCTCTCCCATGTCTTTCTATATAAATGGACACCAGCAGCTCTAGCAGAGATTCCAGAGTCACGTGTTAGAGAGAGAGCAACCTGATCCCTTATTCCTGCTGCTGAGTGCAGCCTTAGCTTTTGTCTGGAAACATGGATCAAAGCTCAGAGAGCCCTGTGCATAAGCTGAGCAATTGATGGGACACAATACAAGACAGATGCACATATTGTGCATTCTGCAGAGAACATGCTAGCCGTTCGCTACCACAAACAACCAGCCCGCAGGACATCTGATTTAAAACTTTTTTCATCTTTTTGTGACAAAGCTATTTTCCTCCCTTGTTATATTTTGTCTCTAAGGCTAGGATCAGACGAACGCATTTTGTACGGACTGTGCGTCCGTGCAGTGCGGACGCACGTTCTGACTGACGACAAGGTAGTGGCCACACAGTCCGTGTTTGTGACTGACTTTTTTTGACTGATGTAGTAGGGAAAATAAATTATTATGAAGAACAATTTGTCTGTCAAAAATGCATGACTGCTTATACCTGGATCCTCTACGCCTATGCCCTGAAATAACACACAGACCACGGTATATTTGGAAAGGGCATAGGCCACAGCTTTATTTGATTTATACAGCATTCCTTAATCCAACACCACACAATTCGATCTGACCCTACCGCAACCGAACCTGCGGCAGGCCGTTACCACTTAAACCCAGAGCTCGTTGCTCAGCCTGACTTACCAGGAACAGAGCACGTCTCTCCCAGAGCCCACCTTATTCGGCGGCTTACCCAATAACTTCTTCGCTGGCCAGGGATACCGCCAAGCTGTGACACCACCAAGGAAACCACCCACCACAGGGCGGGCGGGCGGGAACGTGCAGTCTCTTCAAATCACCCGCACGTGTAACAGGTACTCACACACCTGTGCATATATATATATATGACCTCCTTCATTAGCATAATGCCTTGACCAATGACCCTGCATACTTTAATTGATCGTCCCAGGCCAGCAGTCATGCCCCCCTTCCAGAATGTTCCAGGGGTTGCTTGACTGCTTATACCTGGATCCTCTACGCCTATGCCCTGAAATAACACACAGACCACGGTATATTTGGAAAGGGCATAGGCCACAGCTTTATTTGATTTATACAGCATTCCTTAATCCAACACCACACAATTCGATCTGACCCTACCGCAACCGAACCTGCGGCAGGCCGTTACCACTTAAACCCAGAGCTCGTTGCTCAGCCTGACTTACCAGGAACAGAGCACGTCTCTCCCAGAGCCCACCTTATTCGGCGGCTTACCCAATAACTTCTTCGCTGGCCAGGGATACCGCCACCGCCAAGGGGCAATAAACTTAACTATTGCCCCTGCGCCCCCCCGCAGCCAGCGCCGCCTCCACCCCATCCCTCAAACCCTCCAAAAAAATATCCAACCCAATATCGGACAAGTGGATCCCATCCGACCGCATCAAAGCCCTGTTAACCCCCTCCAATACCCGGTGACGAATGGACAGACCCCCAAGAGTAGCGAGAAACCGAGACACCTCCCGAGTAAGCTTGCGCCGAGCCCGTTCCAAGGCCTTAGGGGACGCCCAAACATCCCAAGCCGGCCTAGAAACGATCTCGGACCAAACCAAGGAAACAGAGCGAAACAGAGCAAAACAGCGGGCGAGATCCTGTGGAAGAACCAGGGTCAAATCCAAAGTCCGAATCCGACCCAAGTCAGTACCACCGGCGTGAACGATGAGGATCGGCGAGCCCCGCGACCCCTGAGACAAGAAACAACATTCCCTACAAACATTCGTCCACCGCAAGCCCGGAATGCCCAACCAATGGACACGGACCACCGCCGCCGGAAATCCCAGATTCCTGCAAAAAACAAAAAGAAAAGGCCACGCGAAACAAAAGGACCTCAAAGTCATCGGAGCAAACGGACCCCAAAACCAACGAAATCCCCTGGAACAACGAAAAAAACAAAGGCCGACGGTGATCAGGAACCGAAACCCTCCGCCACCCAGCCACCACCCGGCGCAGCAACGGAGCCCTCGAAAAAGCATCCCAACCCAAAAGCTGACAGAGCAAAGAAAGAGCCGGGAGAGCGCGAGAAGCAGAAGCCGCGGAACGCCCAGCACTCTCCATCGCAGAAAAGAAAGACCACGTAGCGTGGCGACGAGCCGCCGACTCCCGCCATCCCAGCCCAGCTTGAGCCACCGCGGCCCAAGCCCGCCACACCTGACATACGAACTCCACGTGGAAGCAGCCAAAGAGCGGAATAAATGCCGAATCAGTCCTCCAGAGCCAGGGTCCACAACCAGCGAGGTAAGGGAGTACCCCTGCGATCCGCCCCCGGAGCCACCTGCCAAAAACGGCTCCACTGGAACCGGGAGAGAGAGTCAGCAACCACATTCGCCACGCCCGGCACGTGCCGCGCCCGAAACCAAATATTATGCTCCAAACAACGCAAAACCAAATGACGCAACAGGGAAAGAACGGGCAAGGAACTAGACGAATAACGGGTCAATACATGAACGACGCTCAAATTATCAGTCCAAAAGATCACCCTCTTAGTAGCGAGACACTCCCCCCACAGTTCCAGGGCCGACACAATGGGAAACAACTCCAAAAAGGTCAAGTTAGTCAGCAAGTCAGAAGCAGACCAAGAAGCAGGCCACGCCTCCGCACACCAATGACCTTGGAAGTAAGCCCCGAAGCCAGATGCACCCCCAACAAGTGAAAACAGTCCGGGTGAATCGGCAAAAGCCGAAACGCGGATTCCACATCCGCCTTAGCCAACAAACAGCCCGGGCCCGCTTCCCGAACCAACACCAGAGCCTCATCAAAAGACGAGTAACGCACCCTACAGACCTCGGGACCAATGCCATCATTAACCGACGAACCCGCCGGATAGGACAAATGGTGGATCATCCGAAAGGCGCCCGGCTCCTTTTTGGGAACCACACCCAACGGGGAAACCCGCAAATTGGGAAAGGGCAACCCATCGAACGGACCCACCAACCGACCCAGGCGCACCTCCATCGCCAATTGCGCCGCAACCACCGCCTCATGGTGACGCGCAGACACCAAATTAGAGGCAAAGACAGGGGAGTCAGAAGGCACGAAGGGAATACGAAAACCCACGGAAAAACCATCCACCAAAACCCGAGCCGCCCTCTCATTGGGGTAACATTCGAGCCACGGGAGCATCCTTAAAACGTTCACCGGGGGAAGACCTGACACCCGAACCGTCCCGAACCGACCCCCGGCCCAAAGCCCCCCGACCCCTACGCAGGCACCGGAAGGCGGGATGCACGCCCCCACATTGAGAACACTCGTGTCGGAACCGGCACGAACTCGCCCAACGACAGTGCGACTCATTGTACACCCAGCAAAACCCCTCCCGGGAAGCCGCCGACGCACCAGGGGAAGAACCGCCAGCGGCCCCATGAAAGGGAGAAACCACCGGACGAGCAGGCGTCATCAATAACAACCAAAGGTTAGCATCCTGCTCATCAAAACGCATGGCCGGACGGACAGCCATTTTCTGCCGGAATTGCAGGTCATACCGGAACCAACACTGACCCCCATAAACCTTGTACGCCCCCCAAATCAGGTCCAGATACGAGAACAGAGCCACACAACGGTCCGGATAACGCTCACAGAGAACAGCGCAAAAGGCCAGAAACCCTTGAAGCCAGTTCCCAAACGTGCGGGGCAAACTCCGACCAGAAGCCTTGTCCTTCTCCCCGTCCGCGTCCAGGTCAGAACGCCGAGCACGGTCGACCGTCTCCCTATCCACCGACACCAAGGAAAGAACGTCCACGTATTCACCGCGCCAAATCTTGGCCTTGACCTCAGCAGAAAGGTGCATCCCCAGCGGAGACAAAGCAGAACCAGAAAGCTGCGGAACCACAGCAACCGGACCCACGACCCCACCAGCCTCGGGGGCCGAGGAAACACCGGCAGCAGGCAGCTCCCCACCAGCCGGCACCGGGACCACCAAGCCACCAGGAGCACAACCAGCCGGCACGGGCGCCTGGGACTCCAGGCACGACCCGCGCTGCCACCGCTGAAGAGTAGACAACAGGGAGGACACCAAATCCAACGGCCCAGCACCCCCGGGAGCGCCGCCAGCGTCCCCGCACCGACCCCGGCCGCACGCCCAGCAGCAGGCAGCAAATCATACTCACGGGCGGACAGCAGAGGAGAAGGATCCACCAGGCGCTGGACTCGTTCGGCAGCCGCATCAGGGACCACACTGCGGGCAGGCACAGCTGGGCGAACATCATCCACGAGACCAGGAACAGCCACCCGGAGAGGTTCCCGACGCGCAGACTCGGGGGCGCCGTCAGACGAGGCCGCCCCAACAGCCAGGCAGCCAGCAGCAGGCAAGCGAACAGGACGCTCCCCGAAAACAGAGGAGCCGGCGGGCACCGAATCCAGCAGCGTAAAAGCCCCCGGGAGCGCAGCACCGGGAACCGGAACACCGGAGCCCCCAACACGCGGAAGGGCCGTCGGGCGTCCACGAGACGGGCCCCCACCCCGACGCGAGCGGGAGCCCCCGCGGGCGGGGCCGGCGGCACGAGAGCGAGGGGCAGAAGACCGTGGGGCCACAGCAGCAGGAGCCAGCGGGCTGCGCGAACGGCCAGCCCGACCCCCCTCCCGCACAGCAGCCGGCAAAACAGGAGCCACCGGGGGAGAAACAGCCCGGTAGGCAGCAGCACGGCGCCTCGGACGCGCACGGCCAGCAACAGAGCCGGCTGAGACAGGGGAAGCCCGGCCAGCCCGCGCAGGAGCAGAAAGCGCCGGAGCGGCACTAGGGGAAGCAAGACCAAGCGGCGCAGGGCCAGCAACAGGACGCTCATTCCTCCAGCCCCGGGTGCCCCCATCCACCTCCTCCACCTCCTCCGCAGGGGAAACCTGACCCACCGGCTCAGCAGAGCGCAACAACTCCGTCAGCGACACACCAGAGCCGGCAGCATAGTCCTGCAAACGGGCCAGGAGCAGAGCAACCTCCTCCCGCTGAACAGCCAGAGCCATGAACACAGGAACCAAAGCAGCGACCAGCGTGCAGCAAAAACGTACAGTCCCTCCAAATCACAACGTGCAGTCTCTTCAAATCACCCGCACGTGTAACAGGTACTCACACACCTGTGCATATATATATATATGACCTCCTTCATTAGCATAATGCCTTGACCAATGACCCTGCATACTTTAATTGATCGTCCCAGGCCAGCAGTCATGCCCCCCTTCCAGAATGTTCCAGGGGTTGCTGTCCGTCTGACCACGTTCCATCACTCACACACAAAGCTATGCAGAAGTTGTACACTCCGCACATCCGTTCTAGCGGTTTTACGTTCTTGCCTCACTTGCGTTCGTTTGTCGCGTCCGTTGTGCGTCCGCATTTCTGTGCGGGCGTACTTCTTGTGTGGGTCTCTATTGATCATAATTTTATGCTGCCATGGACGTTAAACTGTGCGGCAACACGGACGTGAACACTGCGCTCATCTGACCCCAGCCTAAGAGTCACTCTTAATCATGCAGTTTGAGTGATCACAGTGCCGTTAGTGCCCTCACCACTTTCTCTTCCTCTGAAGGGGCTCTCGAGGGCTGATTCAGCCCTCTGAGTGCAAGGGCTAGTCCCGACCAGAAGATATGATCAGGAGCTGATCTAAGCTTTCAAATTAGTTCCTGGAACGGGAACCAATTCGGGTTCAGCTACCTCCAATGGCTCTCAATCCACTGGCATCAAGAGCCATTGGTTTGGATGAATTCAAACATGAGTGTCCAGCCCCCACCTGGCATCATGTCCAGAGGAGCACTGAGGCAGCACACTGCTAGATTTAAGGCATTTATTGTAAAACACTAAAAGGTAAACATGGGAATCGGGCGCAGTCAGGGGGCAGGGTGGTTACATTTTAACTCCTCTGTATCTCCTTGCCTCTTATTTTAAACCTACCGTAGTGTATCCCTTTAAGTGCGCAATAGCATTATGTCTAAAAAAATTGCGTACCTTAAATAAAAAATTGAGCAAAATCTGAGACTTCAGAAAGTCGTAATCTTTTTGCGATAATGATGACCAAATTGTTACGCAGCATTTCCGAGCTTTAGTCTGGGTTCACACCTGCGTGTTTTTTACGTGTGGCAATACGTGCGTTTTTTGACACGCATATCGCCCAACCGTAAAAGACACGCGAATGCGCATTCGCAGCCATAGACTGCAGAGTGAACACACTGCAATACGCCCCAAAGAAGCTCCTTTACTTCTTTGGGCGTAGGACGTTTTACAGCGCGTTCCTGCGCGCTGTAAAACACCCAAGTGTGAACGGGTCCCATAGGAAATCATAGGATTTCACTGCAATTCGATGGCAGTGAAATTCCCCATGGAGAAGTAATGGTTAATCTATTCAGAGAACGCCGAACAGCAGGGAAATGTTGGCGAAATGCCCAGATTTTCTGTGGTTACGTTCACCAGGTTTAAACAGGCGAATCCCATAGGTTTCAATGTCATAAAAATTTGCCGTTTTTCTAAAATATTTATTCAACATTTTATTCTTTTCCATTTGCAGCAAAAAGTCTCTGTTTATTTTCTAGGAATTTTTTTTCGGGATTTTTTTCACTGCAAAATTTTTGATTCCGATTTCTTTTAAATGCCATTTTTTTATATTCCCTAACAGACCTTTTTATTGTTATTCATAGGACATTATACATTATTTCCATGCATTTTAACACGTTATTTTTCTTTAAAACGCCTTTTTAAAAGTTGCATTTCTCTTTGGTTTGTTTTTTTTACCCTTGTTCGGCAGCTGGTCGGCTTTTTTCTGTGGCATTCGGTGGTTTGTTCTTCGAGTCGTTGGCTGTGTTTGGCAGTTTATCAGATGCATTCATGTTAGAGGATAACCCCGTCTGTGTAACATTTTGAAACAGAAATAGTGGTGAATACAAATACTTAGCTTTAGTGGTAGGAGTATCCTCCAGGAGATGGTTCACGTTCTCCATATCAAGCAATAGAATATACATGGAAGATATAGAAACATAGAAACATAGAAAAATGTCGGCAGATAAGAACCTTTCGGCCCATCTAGTCTGCCCAATTACATGGATACTTTACCTGGATTTATCTTTTGTTTAGGATAGCCTTATGCCTATCCCATGCCTGCTTAAATTCAATTACTGTTTTAGCCTCTACCACGTCAACTGGAAGGCTGTTCCATGTATCCACCACCCTCTCAGTAAAATAATGCTTCCTGATGTTACTTTTAAACCTTTGCCCCTCTAATCTAAGACTATGTCCTCTTGTTTTGCTACTTTGTTTTCTTTTAAATATACTCCCTTCCTCTACCTTGTGGATTCCCTTTAAGTATTTAAATGTTTCTATCATATCTCCTCTGTCTCGTCTTTTTTCCAAGCTGTACATGTTAAGATCATTAAGCCTTTCCTGGTAACTTTTCTCCTTCAAGCCGTACACCATTTTAGTAGCCGTTCTCTGAACTCTCTCTAAGATGTCTATATCCTTCTGGAGATACGGTCTCCAGTACTGCACACAGTACTCCAAGTGAGGTCTCACCAGTGCTCTGTACAGTGGCATGAGCACTTCCCTTTTCCTACTGCTAATACCTCTCCCTACACAACCAAGCATTCTGCTAGCATTTCCTGCTGCTCTATTACATTGACTACTTACCCTTAGATCCTCTGAAATAATAACCCCTAAATCCCTTTCCTCAGATGTTGAGGTTAGGACTGTATCAAATATTCTATATTCAGCCATTGGGTTTTTACGTTGATTTTCAGCGTTCGGTTACCTTTCTCAAACAATTCGGATCTCTTTGGATAACCCTGTAAGCTTCTATTTCTAAAAAGAGCATTATTTGCAAAGCACAATAAAGCGAGGCATACCTCCAACAGCACATACCTGGAAGAATAAAAGAATATCAGGATTATTCCGAGAAAGGTGAAACTCTGGAGAACTTTTTGGAGAAGTGAAAATTCTAGGTCAAAATAGCTGATTTGGAAAGTGAGATAAATGGTAGAATGTTTCTGGTTTTGCTATTTTGACCTAGAATTTTCACTTTTCCAAATGTTCTCCAGAGGTTCACCTTTCTCTGAATAACCCTGTATGTTATGAGAAAGGTGATGGGTCACCTTTAACCCTAGCAATTATAATTAAGGATACCTTTAATGCATGATTCTGCCATCTATATGATCTCTTATCATTTGAATATGAAAGGTTAAATAGCGTGCTAAGCTTGTCAGAGGCCCAATTGACTTTACATGCATGTGTTACAAAGTTTGTGATGCTTAACAAACAGGTATGAGCACGCCACAAGTGTAAGGATTCGTCTACAAACTATTAAGATATAAAATGGGACAGAAGAATTTATGGAATTTATAGAAGGGTTTGAGTAGGAAGAATAGGTACTCTCTTTAGGAAGAATGACTGAGTGCCATGATGTGGCTGATTAGAGTAAAGCACTCCAAGGTGGATTTTACTTTTTATTATAATGTCAGAATGTGAAGAATAACATGTTCCAAGCCAACACATGGATAGATTACATTAAAAAGACATACCATTAAATGACATACAGCTGAAAAAAATTACATATACGAATAATCATGAAATTAAATACTCTCAAATGCATCACTGATCTCTCTTAACAACAGTATTCCTTGTTAGTCCAAAAGGTCTAAGTATTTGATATAATTTAGCGAGTTCCAAAGCTGTATCCTGGCAAGAGCACCTCTCCAGTAAGTGTCCTTGGGCAAGATACCTAATGTTACTCGCCACACAGGACATATTTGAAAACGAGAGTTTCAGGCGCCCCCCGGCAAAGCCGGAAGAGCGCTGGAAAGGTGCAGGTCCTTTGGACCCCTCTTCCTCTCGTTCAGGAGGAGATTAAAGTAAAAGAGAGGCACCCCTGGAAAGGGCAGAGTCTGCCCTTTCAATTGACGGCCCTCTTTAAATCCTGAGGTTCCGGTCCATGATCTGGAGCTGGATAACGGACCTCTACCGGAGCTGGCTGACATCTTGAATGTCAACCAAGCCTCCGGGGCCTCTCCCTGCTCACTGACGTCATCGTGTAAGGTGCAATGATGGCAGTGTGTGAATTAACCCCTAGCTGCCAAAGGGTTTCCCTATGGAAGCCTATGGTGGAGATAAGGGGGACATTTGGACCACCGCTTCTCCCATTCCATGGCAGCTAGAGGTTAATGTTAAACAAAAGTATAATCAAAAAAATAAAAATAATAATAAAAAAGTAAAAACATGTGTGTTTGTATTTTTGTTTTATTAATGGAGCACTATTGTTCACATTTCAATTATATTGTGAACAATGATGCTGCACTAACGATTTTTTTTCAGGGAGGTTTTTCTCCAAAAAATACAGTAACTATTTCCATTTCAAACTTTTTTTAACAAGTTTACCCCATAGAATATATAACTGCAAAGGCTTGGCTGATAAAATGCGAAACAAATTACTTTACACGCTGTAGATGATTGAAATTATAATGGAAATTCACTTTTTTTTTGTATTTCAATTTTTTTATTGTAAAAGCATATCAGCATTATACAAACATCAATGGCCACGCAGGGCCGGGCAAAGTCAGATACAAAGAAATACATCAAAATGGAGAAAGGGCAAAGAGGGGCGAGCGAATCATGACAAATCAGGTGGATAGAGTTAGAAAAACTAAAAAGCAGCGTAGTCCGACAGTGGGGCATCAGGAAAATCAAAAAGAGGGAGGGAAAAAAATTTATAAAAAAGGGGGAGTGGGTAAAGGACTGCCCATTGAGTCGTGGCATTCCCGGCTCACCCCGACACCCCATAGGGAGGCCGGGGGCCATGAAAGAGGTCACAGGGCAGGGAGACCTGGGGCCAAGATTACGGACAGAGCCTAGGTTGCCGCCATAGCAAAACACCCAGGATACTACCCTATGTCCCATATAAAAAAAAGGGGGGGAGTCCCGATGCTCCATCAGACAATCAGCAAATCCCACACGTCAGCAAGTAGGTCTGCATGATCACTCGGAAAAACACATACAATTAAAGGGGGGAATCAAAAACCCCAGCAGAGAATCATAAAACATATACGTCCTCAGGAAGAGTCTCAAGTGTTAAGGGAAGGGGGTGTCAGCAGCGTATGCCATCATGTTGGAGGGGTAAACACTCAGCTAACAGTGAGGGGGGTTGTCAGCAGGGGGATACACATCTGGGGGGGAATGAGGAAAAAGCCTTGCGGGGGAAGGTGTCCTCAGCCAGGAATCTGAAAGCGGTGCCATCCACCAGCTCAGCCAGTGTCCAGGGAAAAAATAGCACACATGTCCCCCCTATATCCAGCAGCCAGGAGCAGGGTCAGAGCATGGAAAGGCAACGAGTTGAAGCGGAGAGCAGGACCCACGGTGTCTCCGAAGAAGCCCGGGGGGGAAGAGCCCTCCAATGGCTCAGCCTCCATGTAGCCTCAGCATCTCCGGTCCCAGGACCACAGGCCAGCTCCAAACCCCGCCGCGTCCCGAGCAGCAACCGGGCCAGCATCAGCAACGAGTATGGAGATGTCTCGATGTCCGCAGCACCCTCCAGATGTCTGCGATCCATCCGGGCAGCTCCAGGTGGGGGTCGATAGGCAGTAGGCAGACAGGAAATCCCTTTCAAGGGTAAGAAGGTCGCCCGTAGCATCACCGCCGGGGCGTCGCAGCTTGCCCTCTGTATCACGGTTTCAGGGACACCATTCTCCGGTCGCCCTACTTCTTCACCCCGCTCGGTCGAGCAGGCAAATGCACCGCATTCAGGTAGGGGGCTCACATTCTCACTCCCGGACGGAGTAGCCACATCTCGGGAGAGCCGCATCTCAGCTATGAGGTGCTGGACGTCCCAACGTGTAAGTGGACGTTCCCCTTCCTCCATCAGCCACTCCAGACATCTATCAAGGCCCTCCATTGCAGCCCATCAGTAAAAGGCTTAAAAAATGGCCGCCCAGGGTAGGCCGCAGAAACAGGCCGGAGACAATAAATCGTTCCAAACTGCTCCGAGAGGGCACGGGAGAGACTGGGCATAGGACAACGGGTACCTCAGCACATACCCCACCTCACCAGGTACTGGAGCCGAATTTACGTCGCAAGGGTCAGCAAGAAATAAAGCAATCCTTGTGGAGCTCAGCAAGATGCGACCATCTCTATCGGCAGTCAGCTCTGCCCCTCTCACATTTTTTTAAACATTTTTTGTTATAGCATTCTGGCAGGACATAATGTATACATATAATATTGATATATTATGAATCTGCCGAGTCTGCTGAAAAAAAAGGATATATAACTTGTCTGGGTTGTACAATAAAATGTGGCTTCAAATCGTGTTTAAACATGGTGAGCAAAAACGGTAAAAATGAGCTCAGCACACAGGGTTGAAATGGCTCAGCAGTGAAAGGGTTAAACACAAAAAACACAAAAAACTTTTCAAATAATAGCAGAGTTCCTTTTTTTTCTGCAGTTCGGTGCTCAGTTCAGCTTCAGTCGGTGTTCTGCAGTCTGTTCGGCAATGTTCGGCGACGTTCGTCAGTCTGCTTGGTGGTCGATGGCGGTTTGTTTGGTGGTAGGTGGCAGTCCTCAGCCAGGGCCGGTGCTGCCGCTAGGCCAGCTAGGCGGGCACCTAGAGCGCAGTGCCTGCCTAGGGTGCAGCCGGCCCGACCAATTAAAAAAAAAATAATTGCCCGCGGGGCAGCCTAGGGCGGACTTGGTGCTTCCAGCTTCCTGCACCAAGTCCACGCCTCCGTCTCCTTGACGCCAGCGGCGACGCCAGCACATATTGGGACTGGCTACGAGGAGGCGGAGGAAGACGGAGACAGCGCTGGAGCGGCAGATACCCATGTGTGAGCCTGGGGGCAAATATCCATGTGTGTGCTGGGGCAAATACCCATGTGTGAGCCTGGGGCAAATATCCATGTGTGAGCCTGGGGCAAATATCCATGTATGAGCCTGGGGGCAAATATCCATGTGTGAGCTGGGGCAAATATCCATGTGTGAGCCTGGGGGCAAATATCCATGTGTGAGCCTGAGGCAAATATCCATACGTGAGCTGGGGCAGATATCCATGTGTGAGCCTGGGGCAAATATCCATGTGTGAGCCTGGGGGCAAATATCCATGTGTGAGCCTGGGGCAGATATCTTGTGTGAGCTGGGGCAGATATCCATGTGTGAGCTGGGGCAGATATCCATGTGTTAGCTGGGGCAGATATCCATGTGTTAGCTTCGGCAATATATTCATGTGTGAGCTGGGGCAATATCTCCATGCCATGTGTTAGCTGGGGCAATATCTGCATGCCATGTGTTAGCTGGGGCAATATCTCCATGTGTGAGCTGGGGCAATATCTCCATGTGTGAGTTGGGGCAATATCTCCATGTGTGAGCCTGGGGCAATATCTCCATGTGTGAGCCTGGGGGCAAATATCCATGTGTGAGCTGGGGCAAATATCCATGTGTGAGCCTGGGGCAAATATCCATGTGTGAGCCTGGGGGCAAATATCCATGTGTGAGCTGTGGCAGATATCCATGTGTTAGCTGGGGCAGATATCCATGTGTTAGCTTCGGCAATATATCCATGTGTGAGCTGGGGCAATATCTCCATGCCATGTGTTAGCTGGGGCAATATCTCCATGCCATGTGTTAGCTGGGGCAATATCTCCATGTGTGAGCTGGGGAAAATATCCATGTGTGAGCCTGGGGCAAATATCCATACGTGAGCCGGGGCAGATATCCATGTGTGAGCCTGGGGCAAATATCCATGTGTGAGCCTGGGGGCAAATATCCATGTGTGAGCTGTGGCAGATATCCATGTGTTAGCTGGGGCAGATATCCATGTGTTAGCTTCAGCAATATATCCATGTGTGAGCTGGGGCAATATCTCCATGCCATGTGTTAGCTGGGGCAATATCTCCATGCCATGTGTTAGCTGGGGCAATATCTCCATGTGTGAGCTGGGGCAATATTTCCATGTGTGAGCCTGGGGCAAATATCCATACGTGAGCCGGGGCAGATATCCATGTGTGAGCCTGGGGCAAATATCCATGTGTGAGCCTGGGGGCAAATATCCATGTGTGAGCCTGGGGGCAAATATCCATGTGTGAGCCTGGGCAGATATCCATGTGTGAGCTGGGGCAGATATCCATGTGTTAGCTGGGGCAGATATCCATGTGTTAGCTTGGGCAATATATCCATGTGTGAGCTGGGGCAATATCTCCATGCCATGTGTTAGCTGGGGCAATATCTGCATGCCATGTGTTAGCTGGGGCAATATCTCCATGCCATGTGTTAGCTGGGGTAATATCTCCAAGTGTGAGCTGGGGCAATATCTCCATGTGTGAGCTGGGGCAATATCTCCATGTATGAGCAGGAGGCAAATATACCCATGTAAGAGCTGGGGGCAAATATACCCCTGTGAGCTGGGGGCAAATATACCCATGTGAGTGGGGGGCAATATATCCATGTGAGAGCTGGGGGCAAATATACCCATGTGAGCTTTCTTTTTTGGGCGGGGTGCAAGTAGCTGGTCTTGCCTAGGGCGCAAAATAGTCTAGCACCGGCCCTGTCTTCAGTATGATAGCTCTGATTGCCGGGAGCAGAGTCTGTGAGGCGCCCCGAGAATAGGGCTCGGGCTGCTGCCCAAACCTGCAAAAAGGAGTCCGGGACTTAAACCTGAGAAGGTGGTGTTGTGTATCGTTACCGCAGTAACCGTATCGGTGAACGAAAAGATCTACCTGTACAACCATATGGGGCCTCTGTGAGTGAGGACGGCTGAAATATGTTGACGGAAGGAGATTCCTGTGTTCTATTCCTCGCCATTAATAAGAATCAGCAGGCAGCCCTGGGGCACAGAGTACATGGATCCCCAAGCAGTGACTGACAGTAAGCTGTGTTTTCCAATTGTGCATCACTGTTGAACTCCACGTAACATTCAAGCAGAGTGCAGCATGCCAGTCTGGGTTATATTGACACAGGCTGGAGGAGCTGCACTTTAATCCTGCACATTCACTGCCAGGATTACTGTGGAAAATGACCAGCAATATTACACATTTCAGTTTAAAAAAAAATCCCTGAGTTGGAGGCAGTGGCGACTCTAGGAAAATTATGTAGGGGGGTACATAAGATACCACAGTCAAAACTGGGGGGCACTAACAATTTTCACCACTAAATCATACCACTGAAAAAAACTAAATACATTTTTATAAATAAAATTCCATAATCCAGAGTAACAGAGATACCTTTCCATTGTACTAACCTGATACTTAAATACAATATTTTATTCGGTTTCCACCGACATCTAGTAACTGCTTCGACGACTCCAATTTACGCAAATTGCGGAGACCATTTGCTAAATAGGGAATTCACCATATTTTCGGTGAAATTGATTCCTCGAAATGTGACAAAAAGCAAAGGATCTAAAAGTGAATAGACCCTTTAATTCTTTTTTTTTGTAAATAAAAGTTTTTATTTTAATTTTTCACAGCAAACAAAGATATACGAAAGTTGTACATGTATCAAAGTCATCAGCTCGCAGGCTGGGCGGTGGCATCATCGTAAAACAACATGTATCTTTTACATTCGAGTTAGGAATCAGACTTAGAAGACTAAGTATCAGCATCAAGTCAGATTAACGTTATTGGGATCACGTGGAAAGGGTAAATTAAACTAAGACCAAAAAAAAAAGGGGGTATTGGGGAGGGGGGAAATGGCCTGGGAATGTGGGCAAATCCCTACTGGGCACAGAAACCATAAAACAGTGCATTCACTATACGTCAAGGGTAGAGACTAGAGCGTCTTAAAAAGGAATGTGGTGAGATACAACCTCACAGTGGCTCAATTACAGTAACAAGGCACGAAATTCTGCTCCCCCCGATTGGAGGATCCAAGTACTCCAAATCTGAGTATATTGGGCCGTCATACCGTTCATTGAGTAGTACAGTTGTTCGACTCTATGGAGCTCTTCCATTTTAGAGAGCCAAAGATGCATGGGAGGGCTCACCCTTTGCTTCCAAAATAGGGGTATTAGACTTTTGGCAACATTCAGAATGCGGATACACACCGATTTTTTTGTAACCTGAAGTAGCGTAGTGTACATGATGTAATAGCATGGTGGCTGGTCGGAAGTCGGGGGGAGGTTCTATGAACAGTTGAGTGATTTGATGTATCTTTTCCCAATATAGGCAAATTACTGGACAAGACCACCATATGTGAAGTGCCGATCCCGGGCTTTCACCACGACGCCAGCACTCATCCGACATATCAGGAAACACATGGCTAAGCTGTTCAGGGGTCTTATACCACAGGGATAGTAATTTATATGCCGTCTCCTGTGTTTTCGATGAGACCGAGCAGTGGTGTGTAAGGTCGCAGATTTTCCCCCATTGGGAGTCGGACAGAGTAGTTTCTAACATCATTTCCCAACTGCCCATAAACCTCGGCGGGGGGGTTCTATTTGAGCGCTGGAGGAGTTCGTATAAATAGGACACGCCATGTGGCAGTAGGTCAGCTGTCATGCACTGTTTTTCAAATTCTGTTAGAGGGCGGGTCAGTTTTGTTCGTTGGGGTATAGATCTGATAAAGCTAGCAATCTGTTGATATCGGAAGTATCGTAGGAAAGTCACTGCCCTATCGCCCAGTATATCAGTAAGCGAGGCAAGTTGTTGTTCTCGAAATACGTCACGAATGCGCGGTGTTTGTGTTTGCAGCAAGTCTGTGAATATCGACGGGGTGTAAGACGTGGGCGTGGAGGCTTGGCATAACAATGGCGTAAGCGGCGACGGGTCGGAGGACAGGTCTAAAACACGCATTACTCGATGCCATATGCGTAGTGTAGCTGAGGTGTAATGTAGATCACGTACCCGGCGTAGCCCTTGCAGTTTAGGCAGCCAAGGGAGGACAGTGAGGGGAATCCCGGCTTCGTCTTGTTCAACCACCCCCCACGCTTTGAGTTTGCGGGGTTTTGCCCATTCCAGAATACGCTGAAGGTGGCAAGCCGTATGGTATATCGCGAAGTCTGGTATGGCAAGCCCCCCCCCCGTGCTTTAGGTAGGGTAAGGATGGAAAATTTTAGCCTCAGTCGGGATCCCCTCCACACATAATTCGAGATCTGCGTCTGTAGGTCCCGAAAAAAGGTTCGCGGGAGGTCAATGGGAATCGTCTGAAAGAGGTATAAAATACGAGGGAGTACATTCATTTTGATTGCCTGGACGCGACCCAGCCAAGAAATGTGCGGATAGTTCCAGGCCTTCAGATCCGTGGAGATAGTCGCGAGCATGGGAGCAAAGTTGTCTCTGAACATTAAAGTATGGTCAGAGGTCAACCAAATTCCCAGGTACTTAATTCTATCCTTGGCCCATTGGATCGAGAAGTTTGGCCGTATGGATTGAGCCTTCGACCGCGGCATGGACACATTTAACAGGAAGGACTTGGCGAAATTAATTTTCAAGTTGGAGAGGTTACCGTATACTTCAAAAGCTTTCAGTAAGTTGGGCAAAGTCGTTTCTGGGTAAGTCACGAAGAAAAGGAGATCATCCGCGAAAGCAGCTACCCTGTGCTCCGTCCGGCCAGTCCGGATCCCTCGGATGTCCGGGCTAGCCCTTACAGAGGACAGGAAGGGCTCCAATGCCAATACAAACAACAATGGGGAGAGTGGGCATCCCTGCCTAGTACCGTTCCTTATCTTAAAGGGTTCCGTATAGATCCCATTCACGCAAACCCGTGCAGTTGGATCCGAATATAGAGCCCGGATCCAGGTGCATAGATTAGGACCTAGTCCAACCTGAGAGAGAGTTGCAAACAAGAATTCCCAGTTTACTCTGTCAAAGGCCTTCTCCGCGTCCGTAGAGAGGAGGAGAAGGCCTTCTCGTTGCCTCGTTGCCCTATGTATGATCGTCAGTGCCCGTATGGTGTTGTCTCGCGCCTCCCGCCCGCCACAAATCCCACCTGGTCTTGGTGTATCAACCCCGGGACATAAGGTGTAAGTCGTGTGGCCAGGATCTTTGCATACAGTTTGAGATCGCAATTTAAGAGGGAGATGGGGCGGTAGCTGTCGCACCGCTCAGCATCTTTACCTTCCTTAGGAATTAAGATATGTTGGCCGCCTGAGTTTGGGACGGAATGGTGTGGCCTTCCAGAATGGCATTAAAAGCCACCAGGAATCTGGGGTAGAGAATTTTCGCAAATCGTTTATAATATTGCAGGGGAAGGCCATCTGGGCCTGGGCACTTGCCCGTTTTAGAAGATTTTACCGCGTCACTCAATTCTTCTATAGTTAAGGGTGCGTCTAACAGTAGGGCAGTTTCAGGTGTCAGGCGTCGCGTGACGTGTTGGGAGAGGTAGGCATGAATCTTTTGCGAATGAAGTGTGCGTCCTGCGTCCGTCTCCGGAGTGGGCAGGTCATATAGAGTCGCGAAGTAGGAACGAATCGTAGGGAGAATGCGGTGTGGTAGATGTTGTGTTTTGCCATGTGTGTCCCTGATTTTGGGAATGTACGTGGTCGAATGGCGGGCACGTAGCATACGAGCCAGCAGTCTCCCACTCTTGTCTCCATGAGCAAAGAAAAATGTCTTGGAACGTAAACAGTGTCGGTGATACGTGGAATTAAGAAGAGTGGCCAGTTCCCGGTGTAGGGTTGTCAAGTCGGTTAACTGGGCGGGGTCAAGGGATTCCTTATGTAAGGTCTCCAGGTTGTGAATGCGAGCTAAGAGATCGATTGTAGCTGCCTCCCTGTGTTTTTTTGCTCTGACGCCTTACGAATATAAAACCCACGTATGACACATTTATGTGCTTCCCAGATGGACAGTGGAGACACATCTGGCGTGTCATTGTCCTGAAAATATAGGGCTAGGGTCTGCTCACAGTCGTTTGAAGTCGGGGGTCAGTCAGGAGGAATTCATTAAGTCGCCAGGCTGGGACGGCAGGGCGATGCAGAGGGGAAAGAAGACGCATTGTGACCGGGGCATGGTCAGACCATGTCAAAGATCCAATCCGGACCGATTGTAAATCAGATAAATAATAGTGCGGTATAAAGAAATAATCCAGTCGAGAATAGATCTGCGCAGGGTGTGAAAAATAGGTGTAGTCTTTGTCCTCCGTGTGCATTGCCCTCCAACAGTCCACTAATCTGTGTGTATGCAACAATTTGGAGATAGAGCGAGTGACATGTGGGGGGACAGCTGAGCGTCCCAAGGACGTGTCAAGGCGGGGATCCAGTGGTACATTCAAGTCGCCCCCTAAAACTAGACAGCCCTCAGAGAACTCAGTGATGAGAGGAAGCACTTTGTTCATGAATCTATGTTGTCCCTTGTTCGGTGCGTAGAAGTTTGCAAAAGTATACTTGCGTCCCGCTATTTCTCCCTTTACCATTACATAACGGCCATCTTTGTCGGATAGAGTTGCTTGTTGGACAAAGGGGACAGATTTGTGAAATAAAATCGCCACGCCCTTAGATTTGGCCACCGCATTGTTACTAAAAAAGCCTATTGGGAACCAGGAGTTTGTGAGTCTCGGGGCCGCCCCTTCTCTAAAGTGTGATTCTTGGATAAACACCACTGAGGCCCGTGCTTTCTGGAAATCACGTAGAGCCCCCGAACGTTTCTCAGGTATGTTTAGGCCACTGGCATTAATGGACATTAACATGAGAGGTTCCTGACGCACGGCCATTATTGAAGGATAGCGAAGGAGCTCCCTAGGCCAACCCCCACTCCCACAGGAAGGGGTAAGGAAGGGAACCGGGGATCTAAGGGAATGGGTAGTAAGTGGTAACTATATACACTCGGAGAGGCGGGGTTGACGGGGGCAGGAAGAATCCAACAGACCAACCAGTGGTCCGGGTATCCTGTCCACTTCACGTGTCAACCAACCTCGGTGGGGAGAACGTGACCTAGCGTTCGTGGGAACTAAACTCTATTTATGCATCGGGGCCTCCGCAGACCCCCCAAATAACACTGAATATCAATACAATAATACATTGAACGTTGTATGAGAAAAATAAAAAAGAAAAAGAATATTTCAAACCAGCAGGACCCATCTCGTCCGAGAGTCCAAGGGAAGGCGCAACGAGCGATCCTCAAGCTTGGGCCCCATCTTCGGGGGGGAGGGAGAGAAAAAGTCTGTGTTCAAGACAGTTCGGATAAAATCCTAATCCAGATTCCACTCCCCCCTGCAAAGAAAAGAGAAAAATAATAATAAATATAACAAAGTCAAACCTTTACGCAATTGAGTACCGGCGACAAGTGTCGCGGAGTTATATCAGTAAAAAGGTCAGCAAGACCGGGATCGCAGGCCTTGGGGTAGGTGTCTTTCCGGACCAAATCTGGGCGTTAGCCGGAGTGTGTAATAGAAAGGCGCGATAAGAGAAAAAAATAAAAAGAAGTCAAAAAGCCTTGCGAATTGGAAGTCCAGTGTTGGGAATGCAAGTCATGGGTTGCTGTCAGCCTGTGTGGACTTTCAGCTTGAGCACGGAGTCTCACATCTGTGGCCCCGGTCCCCGGGCAGTTTGTTGATGGTCAAGGCGAGCACGCTGAGAAGGTGGCCATGGTCGCGGCCTTCCGAGACCACCATTATACAGTGCCAGAGGGTCAGGCCACGTCAGTGAAATAGGTGGCAGTTGTAGCCGACGAGCCAGTTCTGGAAGATCTTCAGCCTCTGTACCAAAAATTGGCCCGCAGGAGTCGTCACTGAGAGTCCCGTCGGCATTTGCCATCGATAGCGTATTTGTTGCGTGAGCAAGACACTAGTTAGCGGCTTGAATGCCCGCCTGTATGCTAGAGTAGCCGGTGCAAGGTCTGGGAATAGCTGCAGGTTCACCCCCTCAAACGAGAATTCCGTAGTGACTCTAGCCTGGTGCAGAATTTCTTCCTTCAGGTCAAAGCGAGACAAGCAGCATATAACGTCCCGCGGGGGCTGCCGGGGGTCCCTTTGGTCGTAAGGCCCTGTGAGCCCGAACAAAGTCAATCTCAGATTGAGGCGGCCTGTCAAGGAGGGCATTGAAGATATGCAGCAGCACTTGTTTCAGGGCAGAGGGTGAGTCCTCGGTTTCTGGCAGACCTCTGAGCCGGAGGTTTTGGCGTCTGCCCCTATTGTCCAGATCAGTGAGGTGGAGAGCCATGCTTTGCATCTGTGAAGTGTGAACTTGTACAGCACGTGCAGTAGAACCAGCTTGCAAACGGAGAGTGTCACATTCCCCCTCCAAGTGAGTAACCTTTGCAGTTAAACCGTGAATCTCTGTGCGAATATGATGCAGTTCTGACATAATGGTGGTGCTCAAATTTTCATTAGCGATTCGCAGGTCAGATTTAGTTGGGAGGTTGTTCAGGATGGATTGCCAGTCAATCGTGGAAAGATGCCCGTTATTCCCAGGTCCCTGGGTGTTGGCAGACAAAAAAGAAGGGGTAGGCCGCAGAGAAGCCGGGGGCTCGAGTTGGGAGCTCTGCCCTGCTTGTGCAAGCGCTGCGTGGTAGGCCTCCTGCCTTATCTGGGAAGGCGGATTTTGAGAAACTATTTGGGCCTGCATTATGTCTGGGGTAGCGCTCATCCAGTCCCCCTGTGAATTGAGGTCCATAGCAGCCGGGGACGTTGTGGGTTCGGGCGTCAGGGTAGGCCGCGGTGAAGCCGGGGCCTCCAGTAATTCGTGCTGCCCAAATCGAGCGTGCGCTTCCGGCCCATCGGCGCGGTCTGATTGCGAGGTGAAAAATTGCCGCAGGGGAGTCGCTGGAGCGCCGCGATTTTTCTCCCCTTGTCTCTGGACACCTGTTGCCTTACTTAATTTGCCCATTTCGGGGTCCGCTGGATGCCTAAAACGTTCTGGTGGGGGAATCTGCGGAGGAGCTCGTGCGTCACACAGCCTTCTCCATCAGCTGCCAGGCCACGCCCCAGACCCTTTAATTCTAACTTTCATAATAACCCCTAAAATGCCATAAACCCAGGGAAATACAATAAAAATAATAAACAGTGTGGCATGTAGCCTACCCATTAACCCCTAAAAGGCCAGTAATCAAGGGAAAACATGAAGGGCAGTTTTACAATGTTGGTGCTAACTTAGGCTAGGGTCAGATGAGCGCATTTTGTACGGACTGTGCGTCTGTGCAGTACGGACGTACTTTCTGACTGACGACAAGGTAGTGGCCACACAGTCCGTTTTTTTTCACTGACGTATTATTTGACTGATGTAGCAGGGAAAATAAATTACAATGAAAAAACATTCTGTCCGTCAAAAATGCTGGACGTATAAATGCAGTCCGTCTGACCATGCTCCATCACTCACACACAAAGCTATGCGGACGTTGTGGACGTGGCGCACTCTGCACATCCGTTCTAGCAGTATTACGTTCTTGCCTAACCTGCGTCCGTTTGCAGCGTCCGTCAGCCCCCGCACTTCTGTGCGGACGTACTTCATGTGTGGGGCTCCATTTAACACAATTATATGCTATCACGGACGTACTTATGTGCGGCAACATGGACGTTAACACTGCGCTCGTCTGACCCCAGCCTTAACCAGAGCTGGTGTTAATTTAATAGCTCCATAGGCTATAATGGCTCTGGGAAGTTTATTTTTCTGATTTAAGATTTTTATTTATTATGAGCAAAGCATCACAAACTGACCAAAATAAGCGGCCTCGCAGGACTATGCAAAATACAGAACAGAAAAGGTGGGACCAGCAATAAGGGGGGGCACAGAAACACTTCAGGGGGTGCGAAAAAGAGGGAAAAGGGGATGGAATCTCAGTTATAGGTATGAAGAAACGTAAAGGAACTCTGCAGAAGGACATTCGGTCATCACCACAGTACGATGGCACAAACTTAAAACAGGGGGGGGTGAGGGAAAAAGAGAAAGAAAAAAAAAAAGGGGGGGAGAATACTCTACTGTCTTGTAGAGTGTCCACAAAATATATCACGACCGGGGGGGGGATCAAAAGTGTCCGCAGTATAAACCATAAAACTCAACTCAACAGATACAGCAAACAGTATAATATGGTCAGAAAATAAAAACAAGGTCCCCCAAGGGACCAAGTCACTCAAGCAGAGTCACATGAGGATAATGGAGAGCCAAATTGTAAGCCGGCAGCCACCTCCGGTAGAGAAGCAGAGAGTAGATCCAGGGTACAAAGATGAACATCAGCCTCCTCAGACGTAGACGCTACGAGTGGGTGTCCATCGTCCTGGTGAATCACCAGGGCGCCCCAGCGATAACGAACTCCGCTGGTGCGCAAAATAGACGTTGCGGGTTTAAAACGACGCCCGGCAGCCAGAAGCAAAAAGGGAAGATCCCTAAACACTACAATAGAGGCCCTTTCAAAACTGACATTGGGAACATTTCGAACCGCATGAAAAACTACTGAATGGAGGCTCACATCTCTGACCGTCGCAATTACATCGCGAGAGACTCCCGCTGGAGCCAAGGCAGCCCTCCTCACACGTAGGGCCGATTGTAACAGGCTCCCGAAGACCATCAGGTGAAAGAAGAACCGCAGTGAGAAAGCGAGTAGCATATGACAGCAACTCCTGGTCCTGTACCAACTCCGGCACTCCGCGGAGCTTCAAACTCCGGCGCCTGTGTCTGGATTCCAGTGCTACCACAGCTGATTGGAGATCATTGAGCTGCTGCTGGAGCGCAATTAGGTGAGTAGAGGTTGCGGCCTGCACTCCCTCCACCTCCTATGTGCGAGCCTGGACATCCGCCAATTGTGTCTGGGTCACCGCCAGGGCAGCATCAAAGGTCTGCAAGTCCACCTGCCAGGACCTCTTGGCATCAGCCAATAAAGTACGAATGTCCCCCTTAGTAGCTGGAAGGCCATCATCCGTTTCTGTCTGTACTGCAGGCAGCACATGCTCGAGGTCTGCCAATTGTGGGCTATCCGGTCCAGATTCGGGCTGGGCAGGAATTCGTCGGCTCTGACCTCCACTCAGTGCCTGATGGATGTCAGGGGTTCGTGGTGCCTCCGCGTTCCCGCCGCCTCTGGCTTTCTTCCCCATCAGCAGTCTGGGCAAAGAACAACGGGAAGAGGTGTCCCAGGCACAGTAGGCCACAAAGATGGCCGCCAGCCTGCAACACCAGTAGCCTCAGAGGTGTTTCCTCCCCAATCGCGGGTGCGGAGGGGGGGGAACCGAGCAGGCTCCAGAGTGACACACCTGTCAGCCGACGGTGAGGGAACGGCAAGAAGAGACTCCCGGAGCTAGGAACGCTGATATCCCCATGTATCGTAAAAATGGTGAAGGAGCTTCACTCGCATACGTCCGCTCCCAACCGCCGCCGGCGGCCACACCCCCCGTAAGTTTACAACAGCTCTGGTTAAGTTAGCCCCAGCCAGGGGCAGACTGACAACTAATGGGGCCCCCAGGCAATAGGAGGTCATGGGGCCCCCTTGTTCCGCACCCACAGGAGGCCACACCCATAAAAAACCCACCCCTACAACGCAACACCCACATGCACATTATTGTGCTAAAGAATTGATTTCTGAACTCCTAAAAATAACCTTTTTGAAAAACCACTTGGACCCAGCAGTGAATTGTGCCCCCCCCCTCCATACTTACAGATGGCCACCGAACTGCTGCAGCAGCCATCACCCACTCATTGCAGCTATGGCTACACCCCGGCATAGAAAGTCCCTGTGGAAAATGTGGGAAACTGCAGATCACTTTAAAAGATACTGTACAATCCTGACACACTGCACATTACAGAGCGCCACAGAAATAAACCTCACAGTAATGTGCAGTGTGTATGAGTGTATCACAGAATCCACAGCAATAAAACCCACAGTAATGTGCAGCTCACACATGGATATATATTGGCTTGATTTTCAATTCAAATTAAGTCTTATATTAATACAATTATACAAAAACAACTATTTAGAAAATTTCTAGGGTAAAAAGCAATTTTCAATTTCGGTTTTCGGCCAAGCTTACCTTGCAGTTTCGGTCCCAAATTTTCATTTTGGTGCATCACTACATATTACTGTATTATCAGACACAGGTTTTAATACTGTGCAGCATATTAATTTTTTAATTTTCAAATCATAATTTTAATCAGTCCTTGTACAGTTTAATTTAGTATGGCTAATTAGAATATACTAGACAAGACTATCTGTGATGCTAATGAACTGTATCAAGAAGAATCCTGATAACATTCCAGGAGAAAATATATGCTCTTTTGTGTATGAGTTTATAGATGAAAAATGGTTTTGATGAT
Organism: Leptobrachium leishanense; assembly: GCA_009667805.1. Lineage (NCBI taxonomy): Eukaryota > Metazoa > Chordata > Amphibia > Anura > Megophryidae > Leptobrachium > Leptobrachium leishanense. The sequence continues at coordinate 324,885,632 of CM019063.1, read as the reverse complement.
GATTGTCGTGCTTGCAAAAATATCTAAATTCAGATGCCTTCCCCAAAATTCCCCTCCTTCTAGTCTGGTATGAAATGAATGTGTCTATATAAAATTAAAGCAAATTAACATAAATATCTTGGCTATTTATTTAAAAAAACATAGTAAAGTAAAACTGCAAGGTATCCTATTTATACAAAATACCTTCTAATAACATATATTATATTTGAGATACTCATTGCTGGGAGATTGGACATATAATTTAGGAGGTTATTATTATTATTGTCATCTATATATATAAACACGAAAGTCCTGACTGACTGACTCATCAATGCCCAGCTGCACTGTTTTTATGATGTAGGCACCCACGAAGGAAGGATTTTTGGAAACTCCGCGCCTAAGGGGGTTGAATATTTTAAACAGGATACCTATAGCTCAAAAACAGAAGATGCACAGACGTGAAAATCGGTATTTAGATTCGTCTTGAAAAATAAAAAAACATGTATTTTACCATTTTTCTAAAATTTGACTGGGGGGCGAAAAAAGGGGGTTCAATATTTTAAATATTTTAAACAGGATACCTATATCTTAAAAACAGAAGATGTTACAGATGTGAAATTGTGACGGTGCACTGTTTTTATGATGTGGCACCCACTAAGGAAAGATTTTTGGAAACTCTGCCCCTAAGGGGGTGAAAAAGGGGGTTGAATACTTTAAACAGGATACCTTTAGCTCAAAAACAGAAGATGGTACAGACGTGAAAAGCGGTATTTCGATTCGTCTTGAAAAATAAAAAAAAAAACGCATTTTACCATTTTCTGAAAATTCCATGGGGGGCCAAAATGGGGGGTTAAATACATCTATATATTTAAACGCGAAAGTCCTGATTGACTGACTGACTCATCAACGCCCAGCTGAAACCGTTTAACCTAGGAACGTGAAATTTTGAAGGTGCACTGTTTTTATGATGTAGACGCCCACTAAGGAAGGATTTTTGGAAAATCCACCCATAAAGGGGTGAAAAGGGGTTGAATATTTTAAACAGGATACCTATAGCTCAAAAACAGAAGATGCTACAGATGTGAAAATCGGCATTTAGATTTGTCTTGAAAAATAAAAAAACACGTATTTTACCATTTTTCAAAAATCCAAGTGGGGGGTGAAAAAAGGGGGTTGAATATTTTAACTATTTTAAACAGGATACCTGTATCTCCAAAACAGAAGCTGTTACAGACCTGAAAATTGGTATTTAGATTTGTCTTGAAAAATAAAACAAAATGTATTTTACCATGTTCTGAAAATTCCTTGGGGGGCAAAAAGGGGGGTTGAATACTTTTATCAGTATACCTATACTTCAAAAACGGAAGATGATACGGGTGTGAAATTTGGTATTTACAATCTTCGTGAAAAAACCAAGCATGTTTTTTGCCATTTTGCCACAAATCCAATTGGGGGGGTCGGGGGAAAGGGGTCTGAATATTTTTATCATTATACCTATATTTCAAAAACCAAAGATGTTACAGACGTGAAATTTGGTATTTACAATCTTCTTGAAAAATAAAAACAGGTGTTTTACCATTTTCCAAAAATCGCAATGGGGGTGAAAAAAGGGGGTGCTGAATACTTTTAAACAGGATACCTATATATCTGAAAAACAGAAGAAGATGTTCCATACGTGAAATTGGTATTTAGATTCAGCTTGAGAAACAAAAAAACACCTACTTTACCATTTTCCAAAAATTGCAATGGGGGGTGAAAAAAGGGGGTGCTGAATACTTTTAAACAGGATACCTATATATCTGAAAAACAGAAGAAGATGTTACATACGTGAAATTGGTATTTAGATTCATCTTGAGAAACAAAAAAACACCTACTTTACCATTTTCCAAAAATTCAGTGGGGGGGCAAAAATGGGGGGTTGAATACTTTAATTCGTATACCTATATTTCAAAAACCAAAGATGTTACAGGTGTGAAATTTGGTATTTACAATCTTCGTGAAAAAAAACCAAACATGTGTTTTGCCATTTTCCACAAATCCAAATAAGGGGGGTCGAGGGAAAGGGGTCTTAATACTTTTATCAGTATATCTATATTTCAAAAACCAAGATGTTACAGGTGTGAAGTTTGGTAATTACAATCTTTTGAAAATAAAGAAACAGGTGTTTTACCATTTTCCAAAAATCCAAGTGGAGGGGTAAAAAAAAGGGGTGAATACTTTTAAACAGGATACCTACATCTCAAAAACAGAAGATGTTACAGACGTGAAAAATGGTATTTAGACTTGTCTTGAGAAACAAAAAAACACCTATTTTACCATTTTCCAAAAACCCAGTGGGAGGGGGAAAAAAGTGGGTTGAATACTTTTATCAGCATACCTATATTTCCAAAAACCAAAGATGTTACAGGTGTGAAATCTGGCACTTACAATCTACTTGAAAAATAAAAAAAACATGCTTTACCTTTTTCCAAGAATCCCACGTGGTGGGTGAAAAAAGGGGGGTGAATACTTTTCAACAGGATACCTATATCTCAAAAACAGAAGATGTTGCAGACATGAAAATTGGAATTTAGATTCGTCTTGAAAATAAAACAACATGTATTTTACCACTTTCCAAAAATCCAGTGGGGGGCAAAAGGGGGATGAATACCTTTATCACTATACCTATATTTCAAAAACCAATGATGTTAATTCCGAAAATTCAAGTTAAGGGGGGTGGGGAAAAGGGATGTGAATACTTTTATCAGTATACCTATATTTCAAAAACCAAAGATGTTATGGGTGTGAAATTTGGCACTTACATTCTTCTTGAGGAAAAAAAACCATGTGTTTTACAATTTTCCAAAAATCCCAAGTGGGGGAGAAAAGGGGGTTCTACCAAAAAACCTCAAGTTTCTTTTAAAAAACAATTTTAACAAATCCTAAAATCCACGCGAGCGAAGCCGCGGGCAAAAGCTAGTCATTTATATAACGCAACAGTTTCCGCAGCGCTTTACAATAACCAAAGGGAACGAAATACATATAAACGGATATAGGATGGAAACAAGAGGTGTAGAGGGCCCTGCTCATAGGAGCTTACAGTCTAGAGGGATTGGGGTTGAGGAAGACAAGTGGAATTGCACTAGATAGCAGGATCATTAGTGCCAGTGGTTTGGGAATGGTGGGGCCATACAAGCGGCTTCAATCAAGTGTGAGTAGGTGAGCAGAGGGATGAGTTGCATCAGTGATGCGATAAGATAATCTGAAGAGATGGGTTTTGAGGGATTTCTTGAAGGCCTGAATGTCAGGAGAGAGTTTGATAGGGCGAGGCAAGTCATTCCACAAGACTGGTGCTGCCCTTGAGAAGTCTTGGAGGCGAGAGTTGGCTGTGCGCGTGTAGACCGATGACAGGTGGAGATCACCTGCAGATCGGAGTTGTCTAGATGGGACATGCTTGCTGAGTAACAAAGACATATAGGGAGGGGTTGAGTTATTGAGTGATTTGAACGCGAGCATCAGTATTTTAAACTGTATCCTGAAACGTACAGGAAGCCAAAGGAGGGACCGGCAGAGGGGGGAGGTACGCGAGGTGCGTCTGGTGAGAAAAATAAGCCTGGCCCCGGTATTCATTACAGATTGCAAAGGGGCGCTACTGGAGTTGGGGAGGCCAATAAGGAGCGAGTTGCAGCAGTCAAGTCGTGAAATAACAAGAGCATGAACCAGCACTTTTGTGGTATCTTGTGTCAGAAAGGGGCGGACACGGGCAATGTTTATGAGTTGAAAATAACAGGATTTGGTCACTGTCTGGATGTGGGAAGAGAATGTTAGGTCAGAGTCAAAAGTGACTCCAAGGCAGCGAACGTGGGGTGTTGGGCTAATGGGTGTTCCGTTTACTCGTAGAGAGATAGGTGGTATTGGGTTCTTCTTGGATGGAGGAATGATGAGAATTTCAGTTTTAGCAAGATTGAGTTTAAGGAAGCGGGAAGCCATCCAATTTGAGACAACGGAGAGACAGTCAGTGACTCGATCCAAGAGACCTGGAGAGAGATCAGGGGAGGAGAGGTAAATTTGAGTGTCATCAGCGTATAGGTGGTACTGGAATCCAAAGGAGCTGATCAGTTTTCCTAGAGCGGCCATGTAGACTGAAAAAAGTAGAGGGCCCAGTACTGAACCTTGGGGCACCCCAACAGAGACAGGCTGCCGGGAGGAGGTACTTCCAGCAAAGGAGACACTAAACGATCATTGGGACAGGTAGGAAGCGAATCATGAAAGAACAGAACCTTGAAGGCCTATATAACTAAGCGTTTGAAGGAGGATTGAGTGGTCAACTGTATCAAAGGCAGCAGAGAGGTCAAGAAGGATCAGCAGTGAGTAGCACCCATTGGATTTAGTAGTTGCAAGGTCATTGGTCAGTTTCGCAACAGATGTTTCTGTTGAGTGCAGTGAGCGAAAGCCAGATTGTAGAGGGTCAAGGAGAGAGTAGGTGTTGAGGTAGTCAATGAGACGGGCATACAAAAGCTTTTCGAGGAGTTTGGAGGCAAAAGGGAGCAGGGAAACGGGGCGGTAGTTGGAGGGAGCAGTCGGATCCAGAGATGTTTTTTTTAGGATTGGGACTACTGTGGCATGTTTGAGGGGAGCAGGAAAGACCCCAGAGGTTAAAGACAGATTAAAGGGAGGTTGAAGGGAAGAGATCCCCGCTGTTATCCTCACATTCATGTGCACATTGTGTTGCCGGATTTCAGGATTTGTTGGATGGATGGAGTTTATACTTTAGTTTACCACCCTGAAGTTGCTGATTTCCCCAATTTATATGTCACGAGGGGGGAGGGCTGTCAACTAATAACATGAGTTTACTAGTCTATAGTAGTAGTATAACTATATTATGCCTTTGCACTGCTTCACTGTGAGAATACTACCCCTCCCCCACATTTTGTTGGGTTCCTACACCGATGGCTGCATGTTTTGTTGTTTTGTCTTGGCTCACACCGCCGCTGCTACAGGAATGCCCAAACCAGCGCTGCTCTGCCTTGAACGCCTTGGCAGCACCTTTCCTGCTAGGTCCTGTTCACTTCCTGACTCTCCCGCAAGCTGCCAAAAGTGCTCCCACTTACAAGCCCTGTGTTTCCCTACATATGGGTAGAACTCCCATGATGCAATGCTTCAGGATTACCAATCACTGGTGTAAGCTGCTAAGCATGAAGCTGCTACTTGTTGACCCTGTTCTTTGTTCGCTCCAAGCCTCCAACAGTGTTCCCTCCAATCCTTCAGCCTCCACGGCCCCAGGGGCTCACACAGCAGCAGCCATGCGGCATCACTTGGAGTAAATTCCACACGCTGCCGCTCTTGCCCCGGGGGCCTGCAGATCTGAGCGCTTTTTGGACTGTGACACCTTAGGGGTCCGAGCTATCAAACGATACCCCTGGATTGCTGCTGCTCTCCTGAAAACCTCCCAAAGAAGGACTCTTGCTCTGTATCACTGTAGTTACAGTTATTTATAAGGCGCAGCTAAGCAGAAGCGACTCTAGGCTTTGTGAGGCCTTAAGCGAAACGTAAACACGAGGCCCCTAGAAACTCGCATAATGAATAAATTCAAGCAATACAAAATTAACTGTATAAATTGCATATTTTAGAAACGAACAAATAGTATGATCTTATAATTCATAGCGTTTAGAAATACTTTAGTCTCATGCACACCGCACATTACTGTTTTATTAGTTTTATTGCTGAGAGCTCTGTGATACGCTCACACACACTGCACATTACTGAGAGTTTTATTGCTGTGCAGCTCTGTGATACGCTCATACATGTCACGTGATTTTGTTTAGGTGGGGGGCAGCATTTCATCAAGACAGCACAGTGGCTTGGGCCGGCCCTGGTAGTAGGAGAGAGGACCCATATTATATTATTATTATTTATTTATAAAGCGGCAGCATATTCCGCAGCGCTGTACAATAGGCACAGTATAGACAGGATTATAGAGTTTAATTGAGGTGTCCACGGGGGCAAATCATTTTTTTCTCATTCTGGGGGACAAATATTTATTTTTATTTGGGTGGGCGGGGGCTTCACTATTTTTCACACAGCCACTCACAAGCATGCCCATAACATCTGTCTCCTTCCATGGCACATGGTATCCAGTTAGCCTCCCGGGGGTCCAAGCAGTCCTGCAGCACCTTCACACTTCCCTTGCAGGCCTCTTGTTTGCACCCGCCTGGTGAAGCTGCCTGGGGAACACAGAACGTGTTCCCTAGGTTGCAGTGAAGTGGAATCAGGCTGAAAGATGGTCGCTACTATGAGCCAGGCAGCCATCTTGTTCAGAATATTGGTTCACTAGTAAATAGAATAGATTTTATTAGATGTGAAAAACGAAGCTTACATAGAATTTTAGGAATGTGTGGTAGATTAGGGAACTAGCAATAAAACGAGGCAGAATCCGGCCAGTTCTTGGCATGGAGAGACAGGAAGATGAATGAATGGGGCAAGGTCATTGAGACTTGCAGAGAAACAAAGAGATCGTAGAGAACAGACCAGGCCCCAAGCTATCTCAAATAAACACAGCCGGTAGGGAGGAGGGCACAGCCCAGAAAAAGCACAGCAGCAAATCACGGACTGTCAAACTAACATGAAGTGTATCAATTTATTGCTAATATGTGGAATTTCTTTGTACTAACGATGGGAGGTATTAACCCACGTGGGGTGGAATAAAGTGTCATCGGGAGGTGGGCTAATTGGGATGTACCTAATTACGTATTTTTGGGTATAAGACCCCTTGCAAGGGGGGGAGACGGGGCTCACTCTTTGCGATTCAATCCTGTGTGAGCACTTGTGTGACGACACAATAAAGTTTGCCTTTCCTGAAGAGACTCGTGTTCAGACAATCCTTGCTTGTGCCCGGTCCGGCGCCGTATTGAAAGTGAACCTGATTGACTCCGGTAACAGCAGCTGGCCATCCGGCACCCCCTATGACATAATCAGAGGGAGCAGGCCATCAGGACAGCCCCGCTGATTATGTCACACTCACAGGACGTGCTGTGTGACGTCTGCCACCATATGCCTTGATGGCAGACTTCACTTGGCACACCCTGTGACATAATCAGCGGGAGCCGGCCGGACATCTTGGAGTCCCCGCCGTGCCTAGACTGCAACCTAGGGAACATTGCTTGTGTTCCCCAGGCAGGCTCACCGGGTGTGCGCAAATAAGAGGCCTGCTCTCGGAAGACCAGCAGCTGGCTTGAGTGCCATGATGCACCTAACACCCGCAGCAGGCAAGTTAGGCAGCCGCAAGGCCTCCCAAAAGCGCAAGGCCTTAGCCAGCTGCCTAAATAGAGCGACGCCATTGCTGAGGACCGGCCTGGGGAGCATTTGCCTAACTGACCCACGGCCCAGTCCGCTCCTGGTTAGTTATTTAAAAAGCGCTAACAAGTTCTGTAGCGCTCTACAATGGGTGAGACAGAGCAACAAATAAATTAAATTCAAATAAGCTTTATTGGCAGTACCAAATACATTTTAGCAGTGGCTGCTCTTTAATTAGGCAATTAGGCGGCCGCCTAAGGCATCGCACATACAGGGCCTCGCGCGGCCTCCTAATCTACATAATCAAGCAGCAGGCATAATTAATTGTCTCCTGCTGCAGCACATTTATTCCTCCCGGCGTTTTTTTTTTCCGCTTTGTCTTTCGTCTGGCTGCTGGAAAAATCTAAGCAGCGGATGCGGTTGTGCCCGGCTCCCCTCTGATGATGTCAGAGGGGCGCCAGACACACGTGGGGTACACACGTGCACACGCCTTGCTGTTGGCGCCGGCCGCACCCGAAGCAGCAACACACAGCACCACACCAGGAAGCAGAGGCAGCCGGAGGCGAAGGCAGAGCTGAGAGCTCACACTGAGGGCCATGGTTGGATGTCAGGCTCAATCCTCACACATCCAGGGATCCACCGCTGCTACTTTCAATGTGAGTGCCCCAGAAACATTGCCCCTCCGTCCACAGGCCCCAAACAGACACCGATCCCAGAGAGGGCCCCCCAGAGCCCCACCAGCGCCCATAGAGCCCCCAGAGCACAAACAGGGCCCAGAGAGCCCCCAGAGCACAAAAAGGGCCCAGAGAGCCCCAGAGCACAAACAGGGCCCAGAGAGCCCCCCAGAGCACAAACAGGGCCCAGAGAGCCCCCCAGACCACAAACAGGGCCCAGAGACCCCCCAGAGCACAATCAGGGCCCAGAGATCCCTCCCCAGAGCACATAGAGGACCCAGAGAGCCCCCCAGAGCACACTCAGGGCCCAGAGAGCCCCCCCAGAGCACATAGAGGGCCCAGAGAGCCCTCCCAGAGCACATAGAGGGTCTAGAGAGCCCCCCAGAGCACAGTCAGGGCCGAGAGAGCCCCACAGAGCACAGTCAGTTCCCAGAGAGCCCCCCAAGAGCACATAGAGGGCCCAGAGAGCCCCCCAGAGCACATACAGGGCCAAGAGAGCCCCCCAGAGCACAGACAGGGCCCAGAGAGCCCCCCAGAGAACAGTCAGGGCCTAGAGAGCCCTCCCAGAGCACATAGAGGGCCCAGAGAGCCCCCCAGAGAACATAGAGGGCCCAGAGAGCCCCCCAGAGCTCATAAAGGGCCCAGAGAGCCCCCCAGAGCACAGTCAGGGCACAGAAAGCCCCCCAGAGCACAGTCAGGCCCAGAGAGCCCCCCAGACCACAGTCAGGGCCCAGAGAGCCCTCCCAGAGCACACATAGAGGGACCAGAGAGCCCCCAGAGCTCATAGAGGGCCCAGAGAGCCCCCAAGAGCTCATAGAGGGCCCAGAGAGCCCCCCAGAGCACATAGAGGGCCCAGAGAGCCCCCCAGAGCTCATAGAGGGCCCAGAGAGCCCCCCAGAGCACAGTCAGGGCACAGAGAGCCCCCCAGAGCACAGTCAGGGTCCAGAGAGCCCCCCCAGAGCACAGTCAGGGCCCAGAGAGCCCTCCCAGAGCACATAGAGGGACCAGAGAGCCCCCCAGAGCTCATAGAGGCCCAGAGAGCCCCCCAGAGCTCATAGAGGGCCCAGAGAGCCCCCCCAGAGCACACTCAGGGCCCAGAGAGCCCCCCCAGATCACATAGAGGGCCCAGAGAGCCCTCCCAGAGCACATAGAGGGTCTAGAGAGCCCCCCAGAGCACAGTCAGGGCCGAGAGAGCCCCACAGAGCACAGTCAGTTCCCAGAGAGCCCCCCAAGAGCACATAGAGGGCCCAGAGAGCCCCCCAGAGCACATACAGGGCCGAGAGAGCCCCCCAGAGCACAGACAGGGCCCAGAGAGCCCCCCAGAGAACAGTCAGGGCCTAGAGAGCCCTCCCAGAGCACATAGAGGGCCCAGAGAGCCCCCCAGAGAACATAGAGGGCCCAGAGAGCCCCCCAGAGCTCATAAAGGACCCAGAGAGCCCCCCAGAGCACAGTCAGGGCACAGAGAGCCCCCCCAGAGCACAGTCAGGGCCCAGAGAGCCCCCCAGACCACAGTCAGGGCCCAGAGAGCCCTCCCAGAGCACATAGAGGGACCAGAGAGCCCCCCCAGAGCTCATAGAGGGCCCAGAGAGCCCCCAAGAGCTCATAGAGGGCCCAGAGAGCCCCCCAGAGCACATAGATGGCCCAGAGAGCCCCCAGAGCTCATAGAGGGCCCAGAGAGCCCCCAGAGCACAGTCAGGGCACAGAGAGCCCCCCCAGAGCACAGTCAGGGCCCAGAGAGCCCCCCCCCAGAGCACAGTCAGGGCCCAGAGAGCCCTCCCAGAGCACATAGAGGGACCAGAGAGCCCCCCAGAGCTCATAGAGGGCCCAGAGAGCCCCCCAGAGCTCATAGAGGGCCCAGAGAGCCCCCCCAGAGCACAGTCAGGGCCCAGAGAGCCCTTCCCAGAGAACAATCAGGGCCCAGAGAGCCCCCCCAGAGCACAGTCAGGGCCCAGAGAGCCCCCCAGAGCACAGTCAGGGCCCAGAGAGCCCCCCAAGAGCACATAGAGGGCCCAGAGAGCCCCCCAGAGCACATAGAGAGCCCAGAAAGCCCCCCAGAGCACATAGAGGGACCAGAGGGCCCCTCAGAGCACATAGAGGGCCCAGAGAGCCCACCCCAGAGCACATAGAGGGCCCAGAAAGCCCTCCCAGAGCACACTCAGGGCCCAGAGAGCCCCCCAGAGCACAGTCAGGGCCTAGAGAGCCCCCCCAGAGCACATAGAGGGCCCAGAGAGCCCCCCAGAGCACATAGAGGGCCCAGAGAGCCCACCCCAGAGCACATAGAGGGCCCAGGGAGCCCACCCCGGAGCACAAAGAGCGCCCAGAGAGCCGCCCCCAGAGCTCATAGAGGGCCCAGAGAGCCCCCCCAGAGCACAGTCATGGCCCAGAGAGCCCCCCCAGAGCACAGTCAGGGCCCAGAGAGCCCCCCAGAGCTCGTAGAGGGCCCAGAGAGCCCCCAGAGCACAGTCAGGGCCCAGAGATTCCCCCAGAGCACAGTCAGGGCACATAGAACCCTCCCCAGAGCACAATCAGGGCCCAGAGAGCCCCCAGAGCACAGTCAGGGCCCAGAGAGCCCCCCAGAGCACAGTCAGGGCCCAGAGAGCCCCCCAGAGCACAGTCAGGGCCCAGAGAGCCCCCCAAGAGCACATAGAGGGCCCAGAGAGCCCCCCAGAGCACATACAGGGCCCAGAGAGCCCCCCCAGAGCACGGTCATGGCCCAGAGAGCCCCCCAGAGCACAGTCAGGGCACGGAGAGCCCCCCCAGAGCACAGTCAGGGCCCAGAGAGCCCTCCCAGAGCACATAGAGGGCCCAGAGAGCCCCCCAGAGCACATAGAGGGCCCAGAGAGCCCCCCAGAGCTCATAGAGGGCCCAGAGAGCCCCCAGAGTTCATAGAGGGCCCAGAGAGCCCCCAGAGCACATAGAGGGCCCAGAGAGACCCCCAGAGCACATAGAGGGCCCAGAGAGCCCCCCAGAGCACATAGAGGGCCCAGAGTGCCCCCCCAGAGCACAGTCAGGGCACAGAGAGCCCCCCCAGAGCACAGTCAGGGCCCAGAGAGCCCCCCCAGAGCACAGTCAGGGCTCAGAGAGCCCTCCCAGAGCACAGTCAGGGCCCAGAGAGCCCCCCAGAGCACAGTCAGGGCCCAGAGAGCCCTCCCAGAGCACATAGAGGAACCAGAGAGCCCCCTCCAGAGCACATAGAGGGCCCAGAGAGCCCCCCAGAGCACATAGAGGGCCCAGAGAGCCCCCCCAGAGCACATAGAGGGCCCAGAGAGCCCCCCAGAGCACAGTCATGGCCCAGAGAGCCCCCCCAGAGCACAGTCAGGGCCCAGAGAGCCCCCCCAGAGATCGTAGAGGGCCCAGAGAGCCCCCCAGAGCACAGTCAGGGTCCAGAGAGCCCCCCAGAGCCCAGTCAGGGCCGACAGAGCCCCCCCCAGAGCGGAGTCAGGGCCCAGAGAGCCCTCCCAGAGCACACAGAGGGCCAAGAGAGCCCACCCCGGAGCACACAGAGGGTCCAGAGAGCCCCCTCAGAGCACAGTCAGGGCCCAGAGAGCCCCCCAGAGCACAGTCAGGGCCCAGAGAGCCCTCCCAGAGCACATAGAGGGTCCAGAGAGCCCCCCAGAGCTCATAGAGGGCCCAGAGAGCCCCCCCAGAGCACATTGAGGGCCCAGAGAGCCCTCCCCAGAGCACATAGAGGGCCCAGAGAGCCCACCCCAGAGCACAAAAAGGGCCCAGAGAGCCCCCCCAGAGCTCATAGAGGGCCCAGAGAGCCCCCCCAGAGCACAGTCAGGGCCTAGAGAGCCCCCCAGAGCTCATAGAGGGCCCAGAGAGCCCCCCAGAGCACATAAAGGGCTCAGAGAGTCCCCCCAGAGTACAGTCAGGGCCCAGAGAGCCCCCCCCCAGAGCACAGTCAGGGCCCAGAGAGCCTCGCCTCCCCAGAGCACAGTCAGGGCCCAGAGAGCCCCCCAGAGCACAGTCAGGGCCCAGAGAGCCCTCCCAGAGCACATAGAGGGCCCATAGAGCTCCCCCAGAGCACATAGAGGGCCCAGAGAGCCCACCCCAGAGCACATAGAGGGCCCAGAGAGCCCCACCAGAACTCATAGAGGGCCCAGAGAGCCCCCCCTAGAGCACATAGAGGGCCAAGAGAGCCCACCCCGGAGCACATAGAGGGCCCAGGGAGCCCCCAGAGCTCAGAGAGGGCCCAGGGAGCCCCTCTCAGGGAGCCCCCCCAGAGCTCAGAGAGGGTTCAGGGAGCCCCCCCCCCAGATCTCAGAGGGCTCAGGGAGCCCCCACAGAGCTCAGAGAGGGCCCAGAGTCCCTGAAGTCTGCTTAAGAGCACCAAAATACAGGGATAAAAACAGTTTTTTCATATAACTATAAAAATGCCTGAAGAGGTGTGGAAATAACAAAAGTCCTATAATAAAATTAAAACTGTCTGTTACAGAAGTAAAACAAGCGTTTAGAAAAAAATGGGAATCCAAAATTTTGCCTAAAAATTATAAAAAAATACCCAGAAAACTCCCAAAAATATCAAAAAGGCTTTTTGCTGAAAATGAAAAGAATAAATCTGTTGAAAAACAATATTTTTTAACATGGAATCCTATGTGATTCAACTGTTTAAACCGGTCGAACTGAATCACCGAAAATCTGAGCATTTCACTGACATACTTGAAAACGAGAGCAATCTCAATGTATCCTTCCTGGTAAAATACTTTGCAAATAAATAAATAAAATTCTAGAAACTGAGAATTATTAAAACTTGCCTTAATATGCAATTTAAAACTTTACCGTTTATTGCTTGCATTTTTTTTCATTGTAGCCGTTAGCGGGGCCTCATATTTAAGTTTCGCCTAAGGCCTCACAAAGTCTAGAGCCGCCTCTGCATTTTAGCATTGCCAAAGCATATGGGGAGTTTATATGGGATGGAGGGGAGGGGGGTAGTGGGACATATGTGGGGGGAATGGGCAAGTCCATGGACATTATCAGGGGTAAGGGATAATGTGAAGGGGATGGGGGCAAGTCCGTGTTGGGGATTTATAAGTCCGGGATCTCTCATGTTCCTCTCAGTCTGTGACATTCTATGACGTATTGGGCAGTTATTATCACCGCCGGCTCCTCTTCTCCCAGTATGATGTGGAGTTTCCTTGTCTCTTCTATAGAGGTGAAGTCCGGGATGAGAGCGGAGAGTCTCTGGAAGTGAGCGTCCCTCAGTGCTGAGTACTTGGGGCACTGTAGGAGGAAATGGACCTCATCTTCCAGGGCCCCCTGGTCACAATGCTGGCACAGTCTACTCTCCCTGGGCTTGTAGGTCTATCTATGCCGCCCTGATTCGATTTCCAGGCTGTGGGCACTCAGTCTGTACCGGCTCAGGATTTGTCTGTCCTTGGGGTCTTGTAGTACCTCCAGCTATGGGGCCAGTTTGTAATCCCTCTGTAATGATTGGTAAATGGTGAGTTTCTGGGAGTTTGCTATATCATGTCTCCATTCTCTGATATAGTTTTCCCTGGAATCATTAATTAGGGCCTTTATTTGATATTTCATCAGGCTGCATTCATGGGGGCTTTGTATGAACAGGGTGGATATGAGTTGTTGCAGCCCACATGGTTTGGGGTAGTCCTTGCTTTATGGTGGTATGAGTAAAGTCTGCCCAGCTCGATCCGGCAAGCATTGTTAGAGGTGCTCCGTTGGACTTGGAGGAGGTGCTTGCAGAATTCCAGATGGAATATTTCTGTTGGGCTAGTGTCCCATTTGGGTTGGTCTGGGTAGGTGATGGGGCCCTTTACTTCACTGCCATAAAGGAGGATTGGAGTGATGGCGTTATCAAAGATTTTAAGCCAGACTCTTACAGGCGGTTTTAGTTTGTAGAGTTTTCTCCTGGTAGCATAGAAGCTTCTACATGCCTTGTCTCTTACGGCCTCTATGGCTGGTTTGAAACTTCCCGATTGGTTTGTTTCTAGGCCAAGGTATGTGTAGTTGTTGGCTTCATCAAGAGTGCAGTCATTAAGTGTGAAAAAGGAACTCTTGTTTTTTGCGTTCTTCCTTTGGAAAACCATGACCTTTGTTTTCTTTTGGTTGATGGGTAGTGCCCATGCCACACTGTATTTTTCCAGCACTTCCAGGCTGTCTTGTAGACCTCTCTCTGTTGGTGATAACAGTAATAGGAGGTCATCTGCATACAACAGGAACTTCACCTCGGTGTCATGTAGAGTTAGTCCTGGTGCTGAGGAGGATTCTAGAGCTTCAGCCAGGCCACTGATGTAGATGTTAAAGAGTGTTGGACTTAAACTGCAGCCTTGTCTGACTCCACGAGCCTGCCGAAAATACTCTGTTCTCTTCCCATTCACCTTTTATGCTGCAGAAGTTCTCATTATATGAGCTCTTGATGACGTCATATGTGTTCCCTCCTATTCCACTCTCCAGTAGTTTGAGGAACAGGCCTGGGTGCCACACTGAGTCAAAGGCCTTCTTAAAGTCCACAAAGCAGGCAAATATTTTCCCATGTTTTGTATTGTGGACATGGTTCTTGATAAGACTTTGCAGGGTGTAGATGTCATCTGTAGTGCAATTGTTTGGCATGAACCCCGCTTGGCTTCTGTTGGGAACGTTATGCTGTGTCAGGAAGCTGAGGATTCTTTTGTTCAGAATGCTATTGAACAGTTTTCCCAGCAAGCTGCTGACACACATCCCTCTGTAGTTGGCTGGATCATACTGGTCTCCACTCTTATGGATGGGTGTTATATGGCCTTGTTTCCATACTTGAGGGTAGAATCCAACGCACAGGACCAGGTTGAAAAGTTTACAAATTGCGGCGTGTACTTCTGGAGAGTCATGTTTAATCATCTCTGGAAGAATACCATCCATCCCGCTGGCTTTTTACTTCGCAGATCTTGAATTTATTCTGCTACTTCTTGGGGTGTAATGGGTGTATCTAACAGGTTTTGGAAATCCTTGATTTTTTTTCCTCCAGTTCATGTAGTCTTCTGATGATGTGTTCCTGATGTGTTCCACAGTTAGCTCCTCTTTGGGAATGTCTTTGTACAGGCTCTTGAAGTAGTTGAGCCAGATGTTGCCATTTTCGATGTGGAGGTTGTTTTTCTTGGATCCTGAGCCGATTTGATTCCAAGTTTCTCAGAAAGAGTTTTCCTGAAGAGCCTCTTCCAGTTGTTGAAGGTTTTTGGAGATGAAGTTTTGTTTTTTCTTTTTGAGGATTTGTTTATAGTTTTTCTGTAGGACACCATGAGTGATCCTCAGGTCGATGTTGTCGGGTCTCTGTGTTTTTTAGTCTCTGTGTTTTTTATTTGAGACTGTTCGTAGGCAGGTAGAGCGTTCGGTTCGATTCGAACTTGAGTTCGAATCGAACATCGGCCGTTCGAGTGTTCGGTGAACGCCGAACATTATGGGATGTACGCGGTTTGTTCGACCGCGGACATTTCATAATAAAAAATGCATCCACAGGTCTCCTAAATGTACCGACGGCTGCCGGTACATTTAGGAGACCTGTGGCTGTGGCCCTCGGCCCCCGTAACTCACCTGTCCTGCAGCTGTCCCGGCCTCGTGTTCCCCGGTCCATCAGCTCCTCCGGTCTGTCTGGCCGCGGCTCCTCTCTGCCCCACATCTTCATGCCGAATGATCTGATTGGGCAAGTCCTGTGCCTGACCTGGACTTTGCCCAATCAGGGCTCTAATTCAATATTGATCCCTGATTGGGCAAAGTCCAGGTCAGGTGCAGGACTTTGCCCAATCAGAGCTCAGCATGAAGATGAGCTTTAACCAAGCTCTGATTGGTTAAAGTCTTGCACCGACTTTAACCAATCAGAGCTTGGTTAAAGCTCTGCACCATGCCTCATTTTCATGCTGAGCTCTGATTGGGCAAAGTCCTGTACCTGACGTGGACTTTGCCCAATCAGAGCTTAATATTGAATTAGAGCCCTGATTGGGCAAAGTCCAGGTCAGGCGCAGGACTTTGTCCAATCAGATCATTCGGCATGAAGACGTGGGACAGAGAGGAGCCGCGGCCAGACAGACCGGAGGAGCTGATGGACCAGGGAACACGAGGCCGGGACAGCTGCAGGACAGGTGAGTTACGGGGGCCGGGGGCCGCTGCCACAGGTCTCCTAACTGTACCGGCAGCTGCCGGTACATTTAGGAGAACTGTGAACACATTTTGCGTGTTCGGCCCCCATTGATTAACATGGTGTTCTAGTTCGTATTCGAACATTTCGGCCGTTCGTCTGTTCGGATACGAACCAAACACAGGGCTGTTCGGCTCATCCCTTTTCGTAGGTTGTACCTTAGTGTTCTGCATTCTTTGTCAAACCATTTATTGGGTTGTTTATTGGATGATTTCTTGAAGTTGACTTTTTTAATGTTGGAGGTCTCTTTGATGGTGTGTAGTATGCTGTGGAGGTCCTTTGCTGTTGGGTTCACCCCCTGGGGACTTAGTACATAGATATTGCTTTGAAAGTCTGTTGGGCTGCTCTTTGATGTCGGGTCTGTTGATGACCTCTCTGTAGGCTATGGTAGACTGTCTGGTCCATTTGAATGATGGTGGGAGGTTGTACAGTCCGCTCTGATGGGGTTTTGAGGATGGTAGAACAGTAGGAGAGAGGAGCCTGCTCAAGAGCTAACAACAGTAATATAAATAATGTTATATACACTCAGAGTCTATATATATATATGTATTAAAGGCACAGCATACTCTGTATTGGAGGCACAGCACACTCTCTGTATTGGAGGCACAGCACACTCTGTATTGGAGACACAGCACACTCTGTACTGGAGGCAGAGCACACACTGGGCTCTATTACATTCTTCACGCAAAAATGTGCGCGTGCGCAAAAACGCATTAATGCGAGGGGAAAAACCCTTTGCGCTGACTGTCAAATTCCGATGTTCGCGCATACGATACGCGTTAACCTCTAACGCGAGTTACCCTGCGCGAGCGAAAGTTCGTGTGCGTATCCCATACTTAACATTGTGAGCGCATATATATTCAGATTGATTTTGGCAGGCGCTAGGGATGAGCCGAACACTCCCCGAGTTCGATTCGAGCCCGAACCCGAACTTCCCATTTGTTCGGGACCGAACCCGAACCCCATGCAAGTCAATGGGGCTGAAAATTCGTTTTTTTAGAGTGCCCTCCAAGAGGGCATATATGCTACATATTTGCCATAAAAGGTGTATGGGGGTTCGGGTAGTGCCCTGGGGGACAGGAAACAAGGACAAAAAGTTTTAAAAAAATGTTTTTAAAGGGACAGTGAGTTTTCCATGAAATAAGGGTTAAAAATAAAAACCAAAAATTCCTTCAAATATCGTGCCTAGGAGGTCCCCATAACCTGCCCGTGAAGTGGCGGATTTCTAGGATGTATAGAAACACTTAAAAACGAAAAAAAAAAATGACGTTTCATATGACGGTAAATGCTTTTCCTTTACTCTATCCATAAACAACTGCTTGGGGCGGCAGCCTGTATGAAAAGACATTTTAGGACGCGCAGAAAAAGTATAGTGATTTTTTTGGCTAAATTATTGTGAAACTTATGCAGGCTTTGGATGAAAGTAACAATAGGTGCTTTTAAAATTGGGCTTTTAGCGTCGGCAACAGTGCCGTCACACCATAACCCCTCTGAGGATATGAATCTGATACAGGCGTCAGTGGCAGTGCACCCAGATATTGTGCCTTTAGTGCCAGGCATGCAAGTACTATCATACAGTAACCCCTCTGTGGTATTGTGGAAGAATGCAGGGGTGGACCATGCGGTCCTATATTAAAAAGATATGAATCTGGAATGGGCGTCAGTGCACCCAGATATTGTGCCTTTAATGCCAGGCCAGCAAGTATCATCATACAGTAACCCCTCTGTGTTATTGTGGAAGAGTGCAGGGGTGAACCTTGCGTTCCTATATTAAAAAGATATGCATCTGGTTAAGGCGTCAGTGCACCCAGATATTCTGCCTTTGGTGCAAGACTGCCAGGGCAGCAAGTATCATCATACAGTAACCCCTCTGTGGTATGGTGGAAGAGTGCAGGGGTGGACCATGTGGTCCTATATTGAAAATTTTTGATCTGGTAATGGGCGTCAGTGCACCCAGATATTGTGCCTTTAATGCCAGGCCAGCAAGTATCATCATACAGTAACCCTCTGTAGTATTGTGGAAGAATGCAGGGGTGGACCATGTGGTCCTATATTGAAAAGTTTTTGATCTGGTAATGGGCGTCAGTGCACCCAGATATTGTGCCTTTAATGCCAGGCCAGCAGGTATCATCATACAGTAACCCCTCTGTGGTATTGTGGAAGAGTGCAGGGGTGGACCATGTGGTCCTATATTGAAAAGTTTTTTATCTGGTAATGGGCGTCAGTGCACCCAGATATTGTGCCTTTAATGCCAGGCCAGCAAGTATCGTCATACAGTAACCCCTCTGTCGTATTGTGGAAGAGTGCAGGGGTGAACCTTGCGGTCCTATATTAAAAAGATATGCATCTGGTTAAGGCGTCAGTGCACCCAGATATTCTGCCTTTGGTGCAAGACTGCCAGGCCAGCAAGTATCATCATACAGAGTAACCCCTCTGTGGTATGGTGGAAGAGTGCAGGGGTGGACCATGTGGTCCTATATTGAAAAGTTTTTGATCTGGTAATGGGCGTCAGTGCACCCAGATATTGTGCCTTTAATGCCAGGCCAGCAAGTATCGTCATACAGTAACCCCTCTGTCGTATTGTGGAAGAATGCAGGGGTGGACTTTGCGGTCCTATATTGAAAAGTTTTTGATCTGGTAATGGGCGTCAGTGCACCCAGATATTGTGCCCTTAATGCCAGGCCAGCAAGTATCATCATACAGTAACCCCTCTGTGGTATTGTGGAAGAGTGCAGGGTTGGACCCTGCAGTTCAACAAAATAAAATGATATAAATCTGGCACAGGCGTCAGTGCAGCCAAATATTGTGCCTTTCATATCAGAAAGTGCATTCACACCGTAACCCTTTTGTGGTATTGTGGAAGAGTTCAGTGCTGGAGGTTTTGTGAATGCAGAAGAGGACATCCCCTATCTATTCCATTACTTCAGCATCAGGGGATTGATAGCTGCTGATCCAGGACTGATTCATTTTTATAAATGTCAGCCGGTCTACAGAGTCGGTGGACAGACGCACTCTTTTGTCTGTGACACAACCTCCAGCGGCACTGAACGTCCTTTCGGAAAGCACGCTAGATGAAGGGCAACCTAGTAGCTGCATAGCATATTGGCTAAGTTCTGGCCAGTGATCCAATCTCAACACCCAGTAAGCCAGTGGATCATCTGCTTGAAAGGTATCCAGGTCTGCCCTTGGCCCTAGGTAGTCCTGCACCATATGGTGAAGACGCTGGCAATGGGTGCCTACATTTGACGTCCTTGGGCGTCGTGGACTAAAAGAATTTAAAAAAGCATCAGTCAAGCGGCCCTGGCCTTCACCGCTATTCCTCTGATCACCCGCAGCCTCAGAAGCATGTGTGTCAGCACTTGGTAATCTACCAGTGCCTGGAAAGGTGTTACACAAGTGTCGCTTTAGAGCTTCCTCAGGTTTTTTCATCCTGTGCTCCCTCTGTGCGGGCAGGATGAGCTCTGCAACTTTCCCCTTGTATCGTGGATCAAGAAGGGTTGCCAACCAGTAATGATCCCTCTCCTTGATAGCACGAATCCTGGGTCCTTTAGCAGGCTTTGCATCATTAGGGAGCCCATGCAGCGTAGTTGGAGGTGGCATTAGCTTCCGAGTCTTTCTGGTCAATGAGGATGACCGTATCGTGCACTTCCTCCTCCCAGCCACGCACTAGCCCTTCTGTTTCTGGGCACACAAAACCCTCCCTTGAGGAATCCCCACCTTCAATGCCCCCACTACTTAAATAGTCCTCCTCCTCATCCTCCTCCTGTCTGATCTGAGTAGGACCCGCTGGAATGCTGTCTGCGGAAAGACTGGGGCCTTGAGAGCTAGGGAAGGCCTCCTCTTCCTCCCGCTGCTCTGCCTCTAGAGCCACATCTATAATTCCCCACAGAGTGTGCTCCAGCAGGAACACTAAAGGAATTGTGTCACTGATGCATGCACTGTCCCTGCTCTCACCATCCTCGTTGCCTCCTCAAATGGTGACAGTACAGTGCATGCATCCTTGATCATCAGCCACTGCGGGGGGAAAAAAACCAAGTTGACCTGAACCTGTCCTTGTGCCATACTCACACAGGTACTCGTTGATGGCCCTCTGCTGCTTGTGCAGACGCTGCAGCATTGCTAATGTCGAGTTCCACCTGGTGGACATGTCACAGATCAGACGGTTTGTGGGAAGGTGGAATTCTCTTTGAATTTCTGCCAGGTGAACGCTTGGTGGGAATGACCATCTGAAGTGGCTGCAGACTTTTCTGGCCTGGAAGAGAAGCTCTGGCAGCCCTGGGTACTTGGTTAGGAAATGCTGTACCACCAGATTTAGGATGTGTGCTAGGCATGGTACATGCATCAATTTACCCGTGCGTAGGGTGGAGAGAAGGTTGCTGCCATTATCGCAGACGATCATTCCCAGCTCAAGCTGGCGTGGTGTTAACCAGCTCTGCACCTGCCCCTGCAGAGCTGACAAAATTTCTGACCCAGTGTGGCTCCTGTCCCCTAAACAAACCAGCTCAAGCACAGTATGGCATCTTTTTGCTTGAGCCATTGCGTAGACCCTGTCAGGCGTCGGTTTAACTGCCACTTCGCCAGAGACAGAGAAGGAGGAGGAGGAGGAGGAGGAAGAGGTGGTGGTGGTGGAGCAGACAGACCTCATACAAGCAGCTTTCTGGAGGCGTGGTGGATGAACAAGCTCCAGCACAGAGCCCCGTCTTGGATCCCTCCCAGCTGCAATCAGAGTTACCCAGTGTGCCGTGAAGGAAATGTAATGACCCTGTCCATGCTTGCTGGACCACGTGTCTAAAGTGACATGCACCTTGCTGCTGACTGCCTTTCCCAATGACTGGATAACATTGTCTTCCACGTGCTGGTATAGTGCTGGAATGGCTTTGCGTGAAAAGTAATGGCGATTGGAACCTGCCACTGTGTACAGCACATTCAGCAAATTCACGGAAGGGAACAGAGTCCACCAGCTGGAAAGGCAGCAGCTGCAATGCGAGTAATTTTGCTAAGCTGGCATTTAGACGCTGTGCTGGGGATGGTTGGGACTATATTTTTTCTTTCGCTGCAGCAGCTGCGGCAACGTAATCTGACTGCGTAAATCTTCAACTACTGGGATGATGTCACATTGTGAGGAAGGACCTGCTGGTACATCCATTACTGTAGCATCATCCCTGTCAGTGGAGGTTGTAGGCAATGACATGGCAGGACATACAGTGTGGTAGAGACAGATGAGGAGGAGGAGGACCTATGCAAAGTTTTGCGCAACGGGATGTGTGGCACTTGTTCATATGTCGCCTCAAGCAGGTGGTACCCAAGTGTCCGGTGTTTATCCCACGCTTCAGCCTCATCTGACATAGATTACAAATAGCAACCGTGGGGTCTGCTGCACATTTCTTAAAGAACACCCAGACAGCAGAGTTCCTGCATGTGTTCTTTGAGACAACAGCGCTCTGCACCGGAGCAGCTCTGACATGTGATGCCTTGGACTGGCTAGTGCTACGGTTGGTCACAGAGGATGTTGTGCCTCGTGTTTACTGTGCCTCCTCCTCCTCCCCCTCCTCCTCACTTGATTCCTCAGTTCCATCTGGCACCCAGGTGGAGTCAGTGACCTCATCATCAATGTCATCTTCACCCCCTATCTCCTCATCACTGGAGCCAACTTGGCAGTATGCTGCAGCTGCTGGGGCAACATGAGTGCCAGTTATTTGTGTGTCATCACTGGCACCCCCTTCCTCTAGGTTGATTATACTCCCTTGCTCAACCTCAGAGATTGAATCAGATCACTGTACTTGCTGCGCATCCTCAAGCAGCATGTCACTTTCATTGTAGTCAAACAATTCAGCTGACTCCTCCGTGTGTGATAGCGAGGCTACGGCAGGAGTAGCTGTGGACATGGAGACTGCATTAGATGCTTTGGCAGCTGAGGTGGACTGTAAAGCACTAGAAGCCTGGCTGGCAGAGGACTCGGAGGATGAGGATGGCCTGGTTAGCCAATCCACCAAGTCCTATGTATGTTGCTTCTGCTTAAGACGGCCAGCACCAGTTAGAAAGGACAAGGGTGCCCCTGCAGAGGATGCACCACGTCCACCACGACCAGAGATACAGCCTCCCGACACAGGGGCTGCTTGCCCTCTTATCTGTGTCTGGGAGCGTCTGCCTGTCCTTTTTGTTCTTTCAGACATGGTGAGTGATTTATAGATTAATATATACAGAACTCTGATTCAACTCTGGTATAAAGATTTAAAGAACTCTGGTATAACTCAGTGAGACACACTGATAGCTGGCAGCCAGTGACGAGACACAGATCACCTCAATTCACAAATGTTTTAAAGAAATTAGTGAGCCCCAAAATACAGCGTGGTACTGGTTGTGTGACGAGACACAGATTACCTTAATTCACAAATGTTTAAAGAAATTAGTGAGCCCCAAAATACAGCGTGGTTGTCAGGGATCCTGGGAGCAAGGTGCAGGGAGCTGAAGGAGTTGGCGGAAAGACAAGGTCGAGGTCACTAGCCAGGACAGGATCACAGCGGTACACGGAGGTCGGGGTCACGTTCTGGGTCATACACAGGAAAAGTACCAAATACTGAATAGGAAGAGCCAATACTGAGGGAACTGCTACAATAGCGGAGCGAGGACTGAATGGCAAGTCTACCCTTAAATACCCATGGAGCTCCTCCCTCAATCTGAGACGCTGGTGACGTCAGAGACGCGCACCGCAGGCCGGCCACCATATTGGTGGAGCCTGGCCACGCGCGCGTCCATTCTGGGGCACGTGCTGGGCCAGCAGCCTTGGGCTGTGACACAGGCCTGTGGCAGGCACCCGGGGACCCACTCGTCCCCCCCCGGGAGTCATGGACCTGCAATGGAGGTAAGCCGGGTCTCCGGGTAACGCCAGGCCAACGTGCCGGCCGCAACCCCGCACCCTGAGCACCAGCCCAATCTGGAGGGGGCCGCCGGACCAGCCGTCCTGGAACCCTTAGCCCTGACATAACCCCCCCGGAACACGGGGCCTCAGGACACGCAACGGACCCGGACGCCCGGTATGAGCAGCATGAAAAGCACAGACAAGGGCCGGAGCCCGGACATAAGAGGTAGGTTCCCAGGAACGCTCCTCAGGATCGTAGCCCTTCCAATCAATAAAATACTGGAGCACACCCCGCTGAAGACAGGAATCGAGGATCTGCGCCACTTCAAACATATCGGAACCGTCAGTGGACACAGGAGGAGGAGGAGGCAAGGAACGACCAGCAAAAGGGTTGGCATCAACTGGCTTCAGGAGGGATACGTGCACCACTGGATGGAACCGGTAACGATTAGGAAGCCGGAGACGGGCAGCCACCGGTCCTATCATGGCAACAATGGTAAATGGCCCTATATATTTGGGGCCCAATTTTTTAGAGGGACAAGAGAGACGCAGGTGGCGTGTGGACAACCACACCCTTTGGCCCGCAGTATAGCCTGTGGAAGCATTACGGTGGCGATCAGCGTATCTCTTGTACACATTCTGAGCTGTCATGAGGCATGCACGGGCCTTCGTTCGACATAATCGGAGAGCCCATAGGCGGGTGGCAAGGCTGGGAACCGGGACAACAGAAGGCAAATCAGGGAGAGGAGCAGGATGGTATCCATACATCAGGAAGAAGGGAGAACAACGAGTAGAATCGTGTAGTCTTGCGTTGTAGGCATATTCGGCAGTGCACAATAATGTGGCCCAATCGTCCTGTAGATAGGTTGTGTAGCAACGTAGGTATGCTTCCAAGGATTGATTTACCCTCTCTTTCTGTCCGTTGGTATGGGGATGGTACACCGTAGACAGGTCAACAGAAATCCCTAAAGCCCGGCAAAAGCTTCTCCAGAATCGGGATGTGAATTGGACCCCTCGATCAGATATGATGGATTCAGGGACGCCATGCAAGCGATATATGTTCTGTAGGAACAAGGATGCAGTTTGTGCAGCGGTAGGCAGGCCTTGAATGGGAGTGAAGTGGGCCATTTTGGTCAGACGATCCACGGTTACCATTATGGTAGTGAAACTATTAGATGGAGGATGTTCAACAATGAAATCGATGGTGATATGCGACCATCGTTGTTCAGGTACCGGAAGGGGTTGTAGGAGGCCTACTGGTTTCTTTGTGCTATGTTTGACACGGGCACAAACCGAGCAGGACCCAACGAAGTCCTTAACATCCTGAGCCAAGGTAGGCCACCAGAAGTAACGAGTTATCAAGTCCTTGGTCTTGCGTATCCCTGGATGACCGCTTCCCAGAGCGTCATGGAACTGTTGGAGTACTGCTACTCGGTCCTGAACCGGTACAAGACATTGCTGACGTTGTTCTTGAGTTCCCATTACATGGGGTTGGTTGCTAGTATTGGTATGGGAACGTATCTGTTGTATAAGGTTTGTGGTGATGCCGATGAATCTGCTCGGGGAAAGAACCGTTTCAATGGTGGTTGTTGGATGGATCGGCGAAGAGAGACGTGATAATGCATCGGCCTTCTTATTCTGGATACTGAGTTTGTAGCTTACCTGGAAGTCAAAACGAGAAAAGAATAACGACCACCTGGCTTGTCGTGGATTGAGTCTTTTAGCCGTCCGTAGATATTCCAGATTCTTATGGTCTGTGAAGACCAGGAAAGGATGTAGAGCACCCTCTAACAGATGACGCCAATCCGTGAGGGCACATTTGATGGCGAGTAGTTCCCTGTCGCCAACATCATAATGCGTCTCGGCGGGAGTCAGCTTTCTGGAATAATACGCCACAGGATGTACCGTCTGTTCTGGGGGTCCCCGTTGGGAGAGAACCGCCCCAATTCCGACATCAGAGGCGTCAACCTCTACTTCAAACTGTCGTGAAGGATCCGGTAGGACCAGAATAGGTGCCGTGCTGAAACAATGTTTTAAAGCATTGAACGCTTGTTGGGCCTCGGTCGACCAGCAAAACTTAATCTGTTGTTTGGTCAACCCAGTGAGGGGTAAGATGATGGAAGAGAATCCCTGTATGAAGCATCTATAAAAGTTGGCAAAACCTATGAATCGTTGGAGAGCCTTTTTATCTGTAGGTGTAGGCCAGGTGCTGATGGCCGCTACTTTAATGGCGAGACGACCTGGAGTTAGTAAAAATCCGAGGAATTCTATTTCATTTGCCTCAAAAACACATTTTTCGATCTTTGCATATAACCGATGTGTTCGGAGGCGAGTCAAGAGTGTTGTTACATGGACCCTATGGTCCTCGAGGAAACAGGAAAAAACAAGGATATCATCCAAGTAGATCACGACATACTGGTCAAGCAGGTCTCTGAAGACGTCGTTGAGGAAATGTTGGAATGTGCCAGGTGCGTTGCATAACCCGAAAGGCATCACCATGTACTTGAAATGGCCGTAGCGTGACCTAAACGCCGTCTTCCATTCGTCGCCTCTACGCATTCTGACGAGGTTATATGCTCCCTTGAGATCGATTTTGGTGTAGACTGTTGCTCCCTGGAGACGCTCGATGAGTTCTGGGTTCAAGTGGAGAGGGTATCTGTTCTTGATCGTGATGCAATTCAATTTGCGATAATCAACGCAGGGACGGAGACCACCATCCTTCTTCTCCACAAAAAAGATACCCGCACCTGCCGGTGACGTTGAGTGCCGGATAAACCCTTTGTCAAGGTTCTCCTGAATGTAGCCTTTCAATACCTTCAATTCCGGTTCCGATAATGGATAAAGTCTGCCGTACGGAATGGGAGCTTCTGGGAGTAGTTCAATCGGACAATCATACGGTCTTCTGGGCGGCAAATATTCCACTCCTTTTTCGTCAAACACATCTGCAAATGAAGAATATTCTTTAGGGAGAACAGTGTGATACTGCGGTGTCATATGCACATCTAGGACTGTATTTAAGACATGATGGTGTTTCTGGAGACAATTCTGGGTACAGTAGGGAGACGAGAAGGTAAACGTGCCAGAGGACCATGAGACCTGGGGGTCATGCTGATGTAGCCAGAGGAGACCTAAAATAATCGGGAACAACGGAGTGGTGACAATGTCAAATCGTATCGTTTCTCTGTGCCCAGGGCCTATGGTTACTTGTAACGGTCCCGATTCTGTGGTAACCGGCCCAGAAGACAAAGAAGACCCATCAATGACCTGAATATGCAAAGGGAAGGGTTTATTAGCAACTGGGATACAAAAGGCATCAACGACTGCTTTATCGAGGAAGTTTCCACTTGCTCCTGAATCAACCATCGCGGTTTGAAGTAGCATCCTCCCTCCCCACTGTAAAACAAGAGGGAGTGTCAATAAAGGGCTGCAACAACTGGAAGTGGACAGATGTAAAAGACGAAGGAGAGAGTTCGGGTTACCTGCTCGACCCCGGTTCTTTTCTGGACAGTAATGTGCTGTATGGTTTGGTCGACCACAATACAGGCAGAGATTATGCATACGTCGTCGGTGTAATTCTTCCGGTGGGAGTCGGCCTTGTGCCACGCTAACCTGCATGGGTTCCTCTGGTGCAGGTAGCGCCAACTGATTGCCGGGTGGTGGAGCAGGCGGAGAACGGAGCATTGGCAAGTAGGAAGCCGATCTTTCCCTTGCTCGTTCGCAAAGTCTCCTATCGATCTGGATGGCTAATTGAACCAGGGACTCAAGGGAAGAAGGGATTCTCACTCGTGCGATTTCATCCTTTAGGGCCTCTGAGAGACCAAGACGGAATTGCCCTATCAAGGCGACATCATTCCACCCTGTCTCACAGGCGAAGCGGTGAAAATCCGTGACATAAGCTTCCACTGAACGACGTCCTTGCCGTAGGGATCTAAGGGCATTTTCTGCAGTACTGGCCCGGAGTGGGTCGTCGAACATTGCAGCCATAGCGTTGAGGAAGAGCGGTCATGTCTCCAATACTGAGCTCTGGGAGCGTAATAGATTATGAGCCCATGCTTGTGCTTCTCCAACTAGAAGTGACATCGTCGTACGTATCTTAACGAAATCACTATAATAAATCCGTGGATTCAATGAAAAGAGAAGATCACACGACATCATGAAGGCTTGGAAGTGGTCTTGCTTGCCCGAATAATGTTCAGGCATGGGAATACGGGGTTCTGGAACATGAGTCAACTCCAATGGGTGGGTTGGTGGGGTAGCTTGGAACGATAACAACTGTTCCTGGAGGTGCCGATGCCCGTTCTGTAAATCTCTTATGGAGCAGGATAAGGGGTTCACCTGTTGAGACAGGGTTTCCACTTCCCCAGCGACATCAGCAAGCTCCATTCAGGCTCCGCTATTCTGTCAGGGATCCCGGGAGCAGGGTGCAGGGAGCTGAAGGAGTTGGCGGAAAGACAAGGTTGAGGTCACTGATCACAGCGGTACAGCCAGGTCAGGATCACAGCGGTACACGGAGGCCGGGGTCACAAGCCAAGTCAGGATCACAGCGGTACACGGAGGTCGGGGTCACAAGCCAGGTCAGGATCACAGCGGTACACGGAGGTCGGGGTCACATTCTGGGTCATACACAGGAAAAGTACCAAATACTGAAAAGGAAGAGCCAATACTGAGGGAACTGCTACAATAGCGGAGCGAGGACTGAATGGCAAGTCTACCCTTAAATACCCACGGAGCTCCTCCCTCAATCTGAGACACCGGTGACGTCAGAGACGCGCGCCGCAGGCCGGCCGCCATATTGGTGGAGCCTGGCCACGTGCGCGTCCATTCTGGGGCTCGTGCTGGGCCAGCAGCCTTGGGCTGCGACGCAGGCCTGTGGCAGGCACCCGGGGACCCACTCGTCCCCCCCAGGAGTCATGGACCTGCAATGGAGGTAAGCCGGGTCTCCGGGTAACGCCAGGCCAACGCGCCGGCCGCAACCCCGCACCCCGAGCACCAGCCCGATGTGGAGGGGGCCGCCGGACCAGCCGTCCCGGGACCCATAGCCCTGACAGTGGTACTGGTTGTGTGACGAGACACAGATCACCTTAATTCACAAGTGTTTTAAAGAAATTAGTGAGCCCCAAAATACTGCGTGGTACTGGATGTGTGACGAGACACAGATCACCTCAATTCACAAATGTTTTAAATAAATTAGTGAGCCCCAAAATACTGCGTGGTACTGGATGTGTGACGAGACACAGATCACCTTAATTCACAAATGTTTTAAAGAAATTAGTGAGCCCCAAAATACAGCGTGGTACTGGTTGTGTGACAAGACACAGATCACCTTAATTCACAAATGTTTTAAAGAAATTAGTGAGCCCCAAAAAGATTTGCTGGCACAGTCACAAGACCCAGAAGATCACCTCAATTCACAAATGTTTTAAAGAAAGTTGTAAACCCCAAAAAAACTTGCTGGCACAGTGACAAGACACACATCACATAAATTCCCTGATATTTGGTAGAAATGAGACCCAAAAAGATTTGCTGGCACAGTGACAAGACCCAGAAGATCACCTCAATTCACAAATGTTTTAAAGAAAGTTGTAAACCCCAAAAAAACTTGCTGGCACAGTGACAAGACACACATCACCTAAATTCCCTGATATTTGGTAGAAATGAGACCCAAAAAGACTTGCTGGCACAGTGACAAGACCCAGAAAATCACCTCAATTCACAAATGTTTTAAAGAAAGTTGTAAACCCCAAAAAAACTTGCTGGCACAGTGACAAGACACACATCACCTAAATTCCCTGATATTTGGTAGAAATGAGACCCCCCCAGACCCCCCCAGTAGCGTGGCAGACTGGCAGTAACAAGACACAACTATCTCCTTTGAAATCTCCTCTGAAATGCGTGCAGAATCGGCGCGTGGAAACGTTATATAGTGTGCTGCGGGACTTAGCTCTGTGAGCCCATGATTGGGCAAAATTTGCCCAATCAGGACTCTGAGCGGTAATTGGCATAGTGTTGAACCAGTCTTGCACCAGACCTGTGGTCAGGTGCAAGGCTGTAGCCAATTACGAGCTTCAGGCCAGTGGGAAAATGCATTGTATTCCATTGTGGTCGAACATGCGGCGAACACCCGGAAATGTTCGGTGTTCGCGATCTACTCGTACAGGCTAAGTTCGGGTCGAACCCCGAACCGTCCGAACCCGAACAGCTCATCCCTAGCAGTCGCAAAAACTGAACGGCAGACAATTGTGGTTATTAATTCTGATTGTCTGAATCACGGGAAAAAACAGTCTGCCCACCGATTTCTGCGCGCAGCGTTAATTTGCGTTCGTTTTTGCGTGTCTATTTTACGCACGATATTTTCAGACGGATGAAAAAGCTCTAGCTCGTACTGTCTGTGTGATAGATTAGACATCAGCTGTGTGTGTGAGTGGAGTCAGGTGGCTGCGTCAACGTGGTACTGCAGTGCTTAGCAGGCTTGGTGCTGCCGGATGAGAGAACGGCCGGCACCAAGACTGGTGCAGATGTCCGGCGCCCTCTCTGATGTCATCAGAGTGGGCTGGACTGATGAGAGGGATCTTGGATTCTCCGGCAGCCGGACTGAAGAAAAATAAAATGCCAGCCAGAATACCGCAGCAGAAACAATTTAGCTGACTGCTTGATTATGCAAATTAGGCACCCATGCGAGGCCTTGTAAGTGCGAGGCCTTACGCATTCGCCTAATTTGTCTAATTAAAGAGCTGCCACTGCAACTAAGTTCATAGTGCTGTGCAATGGGAGAGACAGAATAACCAATACAAGATAAACACATAGAACAGTAGGAGAGAGGACCCTGCTCAAGAGCTTGCACTCTTAGTGGACCTGATGGAGAGCAGGGTGAATGGTGGTACCGGGATGTCTGGGTGGGCTGGGATGTTAACTGTTCTTATCTGATTCTGTACCAAATAAAAA
This sequence comes from Leptobrachium leishanense, assembly GCA_009667805.1. NCBI lineage: Eukaryota > Metazoa > Chordata > Amphibia > Anura > Megophryidae > Leptobrachium > Leptobrachium leishanense. The sequence continues at coordinate 324,855,781 of CM019063.1, read as the reverse complement.
GAGGCCGTGTGAAAAGGTCAGTGAGTCTGCTTAACCCAATATGACCAGTGTCGTCCGCTTTATTTGGAGAAATTAAGAACTGACATTGATTCAGCGCTTCTTGCTGAAGGGAGAATCCGGGAACTGGCGGAGGAAAACAACCCACGGCGGCCGAGGGAAAATATTTGACCTGGGCTCGCGTTACACTAACCAATCATATGCCAGTGTTCAAATTGTCTGACTGTTGAACTGGTTGAGTCAGTTGGCAGTTGGCCTCTGTGAGCAATGGTCATTCAGCAGCTCTGCTATATTATAATAAGACCAGCAGAACGCTTATCCTTAATTCTGCATTCAAGAGTCATTTGCACAAATGCCTCAGCAGCACAAAAACCAAACATTACATTGTGTTAGTAAGTGAGATCTGTTGGTATTAGCTGCTTTGGTCATGACTGCCGGGCGCCACTGACCATGTTACTGTACATGAACTGACTGCTCTTCAGCGAGTTGTCATAATGGTGTAGCTGAGCTGTTGTAGTAGCTCCTCTGAAGATACTAACTATTTATCCTTCTGGTTATGACTTCCTTGTGATTGATGATTTTGGGCAGAAGCTGTTGATTGCTAGACGGAAGCATGGATATTAGGCGGCTGTAAGGGACTCAGGCCAGAAATAGGCCACCATGATGTGCCAGGCGGCCATCTTACTCAGGACTTTGTTTACATAAAATGTACATAAGCAGATATTGGCTCAATTAGGAATAGCTTGCATAGATTCTCCGGAATTCCTTAAACTAACAGGCAGAGCAATTAAATTAACAAGATCCGGGCAGACGCTGGCAAGAAGTGACAGGATGGAAATTAGTTACATCAAGGTCAGAGAGCTAGGGCTAGAACAATAAAGGATGGGAAACCAGCTTGGGCCTTATCAGAAGTAAACAATAAACAAGTTCCAGAGAGATAGGCACAGGCAGGATCTGGGAGAGTGGTAAATTATCCGATTGTCAAAATACTGTGAAAGCTGCCAATTTACTGCCAATTTGTGGAATGTCTTTGTATTCTGAAAGGGGAAGGTACGTGGGGTGGGATAGTGTCACCGTGGGGTGGGCTAATTGGGATGTACCTGATTATCTATTCAAGGTATAAAATGTTATGTTTGAATGTAAACGCTACTCAGTCTTTGCTATTCAATACTGGCAGAGTGGTGACGTCACAATAAAGTTCGCCTTTCCTGAAGAGACTCGTGTCCAGTCAGTCTTTGTCTGCGCCGGCCCGGTCTTCTCCCGAAAGAGCCAGGTGGATTCTTTTGCCCCAATGAAGTCCATCTTGTGTTTGGACGAAACGCATTGGATTTTATGCGTTTTAATAAATTTTTGTACTGCAACTGGAACCAGCTTGGCGTGCATTTCCTGAGACGGCAGGGTGATCATTCCGGCTGTTCTTATCCAAGGGAGCGGTAACAATTTTATGTGCCCATATTTTCTTGCATCTTGCGAGTGCAGTCCAAAAGGGGGCCTCTATTAACTTAATTTGAGTGTGTTGTATTGCACCATGATGTTTTATTCTTCTGTCCCCCGATTGGTACTGTCTGGTCTCCTACCTTCATTTTTAAATACCATATAAAAGAGATGGAGAAGATTGCATTAATTGTGTGAATTGCCAAAAGGCTATTTGTCTGTACTTCTTGCCTTCTTATCAGCAGTCCTAGGTGCAATGGGCATATTTTTGAGTTGTGATGGTTCTCATTATGATGTAGCTTTTACCAAGAGATGATTTTAGAGATGTTAAACCCATCTAACTTTTATGCTCTATTCATGAAGCACCGAAATTGAACACAATTTAGGTACTTTACAGCTCGGCTTACTTCAGCGATAACATTTTGCCAAAAATTTGGTGAATGTTCATCGTAATTTGCAGAAATTTGAGTCATCAAAGCGGTCATCGAACATTGGCTAAAACTGATGAATTGGGCCTATAAGCGCTGAATTAGCCTCAGAGAATTACAACGAACTGAAAAAAAATGAGGTGTCCTATTCTTCCAATAGGAGTTGAAATAAATTACAAAATTACATTGTAGTAAAAATGTGTCTAAATAATTATAAAGGTTCTTAAAAAAATAATAAAAAGATCTGTTACAAAATAAAATAGTCTTAAAAAATGCAAAAATGGCTTTTAAAAATTCAAAAAATACCAAAATCTGTTTTAAAAAATAAAAAGAATAAAGGATCTTTAAGAAAATTGAAAAAGATATTATTTTTTTACATTGAAACATATGGGATTCACCTGTTTAAACCTGTCAAATTGAAACACCAAAAATCAGAGCATTTCGCTGTATTTGCAGTGCGTTTTGTGAATAGAAGACATGATAGTCTTCTATGAGACAATTTTGGTGCTGCCGAACGCTGCTGAATTGCGGCAAATTGCACCAAATTTCCCTGTCAATTCACCTGTATTTGGCAAATTGACAGCTTTGTGAAAAAGCAAATTGACCCGGAATTGCACCTACAGTGCAATTTCGGGGCCAATTTGGAGGTTAGTGAATAACCCCTTTTAGTGTGGAGCAGGACTGTTGTCCAAAGGTGTTCTTCCTTGCTGCTATTTGATGCATGTTGATTAGAGGGATATGGGGTGGCATTTGTAGGTCAATATCTGCCTGCAAAGTAAACCACCTAAAAAGGTAAAAACCAGCATAATTTGCTTTTGTTGCAGCAATATAAACTCAGTCAATCCTGAGAGGGAAATTAAAACAATGGCAGTAGAAGATTCACAGATGAATTTTCCCCTTCTGCTGTTTGGTATTTCCCACAGTGGAAATTCAAACTTTATTATTGTTGCCACAATGGTAAACTATGGCGGTTAATGTGTTACAGCCCTAGTGTTCTACAGACCCCAGACCTATTCCTAGAGTCTCAATCATCATCCCTGAACCAGATGTGGGAATGAAATACAGATGTGTGTGGGAGTCTCATTAGGTACGTTTGTGGGGATAATTAAGCATGTATATGTAGCTAATCAAGCACCATTTAATTGCACAATTAGGTTATTCCATCTTAAGGACAGGTGGCTTTAACTGAAATCCAACACTACTGACAAAATGTTTGTCAAATCCACCATTAGCCCAGCAGATTCTTCCTTCCTAAATTACTTCACAAGGGACACTTAATACATACATACATGTACTTAAAATAGCTCTACCTACATGGACGGAATTGTTTCTTTTCCATTCACAAGCTAAACTATAAACATGCCTGTCAGATAAGTCCTGAGAGTATATTGACGTTTCTGTTTCATTTCCTTTAATTGTCATTTTGTTGTTTCAATATAGGACAGAGATTCATCTTGTTTTGCCTGGTGAGGTTTGTGAAATTCCTGTGGAAAATCATAGATTTTACTAGCTACAGATTCATTTGGAAATGCACAGAATACAAAACTGTATCTATATAAAATATTTTTGCTAGACATTATTCCTAAGAAAATAACTCTCCTAGGAGAGGAATTATCACCAGGGTAAACATTTAAGAGGTACAGAACCCTAGATGCGTGTACATGACTAACCTAGGTACTAAAAGGTAGACAACAATTCTCTGTCTGAGAAACTGGAATTTGGTGTTTCTTTCGTGGCCATTCGGCTATACAAAAAAGCAAGCAGTTCACCAAATTTTGACGAATTGCCAACGAAATGCGGTGCCTGTTCGGCAGTAGTGAAATCCCCATAGAGAAGCAATGATTAATCTATTCACAGAACACCGACCAGCAGTGAAACTGCCTGATGTTCGGTGGTTTTATTCGGCAGGTTTAATCAGGCGAATTCCATAGGTTTCAATGTTACAAATATTCCCGTTTTTACCCAATATATATTAAACCATTTATTCTTTTAATTCGCAGCAAAAACTATTTATTTTTTAGGATTTTGTTTAGACATTTTTGGGGATTTTTTCGTCAAAAGTTTGTTTTCCGATGTTTTTTTTTCCTGTAACAGTCTTTATTCTTATTATTCATAGGAGCTTATATGTTAATTCCAGATATTTTCATCCAGTAGTTTTTTTGCAAACAGCATTTGACATTTGTGTTTCAATCATTTTGTTTTTTCACCCTGTTCATCAGTTTTTTCCGGCGGCTGGTTGGCGTTGTGTTCGACAGATCGGTGGCTTTTTTCAGATGTGTTTGGCGGGTTTGCGGCAGATTGTGAGATACATTCGGCGGGTTTTTTTCGTGGTGTTTCGGATCGATCCAATTTTTTGGATCGTAACGGCGGGATTTTCCGGTGATATTTCAGATTCGGATGGTGGCTTTTCCTTCCACTTTGGTGGCCCTGCAGTAAATGCTGAATTCACCGCAGGGTTGGGTAATTTGATTCCCCGAGGTGTGGGGAACGAGACAGCACCAAAATGCTGGTGACATGCCGGTGCTCTCTGAATAACCCCTCTAGTTTTTGGGAGACTTCAGGATATATGCACCAAGTCTGTTTAATAGTACTAGCTGTGCTTAAATGGTTAAAATGATTGAAATGTATCACTGCAAAAGCATCACAGGAATGGCCACGGTCCAGTGATGGGAAAGATAGCTGCTTTGTCATCAGACCCATTGATCATACAGGAAACAACTCGAGTGAGAATAAAGACCAGACACAAATTCTGTCTTGGATATTGGTATTATTCTGGCAAGTTTCAAACACATCAGTCAGTTTTGTCAAAATGGGAGTGTCACAAATTCATGGATTACAAACCAATAAAGAATCAATACGTCAGTAATATAGGAAACATGTTTTTTCTACTTTGGGCAGTAACCTAGACTTACACAAACATTTCCTGTCCTTGCCAAGTAGGCAAGACTAAATTGACGTCACACAGCTATATCTTGCTTTAGGGCAAGAATGTTCCATAGGATGTATTCACAATTAAACAGCTGTATCCCTCCCTTCCTCTCGGCCAACCTTCTCGACTAGTCTCAAGAGGAAGTTTGGATGAATAGAAAATTTGCACTCATTGGTAAAAAACAGGAAGCCAAGAGAAGGACCAAACTCAGCATTATCTCAATGAACAGAATTACGTATTTGCTGAGCATTCATTCAGGCCCTATATATATAAATAGCTATCAAATATTACTAGAATATAGAAATATGTATACAGTGAATTAGCTATCATATTTCAAATTCCTTTCAATCCTTCTTTTGATCACAAATCACGTGATCATTAATTAAAAATGAAAACTAAACTAAACTAGTGAACCTATTACAATTGGGGTCACATTGTCATCATATTATACATATAAATCATTCCAATACGTAGAAAGAAAAAAAAGAAAAAGAGAGGTTAGTAATTACTCATAAGAGGGGAACGTTGAAAAGGAATCAAAGTAGGTGGGGTGAAAGTATAGGATAGGCTGGCATCATAGGTGATTTAGAAACGCAACATTTCTCAAGGCACAGCATCAACAATTTGTAAAAAATGGCAATAACAAGAATAATCATAACGATATACATTAAACCATGTAAAATAGTTGAACCTAGGCTACCAAAAATAGAACTAAAGCCAAAGGTCCAATCAAATCCATCTAAGGGCCTTGATACTTTCCTGAGTTGGGTTTGAATTTCCTCAATATCGTGTATATCTTGAGAAACTTCACCTGAAATGCCATCAATGTGAAAACAACAATGGGTCAAATTAAGAAGACCACATACACCACCCTCCTTCATTAACAAATAATCAAGGGCCATACAATTCTGAATTACTGCATCTCTAATTTGACGTTGCTCAGCAGAAAGAACTGCTAGAGCATGTGTAGTGTGATTAAACATGTCATCAACTAAGTCTACAAAAAGGTTCATTTTAGAATACAAACGAGCAACATCATATGCGGGTAGCAAAATCCCACCAAATCGCTCTGCCTCAGAGGTTTTTACAGATATGGAGGAGCGACGAGAGCGATGTACAGTATTATGTAGGTCAATGTGCATACCAGATGGAACATAAGGGTGAATAGTATGAGATAGACCAATAAGACCCAAAACACATTCACCACTAGATATTACCAAATATGGTATTACCAAATATGCCCATTTACCACATAACCAGTAAAAAGGGGGGGTTAAGGGGCAAGGTAGCATAAGCATTAATATAATATGTTGCAACCATTATCATACTAGATTATGTGCCATCTTCCACTTGCAAGGTCCAATCTTTTGGACTGTTGGAATCATGTAAGTTAAGTTTCCCAAAAGATGCTACATTCCACACAGTATTTTTAAACAAAACATGGGTAGCATTAATTTGGGATGCGTTAATACATCCAAACATGAAATCAGCATAGTTGGCATTGCCAACACTTACAGGGAAAGTTTTATCCATCCATTGCCATAAACTTACACATTTATCTGGTATACCTGGGTTAGAACAAAGGGGGAGGACACTAACTTAGAATGCCAAGGGGTGCTGAACCAGGAAGAAGAACTATTACCGTAAAGAAAGGAAACACGAAAAGTGGCTTGTAGATTCATCTCAGAATTATTAGGGACATACATATGATCCATTATAACCTGGCGAGGAGGTTGCTTTCTGTTAGGTTCTGGTGAATCTCATTCATATCACTGCAGTACCACGATGTTCATGTAAGAGGGGAGCACGTATAAAAGTGGCACCTGGATTGTTAGTAGTTTTAGAGAAAGTAGGCAGTGTATACAAATCATCATCAAAAAGATTCAAAGCAACTCTTTCATATGGTATGCCATATTTAGAACTAGTCGGTTTGGCCATACATATCCAGCAGGACTTGTTGAAACCTAAAAGTTCATATATAGTCTGAGCAGCATATGCATAGTTATTAGGTCGATGCAAGTCTCTTTTCAAATGCACTGTGTCATTCTCTGAAGTTTTGCCTGTGCATAACATTCAGGATAGGCAGATGCACAATAGGGAATTTAATTTGTGGCTTCGGGAATGGTGTCGAGAGCAAGGATTTGGCTTTGTGTCCCATGATAGCTCTAATTGGAGCAGAAAGGAACTGTATAAAAAAGATGGTTTGCATCTTACTCATAGGGGAACATATGTTCTCAGTGAGAAGTTCAAAGGTTTCGCAAAGAAATATTTAAACTAGGAGGGGGGGACAAAAGGGTAAAAAACAATCTGCCTGATTGTCCCCCAAAACTAAATCGGAGGGTGCAAGCAACATGCGGGGAAAAAAATGACAAGCTCAGAGTCGTGTCTATAAATGCTCGCAGTTTAGTCAATAAAATCAATGAACTGGAGGCAATGATGGCAGCTGAAAAAGTAGATTTAGTTGCGGTTACTGAGACATGGTTCAGTGAGAAAAATAACTGGGACATAACAATACCGGGGTACTCTTTATATAGAAAAGACAGAGAAGGTAGGAAAGGAGGAGGAGTGGCCCTGTATGTGAAAAACAACATAAAAACAAACCAAATAAAAGTGAGTGAGGTGAACATATGTCAGTTTGGGTTACACTAACATTTGGCAATCATACAGTAGCTCGTCTAGGTGTGATCTATAGACCCCCTGGACAAGTAGAAGAGCTAGATAATCTGCTGCTTGAGGAAATAGCCAAAATGGCAATGAAGGGGGAAGTTATTATCATGGGGGACTTTAATCTTCCTGATGTGAACTGGAAAACCAAAACAGCTGAGTGCACCAGGAGTACAAATATTCTAAACTCCCTACTGGGATTATCTCTAACACAAGTAGTTGAGGAGCCGACCCGTAAAGAGGCCATATTGGATTTAATACTCACAAATGGAGGTTTGGTATCGGACGTTGTTGTAGGTGAAAATTTGGGATCTAGTGATCACCAGTCAGTATGGTTTAATATAAGAACAGGGATGGAGACGCACCACACAAAAACAAAAGTTTTAGACTTTAAAAAAACTGATTTTTCTAAAATGAGACTTTGTGTGAAGGAGCCATTATCAGACTGGAGGAGTTTAAAGGGTGTCCAGGAGAAATGGGATTATTTAAAGGAAGCATTATTGAAGGCCACAGGCAATTGCATTCGACTTGTTAGCAAAAAAAAAGGGAAGAAACCACTGTGGTACTCTGCAGAAGTGGCCAAAATAGTGAAGAACAAAAAGACAGCATTCAATAATTATAAAACAACTCAGAGTGAAGAAGATAGGCAAACCTATAAGATTAGGCAGAAAGAGGCAAAGCAATTTATAAGAGCTTCCAAAGCACACGCAGAAGAGAAAATAGCTCAGTCAGTAAAAAAGGGAGACAAAACATTTTTTAGATACATAAACGAGAAAAGAAAAGTAAAACAAGGATTAGTTAGATTAAAAACAAAGGAAGGAAGGTATGTAGAAGAGGATAAAAGTCTCTATGACTGCCTCAATGAATATTTTTGTTCAGTCTTTGCAGAAGAAAAGGAAGGAAAGGGACCTCAGTTAGGAGGAAACACTAACGAGACAATTACATATCAGTTTACAGAGGAGGAGGTTCTACAGCAGCTGTCTAAATTAAAGACAAATAAATCAATGGGGCCTGATGGGATCCACCCCAAATTATTAAAAGAGCTCAGTGATGTAATAGCAAAACCGTTAACAGATTTATTTAATCAATCCTTGCTAACGGGAGTCGTCCCAGAAGACTGGAAATTAGCAAATGTTGTGCCCATTCACAAGAAGGGTAGTAGGGAGGAATCTGGGAACTATAGGCCAGTTAGTCTTACGTCAGTAGTGGGGAAATTAATGGAAACCATGTTAAAGGAAAGGATTGTTGAACATCTAAAAACACATAGTTTACAGGATCAGAAACAACATGGGTTTACCTCAGGGAGATCATGCCAAACTAATCTTATTGATTTTTTTGATTGGGTAACAAAAATAATAGACACAGGTGGTGCAGTAGACATTGCTTATTTAGATTTCAGTAAGGCTTTTGATACTGTTCCGCATAGAAGGCTTATCAATAAATTGCAATCTTTGAGCTTGGATTCCAATATTGTTGAATGGATTAGGCAGTGGCTGCGTGACAGGCAACAGAGGGTTGTGGTAAATGGAGTTTATTCGGCGCAAGGTCTTGTTACCAGTGGGGTACCTCAGGGGTCAGTACTTGGACCCATTCTATTTAATATTTTTATTAGTGATATTGCAGAAGGTATTAATGGAAAAGTATGTCTTTTTGCTGATGACACAAAGATTTGCAACAGGGTTGACGTTCCTGGAGGGATCAGCCAAATGACAAATGATTTAGGTAAACTAAAAAAATGGTCGGAGCTGTGGCAATTGAGTTTTAATGTGGATAAGTGCAAGATAATGCACCTGGGACGTAAAAACCCAAGGGCTGAATATAGAATATTTGATACAGTCCTAACCTCAACATCTGAGGAAAGGGATTTAGGGGTTATTATTTCAGAGGATCTAAAGGTAAGTAGTCAATGTAATAGAGCAGCAGGAAATGCTAGCAGAATGCTTGGTTGTGTAGGGAGAGGTATTAGCAGTAGGAAAAGGGAAGTGCTCATGCCACTGTACAGAGCACTGGTGAGACCTCACTTGGAGTACTGTGTGCAGTACTGGAGACCGTATCTCCAGAAGGATATAGACATCTTAGAGAGAGTTCGGAGAAGGGCTACTAAAATGGTGTACGGCTTGAAGGAGAAAACTTACCAGGAAAGGCTTAATGATCTTAACATGTACAGCTTGGAAAAAGACGAGACAGAGGAGATATGATAGAAACATTTAAATACGTAAAGGGAATCCACAAGGTAGAGGAAGGGAGTATATTTAAAAGGAAACAAAGTAGCAAAACAAGAGGACATAGTCTTAGATTAGAGGGGCAAAGGTTTAAAAGTAACATCAGAAAGCATTATTTTACTGAGAGGGTGGTGGATACATGGAACAGTCTTCCAGTTGAAGTGGTAGAGGCTAAAACAGTAATTGAATTTAAGCAGGTATGGGATAGGCATAAGGCTATCCTAAACAAAAGATAAATCCAGGTAAAGTATCCATGTAATTGGGCAGACTAGATGGGCCGAAAGGTTCTTATCTGCCGACATTTTTCTATGTTTCTATGTTTCTATGTTTCTATATTAAGAACTGGGGGACGAGCAAAGGAGATATTGTGGGGACCTACAATATCTTCCCAAAAACATCTATGATAGTAGCATGAACTACCAGTAAGGCTGGGGTCAGACGAGCGTGATTTCTACGGACTGTACGTCCGTGCAGTACGGACATCGTCAGTACGGATGACGCAGTAGTGGTCACACAGTCCGTTTTATCACTGAAGTTATTTTTGACGGATGTAGGAGGGAAAAATAAATTACAATGAAAAAACATTCTGTCCGTCAAAATGCTGGACGTATAAATGCAGTCCGTCTGACCATGCTCCATCACTCACACACAAAGCTATGCAGACGTTGTGGACGCAGCGCACTCCGCACGTCCGTTCTAGCAGTATTACGTTCTTGCCTAACCTGCGTCCGTTTGCCGCGGCCGTTGTGCGTCCGCAGTTCAGTGCGGACGTACTTCATTTGTCAGGCTCCAATGGACTTTCTTTCATGCTATCACGGACGTACTTTTAGGCGCAATCACGGACGTTAACACTACGCTCGTCTGACCCTAGCCTTAGTATGATGAAGTAGATCATGATGATTAAAAGCAAACCAACAAAAATAAAACAGTTCTTGGAAAAAGAGCAAAACATCTTGGTAGTAGTTCTATCAATAGACACTGCAAGTGTAAAATAAGAGTTAATACAGTATGTATTACTTTGTGAAAAAGGAAATTTCATCAAAAAATAAACAGTTCGTGTAAATGAGAAAAAAAGGTACTACTCTTCAGGTTGAATGGGAAAGTTAATAGGCATTAAAAAATAAATTGGGGGAAACGATTCTTCAGCTGGGAAACCAGCCAACAGGTTAGCAGGGGCTTACAACTGCTCAGGCCCACACTCCAAATTCATCAGCGGGATACGTCACAGGAGGAGGTCATCTAGAAGCAGGAGTCATCGATTCCACGTCTGGAGTTGAGGTCACAGGTGGATCTGGAATGAAGTCATCAGGGATGAATGGCGCTTTCTTTATCCTTGATGCATGGATCCAGGAAGGTGATTCATCAGTCAGCACGGCGGTGCTGGTCACAGCAAGGATGGTAGTCGGTTCTCCATATGGTTTTGTGACGATGCAGGGCCTTCACGAGCACTCGATCTCCTGGAACGAAACGGTGAGTAGGATCTGTGGAGAGAGGTGGAAAAGAGCAGGAGACCATTCTATGGAAATCATGCAATGTTTTAAGCAACTGAGTAACATATGCTTCCCTAAATTTATCCAGATCACCTGGTAACATTACCAGGGGACCTTGCTTAGGAATCCATGGGGTAGGAACGGGTCTTCCCATGAGAACTTCAAAGGGGGAGAGACCAGTGACAGAATGGGTGGTCATTCTTATTTCTGCAAGAATGGCTGGAAGGTAATCCGGCCTGTTCTTGAAGGTACCCTCAGTAGCTTTTCTAAGTTTATTTTTTATATTTCTATTTTGCTGTTCTACGATTCCGGAACTTTCCACATGGTATGGACAATGAAACTTCCATTGAATGGCCATTAATTTTACCAATTCCTGTGTGATCTTAGAGGTAAAGGCAGGACCATTATCTGAATCAATAGATATGGGGCAGCCATATCTGGGTATTAATTCTTTGCAAAGAATTTTGGCAACAGTTCTGGCATTTTCTCTTGCAGTAGGGAAGGCTTCAGGCCATCTAGAAAACTTGTCAACTATTACCAGAAGGTATTTCAGGTTACCTTTTGCAGCGGGCATGTGTGTAAAATCAATTTGGAGTTCCTGGAATGGACCATTAGCTGGCGGTAGGTGTTGAGTTTTAATTTTTGGGCCCTGTGTATTATTTCTGGCACATATAAGGCAAAGAGAAAGTTGGGAATTAATCATAACCTTAAGATTACAAACAGAAAAATGTTTAGCCATTTCGCTGTATGTGAGTTTGGGAGATCTGTGGCCAGGACCGTGAAAGAAAAAAAGAAAAATTGGCGCTGCTGCAGCAGGTAGGCCCACTCTCCCTCCTTTCTCATAAATTCTAACATCAGGTGGAATTTCTTGAGACTTCACAAGGCCTTCTGAGGCCCAATGATAAACATCAGCTCTAGTAGCATCTGCCTCGAGTTCTTTAAGCATCCATTTCTGGGGTAGCAGAAAAGGAGAAAGGTAGCAGGTGACAATTGGAGGGTGAGGAACAAGAGAAATGGTAGGAGATGAAAGAGCAGCAGCTTTAGACATAGCGTCAGCAAAGTGATTGCCACGAGAAACCAAAGTGTCAACAGGATCATGACCTTTGCATTTGACAACAGCAAGACGAGAAGGTAATAGAATAGCAGACAGGAGATCAGAAATCAGATCAGAATGAGAAATAGGACGACCATCAGCCGTAGTAAAACCACGGCGATGCCATAGTGCACCAAAATCATGCACAACACCAAATGCATAACGAGAGTCAGTATAAATGGTGACAGGGAGATCTTTAAAAAGTTTACATGCAGCTGTTAAAGCACAAAGTTCCGCAGCTTGCGAAGAGTTTGAAGGAATGGAAGCAGATTCATGCACAATGTCAGGCAATTCAACCACAGCATAACCAGTCAGATACTGTGAATCAGAAGGACGAGAACAGGAGCCATCAACATAGATATGACGAATTTCAGGACCTTCTAGAGGAGTGTCAGAAAGATCAGATCTAGGAGAGGTTATTAGTTGAATGAGCGGAAGACAGCCATGTAATTCGCGAGGCTCCTCATGGTCTTTGCGTAGACGCAGAAGAGCGTTAAGAACAGCAGAAGGACCAGAAGTGACAGAAGAGTATTTAACAGACAAATTGGAGGTGGAAGTTAGTACAGTTTCATAACCAGACAAACGTTGGGAAGAAATGTGCTGGGTAGAAAGGTTATGAAGTACATGCAAGACATTGTGTTGTGTATGGAGAATCGTGTCAGTACCTAGGGTTAAGGACTGAACTGTTTCCACAGCCATGGCACAGGCAGCCAAGGAGCGGAGACAATTTGGCATTCCCTGAACAACAGGTGGCAGGACTTTTGACAAAAATGCAGTTGGACGCAGCGCCCCCCGTGGACCTGTGCAAGAACAGCCGCCATTGTGTGCCCATCTGTCACGATCAGCCACAATGGCGGTACCTGGCATGTGCCAAGTAGGGCCCAGGTAAGAGGAAAAGCTGCTATATGCAGAGATGCGTGACACAACGATCAGGAAAAGTAAATAAACCACAGTAGACACTGGGGACCTCTGCACGGCTAAATACCAAAGGAGCCCTATACTGATAGATCGGTCCTTAGAGTGGCCGAATCTGCACTAATAGAAAAAGGTTACCTTGTAGCCGTGCAGAGTCCTGGGAAAACACAGACACCTGAAGGAGAATATACTCAACAACTTGCAGGGCAGGACTTCAATATACTAAAGCCGTGGTCTACAGGGACACACAACATATAATACGATAAGCACAGGAACAGCTAGGGATATCCAGAAGAGTGGTCAATAAATAAGCCAGGGGTCAAAACCAAAACGTATACCTTGAGCCAAAGCGGAGATATAGCACCAGAGAAAATCCGTCAGCCAGGCCAGAGGGTCAATACCAGGAAGTCAATCAGAAACCTAGAACTCAGACAAGGGGGAAACACTGAGATAGAACTAGGATGGAAAACAGGGAGCTCTCAGGAACAAATCTGTGGCTGAAGTGAACCAGGATGCAAGAGCATGGTGATATGGGCCCATGGCTTTATATAGGGGAGTAATCAGCCCATAATCACCAACAGAAGCTCAACGAGCCATGAACTTAACCCCTGAGCTGCATGTCAGGGAAAGCAGCACAGGGAAACACATGGAAACACAGACATAAGGAATACAGAGGGCAGGGAGACAGGGTTGGAACGTGGGAACGTGACACCATCCTCCCTACAGTAGAGGTGGAAAGGCAGTTTATAGTTTGGTAGCCCCAGTGCTGGTGCAGTAGCCAACAGTTCCTTTAACGTATCAAAGGCATACACCATGTCCGGAGACCAAACAATTTGGTCCGGAGCTGTGCGCGCAGCAGACGCACGTAGAACAGAGTCATAATAGGAACAGTCTGGTATCCAGTGATGACAAAAATTCACCATCCCTAGAAAGGACAACATGTCTGTTTTGGAGGCAGGATGCTTGAGCTGGAGCAGGCTCTGAATGCGGGATGGTGAGAGGACACGAGATCCCTGAGTGAGAACGAAACCCAAATATTCAACAGAGGTGGAGCAAAATGGCATCTTTTTTCTGGACACCTTGTGGCCTTCTGAGTGTAGGTGGTTGAGGAGAGCAACAGAGTCAGTGTGACATACAGCTTGACTGGGGCTACAAAGGAGGAGGTCATCCACATACTGTAGTATGGTGGAGCCTTCCGGCGGACTGTAACTCAAGAGAGTCTCACACAGTGCGCGTGCAAAAATCGTGGGACTATCAATAAATCCCATAGGTAATACTGACCAAGAAAACTGGGATCCTTCAAACGTAAAGGCCAAAAGATGTTGTGTATCCGGATGTACCGGGACAGAAAAAAAGGCATTTTTTAGGTCTATGAGTGTAAAATGTGTGGAGTCTGGGGGTATGGAGGTGAGAAGGGTTGGGAGGTCAGGTACAATTGGAGAAATAGGAATTATGATTTCATTGAGAGATCTGAAATCCTGAGTAAAGCGATATCCATCTCCTTTAGGCACAGGATTTACAGGAGTGTTGTACGAACTTACAATGGGACGCAGGATGCCAGTAGCAAGGAAGCGGTGAATGAATTCCCGTATTCCTTCAACTTTAGCAGGTGACAGATTATATTGCTTGTGATAGACAGGAGTAGCAGATGCTTTTAATTTTTCTGAATATGGTGTGCAGGAGATAGAACCCACATCATATTCGTCAATTGCCCATACATCCGGATGTACACACAATTCGAGATCAGGTGCTGAAAGGAAAGCACAGTGAAGAGGAGAGAAGGAATGGGAGGAAGGCTAATGTGGGATGAAGTGTGCTGGGAGCAGCTTCAATAGAAAAAAATGGTGAATCCACATGTAAAGATCCAGATGGCATGCAGATAATAGACACAGCAAGCAAAGAAAGCAAATCTCTGCCTAGCAAATTAACAGGACAGGTAGGGAGAACATGAAAAGAATGAAACACAGAGGTAGGAGAAGAATTTGAAGAAATAGCAATGAGTGGGGTGACAAAAGGTTTCTGCTAGGACTCCATTAATCCCCAAAAATGGCATCTCAGCAGGTTTAATTGACCAAAAGCACCACTCTATTGTCAAAGTCGAATTTGAAGGACCCGTATCCACAAGGAATGGGGTTTTATGATCCTCCAAATTAAGGATCACTAGGGGCAAATGGTCAACTGTTTCTGAAACCTGAACACATGAGATGGAGCATGCCTCTGGGCCACATCATGCATTTGATTGGTTTTGCCAATCAATCTTATGACGAGGTGGATCACATGCATTGTTAGGAGAGGTAACAGCATTGCTTGTTGGAGAACATGGCTGGGGGTTCATAGTAGTATTGCCAATGTTCCTGGGATTATGAGGGCATTCATTACGCCAGTGAGTTGGATCACCACAAATGAAACAAGTACCTAGGGTACTTGTGGGGTGTTGAGGACGATAATAAGTCCGTTTAGGGCGAGGACCAATATTAACTGGGGGACCTAAAGGACTATTAAAAACAGCTAACATATATTTAGAATGCTGCAGGTCAAAGCAACCAGCAGAATCTTTAACAAGGAGCCTATTATTAAGATCAATAGGTACCACAGTTGGCCAGTTATCAATCACCTGCTTAGCAATTCTCTGGGTATCATCTCTGAGATTACCCATGAGAGTTTGAGTGTAGAGGAGACCCATATCTCCATCTAATGTCATGCCGGCATCCTCCTTCCAGTTCTTATGGAACTGGTGGACGAATTCGGTGACAGATTCTTTGGCATTTTGTTTGCATGAAATGGCTGCGACCATAGAACGTCGAGCTCCATAATTACGAGTCCATTCATCACAAACTTCTGTCCACATATCATCAATCTGGACCGATGTTTGTAGAGGCAAATTTTGGGGTGTAATAGGGGCACCCATTAGAGGAGCATGGGGGGGTTCAATTGAGAGAACATGAGTCCAATCAAAACCAGTGTCATCAGCATATCCCATGACACCGTTAATGATCAACTTGTAATCTTCCTGAGTTAATTGCAATCCTCGTGTTGCCCGTTTAAGATATTGTGTTGTCGCGGTCAGGGAAATTCGGGGACTAGGAGAACCCTTAATTATAGAATTTAAGGTTCCTATATCAGGGGGCATAATAACGACATTATTTCCTGCAATTAAATAGGGCATCTGATATCTAGCAGGGGGTTTGATAGTTTTGCCAGATTGGGTCCTAGTTAGTATGTTCTGAAGTTGGGGTTCAAATTGGTCAATAAAAGATTGCATTTGGGGTGAGTATCCTACACGGTTGGGTTTGGAAGTGGATACAAATGAGGATGTACTGAATTTAGACATAGGGGTTTTATTTTGCCAATCATATGTGCTGGATTCAAGGGTTTCATCTTGTTCTGTGTCAGATTCTGTTTCAACATGGGGTACTCCTACGATAGCACCTAAGACACCTATATTTTGTGTTAGGGCTTTGGGGAAGGCAGGGGATTAGTAGTGGTTTCAATAGTTGTAATCACAGCTGCCAAAGTTTTAGGGTCAAGGCTGGGATAAAGGGAAGAGGGTTTGGGAGTAGGTTGTGAAAGGACAGGAGGAGAGGAATTGTAAGGCGGGGGACTATCTATGGACCAAGATACATCTTTAGGAGTTTTAGAAATGGGGTTGTATGAAGTGGACAAGTGAATCCACACTTTTCAACATTCCTTCATATATTTTCAATCCCAATTTGAGTCAGGTTGGAAATATGGGAAAGCTTTTTGGTCGCCAATACATAAGCCTTTTATCATGGACATATGAAAGGAAGAGAAGCTTCCTGAATTTGGGAATGGATCAAAAGAATGCATGGCTGTAGTCCAACCAGCAAGACAATCTATAAAGGGCGTGGTAAAATATCCACCAGCAACACGTTGTACAAAATCGGCGGGCGTTTCAGCAGGGCCATTTTGGGGCATTAACTTCTTATTGAAGCGCTTATCTAATTTGCCCGTTGTTTTTGGATCTATATGGGAGGATTTTTTGGCACCCATATCGCAAAAAAAAGGCGCGGTGGAGGGGGGAAGGAGAAGGGCCAGCGCAATTAAAAGGGTGAAATGGAAAGAGTCGCAAAAATGCGCAGTTTCCTTTATTCTCACTGAGCCAAATCACAAAACAGCAATCTCCATTCTATTTAAAAATCTTTTTAGCTACACTATCAGGGAGAACACGCACAAATAGGAAATAACAAGTAGTCAGGTAAATAGGGACCCAATTCCCAGGGACGAGAAACTTAAAGGTATTAATCTTTAAAATATTATACTCTTTACAACACAATTCAAAAGCAAGTCACTAACTGCGGGGACTCAAGCATCGCAGGGAACAAAGAGAAAGGATCACTATACAGTTTACCCAGACCGATTGTAAAAAATCCTATTTTTCATTCACCATCACTCAAACATTCATATCATTCAAAAGAAGCTCTTGCACTATCAAATCAAATAATGCGAGTTCGAAAATTTGAACAAGCAAGTTGCCTATGATGAATATTAGGTTCAATAAATATTAATAAAATAAATATATAAACCTATACTCACCACAACAAGTTGATTAGTTCAAATCCGCACTTCTGATACCAAATTGAAATGTATCACTGCAAAAGCATCACAGGAATGGCCACGGTCCAGTGATGGGAAAGATAGCTGCTTTGACGTCACACAGCTATATCTATAGCTAAATTGACGTCACACAGCTATATCCTGCTTTTGGGCAAGAATGTTCCATAGGATGTATTAACAATTAAACAGCTGTATCCTCCCTTCCTCTCGGCCAGCCTTCTCGACTAGTCTCAAGAGGAAGTTTGGATGAATAGAAAATTTGCACTCATTGGTAAAAAACAGGAAGCCAAGAGAAAGACCAAACTCAGCATTATCTCAATGAACAGAATTACGTATTTGCTGAGCATTCATTCAGGCCCTATATATATATATAGCTATCAAATATTACTAGAATATAGAAATATGTATACAGTGAATTAGCTATCATATTTCAAATTCCTTTCAATAAAAGGCACAGCAATGTGCAGTGTGTATGAGCGTATCACAGAATCCACAGTAATAAAAGGCACAGCAATGTGCAGTGTGTATGAGTATCACAGAGCTCCACAACAATAAAACTCACAGTAACGTGCACTGTGTAAGAGCGAAACAGACATGGGCAGACAGTTTATTAACCCCCACCCAGCATATCAATTATTAGTAACCCCTCCCTACCCTCCCAGCAATTCAATTAGTTTATTAACCCCTTCCCTCCCCTCCGAGCAATTCAATTAGTTTATTAACCCCTCTACCCTCCCAGCAATTCAATTAGTTTATTAACCCCTCCCTACCCTCGCAGCAATTCAATTAGTTTATTAACCCCTCCCTACCCTCCCAGCAATTCAATTAGTTTATTTACCCCTCTACCCTCTCAGCAATTCAATTAGTTTATTAGCCCCTCTACCCTCCCAGCTATTCAATTAGTTTATTAACCCCTCCCTACCCTCCCAGCAATTCAATTACTTTATTAACCCCTCTACCCTCCCAGCAATTCAATTACTTTATTAACCCCTTCCCTCCCCTCCCAGCAATTCAATTACTTTATTAACCCCTCCCTACCCTCCCAGCAATTCAATTATTAATGGCATTGGCATTTTTCAGTTACTTTAGTAACCCCTCCCGCCACCAGTATACCAATTATGAATGGCAGTGGCAGGCACAAACCGTTTTTTAACCCCCTGGACCCCTCGCTCACAAAAAATCTCTGAATGCTGCAAGCAGCCGCAGGCTCGCTCCTCGGGCCAGGCTCAGCTGCACCCTCCTGGCTCCTCCTGTCCTCATGCTCTGCACGCATCACGTGAGGGGGCGGCACCAGCCATACAGCTTGGTTAGACAGCATCATGTGGGAGTAGCGGCGGCAGGGAAGCTGCAGTGCGGTTAGAGTGGCGTGCGCCGCAGTGGCATGGCCCCGATGGAGGACACAGGCGGCAGGCATGATCATTCGGTTCTGAAATTATTAACCAAGGTTGGGACCTTAACCCTTTTGCTGCGGAGGACACGCTCAGCGCATCCACCCGCAGGTAGGGTTCCATGCGGAGGACGCGCTGAGCGCGTCCTCCTTGGGGGGCCAGCGATCGGCCGGTTTCTGCCCGATCGCTGTGCCCACCAGTGCGGGCTGACATCCTCGATGCATAGCACGATGACGCCAGTTCTGGAGTTAACACCTAACTGCCACCAATGGTGGAGATAGGGGGTTCCAATGAGCCCCTATCTCCCGATCTGTGGCAGCTAGGGGTTAATGTTTGGTACTGTTGGATCGGCCAGAGCATGACCATGAAAAAAGTTTTTAAAAAAAATAAAAATTAAAAATAAAAATAAAAAAATATTTTAAAAAAATTATAAAAAAAATAAACAAGTTTTTTTTTCTTTTTTTTGTTTGTTAATGCAGCAATATTGTTCCCATTTCAATTATAATGTGAACAATGATGCTGCACTACCGATTTTTGTATGCGGTGCGTTTGTTAAAAATCGCGTAATTTTCCCCCAAAAAAATGTAACGAGACCCCATTTCTAATTTTTTTAGTAAGCGCACCCCATACAAAATATAACCGCAATTGCTCGCATGTTAAAATGTGAAAAAAAAACACTTTACACATTGCAAATTATTAAAAATTTATATTTTATTGCATTTTTTGTTATAATATACAGACAGGACATGACGTATACATATAATAAGGACATATTATGAATCTGCCGAGTCTGACGGAAAGAACGATATATAATATGTCTGGGTCATATACTAAAATAAGCCTTCAAAACACGTTTAAACAAGATGAGCGAAACAGGTAAAAATTAGCTCAGCACAGAGGCGTTAAAAACGCATCAGCAGCGAAAGGGTTAAAACCAGCGGGGCCCACTTTGTCTGGCCAAAACTGGGCCCCTACAACCCGCGGGCCCTCGGGCAGTGCGCCGAGTGCCCGACGGGTCAGTCCGCCCCTGCATGCAACTATTACATGGACATTAATGATTTCTTTTCATTACTTTGATGGTGGAAGATTCAACCATACAGTGAGGAACTTGTGTTTTATATGGGAGTTACAACTGACAAAGGACTCTTCCTTTATCTATGGACATAGTGGTGTGTACTAGGGATGAGGATGGCCAAAAATATTGTTTTGTTTGGGTTCATTTTGGGGAAAAAAAAAGTTGCCCAATCCAATTTTCATTGACTTTTTGATTCAGGTTTCTGTCAGTATCTGTGCATCTCAGTCAGTGCCTTTGTCATTCTCTGTGCTCCTCTGTCAAGGTCTTTGTCTCTGTGAAAATCACAGAATTCTGGCACTTCTATGGCAATGAAAAAAAAATCCAGCTTTATTGGATGAAACTTGGTAGCAACCATCTGGTCAACAAGTGTGGTCTTTGTCAATCCCAAACCTTTGGGCTTAACAAAGGCCACATTTAGCTAAAATGCTGCTACCGAGTTTCATTTAATAAAGCGTTTTGTTTTTCATGTCGAGTGCAACAATTCCTTGTTGCCGTTAATTCCACGTTACCGTACGGCAGAACAGCTCTCGTGCTGTGTTTATTCTTTTTAACGGCACATTCCACTCGAGAGGCAGGCTCAACTTGCGTCTCGGATGGTGCACCTGATTATGTACATTACACCTCCTATACTTTGTATGGGAAATGTTATTGTGCAGGTAACAAATGGAAAATGAGTTATGGCAACCTACTTCTTTTTCATCTGCGCCTGATGTTATTCTGAAAAGAATAACATCTTTCAGACCGTGTTTTTAAATGATTGCGCTTCTGCGCTATCACATAACACTGGGCATTATTTCAAGGTTGGTTTTAACTAGGACTGTTGTAAACTTACCAGTGAAATTAGAGTCTATGGATTTGTTAAGTTTACAACAGCTCAGATTAAGTTTACACCAACTTTGGAATAGGGCCCACTGTAGGGTAACCTTACCTAAAAATCACATACTCACCTCAGATCGCTCGGTGGCGAGAGCAGAGTGATCCACTGCTTCCTCGCTCCACAGGAAGAGGAACACTAGCAGGGTTATTCAAAGAGATCTGAATTGTAGCCGAAAGGTAGCCGAACTGTGAAAATCAGCGTTCGGTTACCTTTCCTGGCCATTCGGCTATCCAGAGAGCAGGCAGTTTGCCAAATGTTGGCGAATTGCCTGCACATACGGTGCCTGTTCGAGGGCAGTGAAACCCCCATGGAGAAGCAATGCTTCGTCTATTCAGAGAACAAAAACCAGCAGTGAAAAGTTGCCGAATTGCCCTGCTGTTCGGTGGTTTCATTCGACAGGTTTATTCAGGCATATCCCATAGGCTTCAATGTTAAAAATAATCCCATTTTAATCCAATATCTAATAAAACGTTAATTATAATATTCTGCAGTAAAAAGACTCTTTATTTATAGATTTTTTTAGGATCTTTCAGGCATTTTTTGTAATTTTTTTTGTGGAATTTTTTTTACGTTTGTTTTTTTAAATAATTTTTATTTTTTCTGTAACAGCCCTTTTTATTATCATTCATTGGATCTTATAAGTAAATTTCAGACATTTTCGTTCTGTAGTTTTTTTGCAAACAGCGTTTCACTTTTCAAACATTCAAGCGTACTGTTTGTTTTTTTTTTTCACTCCATTCGTCTGCGGTGTCAGCGTTTTCCGGCGGCTGCTCTGCGCTGTGATCGGCTCCTGCTCGGGTTTCAATGGCGTGTTCGGCCGGATGTTTTTGCGGGTTTTGGTGTGCGTTCACTGGGTTTTGCGGTGAGTGTTTGGCGGGTTTGCGGCGGCTTTTCCCTGCACTACGACGGCCCTGTGGTGTTTGCTGAATACACCGCAGGGTCGCCGAAATGATTTTGCCAAATCGTACCGAATTGAGGAGAACGAAAAGTCACCGAACGTGTGGTGACTTTTCGATTCTCTTTGAATAACCCTGTTAGTTACTCTGTGTATCCCTCCTCCTGATCTCATTTTCACATGCTCTTGTCTGTCTCATTGAAGTCCTGTGGATTCTTGTAGCTGATAAAACAATTGTAGCACTGTGATAGTTTGGCTTTATATAATGACTGAGGCTACCTCAAGAGGGAGACAGAGCCAGAGACATTGTGGACTATGTTGTGCCAAGAAACTCCATCTCCCAGAGACCTTTGCAAAAGGGAACAGGAAGTGGGTGTGCGGCGCCAAGAGAGACATCCGAAGCCTCGTGCATGACAGGGGCAGAGCGAACAGAGCGACGAAAGGAGTAGGACGCACGCAGGACACTGTCAGGGATAGCAAACAGGCTGGAGTGTGGACGCTGCCATATCCAGTGCTGGAGATCGGAGACGGAGATCGTGCTGTCACTTACTACATTTCGCTGAGCAATTGCAGGAGGACAACCAGGTTCCAGAAGGACCCCAAGTGAGGAGGCAGCGAGGATCAAATGGGAGTGCAGGCGGCGGATCGATTCCGGTAGCGGAGAACGGCGATCGGGAGAGCGGATTCATTGGCACCGGATTCCAGTTGTGGAGAGAGATCCTTGGTTGAGTCATCGGTTCTGGACACTTTGTTCGTCGGATGGGTGAGAGGCCTCAAGGCCTACGGTTCCGCAATGAAAGTGTGCACTTGGTTAATTGCTTCAATTCACAGAGCCCCAACGTGGACTAGTCGAAGATAACTTTGCTCATTCACTGGCCAGTTGAATATAGTACCCTAAGACACCACTTTTTGAGCCTTTTTTGAACGGGACTTAAACTCACGAACTGAGGGGGTTAACCGTTCTTTCCTTCCGCCGCGTGTTTTTCCTGCGTTGCGCATTCCTGTTATTATTTTCAACGTACATGTGTATTATATGCCACTTTATTGATCCAGTAAAGTATATCATTTAGAAAATCCGCAACAGTGCTGGTGTATAGTGATTCCTAGTGCGGTGAGACTATCCTGGGTTTATTCAGCGGCTCCTCCAGGGGTGAGCTTTACACGTGGGGGCTCGTCCGGGATCTCAGTCTCTGAGTATACCGCAATTAAAGGGTTAACATGGATCCAGACACTGCTGCAGAATGGTGTAAGGAGCAGAATAGCCAGCTAGGGTTAAGTGTAGTCATGGACATTCCTGCAGACACTTGGGCCAAAGACCAGATTCGCCAGGCCGTGGCCGCGCTGACACCGGATCATCGAGGGTTAATACTGGACATTAAAGCGAACCCAGAGACTTCTCACACATATGTTCTTTTTGAGTGGAGAAAAGGTGTTCCAGTGTGTTTTCAGGGCACGAGCATGAAGCTGGCCGACAATGTGGAAGTTCGACTTGTCCAGCCAAGTACGCCACGTGGTGATCCCATGAATGTTCCTGCGCCCGGCCCACTAGCCATGATCAGGCCAGAATTTATTGTGGCTATTGGGGACTTGCTGAATCTCAAAGAACAAACCCTCCTTACACTAATTTTGGTTACCAAAGATTGAGAAATTTTTCAGGAAGCGCGCCAACTCCGGCGGGAGAAGAAACCTTCGAGGAATGGGTGAAACAGGCAATGCAGGCTCAAGACGAGTGGGATGTCCCTGAAGCCCAGAAGAAACAGAGAATTACTGAGAGCTTACAGGGACCCGCATCAGAGGCTGTTAGAAACCTGAAATTGAGTAAGCAAGACTGTACTGCTTTAGATTACCTAAATATATTACAGGAAGTGTTCGGGCAAACAGAAAAGGCTGCTGAGCTCATGTACCAGTACGAACACACCTACCAGCGGAAAGGTGAGAAAATGACTGATTATATGAGGCGCCTGGATAAGATTCTGCACCAAATACTTCTCAAGAAAGGGGCCGAACCTGCTATGATAGATCAAATCAGAATGCGGCAGATATTGAGGGGTGCTCAACCTCCAGATCCTGTGATCTTACAGCTGAAAACCAGAGAAGGTAACAGAGAATTGAAATACCTACAGGGTTATTCAGAGAGCGTGAAAAGCAGGAGAATGACTGGAGAATGAAAAATTCTAGGTCAAAATAGCCGAATCAGAAAAATTCTCCCTTTCATCTCACTTTCCAAATCGGCTATTTTGACCTAGAATTTTTCATTCTCCAGTCATTCTCCAGTCATTCTCCTGCTTTTCACGCTCTCTGAATAACCCTTCTAGAGTTGATTCGAGCTGTTAGAGAAGAAGTGGCTCTTCTGGAAGAGAAATTCCTAAGAAGAGGTGAAAGAGCCTACGCGCAACCTGTGAGACATAACGAATATTCGCCAACTGAAGATGATTTGTTGGATGCCTATGGGTCCGAAGTTGACAGACAAGAGCAGTTTGTTGTTCCTATACCTTCAGAGAGTACTGCAAAAGAGTCAACTATTCAGGCTTATGGAGAGATACAAAAGACTGTTAAGAAAGTGCAAGAAGCTCAGGCTGAACTGGAACAGGCGCACACGGATCTGTGCCGGGTAATTTGGAAGGTGGCAGAGATGCAGACTGATATGCTAAAGTTCCTGACAGATATACGGACAACAGGAGTTGCTTTTGGCATCTGGCCAGGACCCTTCGAATGAATCATCGAGAGAAAGTGCACCTCCATCTTCAGAGATGCTTCAGCTGTGGAGAAACAGGTCATTTCAGAGCACAGTGCACGAACCAAAGGCCGGAACGGAAAACAGTTGAAGAGTTTTTGAAGGCCTTAGAAGGACTGTTATCTACCTCACAGGCGGGAAACTACAGAGGGCCCTGGTGAAGGAGCAAACTAGGTGCCCAACTGTCGATAGCTGCTCCAAATTTCAAGTCTGAAATGAAAGGCCGAGAGGGCCCAGATCCGTGCCAAATGCTGTGCCTGCCAGGACTGAAAGAGTTACTCCCTTAGTATCCGGTCCTATGTCACGATAAAGCAATGCACACCCAAATTCTTCACGAGTCAGAAAGGAGGTTAGAGTGCAACGAACTGGGTCTATACCTCCTGCTGCCACAAACAAGTTTTCTGATCAGCTGATAGGTCCTTCACCCATCATTCCGATCCAAGTGGAAGGGGTTTACACTAAAGCTTTGTTAGACTCAGGTGCTCAAGTGATGTTGATTTATAGAGATTTCTATGAGAAACATTTGAAGCACATACCCCTGAAGACAATAAAGGACCTTGAAATCTGGGGTATCGGAACTGAGAAGCTTCCCTATGATGGATATCTACAGGTGAAGTTAGAGTTTGGCTAAGAGGTCGTCGGACAGTCCGGAGGCTGTGACGCGTTGGCCATTGTGTGTCCAGCCCTTCGGGGGCCGGCCGAAGTTCTATGATAGTGGGGACGAATACTGATCTGGTGAGACGTCTTCTGACTCCGATAGTAATGGAAGAAGGTTCTACCAAGAAGTACATCCGATGTTGCGTCCGGTCTATCAAAGAATGGTCAAAGAACAGAGAGCACCTGCTGAGGTGGGACATCTGTAGAGATTGTAGAACCTTCTCTGTTCCTCCCAATCAGGAGAAGTGGCGAGCTTCCGGGCTTCAGTCAAGTTGAACGGATCACAACCGGGTCCTTATGTGGTACTAGAAACTGATCTCAGTCATGTAGAAGAAATCCCTGAAATAATCTCCACAAGAGCTTTGAAATGGACACGAGGAAGAGTTTCAGTTAGTGTGTGTAATGTGTTTGATTCTCCAGTGGTCCTGAAAGCACAAATGCCCATCGGACAAGTGGCTTCTGTTACGCCTCTCTCCCTACCAATTTAGGGGGGAATGAACAAAGAGATTCCAGCTGAACGGTTCTATCCTAAAGACGCTCCTATCTCGCTTGAATGGAAGAAACAACTCCAGTCCCAGATCCTAAAGTGGAAGGACTTGTTCTCTAAGGATGAGTTCGACGTGGGATGCGCTAAGAGTATTGAACATCGCATTCGATTGCAGGAGGATAAGCCGTTTCGAGAAAGGTCAAGACGAGTTCCGCTGGGAGACTTGGATGATCTACGAGAACAGTTGGCTGAACTGCAAAGGACTAAGGTGATTCAAGAATCCAGGAGTCCTTATGCTTCTCCCATAGTGATGGTTCGAAAAAAGAATGGTTCTATCCGTTTATGTATAGACTATCGCACGCTAAATGAAAGGACCATTCCTGACCAATATGCTACTCCTCGGATAGAGGAGGCCTTGCATTGTTTGTCTGGAGCAAAATGGTTGAGTGTACTAGACCTGCAAACTGGGTATCATCAGATACCAATACATCCTGAAGACAAAGAGAAGACTGCGTTCATCTGCCCACTGGGGTTCTTTGAATTCAACAGAATGCCTCAATGCTTCACAGGGGCTCCCGCCACGTTCCAACGGTTGATGAAGACAGTTGAAGACATGAACCTGATAGAGGTGTTAGTGTATCTAGATGACCTGATTGTGTTCGGAAGGACTTTGGAAGAACATGAGCAACGGTTGGAGAAGGTCTTGAAGCGGCTCCATGAAGAGGGGTTGAAACTGTCCCTGGAGAAGTGTCAATTTTGCTTACCTTCAGTTACGTACCTGGGGCATGTCGTCTCTGCGGAAGGCATTTCAACGGATCCTCGGAAGTTGGAAGCCGTAGCTTCCTGGCCTAGACCCCGAAATGTTACTGGACTTAGATCCTTCCTGGGATTCTGCTCATAATACCGAAGATTTGTGGGTGGATTCGCTAAAATAGCGCAACCTTTGAATAAACTCCTGCGAACAGAAGAAACTGGAGAGGACTCAGCGGCCCCTAATCGGAATTCATCGGCTCAAGGGCCTAGGAAGGCTCGGGAATCAATTCAAGAAGATTGGACTAATCAGTGTGAAAGTGCCTTCTTGAAACTGAAAGAGAGTTTAACACGAGCTCCCGTCCTAGCTTATGCTGATCCTCTTAAGTCGTACGAATTACATGTGGATGCCATCAAAGAAGTTCTAGGGGGAGTCTTGTATCAAGAATACGATGGTCTGCTGAGGCCTGTAGGATATGTGAGCCGAAGCCTTACTCCTTCAGAGAAGCACTATCCTACCCACAAATTGGAGTTCCTGGCCTTGAAGTGGGCGGTAGTAGACAAGCTGAAAGATTATCTCTATGGGGCTGAATTTGTGATAAAGATTGACAACAATCCTCTTACGTACGTCCTTACTACTGCGAAACTGGATGCAACAGGACATCGGTGGTTGGCTGCTCTGTCAAGGTTTCGGTTCAGCCTCAAGTATCGCCCTGGAGTGTCATAATCAGGATGCAAATGCTTTGTCTAGATTAGACCCTACACTACAGAATGGACTCAGTTGACACCAGATGGGGTGCAAGCCTTATGTCAGGGGGCAGAGTGCTGGGTCAAGGAAGCGGTTGAGGCAGAAGCTATAGGAGTTATGGCTGCGGGCGTTCCAGAACTTTATTGTAATCCTACACAGTTGAGGAGTGAAAGTCTACCTACTCTCTCGAAACAGGACCTGAGAGCAGATCAAGCTGAAGATCCTCTAATCAGATTGACAATGAAAGCTATGAACGTGGGTCAAAGGGGATTTCTGCTGATTACTTCCCCCGAAGGGACCGGATTGGTCTGTAAACAATGGGAGAGGCTGAAGATGCTCGATGGGGTGGTCTACCGAAAGGGGCCCCTCGAACAATGCTGAAGAAACGCAACAATTGTTCCTCCCAGAAAAGCACAGAGAAAGTGTGTTGAGAGCATTGCACGATGATCATGGACATTTGGGTGCAGAGAGAACTTTTAAACTGGTGCGAGACAGATTCTATTGGCCCTGTATGAGATCTGAAGTTGAAAGTTACTGCCATTCGTGTTTGAGGTGTTTTCAGAGGAAGACCCTACCAACCCGAACTGCTCCAATGAGTCACCTGCAAAGTCAAGGGCCCATGGATTTGGTGTGCATTGATTTCTTGTGCCTAGAGCCTGATGCTAGTGGGCAGGGAAATATTTTGGTGGTGACTGATCACTTCACCCGTTATGCTCAAGCTTTCCTCTACAAAAGACCAACGTGCTCCTACAGTGGCAAAAGTTTTAATGGAGAAGTTTTTCGTTCATTATGGCCTACCAAACAGAATCCACTCGGATCAAGGCAGAGACTTTGAGAGCCGACTTGTTGGGCAATTGCTGGAAGTGCAAGGAATTCAGAAGACTCAAACCTCTCCATATCACCCCCAAGGTGCTCAACTGCAAAGATTTAATCGCATTCTACTGAATATGTTGGGGACACTGTCAATCAAAGAGAAGCAGAATTGGAGTTGTCAGATAGCTACGCTGGTACACACGTATAATAGTACTAAGAGTGATGCTACTGGATACTCGCCTTATCGTCTCATGTTTGGGAGAGAAGCTCGGCTGCCAGTTGATTTAGCTTTTGGCCTACCTCTCGATCAGACATCGGTCGCTTCTTACAAGAATTATGTGGACAGACTCCGGAGAAACCTGGCTTCTGCATTTGAACAGGCCCGTTTGATTTCAGAGGGTAGAGAACAGAGGAATAAGCAAAATTACGATTTGAGAGTTCGGGTACAGGACTTACAACTAGGCTTGTGCACTGATTTTTTTTTCGGTTCGATTCGGTTTGATTTTTCGGATTTTTAAACTTTTCGATTCGGCTCGTTTCGACCGATTTCTGTTTCAATTCGGTTCGGCTCGACTCGTTTTTCGTGTACATTTTTTTTTCGGAGTATCGACCATTTTTCGTATTTTCGTGTCACTTTGCTCGTTTTTTGTATCGACTTTTCGTAATTTCGGAAATTTTCGTTTTTTGGAATTGTACATGTTTTCTGAATATCGACCGTTTTTCGTATTTTCGTGTCACTTTGCTCGTTTTTTGTATCGACTTTTCGTAATTTCAGAAATTTTCGTTTTTTCGGAACGTCTGTTCTCCTCGTTTCAAAGCAATAAATTTCGATTTGACACATTTCAAGTCCATTCGAAAATTCGGAAAATATTTCGTTTCGGCTCGGAAAACTTTTCGGATCTGCCATTTTCAGATCTAAAAATTTTTGGAAATTCGGCCGCATCTGAAAACACGAATCGGGAAATTTCGTGAAAATTCCGAAATTCCGAAACCCAAAACGCACATCCCTACTTACAACCCGGTGATAGGGTTTTGTTGAAGAACTTGGGTGTTTCTGCAAGGCACAAACTGGCCGATAGATGGAGTTCTCAAATTTACATTGTCTGCAAGCAACTGCCTGGGTTGCCAGTGTACCAGATCCGGCCGGATGGAAAGGCTGGACCTCTAAAGAACTGGCATAGAAATCATTTGCTACCTTTGAGAGAGGCTGTATGGATACCAGTTGGAGACAACCTTTCTTTGCCACCTGTTCCTCGTTCGTCTCCTGTTACTCGATCTCAGCAGTTGCATTCTGTTGGAGAAAGTGAGGAGAACAGTGAAGAAGGAAGTTTTTGTCTGGACTGGGTGTGCCCACCTGAACCTGAAGAAGTTATTCCGGCCTCTGACCAATGTGAAAGTAACCTGAGGCCTGATGCTCCCGAATTCAGGCCTGAAGTACCTGAAACCGCGGAAGTCCCTGATGTTCTAGAAGATGTATCCATAGATTACAGTTCTATGCCTTCCCTGGAAGGATCATACTCTGAAGAGGTGTCTGCTCCTATTGTTGATGAGAGAATTGAGCCTGTAAGTGTGACCCTTCCACCTGAATAGGAGATTACTGAATCTGAGTCCAAACGTTCAATACGGCCCCCTCAGAGACTTACATATGATTCACCGGGAAATAGCACAGAAGAAGCGGTTACAACTGTGCGAAGGCTGCCCGAATTGTCTGCTATGCTTGTTGAAGTAGCTAGGGACATGAGTCAAATTGAGGATGCATATTATGGACCCATTATATGTTTGCTGCTGAGCCTGAATGTATTGTTTAATGTGAATATTGCAATGTTATGTATCCATTACACGCCCTTGGAGGGACCCAAGAGTTTAGGGGGGGAGAGTGTAGCGCTGTGATAGTTTGGATTTATACAATGGACTGATGCTACAACTAGAGGGAGACAGAGCCAGAGACATTGTGGACTATGTTTTGCCAAGAAACTCCATCTCCCAGAGACCTTTGCAAAAGGGAACAGGAAGTGGGCGTGCGGCACCAAGAGAGACATCCGAAGCCTCGTGCAAGACGGGGCAGAGCGACGAAAGGAGTAGGATGCACGCAGGACACTGTCAGGGATCGCAACCAGGCCAGAGTGTGGATGCTGCCATATCCAGTGCTGGAGATCGGACAGAGATCATGTTGTCACTTACTACATTTCGCTGAGTGATTGCAGGAGGACAACCAGGTTCCAGAAGGACCCCGAGTGAGGAAGCCGCGAGGATCGAATGGGAGTGCAGGCGGCGGATCGATTCCGGTAGCGGAGAACGGCGATCGGGAGAGTGGATTCGTTGGCACCGGATTCCAGTCGCGGAGAGAGATCCTTGGTTGAGTCATCGGTTATGGACACTTTGTTCGTCGGATGGGTGAGAGGCCTCAAGGCCTACAGTTCCAAAACGAAAGTGCGCACTTGGTTAATTGCTTCAATCCACAGGGCCCCAACGTTGACTAGTCGTAGATAACTTTGCTCATTCACTGGCCAGTTGAATATAGTACCCGGGTACCCTAAGACACCACTTTTTGAGCCTTTTTTGAACGGGACTTAAACTCACGAACTGAGGGGGTTAACCGTTCTTTCCTTCCGCCGTGTGTTTTTCCCGCGTTGTGCATTCCTGTTATTATCTTCAATGTACATGTGTATTATTTGCCACTTTATTGATCAAGTAAAGTATATAACTTAGAAAATCCACAACAGTGCTGGTGTATAGTGATTCCTAGTGCGGTGAGACTATCCTGGGTTTATTCAGCGGCTCCTCCGGGGGCGAGCTCTACACAATTAAACAAGCTTGTTATCATTAAACAAGTTTGGGATTACGAATGGAGCTTCTGAGAAAGGGGCTCTGGCATAACACGAGGTTAAATGACAGGTGCTAATGGAAACCGGCAGAGGTTCACGTTTTCCATAAGCATCTGTCATTTACACCAACCTTAGAATAGGACACACTGTGTTTCACGAAGCTGATGTTGGAATTGGCCTACCGTGATTCTTTGTGAGCAACTACATCTGGAACAGTAATATTATACCACAGTCATTTGATGCGTTCTTGACTGAGTGCCTTGCCTCATTTTTCTTCTCTGGAAGGTCTTTGGCAGTTTCCTTGCCAGTTGCTCTCTTTGTGCCTGTGTCTCTGATATTTTTTTTGTGTCTATCAGTGTTTCTGCCTGTTAGTGTCTCTGTGTTTATGTTTGCGTCGGTGTATTTGTCAATATCTGTCAGTACCTTTGTGTCTTTCATTGTATTTGTTATTTTCTTGCTTGTCTTTATATGTCCAGACAGTCTTCTATTTCTCAAGGTCTCCAGATGTCTCCCAGTGTCTCAGCATCAGTGCCAATATCTCTATCAATGTATCTGTCAAAACTGGTGCAATAGTTGCACATGTATGATGAATTAAATAACGGAAACTAGAAAAAAAAAGAAGCATCTGGACCCAGGTTGCAAGTTATTGTTAAATCCAGTGGAACTGAATTTACATGTTATGGGTTCAAAATGACAGTCCTTTTTTTTTATAGAGTTTTCCATTAAAATAGATTTAATAGATAAATAAAAGAGCATCAATGTGGTCTACAAACCACTGCTATGACCATTCTTTAATGGTCCATATTTTGTACCTGAAGTCATGGAATATTTGATTTGTGTTGCTTGCATGCCAGGTGCCAGTCTGGAGCCTTGCCCATTCCCAGCTTACAGCAGCTTTGTCCATGACCTTTATGACTTGTACATTCCAGAATTGATCTGTTGCTAACCCATACTAGGCTTAGATATGAAATTACCATATGCCATCTAGCTCCTCTTGTTTCTCTTTTCTTAAACAGTTTGTGTAACCTCTCCACTTTATATTGCAAATAGACATATGCACGGCAAAAAAAAATATTTTAATTTCAGATCATTTCGTACTGTTTTTTGCCAGTTTTGTTTAGTTTCAGATCTTTCGTTAGGGGTTTTTTTTGTTTTGGATTGTTCGTTATGTTACCTCAATTTGTATTTCAGACTGATCTGATAATTCAGACAGCCGGTATTTAGTTTTTCGGATCACTTCGTATTTTGTTTTTCTTATTTCAGGTTGATTCGGATGGCCGATATTTCGTATTTCGGATCACTTTGTATTTCGTTTTCATTAGTTATTTTGAAATGTGAAATGGATTAATTACTTAGGGTATAAAAATAAAAGATACATAATCCCCCTGTCCTGAAATATAAATCAGCACCAAGGACAGCAGCCAGCCGGTACTACAAAAAAATGAAAATACCAGCCGTGCTAAAATAAAATACCAGCCAGTACTATAATATAATGAAACTATCAGCTGTACTACAATAAAATACAGTTGGTACCAAAATAAATACCAGCTGGTACTACAATAAAATTACCAGCCGGTACTACAATGAAAAGAACAGCCAGTGATAAAATAAAAATAAAATACAGCTGGTACCAAAATAAGTTACAGCTGGTACCACAATAAAAAATACCAGCCATACAGAATAATCCCATAGGTTTCAATGTAAAAAAATTCCCCCGTTTTTATTAAATATTTATTCTTTTCAATTGCGGTCTCTTTATCTATTTTTTAGTCATATTTTGGGTAAAATTTTTGGATTCCTAATTTTTTTAAAACAAAGAGGCTTTTATTCTGTGCCAAATGCAGCATTTTATTGGTTGTTTTTTTTCAGCCTGGCTGCATTCAGCAGAGGCTGTCTATTGTGCAGAAACCTATTCAGTACCAAGGCCAGCAGCTATTCTTGGTGCTGAAACCTATTCAGCCCCATGAATAGCAGCTGCTGCTATCAGCATGGTGATGAAACCTATTTGTTCTTGTTCCATTTTCGGACCGTTTCGGACAGAACTGAAACACTTCCGAAATACAAATCGGGAAAATTTCGTCCGAATTCTGGATACGAATCGCACATCTCTAATCCTGAATCTGATTCCTTACATTGTTCTATGACCCTGACAGCTACCTATAGCATCTATACCTGTGGAATTGAACTTTACAATGTTAGGAGAGCAAGGATCCTTCATTTTCATTTACCAAAATTAAAGAGGAAACTGAAGCCACTTAGGGGCATTTACATTCTGACACACAGAAGCAAGTCTAGTCTGTATTTTGCTAAAGTAAGGGTAAATAGAGGCACTCCCCAGGGTGATGCATTATATGTCAATTCAATACAGATTACTTATCCATAATGGCTTTAAGGAATGTGATTGATGTTTACTTTCTCTGCACAAGCAGGCAAATTCATTACTATGTTCCCTGATATAAATTATTTAATATGGTTATAGAACTACTTTAATTAACAGTTTTAATATATTAAGCTTACCAACATTTCATGTTTTCAGCTAGAAACAGTTGCTAAGTAACTGAATATTGTACTATGCTTTTTCCTTTTAACCTTTTCACTACCAAATGGTTTTCCAAAAAGTCATCTGCAGAAGCCATGTTTTTTTAGGTTTCTCATACGTAACATGTAAATTGATTATCCATATCAATATGGATAGATAACACAATATTTAAACAGCAAAAATAGTTATTTATGATACAATAAACTTATAAGTAAGAAAAGAGGGTTTTAACTAATTCAATGCAAACTATGGGCACGCCCCGCTAGCTTCAATGGGCCTCTGTAGTCTCGACCACCAGGTGGCATGCAGTGTGCGCCATTGGCTGTCGCGGGATGGCCTAAACTCAGGCTGACCCACAGCAGCCAATAGTGTGCGTCAGCTGCATTGGCGGACCAGAGGAGGGGCCGACGCAGCAGCTGGAAAGTAAGGCGTACTAGTGGGGCATAACTCATCTGGCGGTAAGGGGATAAAGTAGATTGTGTTTGTTGATTAATGTGACTTTGATGAATACCAAACCAGATTTTAAGTCAAAATTCTACATAAATGTAGTAATTTTTAAAGGGATAACATACTTTTTCTTGACACTGTATACTGCTCAAGGTTCATTTGAGGTTATCTTCAATATTGAGAACATATGCAGCATTGAAGTCAGGCTGGAGGCCATTTAAGGAGAGGTCCTTTATAATACCAGTACCACTCCGTTTGAGCAATGCCGTATTGTTTGAAAGAAATGTGAGTGTGACAATTAGATATTGTGCAGATGATAATATAGAGCAAGGTATTTTGTGCATTATATTTTTCCCTTTTATGTGCAGGTAATGAGTGTTTCTTTGAAAAGCAAAATGAAAAGTTGAGTTTTAAGATGAAGTTAAGTATTATAATGCTTGTGATTATCTTTCAACTGCAGTGGTGAAATAAGTTTAAAAGATTCAACACATGGGGCGGAGCCTGGACGAGCATGCGGCTGGCTGTGTGAGAGCTGAGCTCCTGGGCCGCGGGTGACTTTTCAAGCGGAACCGTTTACCACTGACCCGACCAGGTTACACCGAGTGAAGGGAGAAGCTCACCTGCACCCTGCCATGCCGCCGCAAAAACAAAAAAAAGCGGCAGACGGCCCGGTTGCGCCGATTTTCGCGGCCCGCCGCACCCAGGAGACAAGACGAGATGGCGGCCGGACCCCGCCGGAAGATGGAGGGGAAGACTCGGCGGGCATCGCCACCTTGATTCCGGCATCCAAACAGGACATAGCGGCGCTCTTCCAAAAAATAACGGAGGTACAGGAGATCTTGGCTGGGGAGATTGTGAGAGGCTCCCAGGCGGTTAAAGCAGAAATCCAGGCCCTGGGGTCCCGCACATCAGATTTGGAGGCCCGGGTGGAGGAGGTGGTTCAGCAGGCTAACACGTCCGCAGATGTAATAAATCAGCTCCAGGACCGGGTGGAGGGATTAGAGAAGGCCATGGAAGATGCGTCTAACCGATCCAGACGCAATAACCTCCGAATAAGAGGCCTATCAGAGGAGGTGTCACAGGCTGCGCTGGAAGCCACGGTGGTGGGCCTGTTTCAGCGGTTGTTGCCTGACCTGCCTGCTGAGAGCTTTCTAATGGACCGAGTTCATCGGGCGCTACGGGCCAGGGGCCCCCCAACTCCCAACCTCGTGATATTATCTTGAGATTGCACTATTATAAAACAAAAGAAAAAATTTTGCGAGCTAATCGCGAGCGGTGCCTGCACTATGAAGATGTGGAGCTTCAACTCTTTCAGGATCTGGCGCCGATCACCTTGGCCAGACGCCGGGACTGGAAGCCGGTGACGGCGTTGCTCCGGGCTCAAGGCCTGAAATACACTTGGGGCTTCCCGTTTCGCTTAATTGTCACCAAGACTCTCGCACGTTCTCTTGCACGAATGTGAGTGCCCTGCCTGCGTTCATGGATCGCTTGGGTCTACAGATGCCGGATGGAGTTCGCTCCACTCTCCCGCCACAAATACAACGCCTCCCGGCGGAGTGGCAAGAAGTTGCCGATTGACCCGCCAGCAGGGCAAGATTTTTACTCTCCTTCCTCCTTTCCATGGCACGCTCCAAGTGCGGAGAGCGTGAGTAATTGCGACTTGGTCGGGTCGCCTTTTTCAGTTCCAGCGACCTTTCCTTACTTTATCTCGTTTAAAACCTTTTTTATTACATGTGACTGACAGAGTGTGTCCAGGCCCCCCTGGCCGCAGAGCAATGGACTTTTTTGGGCCACCCCACTGCTTCATCTTTATCGCCACTTGTGCTGTAGTCGGCTGTCTTAAATACAGGGGATGGCTGCCGAAGGTCTAGGGGATAGCTTAGCTCACTACCAAGCATGTATTCGTTGCAAATGTTTATGCGTGTATTGTTTGGGTTGCTGGAAGTAATGTTTGACATATTTACGGTTCTGCTTCGTCACCTGCCGGGTGACTGGTTCTGTTTGTGGGATTAGCAGGTGGTCTCCTGATTGCCCTTTGATTCCCCCCAACGCCTGGTTTTCGGGTTTCTCCCCCAAACCAGGACATGGAATTTGATATTAAATGTTTGTTGGTCCCCCGATGTTCCCGTTTGTCTTTTGTGTCCTTCTTTCGCTTTTTCTTGTTCTTATATCCTCTCTTCTACCTCTTCGGTCTTTATTTCTCTCTTCTCCTCCCACCTCTACGCTGGCTTCCTTCTCTCCCTCCTTTTACTCAGGGGTGGGGCCTGTCACGGAGCCTTTTCCCCACGTTAACGCAGTATGATGGCTAAGACCCTTAAGATATGGTCCCTGAATGTTAAGGGACTTAATTCCCCTGGAAAACGGCGTCTGCTCTTTCGAGAGATGCGTCGCCAACAGGTAGACATAGCCTGCCTGCAGAAACCAGAATTCCACGGTCCGCCTCCTTCCGGCTCTCTGACAGGCGCTACTCCCAGGTGTATTCCTCGTGTGCCTCTACCAAAACCCGGGGGGTGAATATTCTCGTGCGTAACTCCTGCCCTTTCACGCTGGATACGGTAGTGGCGGGTGGGGAGGGCAGGTATTTGGTGGTGAATGGGTGGCTTGCACATAAGAAGTACTCGGTGGTCTCGGTGTATGCACCGAACGTACCGGATGTGTCCTTTTGGTCTGATTTACAAATGTTTATTTCCTCCCATGCTTCCGGAGCTCTGATAGTTGCTGGGGACTTTAATGCTGTGCTTTTCCCCACCTTGGACCGGTCTGATGCTTCCCAGCGTGCTGTGCCCCGAGAGCTCAGGACACAGGATAAACAATTTCACCGCTTTGTTAGGGCCCTAGATCTAGTTGATGTCTGGAGATCGCACCATCCCACCACTAGAGATTATACATTTTACTCGCCCCCGCATGCGTCGTACTCAAGGATTGATTATCTGCTGGCGGCGCCCTCCTCCCTTCCGGAGCTCGGGTCACCCGCCATTGGCTCGATCACGTGGTCTGACCACGCTGACGTAAGCATGCATCTCAGGCTGCCGGGACGCCGGACCCCTGGACAGTGGCGCTTGGACCCGACCCTCTTGGATGCGGAGGGGGTGTCACAGGTGGTTAGGCGGGAGCTGGAGGGCTACTTTCAGGTTAACGGCACAGACGACGTACCCGCTTCAGTGGTATGGGCAGCGCATAAGGCAGTTATAAGAGGGGTGCTCATTAGCCAGGCTTCCTATCGGAAACGGCGCAAGGGTGAAATGTTCACGCAGCTGCAAGCTAGCTTGCGTAAACTAGAATTTAGACATAAGGCGGAGCCTGGACCGGTGACCTTTGATGCTTTGCAAGAGGCGAGAAGGGCATTGACCCAGCTATCTCTAGATGAAGTCAGCAGATCCATGCTCTGGTCCAAAAGATTTTATTATGAACGCTCAAACAAAATGGACACCCCTATGGCAAGGAGGATAGCGGGCCTCCAGCGTCACGGGGGCGTAGGAGCCCTGAGGGACGGGGCAGGAAATGTTCACAGATCCGCCTCTACAATTAGGGATATTTTCACAACGTTTTATGAGAAGATCTATAACCACTCCCCGCATGCGACCTTAGATAACCCGACACATGTAGCTAATGTACAGCGGTTTCTGTCTGAGTTGGCCTTGCCGACCCTCACGGAGGCACAGGCTGCAACCCTGGGTGCGCCGATAGATAGCGAGGAGGTGCGGACAGCCATAGGACTCATGCAACCAAACAAGGCCCCGGGTCCGGATGGACTCCCAGGACTTTACTATAAATCGTTTCTGCCCATCTTGCTCCCTCACCTTACCACAATGTGTAACTCGGCGAGGTCGGGGACTCCCTTTGCAAGGGACTCCTTGACGGCCTCTATTGTTACTATCCTTAAACCTGGGAAGGACCCTTTGGGCCCGGGGAACTACAGACCGATTTCCCTCCTTAATTTTGATATTAAAGTTTTAGCCAAAGTATTGGCTCTCAGATTGAACGAGATCATACCAACTTTGATTCATGCTGACCAAGTGGGGTTTATCCCAGGCCGTCAAGCATATGATAACACCCGGAGGGCCTGTGACCTGGTCTGGCTTGCGCAGCGTCTGAAGGTACCAGCAGTGTTCCTGTTCCTAGACGCCGAAAAGGCCTTCGACAGGGTGGGCTGGGCTTACCTCTTCCAGGTGCTGACGCACCTGGGGTTCCCACAGGAGTTCACGTCCGCGATCGGAGTAATGTATGATACGCCGGTGGCGCAGGTGGTGGTACCGGGTACGCCCCCTCGTCCTTTTCGCCTCACCAACGGCACTCGACAGGGCTGTCCCCTGTCGCCGCTGCTGTTCGCGCTCTTCCTGGAGCCTCTGCTCTCGGCGGTTCGCGCGGACCCGCTGATTGCGGGGGTAGCATACAGGGGGGAAGAATATAAAGTCTCTGCGTATGCAGATGACGTCCTCTTGTCCCTTACCTGCCCTGTTCCCTCGGTAGCGCGGCTGTTGGAGGTGTTGGACCGGTTCTCGGGGGTGGCGGGGTACAAGGTTAACATGACTAAGTCTACGGCTCTCCTTGTGGGGGCCTCGGATGGGGACGCGGGATTATGGAACATCGGCATGGTTTTTGCACAACTACAGAGTCCATATCGTATCTTGGTGTTCGGATCCCGGGGTCCCACTCGGAAATATTTACTCTTAACTATGCTCCATTGATACAATGTATAAAAAGTGATCTTGACCGATGGGCTAAACTGCATATTTCATGGTTGGGGAGGGTGCACTGCATAAAAATGAACGTTCTGCCTCGTCTCCTGTATCTTTTCCAAGCCCTACCGATAAGTGTGACGCAATCAGATCTAACGTCACTGCAGACGGCTATAGATGCTTTTGTGTGGGATAATAAGAGACATAGGGTGGCGAGGCAGACGTTGTTTAGACCTCGGGCAGCGGGAGGGATGGGGTTACCCTCTCTCCTTTCGTACTATAGAGCAGCACGGTTAGCCCAAATAGTGGCTTGGCACTCCCCAATGGGCGCAAGGAGATGGGTGGATCTGGAGTCTTCCATGATGTCACCGGATCTTCCACAATTCTGGCTCTGGACTTCACCACCGTATCGCCCAACATTACGCACGGAATGCCCGGCCATAGTGGCTGCGGTGAAATTATGGGACTCTGTCGCAGTTAAATGTGACCTTACAAGTTATCCGTCGCCTCTGACTCCGATCTTGCGCAACGAGGAATTCCCCCCGGGCTTGTGCCCGCAGCCTTTTGGCCTGCTGGAAGATGCGGGTCTTCAGCGACTGGTGGATTTCTACCCTAAAGGAGCCATCCTGCACTATCCGGATCTACAGAGCACACACTCGCTGCCTCCATCTACTTTTTTCCGATTTTTACAAATGAGGGACTTTATCACCAAACCCCACCTCCGAGCCGCAGCACTCACCAAGCCTTCGTGGTTTGAGCGTTTGTGCCTTCAGGAACACTACCCCAAAGGTCTTATCTCCACAATATACTCTTCTATTACCTCGACCCTTGAATGGAAGGAATTGACATACATTAACGCATGGCATAAAGACCTGGGAGAGGAATTGGAGGGCGATGAGTGGTTGGACATCTGGGAGGCAGCTAGGAGGTCCTCTATATGTACTACGCACCAGGAGCAATCTCTGAAAATGATATTCCGCTGGTACACCACACCGGAGAAACTTGTCAAAATGAAAGTGACTACCACTGATGTGTGTTGGAGACTGTGTGGCGATAAGGGAACCTTCCTGCACATGTGGTGGTCATGCCCCCGCCTTAAGCCACTATGGTCGAAACTACATTCTCTTGCCCAAGCCGTGCTGGAGAGAGAAATACCTTTTGTGCCGAAGGTTTTTCTCCTTGCGTCCCCCTTGGAGGACCTTTCCTTGCGCCAGAACAAACTACTTGCTAAAATGTCGTTGGCAGGGCGTCGTGCCATAGCGGCAGAGTGGAGGGCAATGGAGCCCCCCCGCTTTGGCAGGGTGCTGGCTAATATCAGAGACGTGGCCCTTATGGATGAACTGTCGGCCAGAGTACACCACACTATGGATGCGTTTTCTAGATTGTGGGAGCCTTGGGTGAACCATGACGTTTAGATATTGATCTACCTAATGATTGCAGGGAATGGAGGATTGGGGTTATCGTGTGGTGCCAGCTGGGTCTTGGAGAGAACCTTTCTCCTCCCCTTTCCCTCCTCCTCTCCCCCCCCCTTTCTCCTTTTTTCTTTATCTCCTTCCTTTTTCCTTCTTCTCTTCCCTCTGCCCTTTAGGCCTTTTCTCTTCCTTCTTCTCCTCTCTACTCTCTACATCTTTTTCCCCTCTTTCTCCTGTTTGTCTTCCCCAGTTTGTCCTATGAGAAGATGTTGTGACAGGGTGGGGTGTATTATATCTTGCTGATTTGTTCTAGCTATGGTTGTATCCTAGCACCCCTTGGAGTCGTTTCTGGCTTGTACATCACAATAAATCACAATAAAATATGTTTTCAAAAAAAAAAAAAGATTCAACACATTCTGACAGACCTTGTTTTTTTATATAGAGCAAGAAACTGAGAGGCATAGTGCAGTTCACCATCTCATCCCGGGCTCCGCCTCTTCCTCCTCCATGTGATTCTCGTGCATAGAGAGAAGCGGTATTCAGCGAAGTGGCACCAAAATCGCATGTCTAGGTAATGTCTCTACTTGTATCCCTCATTGTAGATAACTGCTTTAATAGTTTTAGTCTCTCTTTCTACTATCTTTCCTCTCTCCAAATTCAGACTGTGACGGATACCCGCTACTCGGCTAAGTAGATCCGCTGTTAATTCCTTCGTTGCTCCGGAGATACCAAAGTGGTATAAAGAAAGTCCGTAAAATTTTTCCCAATCATTGGTCAAAACTCCGTGTAGGGCAAATAAAGATGGAATATTTTATTGCACACAACATTGGGTCCTTTGATACAAAAACACAAAGTATGTTCCCAGTGTTTAATGCCCCTGCCCTCCCCAGACATTCCAGCACCAGGGCAACACTGCCCCGAGCACAAACCCAGTTAATCTTCATACAATGGGGCGCCTGCCTCCAGCGCAAGCCCAGTTTCCTAGAACAATGGAGTGGCGTCGTCCCCAGCCCAAGCTCAATCTGGTGGAATGTGCCCCTGCCCCTAGCTCGAGCCCGCTTGGAGGTATGATGAGAGCCATGCGCCCATTATGCTAGCTAGGCAGCCTGGTGTCCTGACTTTAGTGTACACAATTATTGTGGGATAAACCTATTGGACCAGTAGTGCAACCCAGCTACCACTGGATACCTCTGGTCCTCCTACTTCTCTCCAAGAAGCTCTTTGATCCGTTCGGGGAACCAAGTGGCATTAGTTGTAAGCGCTGGCGAGTGGTAAAGTGTACCAGGATTTCAGGTCCATCGGAGCAGCTGCGCTCCCTGAGGGAGTAGTTGAATGTCAGCTGTTGCGACTTCCAATGAAGCTCCCTCTCAGGACACACCCCATGACAGGCTCCTATTTTTAGGGACACAGTGCCCCAAAAGAGCCGTGGTAGCGTGAGTGGTGGCTGGAGTGCTTGGGGGCAAAGTCAGGTGGTGTTAAGGTCCTGGGGATGGTACCGGGGTGGCACCTCGGTATTGGGATGTGGTGAGTCCAGGGTGCAGTGATCTGCACAGACAGAAGGGTGGAGTATGATGGATAAATGGAAAACTGACCAGGTATGGATATTGCAGAGGGAAAGGAGGTTGCTGGAATCTAGAGATCTGGTGGAAATCCGGTGAACAGGAGCAGGTAGGTAAATGGGGTCTCAGGTAAAGCTGAATCTCAGAGCTAACAGAGTGAATGGCTTGCTTTGTCAGGAATTGAATAGCAATGAACAGTAGAGATGTGCACTGATTTTTTTTTCAGTTCGTTTCGGTTCGGGTCGTTTGGATTTTTTAAATTTTCGTTTCGGACGATTTTCTTTTCGTCTCGTTTTTCGAATCGACTTTTTTTCATGATATCGGAAATTTTCGGGTTTTTCGGAACATCTGTTCTCCTCGTTTCAAAGTGTCTATTTGTTTTGACTTAAACTAATGGTTTTTCGGATCCGATATTTCTGTCGATACGGTAATTCTGTCGATATGGTAATTCTGCCGATTCTATCGTTTTTTATTAAATAAAGATCCTTTTTTTCTTATGAATATGCATTGCACAACTTTATTTAATCATATTAAAATGGTATGAACAAAAATGAACAAAACGATTTAAAAAACGCAAAACTGACCCAAATGGTCTGACTTTAAAATGAAAAACCAGAACAAAAGGTATTAAAATGGAAAAAAAGTTGATCAAAATTATCTGAAACGAAAAAAAAAAAAACACAACAAAATAAAATGATTTAAAACGGAAAAAAAAATTAACCCTTTCGTTGCTGAGGAATTTCACGCCTTTGTACTAAGCTCATTTTTACCGGTTTCGCTCATCATGTTTAAACGCGTTTTGAAGCTTTATTTTATTATGTGACCCAGACATATTATATGTGCTGACTAGAGCAGCCTGAGAATAGTCAGTATTGGCTACTGTCTCCTTAAGAGACAGCTTTATAATGTTTAAGAGCTATCCCTTTAAGGGCAATGTCTTCAGGGAAATGTAGTTCTGTGACATGTGACCAGTTCTATGTGTCTGATTGGTGCTGAGGTGCTTTGCATGCTGGTAAGAAGAAAGCCCTCCATTAGGAATTCCAATTCTCCAGAAGAGCAGCTTCTCACACTCTCTCAGCATGGGAGTGAAGTTACCCTCTTCTCACCCGTATGAAGGGACAGACTGAGTAATCCGGATGAATCTTTTCAACACTGTAAGTGTTTGTTTAGGATGCCTGGAAATAAAGAATCTGTATGTAAAATACCCCTTTATCGGAGTTATCACTGCTGTTTTCTGCAAAGCTACCGTGGGAACAGAACAGTGAGAAGAGGCTGGATAGATTCATTCCCAAGCTCCATTTGATTGTTAACCCTTTGAAACAATGAAAGACTGTTTGGCCTTCACTTTATGCAGCTGCATCTAAAAGCCAGCTTCCTAAAGGACATTTTTCTTTGCATTTAAAGCTAAATGAGTCAGTCTGGCTGCTCCCCCTCCTTTTTTTTCACCTCATGGAAAGGCAGCTTAACTTCAGCAATTGAGAAAACAAGTTTGTGAAGTTTATATCAAAGTAAAGGTTCCAAGGCATGTGGCTTAAAAGGCAAGAAAGTCTGCGCAGAATGAGTTATTAATTCAGCTGTTAGCTTAACTACTGTTGAAAGAGAAAATACACTGGAAAGGAAAATCACCCTCAGGTGTGCAGGCCTGGTAAAGCCCAAAACAGAGACTCAAGGCAAGGCCCTTAGGAGATCTATAATTGGAAATTCCAGCTGTGCAAACCTCATCCAGGGTAAAACTCCTAGCCCAGTAATCTCTCACATTAGTTACACTCAGCGTCCTTTGGTGACTCCTCTGCAAACTCAGGCCAGCATTAAGCCAAGCAAACCGCGCCAGCTGCAACGCACTCCAGCAGCGCTCCCCAGAGACCGCAAGGTAAACCGCGCCAGCTGCAACGCACTCCAGCAGCGCTCCCCAGAGACCACAAGCAAACCGCGCCAGCTGCAACGCACTCCAGCAGCGCTCCCCAGAGACCGCAAGGTAAACCGCGCCAGCTGCAACGCACTC
This sequence comes from Leptobrachium leishanense, assembly GCA_009667805.1. Classification (NCBI taxonomy): domain Eukaryota; kingdom Metazoa; phylum Chordata; class Amphibia; order Anura; family Megophryidae; genus Leptobrachium; species Leptobrachium leishanense. The sequence continues at coordinate 324,812,147 of CM019063.1, read as the reverse complement.
CAGCAGCGCTCCCCAGAGACCACAAGGTAAACCGCGCCAGCTGCAACGCACTCCAGCAGCGCTCCCCAGAGACCGCAAGGTAAACCGACCAGCTGCAACGCACTCCAGCAGCGCTCCCCAGAGACCAGCAAACCGCGCCAGCTGCAACGCACTCCAGCAGCGCTCCCCAGAGACCACAAGGTAAACAGCGCCAGCTGCAACGCACTCCAGCAGCGCTCCCCAGAGACCGCAAGGCGAACCGCGCCTACGTCTACAACAGTTTGCGTAACGCACCCAAGTGGGCAAATAGTGAACTGCATTGACATTTCTAAAAGTGTTTTAGCAATTTCTTGAGTCTCCTCAATCATGGCAGAAGGCTGTGACGTGCCAAAAGAGTTGGGCCTACTAATCGACCCCGACTCAAATGAAGAGTGTGTCCTCCGAAATTCAGAAGATGCAAAGGCAACTCAGAGACAATATGAAACGAGGGCGCATAGGGAGCTCACCAAGGAAATGCGATCGTATCTGATGGTTGAGTGGGACAGGTATTACAAAAGCTACACTAATTCCCGAGATAAATTAATAGAGCTCTGCAATAAACCTAAAGGAGAGCTCTCTCCTGGTCGCATCACAATTGAGAACGAACGCATGAGGAAGACGCATCTAAAGTCAAAGGATAGCGAACGCCACCTCATTTTCATCCAGTCACAGTTGGAAGACCCAAGTCTCCAAGCGGACTTACAAAGCATCCAGGCGTTTAACATACAGCATGCGAATTTCCTTTCAAACTGTGATGACTCTCAGACAAATCTGCAAGCAAAGGACACAAGCAACGAGAAGGCCGAGTCGGAGTCATCCCATCGCTCGTACAGGGCCTCTTCTCATGCTTCAAAGAAAGCCTCGTCCTTTCACCCCAAACCGGCACGGTCTCACTCAGGTAGCCACGTTTCACAGCAATCTTATATCACAGGCTCTAACCATTCTTCCAAAGCATCCTCTCATCACAGCCGTTCGTCCCGGGCCTCGAGTAAAGAGAGTCTCGCCGCCCTAGCGATATTAGCACAAATCGAGGCTGATGAAGCTGCTGTAGATCTGCAAGTGGCAGATGAAGAGCGATTACAAGAGGAAGAAGTGGCCAAAGCCATAGCTCAAGCCAACCGTACGTATCTTCAGCATAAACGGGAGGCTGCAAAAAAGGCAGTACGGGCAACAGCTTTACGGGCGGAAGCTGCCAATGCTTCCCTCAACTTCAATCCTACACAGCTGGAAGGAGAGAACTTGCAGAACCGTGTCGAAGCCTACGTGAACAACCAGAACTCATTACGGCAGGGACAAGGAGGAGAATCTCAACCACTAGTTTCGCGAACTATTCAGAATGCTGACACCGCCAAATTCGTACAAGTCGAAACCCTCCTAGAAGCTAAAAAATTTACTCCAACAAGCCAAGACACAAGAGTAGCCGCGAGCCACAACCTCAACGTAGAGGCAGCAGTGTTCCAGCCACAGCCTCAAGGCAACTCATGGACGGACGTGAAGCCCATCAAACACGATCGACCTGCCCAGCGGCGAAAGGAACAACCATCACATGTGTCATGGCAAGACGTAATAATCAACAAGTATTCTGCAGACACAGAACAGCTGTCCTTAGCTTCCGCTCCTGATCCTAGGGACTATGCTTACCAGTACCCACGGGAAACCCCTGATCCTGCTTTCACCAATTCCATATGGTTCAGCTTACCATCTCCCCCCAAATACAAGCCCCATACAGCCCAGATGGACTTTGCGACACCCAGGGAAAGAAACACAGAATGCCCACCTCGACAAGGGAAGGTGGATTTGGCTTCAAGAGGAGCACAGAAGTTTTCTGACAAGCCAGGCAGAGACTATTTACTATGGAAGCACATCTTCTTACATACCGTTAGTGACGAGAGGTTACGGCCAATCGAGGAGATCATACATCTGATGGCTTGGCTAGGACCAGAATCTACACGAGTAGTGAAGGATATTTATTCATCTCATCTCGGTGACCCAGTCATCGCCCTCAAACAAGCCTGGGAAGTGCTCGATCAACGGTTTGGTGCATCCACGTTGACGGAGTCCTCGTTGTTAGAACGTGTTAGCGATTTCCCAGTCATCCGCACTAACGAACCTCACAGGTTATGGGACTTCTCTATTCTCCTTACACAGTTGCGAGCAGCCAAAGAAGATCCTAACCTAACGGGACTGACATGTCTCGACCAGCATAGAACACAGAAGCCTATCGTTAGAAAATTACCTACACAGCTAATCGAAAAGTGGATCGAATTATCAGATGCCTATAGAGAGCGCAACCTAGACAGAGACCCTCCCTTCGCCGCTCTTCAAGAATTTGTTGCCTACCAAACAAAACGGTGCAACGATCCTCGAAATCGAAGCTTCAGAGAAACGGAGTTCCCTACCACCAAAAGGGCCAACTATAACTCCGACTTCAAGCGAACAACACAAATGGCGAGGGAAAGGACCATTGTGTCTGTCCACAAAACACAGGTCGCTGCCTCATCCACAAGCAAGTCAGATGAGCATCCGTCGAAGAGAGCACTACCTAAAACCCTAAGCACAAATAAAGATCCTTTCTGTCCACTCCACAAGTCCTCGCACTCTCTGAACAAGTGCAGAAACTTTGGAAAGAAGCCCCTAGAAGAAAGGAAAGCCTTGATCAGGGAGTACAGACTTTGCTTCAAGTGTTGTGAGTCTACAGAGCACATGGCCAAAGCTTGCACAAGTAAGGTACAATGTCGCCTATGCGGTAGTGACAGACACCCTGGTGCACTGCATCCAGATTCCGAGCCAACACAATGGACAACACCTACCCCTCCTTTGCCTAAGGAGTCACAGGACAATACTGAAGCGCATCGAGAGGCAACCGCAAGTATCAACTGCACGACAGTATGTGGTGGCTCAGCATTCCCTCGCTTATGCCACGAGATCTACCTAACCAAAGTCTACCCAACCGGACACCCTGAAGAAGCTGTGAAGATGTATGTGATGCTGGACGGACAAAGCAATCAATCGTTAGCCAGGTCAGCATTCTTCGACCTCTTTAACGTCCGAACCGATGACACATCATTCACTATTTCCACGTGCACCGGTTCCCAGCGCACGGCGGGGAGGAAAGTCACTGGATTCTGCATAGAATCATTAGATGGAAGTGCAAAACTGAAACTGCCACCATTGCTAGAATGGGATGCTTTGCCAGATGATCGCAACCAGATAGCGACACCAGAGGTAGCAAGCAATATACCTCACCTGAAACACATGGCTAGCCTCTTCCCTGCCCTAGACCCCGAAGCTGAAATCCTTCTCTTGTTGGGATTAGACGCCTCCGAAGCTTTCCTTCAACATGACCAGGTTAGAGGCCCAGCAGGTTCTCCGTTTGCCCGCAAGTCTGCACTCGGATGGGCCATCTTAGGAACAGTTTGTATCGATCGGCTGCAGGCCCCAACCCAAGTCAACGTTTTCGCAACCTCCATTCTCAGTAATGGGAGAGCATCACACTTCAAACAATGTCACGAGCACTTCACGACTTCAACAAACAATCCCGTTTTAGGAGCAACGGTGTTCGAGACCAGCAGAAGATAATGACCTGGCCTGGTCAATAGAAGACAAAGACTTTTTGCAGCTCATGGATAAAGAACTTCAACAGGACGCCTCCGGGAGCTGGGTAGCCCCATTACCCTTCCGTACACCCAGACAGCGCCTGCCAAACAACATGAACAAGCTCTCTCGCGCCTCTTCAGTCTGAGACGACTCATGAACAAGAAACCGCCAATGAGAGATCATCTAGTGGCGTTCATAGATAAGATGCTCCAGAACAGACATGCTGAGCTTGCCCCACCTCTGGAAGAAGGTGAAGAATGCTGGTACCTGCCATTCTTTGGAGTGTACCACCCACAAAAGCCAGGCCAGATTCGGGTAGTCTTCGATGCGAGTGCAAAATTCCAAGGCTTCTCCCTGAATAAAGCCCTTCTCACACCGGATCTCATCAACAGCCTCCTAGGCGTGCTCATTCGTTTCAGAAAGGAAGCCGTAGCCTTTATGGCCGACATCCAGCAGATGTTCTACTCATTCCTAGTCAGAGAAGACCACCGCAATTACCTACGTTTCCTGTGGTTCAGTGACGAACAGCGCAACCAGCAGATAACGGAGTACAGAATGCGAGTGTGTTTTTGGGAACGGTTCTTCCCCGGCAATTGCCAACTACGGCCTGCAACGCACCGCTCGCATCGGCGAAACCAAATACGGCACAGATGCCAGACGATTCGTGGAACGAGATTTCTATGTAGATGATGGTCTAAAATCTGTAGCCACACCAGCAGAAGCTATAGACCTACTGAACAGAACACGCCAGATGCTAGCAGTAGCCAACCTCACATTGCACAAAATCGCGTCCAACAGTGAGGAAGTGCTTGAAGCCTTCAGTCCTGAAGATCATGCCAAGGGACTACAGGACCTAGATTTTACAACAGACATGCCTCTTATCCAACGTAGTCTCGGTCTATGTTGGGACTTGAAGAAGGACGCCTTCACCTTTAGAGTTCCAGCCCAGAAGTCCAATTTCACAAGGAGAGGAATTCTGTCAACGGTGAACAGCCTTTTTGACCCTCTAGGATTTGCCGCGCCTGTAACGATCCAAGGGAGGCTCCTTCTACGTACGCTATCCCAAAACACCAAAGATTGGGATGAGCCACTTCCACCAGACCAGAAGCAAGAATGGGAGAAATGGTGTGCCTCCCTGAGATGTCTCCAAAACGTTAGTGTTCAGCGCACATACGTTCCCGTTTCACCCGCAGCTGCACTGAAAAAAGAACTGCACGTCTTTTCAGATGCATCGACTAAGGCAATAGCAGCTGTAGGATACGTCAGAGTCTACGGCCGGGAGAACAATACTCACATCGGTTTCGTAATGGGAAAGGCGAAGATAGCACCACAACAAGGTCACACAGTACCAAGGTTAGAACTGTGCGGCGCCGTATTGGCCGTGGAGCTTGCTGACCTGATAAAGAAAACTATAGACCTTGAGCTACAAACCACCATCTTCTACACGGACAGCAAGGTGGTGCTGGGCTACATTCACAACCAAAGCAGACGCTTTTATGTCTATGTGAGCAATAGAGTCGACAGGATCAGAAAATCTTCAGAACCTGAGCAGTGGCGACATGTGCCAACAGACCAGAACCCAGCGGATCATGCTACACGGTCCATCCCTGCTTCCCAGTTGGCAGAATCAACCTGGATAAAGGGTCCTGAGTTCTTGACCTGTCAAGACACCTCGACGTTACCGGGACCGGAACACCATGAACTTATAAATCCAGATCAAGATGCTGATATCCGACCTCAGGTACTCAGTAAATCAACCCCTGCGGATGAGAAACCGTTGGCCCAAGCCACCATCTTCTCAACGATGGTCAAGAAAACCAAAATATTGCCCCTCGATCATAACCCAGTTTCTACAGACCCCGAGAATCCAAGTATCCTCGCCCCAGCCACCTTGCTCACCTACAAAACAGGTGATTGGCCGGCTCCAGTAGGGAACTTCGTTCCCAAGGACATGTACAGACAACAATGGAGACAAGTGCAATGGCTTGCCAACACCTTCTGGAAGCGATGGAAGCAAGAGTACTTACCTACCCTACAGGAACGTCGCAAATGGCAGAACAAAGAATCAAATCTCGAAGACGGAGACCTTGTTCTTTTGAAAGATAAGGAAGCGCACCGTAACTCATGGCCTATGGGACTTGTGCACCAAGTCTTACCCAGCAAAGATGGATTAGTACACCAGGTTGCAGTGCAGATCGTGAAGCCAAAGGAGTCCGGTGGCAACCAGCAGACTTTCACCAAGAAACTATATACCAGGCCAATTACCGACCTGGTCCTGCTGCTGAGGAAGACCGAGCTGGAAGATTGAACCTCCAAGCTTTGCATGCTTTGTGTATACTCATTGTTTGCATGTTTGATAATATGCCTTGATTATCTTCGTTAACAGTTTAGTTAGTAAGTAGTGGAATTTATAATTCCAGGCGGGGAGTGTGCTGACTAGAGCAGCCTGAGAATAGTCAGTATTGGCTACTGTCTCCTTAAGAGACAGCTTTATAATGTTTAAGAGCTATCCCTTTAAGGGCAATGTCTTCAGGGAAATGTAGTTCTGTGACATGTGACCAGTTCTATGTGTCTGATTGGTGCTGAGGTGCTTTGCATGCTGGTAAGAAGAAAGCCCTCCATTAGGAATTCCAATTCTCCAGAAGAGCAGCTTCTCACACTCTCTCAGCATGGGAGTGAAGTTACCCTCTTCTCACACCGTATGAAGGGACAGACTGAGTAATCCGGATGAATCTTTTCAACACTGTAAGTGTTTGTTTAGGATGCCTGGAAATAAAGATTCTGTATGTAAAATACCCCTTTATCGGAGTTATCACTGCTGTTTTCTGCAAAGCTACCGTGGGAACAGAACATTATATATTGTTCTTTCCTGGCAGACTCGGCAGATTTATAATATATCATTATTATATATATACGTTATGTCCTGTCTGTATGTATAATATAACAATAAATGCAATAAAATTTGAATTTTCAATAACTTACAACGTGTAAAGTGTTTTTTTTCACATTTTAACATGCGAGCGTTTGCGGTTATATTTTCTATGAGTTGCGCTTGTTAAAAAAAAATTATGAATGGGGGACTTGTTACATTTTTTGGGGGAAAATTACATGATTTTTAACAAACGCACCCCATACAAAAATCCTTAGTGCAGCATCATTGTTCACATTATAATTGAAATGGGAACAATACTGCTGCATTAACAAAACCGGGGGGCGCAGCAATTGGCCGGAATCCCGGCCGATTGCTGCCTCCTGTGCTAGGACACGCTCAGCGCGTCCATAGCACAGGAGTAGCACTTGACCAGACGCGCTGAGCGCGTCCTTACCAGCCAAGTGGTTAATGCTGCATATGAATCACACACTGCGGGGAAGCGCCTCCCTGCGGTATAATTAATGCAGCAAATGAATCCGCACACTGCGGGGAAGCACCTCCCTGCGGTATAATTAATGCAGCATATGAATCCACACACTGCGGGGAAGCGCCTCCCTGCAGTATAATTAATGCAGCATATGAATCCACACACTGTGGGGAAGAATCTCCCTACGGTATAATTAATGCAGAATATGAATCCCACACTGCAGGGAAGCGCCTCCCTGCGGTATAATTAATGCAGCATATGAATCCTCACACTGCTGGGAAGCGCCTCCCTGAGGTATAATTAATGCAGCATGTTTAATCCACACACTGCGGGGAAGCGCCTCTCTGCGGTATAATTAATGTATATGTCTGTGTTATATGTATATGTATCCTGTCTGTATATTATAACTAAGGCTAGGGTCAGACGAAAGCATTTTTCCCCGCGAACGTGAAAAAGTGCTTCCGAACGCATTGACGTATTTTATCACGGAATGCGCAAAAACGGTCAGACGACACGCATTTTCGGGCGTGATTTTGTACAGATCGTCAATAAAACTCTTTTTGCGTCTGGACGTTATGTAGGCTGGACATTAGCAGTGTCTGACATCTCCTAATCTCACACACACGCCGCTATGCCGCAGCTGCGCACTCAGTACATCAGTACTAGCGGTTCAGCGTTCTCAAAAAAATGTGCTCAAATTCCACTTGCGTTGCAGGGCCGGAGTTTTGTGTGGCCGTACATCGTATATTGGCCGTCATTGCCCGTCATCTGCTGCTAGTGCGGCCGTAATTATGTGCGCCAGAACGCACGTTAAAAGTGCGCTGGTCTGACCCCAGCCTTAAAATGCAATAAAATTCGAATTTTCAATAATTTACAAGGTGTAAAGTTTTTTTTTTCACATTTTAACATGCGAGCGTTTACGGTTATATTTTCTGTGAGTTGCGCTTGTTAAAAAAATTAGAGATGAAGGACTTGTTACATACATTTTTTTGTGTGGGAAAATTACACGATTTTTAACAAACGCAACCCATACAAAAATCGTTAGTGCAGCATCATTGTTCACATTATAATTGAATGAGAACAATATTGCTGCATTAGCAAAACAAAAAACAATTTGTAAAATGTATTTATTTTTTAATATATTTTTATTTAATTTCTTATTTTCTTATATTTTTTCTTGACTTTTAACATGTTCATGTTTGGTATGGTTAGAAAGTCCATGTTCTGGCCGATCCAACGATACTAAAAATTAACGCCTAGCTGCCACGGATCGGGAGATAGGAGGTTCATTGGAACCCCCTATCTCCACCATTGGTGGTAACTAGGGGTTAACTCCAGAACCTTATCCGAGCTCCCAATGTGAAACATCGAGACTTTGAATAGATTTAGACTATTTTTTTTCACTCCGGGATAGTCAAAATAAAAAAAAACTTTATTTTTTTTAAATTAATTAATTTTTTAATATTTTTTTTTTTTTTTTTTTTACTTAACTTTTAACATGGTCATATTTGGTATGGTTGGAAAGGCCATGCTCTGGCCGATCCAACTATACCAAACATTAACCCCTAGCTGCCACAGATCGGGAGATAGGGGGTTCATTGGAACCCCCTATCTCCACCATTGGTGGCAACTAGGGGTTAACTCCAGAACTTTATCCGAGGTCCCAATGTGAAACATCGGGACTTTGAATAGATTTCGACAATTTTTTTTCACTCCAGGATAGTCAAAATAAAAAATAAAAACTTTATTCTTTTTAAATTAATTTATTGTTTAATATTTTTTATTTCATTTTTCATTTTTTTACTTAACTTTTAACATGGTCATATTATCGGGAGATTATATCGGATCGGGAGATAGGGGGTTCATTGGAACCCTCTATCTCCACCATTGGTGGCAACTAGGGGCTAACTCCAGAACTTACTCTATCCGACGTCCTGATGTGAAACATCGGGACTTTGGATAGATTTCGACAAATTTTTTTTTCACTTTCGGATAGTCGAAATCTATCCAAAGTCCCGATGTTTCACATCGGAACTTTGGATAGAGTAAGTCTTCCGTGCATTAAACATATAAGCATTATCATTTTCTAACTATCAGGACGCTGGATAGCACCATCCTGTTGCTGTCCAGCGTCATGCTCTTTAGAAAATTTGAATGCTTATATTTTTAACGGCAGATATACTCTATCCGATAGAGTAAGTCTTCCGTGCATTAACCATATAAGCATTATCATTTTCTAACGATCAGGACGCTGGATAGCACCATCCTGTTGCTGTCCAGCGTCCTGATCGTTAGAAATTTTTTTGCATATCACAAAAATTACAACCATAAAACCAGAATATATAAATGAAGGTGCAACGAAATAACAATAAATAAATATGGTAGACAACAAAATAACCGAACTGGTGGCCGTCGTGTCACACACACTCTTACTCCATCTTCCACCCTTCTTCTCTCACTCTCTTTTATATTCTCTTTTTTGTGCATATGCTTAAATCTGTGAGTTAGTGCATGTGTGCAAAACTGCAGATGTCTACATGTGATTATAAAGACTTGTGCAGTGTATATTTTGCTTATCTTTCTAGCAGCATGAATGTATGTCTCCCCTGTGTGGATGTGATTAATGTCGTCGCATTTACAAAAAAATGCGTGTAATACGTGCTCAACCCCGTATAATACCTGTAATAATAAGCGATTTTTTTTGTTCAGTTACAATGGGCAGGCGTTGACGTGGCGGTTGGGCTTATGCTTGGAATGGCCATTGTTAGTGAACCAAAAATCTAATGTATTGTAGGCATTATACAGGGTTGAGCACGTATGACATATACTTTTTCTTTGTACAGCTTCCAGGGCTGGCTGCTGGAGTTGCGTAGCCCCTCCCCTTGATGGGAATGGAAGTTGAGCGTGCAACATTTTTTCTTGTCATCACATTTCCAGTCCCTGTTCACAAATGCCTAGGGACTAAGGCTAGACTCAGATGAACGCAGTCTGAGCGCACTCTGCGTGCGTGCATAACGGACAGACGTACTGATGGAAGATACTGTAGACACCATCCGTTTTTCTTGACGGACGTAGAAAAAAAAGGGAACTATGGGAAATAAAAATATGAAAAATTATAAAAATTTGAAAAGGATATGAAAAGCCATTGTGTGCGTCAAGGTGCTGGATGTCGCAAATGCGCTGCGTCTGACATCTCCTCGTCACTCACACAGAACGCTATGCGGACGTGGCGCACTCTGCGCGTCCGTGGTAGCGGCTGTACGTTCTTGCATAACTTGCGTCTGTTTGCCACGTGCGTTGTTTGGTGTGCAGGTACTTCATGTGTGGGTCTCTAGTGATCATGATTCTATGCTACGACGGACGTTAAACTGTGCGGCAACACGGACGTGATCACTGCGTTCGTTTGACACGGGCCTAAATGGAGCAATGGCAGAGAAGTACAGTGTGGTAAACTGCACTGGAACAAGGGTAAGTGGACTTTATAACTTAAGTATAGTGTTTAATTACTTTGCAATTAATAATTCAATTTAGTTAATGCATTATGTGGCAAGAAATTTTAAAGGAGTAGAAATTTCTTAGACACTGTAGGAAAATCTCAAAATGCTGATTATTTTTAGATAACCAGTGGTACAAAATCAAATAGGGAAACCGTTTTGTTATTGAGTATAAATATATAAACACAATTTTAAAAACGGTTAGAAAATACACACATTGACCTCAAAATCTGCTTTAATGTTAGAATGAATGTAAAGTATTCTCCTGATGTGACTATTTACTGATAATTTTCTTTAGTGATATAATGATTTTGTTTTACTCTTTATGCATAGATGACTGAGCGATTATCAAATATAAGATTAATTCCTATAATTTAGTTTCTGTATCCAGGCAACTATTATCATCACAACAAGCCCTAAGAGTTATAGCAGTAAGGCTGGGGTCAGACCAGCGCACTTTTAACATGCGTTCTGGCGCACTTAATTACGGCCGCACTAGCAGCAGATGACGGGCAATGACGGCCAATATACGATATACGGCCGCACAAAAGTCCGGCTGTGCAACGCAAGTGGAATTTGAACGCATTTTTCTGAGAACACTGAACCGCTAGTACTGACGTACTGAGTGCGCAGCTGCGGCATAGCGGCGTGTTTGTGTGATTAGGAGATGTCAGACACTGCTAATGTCCAGCCTACATAACGTCCAGACGCAAAAAGAGTTTTATTGACGATCCGTACAAAATCACGCCCGAAAATGCGCGTCGTCTGACCGTTTTTGCACATTCCGTGAAAAAATACGTCAATGCGTTCGGACGCACTTTTTTTTACGTTCGGGGGAAAAATGCTTTCGTCTGACCCTAGCCTTAAAACAACATTTATCTTGCACAATGCGCTCTGATGATCCTACAAGAGAAAAAATAGATTAGTTTTGAAAGTTCAAACACAGAGATTTCATTAATCTTTGATTTGTATCACATTTTAAAATATCCCGGTACACTGCTAGAATTTGTTTGTGATAATCTGCAAAGTAATTTAATTAACTTTTAAACACCAGGACTGCATGAACAGCTACTCAGGGCTAATTGATTCTCCATGCCTGTGTTTTCATTAAATTGAGAGTAAAATGCAATATTGGAAATGTTTTGTTAGATGTGTTCCTTTACATAGATTACTAAAGCATAAGGTCACCTCAAATGTTTGCAAATATTTTAGAGCTGAAAGCTGCTTTCCTCCCTAAAAACTCTTCAGTAAAGTTTACTTAGTCAGAAATAATACAAAATGATACATTATGTGAAGTTAAACCTAACAGGTTATTCAGAGAGAGTCGATCTGGCTCTGAAATGTAACCGAACACTGAAATTCAGCGTATTGTGACATTTTGGGGCCATTCAGCTATTCAGAGAGCAGGTAGTTCGCCAAATTCTGGCGAATTGCCTGCAAGTTCGGTGCCTGTTCGAGGGCAGTGAAATCCCCATAGAGAAGCAATGGTTAATTTATTCAGAGAACATCGAACAACAGTAAAAAGTTGCCGAAATGCCCTGCTGTTCGATGGTTTCATTTGGCAGGTTTATTCAGGTGAACCCCATAGGCTTCACTGTTAAAAATATTCCTGTTTTAATTCAATATCTAATAAACCGTTTATTATTTTAATCTGCAGTAAAAAGTCTCTTGATTTAAAGATTTTTAGGAACTTTTAGGCATTTTTCAGGATTTTCTGTTCTTTTAATAGCGGTTTTTCTTTTTTCTGTAACAGACCGTTTTATTATCATTCATAGGATCTTATATGTAAATTCCAGGCATTTTCGTGTTTTTTTTTTGCAAACAACGTTTCAATTTTGAAAATTTCAAGCGTACTGTTTTTTTTGGGGTTTTTTCACCCCATTTGTCAGCTTGTCGGCTTTTCCAGCGGCTGGTCTGCGCTTTGATTCGTGTCTCGTTGGCTTTTTCCAGCGTGTTCAGCATACTTTTTCTGGCGGTTCCAGCTGGTTTTCAGCAGGATTGCAGCGTATGTGCCTCGTGTTTGCAGTGGGTTTTCCCTGCATTCTGGGGACCCTGCGGTGAATGCTGAATTTACCAGAGTGGGGAACTTTGATTCCCTGAAGTGCAGGGAACTGCGTGGAACGATAGAGCACCGAAATGTCGGCGACATTTCAGTGCTCTCTGAATAATCCCTTTAGTAAGAAATAACACAAAATGATACATTATGTGAAATTAAACCTAGTATAAGAACAACAGTCAAAGAAAGAAAAAAGAGAATTTTATAAAAAAAAAGATCGAGAAATTCTTATTAGACAAAAATTTATGGTAGAAATAAATATGTAAAACATGTGTAGCGCTGTGTTTAAACTCTTACTGTGGCAGTACCTATTTTTGGCCACCGGAGGGAGACAAGCGCGATAAGAGACACTGAACATTGGGACTACGTTTCCCGGCATGCTTTGAAAACAGACAGGAAGTGGGTGGGACACAGACGCTGTACATCCTGAGCCTCGTGGAGAGCGCGCCAGAGCGCGCCAGGGAGTGCATGAGAGAGGACGCAGTGCTGCAGAGCAGAACCGTGACTAGGCCGGAGCGCAAGTGTGGCCTATCAGGATTCGAGTGGGGTTATCCTGCCTTGCCAGAAGGAGCCTTACTCATTGACAGACATCACCCAAGTTGTTATCCAGACAAGCTGAGGACCCCGAGTGAGGAGTACCGCGAGTCCATTGGATGGGAGAGCAGGCGGTAGCTGGACAAGTCCGGGCCGGAGCACAGAAAGCCTGACCACCTATCCAGTAGCCGGTATCCCAGCGAGGAAACGAGCGGAGAGACGTCCTGGGTCAGCGGAGCCTTGGTGATCGAACAGATGGGTGAGAGGCCTCCAAGGCCGGTTTTACGACAGCTCAAGCAAGCACGCTGTTGTTTATTTCTGAAACCCACAGGGCCCCAACTTGACTAGTCGAAGACATCGCTTAAAAGATTCACTGGCCAGTTGAATAGTACCCGGGTACCATAACACACACATACACTCACAATTCGGGACTTAACCTGTTTGGGACTCACTCCCTAGTATCCAAAAAAGGGGCAAAGATTTGCATCTTATTTTGTTTTCCGCTGCGCGTTTCTCGTAATTACGAAGTATTGTATTTTTCTGTTCGGTCGCGTATTTTTCAGAAATACGAAGTCTCGCATTTCTTTTTCCCGCTGCGCGTTTACCGCGATACGAAATACTGTAAATATATCTACGAACACCGTGTCTCATTATATGCCTTTTACTTTAGTAAACTATATAATTTATAAAATCCACAACGGTGCTGGAGTATATTTATTCCCTAGTGCGGGGAGACTGACCCGTGGTTCATTTTCAGCGGCTCCTCCGGGAGTGAGCGCTACACATAGTACAAGCTTCAAGAACCCAAATGACAAAAAAAATCTCATACCAGTGTGTTCACATACACTTAATTAAATTTGGACTTATTTTTATTTACATAGTAGATTTTCACAAAAAAAATCCTTAATATTTATTTAGTAAACACAATTTGGGGGTTGAATATGTGAATCAAGAAAGAATGAACTTAAATAATCTCTGGCTCTATAATATCATGCCAGAAAAGTCATAACATAAGACACTGTATTAGAATTCCAATATATTTAACCAAAACACAATTTTAAGGTACTAGTGTCTTCATTTAATTAAAATATTATATATTATGTATTCTTCCCCGATGTGACTTGAACACATTTCTTCCAAAGACCTTCCAAGTTTCTTTTATCCCTCTATGGAAAAGCATTTGCCAGATCAGTTCATGGACCCAACAGGGGCATGTTAAAACGTGAACTATCGGTTCTGCTGCTCCAGACTCCTTTCTTCATAAAAGACTCAGAGAAATGATAATGACGTCCTCAAGTGATTATACATATAGAAAGCGTTAACAATGGCATAATCAGTGGGAGTTGAGAGCAATGGAACAAAGGTGAGGGAAGGGTGTGAGAGAGGAATGCTAGAGAGTAGTGGGAAGGGATATAATAGCAGTGAAAAGAAAGTGGGGCAAAACTAAAATTTGGTGTTTCATGCCCATGAAGCCCCTAACCCAAAACTGCCACAGACAACAAAAAACAGATGAGGGTATATTTATAACCTTCTGGCAAATTATTTAAAATATTTTGAGATTTTAATGGATTATAATCTAAAATTCAGTTTAAATTTTTTTATACAACAATGGCATTAAGAATCAATTCACGACAAACAGATTTGAGAATTAGGAATTTATTTGAGTGTATCTTCACCTGAAAAGACCTTTTCGAGTGTTGTAATTGTAATATGTGTATTTTAGAGGGGGTTAATGTTTAACTCTTACATATCTCCCCCTCCTTTTTCACCTTAGAGTATCCCTTTAAGATGACTTCATCTAAATCCAATAAGGTTGTACTTTAAGTGTGAGCTATCTGCCTAATAGAGGAACTAACAACATTGATATAGGGTAAACAATCTGCTTTACATGTGGTTTGGGATTTGTGGGATAAATTTCAACACTAAATCTGTAAGAGGTTATTCATAGAGCCGAATTGGCTGTGAAAGTTTCCAGCGAAATACAGAGAAATGCCCTGATTTTCGGTGCTTTTATTCGGCAGGTTTAATCAGGCGAATCCCATAGGTTTCAATGTAAAAATGATTCCCGTTTTTATTAAACTGTTTATTCTTTTAATTTACAGCAAAAAGTCTCCTTATTTATTTTTTAGGATTTTTTCGGCTTTTTTTTGGGGATTTTTTCGGCATACTTTTTTGCAGAATTTTTTAAATAGCTTTTTTTTTTTCTGTAACAGACCTTTTTATATTATTCATAGGTTCTTATATGCAATTTTCAGGCATTTTTCGTGCAGTAGTTTTTTTGCAAACAGCTTTTTAGGCTAGGGTCAGACGAACGCATTTTCACGTTGTCTGTGAAAAAGTGCGTTCGAACTAATGGACACATTTTTTCACGGAGTACGCGATAGCGGTCATACTATGCGCATTTTCGGGCGTGATTTTGTACGGATCATCAATAAAACACTTTTTGCATCTGGACGTTATGTTGGCCGGACATTAGCAGTGTCTGACATCTCCTAATCACGCACACACGCCGCTAGCGGACGCAGCACACTCTGTACAACCGTACTAGCGGTTTTACGTTCTCTACAAAATGCGTTCGTTTGCCACTTGCGTTGCGCAGCTGGACTTTTGTGCGACCGTACTTCGTATATTGGCCGTCATTGCCCGGCATTTGCTGCTACTACGGCCGTGATTAAGTGCGCCTGCACGCGCGTTCGCACTGCCTCAGTCTGACCCTAGCCTAAAAGTTGCGGTGTTTTTTTTTTTTTTTCCAGCGGCTGGTCAGCCTCTTTTCGGGTGCATTTGGGGGATTTTGCGGTGGATCGTCGTGTGCATTTGGCATTTTTTCAGCGGTTTTTACATTTGAACAGACGTTATTTGGACGCAGTTGGAGGCTTTTCCCTGCACTTCAGGGACCCCGCAGTGAATGCTGAATTCATCGCAGGGTCGGGGAATTTGTTTCCCTGAAGTGCGGTGAACGAAAGAGCACCGACATTCTAGTGGAATTTTGGTGCTCTTTGAATAACCCTATCAGGGTTATTCAAAGAGATTCGAAAAGTCACCGCACGGTCGGTGACTTTTCGTTCTCTTCAATTCGGTTCCTTTTGCCGATTTCATATCGGTGACCCTGCGGTGTATTCAACAAACACCACAGGGTCCCCGAATTGCAGGGAAAAGCTGCCGCAAACCCAACGAAAACGAATCGCAAAACCCAGCGAATGCACGTCGAAAACCCTCAAAACATCTGGATTAACCTGCCGAAAACCACAGAAAATCCCGAGCAGGAGCCGATCACCCGCAGCGAAGCCGCCGGAAAAAGACGTGACCGCAGACAGAGTGAAGTGAATAAATTAGGAAAACAGTTTGTTTGAAAAGTGAAACACTGTTTGCAAAGAAACTACTGAGCGAAAATGTCTGAAATTTACATATGAGGTCCAGGGAATGATAATAAAGAGGGCTGTTACAGAAAAAATAAGTAAACTTAAAAAAAAAAAAAATTCAGAAAAATGCTTAAAATATCCTAAAAAATCTATAAATAAAGAGACTCTTTACTGCAGAATTTTATAATGAACGGTTTATTAGATATTGAATTAAAATGGGAATATTTTTAACATTGAAGCATATGGGATTCTCCTGAATAAACTTGCCGAATTAAACCACCGATTGGCAGGGCATTAGGGGAACCTTTCACTGCTGGTTTGTGCTCTCTGAATAGCCGAAGCAGTGCTTTTTTATGGGGATTTCACTGCCCTCAAACAGGGACCGAACAGGCACCATATGTGCAGGCAATTCGCCAGGATTTGGCGAATTGCCTGCTCTCTGGATAGCCGAATGGCCAAGAAAGGTAACCGAACGCTGATTTTCAGCGTTCGGTTACCTTTCTCAAGCAATTCGGATCTCTTTGAATAACCCTGTATGTGTTATGAGAACATGATATAAGGGGAAGGTACGCAATTGTTTATGCTTCCATTACTCAATCATACCGCGGTTAGAGGGACGTGTCCCTTATTTTCCTCTCTTTTGTTTCTGATTTCGTAATTCCAATGTTTGACCCATGTATCTCAGTGGATGTTCATGCATCTCAGTTAAAAACTAAACATTGCAAAATGTGTCTTGAGTTGCTTGGGTTTCTTCTTGAGTGTGGTTTGAGTGTGTCCAACTTGAAAATTAGAGTAAAAAAAGAATAAACAAACTGTAACATAAATTTCTACCAAAATTACACTTAAGTAAATACAATCCACTTTTATATGTAGTAATGTGCTGGTTTTATCATTATACGCTATTTCCCCTTAGCTCTTTTTGACAGTTAAATAATGCACAGTTTGGCTGGGGTCAGACCAGCGCATTTTTAACGTGCGTTCTGGCGCACTTAATCACGGCCGCACTAGCAGCAAATGATGGGCAATGACAGCCAATATACGAAGTACGGTCGCACGAAAGTCCGGCTGCGCAACGCAAGTGGAAAAGGAACGCATTTTTTCGAGAACGCTGAACCGCTAGTACGGACGTACAGAGTGCGCTGCGCCCGCTAGCGGTGTGTGTGTGTGTGATTTGGAGACGTCAGACCCTGCTCGTGTCCGGCCAACATAACGTCCAGACGCAAAAAGTTTCCTGCTTTGGATCCGTAAAACATCACGCACGAAAATGCGCATCGTATGACCGTTTTTGCCTATTCCGTGAAAAAATACGTCAATGCGTTCGGACGCACTTTTTTACGTTCGCGTGTAAAAATGCTTTCGTTTGACCCTAGCCTAAGACTATCATACAACTCTGGCACCCACAAAGTTACCACTCCCACAGTGACAGAATGAAAGAAATTATGATTCTGTAAGCTTGCGTCTGTATCCCATAAAGGATATTGTCAAATACTCACAGCAGATTCTCGGTTTGAGCTGCTTCATCATTCCTTGTGTGCTCTGTTTATGTTTAATTCATGCTAACATTTTCTTTTTCTTTCTTGTAACTTCTCAAGATTAATCAAATTTGCAGCAGTGTATTTTGGCTGCTAGGATCCCTGAACTCCTTTGCCAAGTGTTTGTGATAAGAAAGGAGAATACAAATTGAATATTAAACAGCAATGCACAGTTTGGAGAGTCCCCTCTGCAGCAAATACTCCTCTATAAGGGTGCATCTCCCTCATACTGTCATTCTTCTCACATTGACATTCTGTTGTCAGTTGGCTTCAGTCTTATCTTTGCTGCAGTTGTATGTCTCACAGCTCCTTAACATTCATAATTATTAAAACATTGCCTTGTATAAGAATATTGTATCAGAACATTGTTTCGCAGGCTTTGGTTACTTTGCCCATTGTGTATTGGAGAAAAATAATAAGTTTCAGGAATGCCCACCTTGAGTCCTAGAAGGTGAATGTAAGCAAGAAAAAGCAGTTTGAAGGAATCGTATAACTTTTCTACGCATTTGTTATGGAATAAATAATGCCCTTAAATTGTTTTGCGCATTTCAACAGGACTTTGCAAAGCGTGGAGATTTTCAATAATAAACCAAGCTCAGCATTTTTTAGGTCTGAATTCTGAAATTATGAAGAAAGATATTTTTGAGTAAACATTGCAGGAGCACTGAGTAAATTTGATACATATAAAAATACAGACTCACACAGTTGTACTTACAGGTCTATTCAATAGAGGTGAAACTCAGGAGAATTGGCACGAGAAGTGAGAATTCTAGGTAAAAATAGCCAAACCAGAAAAATTCTCCTATTTATCTCACTTTCCAAATCAACTATTTGGTCTAGATTGTTCTCTTCTCCTGCCAGTTCTCCTCAGTTTCACCTTCAGTGAATAGACCTGTTAGTGGGCTCTTTTCAGACTGCTAAAGGTAGAGGCCTACTCTGGGCTAATACCAGAAGGGGGCAGAGGGGTTAATTACTGATCTCTCCTGACCCCCACCCTGGAATCTCTCTGTTTCTAGGTTATATCATATAGATCATGGAACTGTAGAGATACTCAATACTAGACATGTGCACAGCACAAAATTTCGTTTTGAACTAATGGATTAGTCCTAAAATGCAATTTATGTAGTTGCTAAAGAAATTCGTTTTCAGTTCTTTAGTATGAAAACTAATTTCATTCATCTGAAAACCAGTGGATACAATTACTATTGTAGTGGCTCCTCAGAGGGCTGAGATCGCTGCTTGTTACAGTATCTCTCACTCTCGGCGTACAATGTGTCAGGCAAAGCTGTTACACTAATTGACTGCTGCTTATCACAGTGCTCAGAGTTTCAGTCAAACTAGTAAATATAGTTTTATATATAAGCGGTTAGAACAATATTATTTCCTTGTTTTACTGAAACTCTGAGCGCTGTTACAGTCAGTTACTGTAACAGCTGAGCCTGATACATTGTTCTGAGAGATAATATAACAAGCAGCCTATCTCAGCGCTCACAGCCACTGGATTTAAAGTGCTTAAAAAAAAGGCTTCTCTCTGTATAATGTATTGAACATCCTCCTGCATTAATACCCCTCTCTGTATAATGTAGATAACATCCTCCTGCATTAATTAATACCCCTCTCTGTATAATGTATACAACATCCACCTGCATTAATTAATACCCCTCTCTTTATAATGTATATAACATCCTCCTGAATTAAGGTTCCTCTCTGTATAGAACATCCAGCTCAATTTATACCTTTCTCTGTGTAATGTATATAACATCCTCCTGCATTAATACCCCTCTCTGTATAATGTATAGAACATCCTCCTGCATTATTATAATGCCCCTCTCTGTATAGAACATCCTACTGCATCCTACTGCATTGGCATGTGAAGGGTGCAGAACTTCGGAATGCAATGCTTATCCAGCACAGGAGAGGGAAGTTACTTAAACTTTGTATCTCTGTGGGGGAGACAGACAGGAATATAAAAGCAGGGAAGAGGGAAAATTAACGTAAATCGGTCTGAAAGCTCTGAGAAGAAGATGACTGGTTGCAAATTTATTTTTTTTTTTTTTTTTTTTTTTTGAATTCAAAATTTTTCTTTATTATAGACAAAGAAATAACATGAAATATAGCTGTGGTCAAACGACCATAAACAGAGAAATACAGGAACAGTGGATATGTAAAATACAGAGACAGGAAAAATAAATAATTAAAAAAAAAAAAAAAAAAAAAAAAAAAAGGGAAAAACACATTACAATAGGCATTCACTTTCTTAAAGCAGAGTAAATAATCGTAACATTCCTAACCCACTCTCAAGTCACACAATGGTGAATGAACCGTCTGGGCCTCGGAGGGTACCAAAATAGACAGTGCAGAATAATACAATCGTGAGAGGGAGGAGTACATCTCGTCCATATCTATGGCAAGAGACTCCATCCAAAGAGTAAGATAGGCGTCAGAGAGAGAGGTAAAGGACATAGATAAAGTGAAGGCCGAGAAAGTGGCAGCAAAGGAGGAGAAAAAGAGGGAGGAGGAGAAGGAAGAAGGTCGGAGCATATGGGAAACATATGGGAGACATATACATTACAACTAGAGACAGTCTGTGGGCCAGGAATGGTGATATTGTATCATACGGTTAGTGCAGAATGGAGATGCTACGCCATCCGATCCCTCCCGGGCTCCGACCGCCAGGACGCGGCATATCGCTCCCAATGGAACCACTTCCGACCGAAGCCATCCATCTCTCCCCGAGACTCAGCATCAAGGTGATCAATAGATCGAAAAGATTCAACTCGGCCGACCCATTCACCCGTGGAGGGGGTTCTGTCAGTTCGCCATAGAGCGGGAATGAGTGCGCGGGCTGCCAGGATCATGTAGAGGAGCACCGATCGTTTGAGTGTCTTAAGAGGTAGGTCTATGTGGAAGAGCAGAAAACACTCCGGTGTGTGTGGTAGCTTGACATCGGTGACCTGGCAGATCGCATCCCGAACTACATCCCAAAAGTCCTTGATCCGGGGGCAAGACCACCATATGTGGGAGAGCGTCCCGGTATCTTGGGCGCATCTCCAGCACTCTGACGGGGTCGATGGGTAGATACTATGAAGAAGGCTAGGAGTCTTGTACCAAAAAGAAAGCAATTTAAAGGACGTTTCTTGGATACGGGTGGCGCCACTACCCTTATGAACCAGGGTATACGTTTTCGACCATTGGTCAGGGGAGATCGAGAACCCAAGTTCCCTCTCCCATCTAGCTTCGAAAGAGGGGGCCTCTGTGTCCACAGACATGATCATCCCATAGAGGGTTGAGATCCCTCCGGACAAGGGGTGACCCGTATGGCAAAGGCGTTCGAAAGGCAGTAGAGGTCGACTCAGACTGTAACTACAGTTGAGGTTCCTGAGGTACGACTTTAACTGGTGGAAGTTAAATTGCTCCAAGTACGAAAGAGGGCCCTGTTGAACTGAGCGAGGGGAGAGTTCCAAGTTGCCATCCGGCGGGAAATCTATCGCCCGAAGCCTGTCCGAGTCCGTCATCCGGGCCCGCAGGGAGGGCAATATGCCGCTTAACAGCTCCGGGTTATGCGACAGCGGGAGCAATGGGGAACGGGCGGAAGAGAGTCCAAGGGAAATTTTCCGTGTATGCCAGATGTGTAATGTTGCCGACATCGGATCAGGGTCTGCCCTCGGGGCCGCCAGTCGGGGAGGGGGCAGCCAGGGCAAAGTCCATAGGGGACGGTCAGTGAGTGCTCGTTCCAGGTCTAACCATCGTTTTTCCAGGCCAGTTCCAGACCACTCAACCACTCGCGCCATATGACAGGCGAGGTAGTACTTTCTAGGGTCAGGTAGGGCCAAGCCACCTTTCGCTTTGGGGCGGCAGAGCACCGCAAATCCCACCCGTGGGCGTCCCCTGGGCCAGACAAATTTTAACAATTCCGATCTGAGGGCTGTAAAGAACGACAGTGGGATCATGATCGGTAGGGCATTGAAGAGGTAGAGCAGTCGGGGCATCAGGTTCATTTTGAGCACTGCAATTCTACCAAACCATGACAGCATCCCCCCAGTCCAGGCCGCCATATCTGTGCGAAAGGAATGAAGGATGGCAAGAAAGTTAAGATCGTGAATTAATCTGGTCGAGGGAGCTAACCAGACGCCTAAGTATCTCATTCGGTCCGGGCAATAGCGGAACGAGTAGGAGCGTCTGAGATAGGAGATGGAGGAGTGGCTCAGGGAAATGCCAAGAAATTCCGATTTGGCTCGGTTGATACAATATCCAGACAGGGTGCCGTAGTCCTCGAGCGTCTGCACGACCGCGGGAAGAGAGGTAGTTGGTTTTGTGAGAAGGAACAGGAGATCGTCAGCGTACGCTGAGACCCTGTGCTCCGAGGCATGTCCCTGGATGCCCGTGATGGAGGGATTGAGGCGAATCGATTCCAGCAGAGGTTCGAGCGATAGGGCAAATAGAAGGGGGGACAACGGGCAACCCTGGCGTGTCCCGTTTCGAACATTGAACATCTCCGACAGGGCACCATTTGCTTTTACCCTAGCCGTAGGATTAGCGTACAGGGCCTCCAACCAAGAAAGGAAAAAGCCGCCCACTCCCAGGCGTGCCAGGACCGAAAACAGAAAGCGCCAACTCACCCGGTCGAAGGCCTTCTCCGCGTCGGTGGAAAGCAAGAGTATTCCAGTATGCGTACGGTTAGCCAGACCAATAGCGCTTAAGACCCGAGTCGTTGCGTCACGCGCCTCCCGTCCAGGGATAAAACCCACTTGATCGGTATGAATGAGCGCAGGCAAGAGAGGCGCGAGACGGGTGGCCATTATTTTCGCAAGTATCTTAAGGTCCGTATTCAGTAAGGAAATGGGGCGGTAATTACGCACGTCTGTGTCGTCTTTTCCCGGTTTCTTGATGACCGAGATAGTGGCTGATAAAGTATGAGGATGAAGTTTACCTCCGTCTCTCAGCGAGGCAAAGAGGGACTCCATGTGAGGTATCAAAACGTCGGAGTATGACTTATAATATTCGGCCGGTAAACCGTCAGGGCCTGGGCATTTACCACCTTTAAGTCCAGTCACTACCCTTTGTATCTCCGCAGCCGAAATTGGGGCATCAAGAGAGTCGGATGACTCCTGAGGGAGGGTGCGGTTCAGTTTGCCCTCCAGATATCCATTAATGCTTGCTGAGGAGGGTATGTTGTCGTCGGATGCCATGTCCATACTATATAACTTTTCATAAAAATTGCGAAATTCGCCCAAGATCCGGTCGGGTCGTGTAACTATCTCTCCAGAGGGGAGTTTAAGTTTGGCTATATAAGTTGCTTCCCGTCTCCCGCGTAGGATCTTAGCTAACAATTTGCCCGGTTTGTTTTCTTTGAGAGCGAAGGAGCATTTAGCCTTCTGGGCCGCGAAGCGGATGTCTCTATCAAGGATGTCATTCAGCGCCCTACGCTTGGCGAGCAGAAGGTCGTAGTCCGCGGGGAGTGCTGACGCATGATGGGTAAGTTCAAGGTCCCTTACCTCTGCAAAGAGAGCCGCTAAAGCGTCCGATCTCTCGCGTTTAAGTGCTGTGGCTCTACTGAGAAAGACACCTCGCACAACAGACTTATGTGCCTCCCATATCGTAGGGAGGGAAACGCCTGAATCCGCGTTATCAGAGAAGTAATTGCGTAGGCCAGCGTCAACTTCTGTAGAGAAAGCGGGATCCAGTAACAGAGATGTGTTTAGACGCCATTGTCGTTCCGAGGGGCGCGACAAGGGAGAGGAGAAGGTCGTCAGAAGAGGGCAGTGGTCAGACCATGTTTGCGCATGTATGACAGAGTCCTCAACACAGAGCACTGAGCGTTGTTGGACAAACAGGTAGTCGAGGCGCGAGTATGTAGCGTGGACTGAGGAATAGAAGGTGTAATCGCGTTCCCCTGCGTGGAAGGCCCTCCACACATCCACCAGCTGCAGCGCGTCCAGGGTGTGGCGGATGTGGCGAGGTATACAGGACGGGATAGAAGAGTGTCCCGCAGAAGTATCTAAACGTGGGTCCAGTGGGACATTAAAATCACCCGCCAATACCAGAGTTCCTACCGCAAAAGAAGTAAGGCGACGGAGAATCGCTGCTAGGCAATGGTGTTGATTAGTGTTTGGGAGGTACACCGATGCGAAGGTGTATTTAACACCCACTATTGTACAGTTCACAAACAAGAAACGGCCTCCATCATCAGAGAGCACGCCATCGATGACCACAGGGGTGTCCCTAGAAAAAAGAATCGCCACTCCACGACTCTTGCCCCCGGAGTAGTTGCTGTAATAGCCCATTGGGAAAGCTGGATCACTCAAAGACGGGGCAGCATCCCGTCGAAAGTGTGTTTCCTGGAGGAAGACCACCGATGCCCTCAGCGCCCGGACCTCCCGGAAGAGACGGCGGCGTTTTTCTGGGATGTTCAGGCCTTTCACATTATATGTGAGAAAGCGGAGGGGCTTTGGGGAAAAGCCTGGCGACAAAGACATGTCTCCAGCGGTCTGACAAACAAACAACGGGAGAGAGACGGAGGGAAGGGTGGGAGAAGAGAGGGAGAAAGAAGAAAGAAAGTAAAGAAAACAAAAGACGAGAATAAGGAATGGTACGTCTCCGGGAGAGGCTAGTCTGCACCCTAGAGAGGTTGACTACCTTCCCGTGGAAAGAGTGACGTCCGGTCCTTGTGGGCGCGAAGGTCCAAGAACCGCAACCCGAGCGGCCAAGAAAATTGTCGCCCAGTTGCACAACCAAAAAAGGCAACAGTGTTTAAATATCAAAAATAAGAGTCAAAAATCAAAAGTCGAGCACCAAGAAGTCCCCTCCGACTTCTAAATATGAGAAGTGCGAAAAAAGCGGCAATAACAGTAAGTAGCATGCAAAAACCTGGGACTCTCCGAAAGAGAGACCCGTCATAACCAATTAATACTTATAACTTTAAGTCCCCCTGTGGTTCCCGAGGTTCAGGAAAGAAAAAAAAAAAAAAAAAAAAAAAAAAAAAAAAAAAAAAAGGGGGTCGTTGGACCTACCCTCCAATCTAGGGGCGACCACCCTCCCCACAGAGCACACACAATCCCCTCCCCCGAGAAGGAAATATGACAGTGTCGCGGACAGATGGACTATGCAGGTCTAAAACAAATCAATACACGTCCCCTCTGCGACCACCAAAGGCTCACCCAGGTCCCCAAGGAGACAGGAAGCCAGTGTCAAGTCATAGCCCCCAGAGGCAAGGCGGGGCCACCGCTGCCACAGCAGGGGTAACGCTGTTGTAGGGGTTGAGCTCCAAGGACCCGTCAACCTCATCTGTCCCAGTTCTATATTGGGCTACTTCCTCTCTCCGTCCACCCCCCCAGTCCCTCCCTCCCCTGGCCCGGAAGTGGGGGCAAGTGCGCAGTAAAAGTATATATCCGGTGTGAGGAGTGATGGTGCCGAGGAAAAAAGTCCGGTCAGTGTCCCGAACAGGCGTGGGCAAGCAGTCCATATAATGGGCCTGTGGAAAAAGAAAAAAAAAAAAAAAAAAAAAAAAAAAAAAAGGGGGGGGGGAAAGCTCCAAGTGCATTAGGGTCGCGGAGGGTTCATACAATGGCCACCAGCATGGTATAGGGGCCGATCACATGCAAGTGTCTCCCCTCAAAAGTGTACTCACAGTAGGGTCACATAAACGTTACCATGACCTCGGAAAAGGGGGGGGGGTCATCTCAAACGCCGTCATCCGGGTCGGGTCGGTTTCCATCTCCGTTGCGGGGTCGACGTTGGCGACCACGTGAGCGCCGTCTGCGTGGTCCGTATGGGGCCAGTGGCGCCGAGTGGTTACCTTCCAGTTCCCAGCTCCTAATGGGGGGCACCGTCAAACCCATCAGGTCTGCGAACTGGGGGACATCAGAAGGGAAGCAGATAGAGTGTCGTTCTCCGTCTTTCGTAGCCGTTAGAGCGAAGGGGAACCCCCATCTGTACTGAATTCCAGCCTGGCGCAGGGCTTGAGTTACTGGCTGTAGGCAACGCCTCGCAGTAAGAGTAAAAGGTGTAAGGTCCTGGTAGAATTCCAGTGAGCTGTCATGGAAATTCCAGGTGCGGGACGCCCGAGACGCCCCCATGATTCTCTCCTTCAATGTGTAGTCCGGTAGGCAGCATATTACATCACGGGGGGGCGCCGTCGGAGGTGGTTTCGGGCGCAAAGCCCTATGAGCGCGGTCCATTAAAAGCGGGGTATCAGGTTCCTGGCCCAGCACCAGTGTAAAAATCTCCGTAAGAGTGGCGCGTAAATCTTCGGGGCCGTCTGTCTCCAATAACCCTCGGATCCGTATATTGTGCCTCCGGCCTCGGTTATCGAGGTCATCGATGCGGCGCTGTAGGTCGCCGTGAGCCGCCGGTGGAGGGGGATGGTTCCCTCGATCCTCTAGGAGACCCACACGCGACGCTAAGGCCTCCATGTCCGACCGTACCTCCCTCAAGTCGCCCGCGAAGCTCTCCTTAAGATCCGCCACCAGGTCCGCTAGGTCTGCCTTGGTGGGGAGAGCTGAAATAAGACGCTCCAGGCGGCAGGCAGCGTCCGAGGACTCAGCCGTCAGGTGCGGAGTGGTAGGCCCACCCGCCATCTTGCCTCGTGGCGGGGACGGGGTCGGAGCCGGGGTTGCGGTGAGAAAAGCGTCCAGCGGTCCGGCTGTGCGGGTTGATCGAAGCGCTGGGGTCTTGGGGGTATTCGGGCGCGGTTTACCTCGCACCATGACCTGAAACGCCGATGAGCAGTGAGGTATCGTCGGAGGGGACTCAGGAGCTCTGCGTTCAAGCGGCCATCTTGGTCTCGGGTCAGGACACCGCGTTTCGCAAATTTATTTTTATAATAAAATAAAGCACTTTAAATCCAGGGAAAAGTACATTCAAATATATCACACTGAAGGCTCATAATGACAGAGTAACTGTGAGAGCTGGATACTAAATGTATCAGACGTAAAAAAAAACTTTAGAACAAGTAGGACTGGGAGAGGAGAGGGACTTTATATAAAACGTGTATTATAGATGAGGAAAGGGGGATAGTGCTCCTGGATAATATAAAATGTATCAGACTTAAGACCCTATTATGCAGAGCAGGAGGGGAGATAACACACATTTTATAAAGTCCCTCTCTTCTCCCAGCGCTGCTTGTTATAAAGGGTTTTTTACTATCCAGCCCTCCTCTGTCATTAGGTTTCAGTGTGATTTATTTGAATGTTTTCCTTCTCCAGCTGCTTTTATCATCTTGTCTGCCTCATAGACATGCAAGGGTTAAGTAAAGGTTTCCTATCCTGTGCTGCGAGTGAGTATTCTAGAGCTCTATCACTGTCAGATTTTCGGGTAGGGGTCGGGAAGGATTACGCATACAAACCTTTTCTGTAGCTTTGCGATGTTGCGCTCTTCATTGCTGGTCTCCTTCACTTATCAATGTAATATCACAAAAAGGACTGAAACTAAAATGTAGTGCATTTTATTTTAGTTTCTTTCGTTTTTTGTACTGAGCAGTTTCTTATCTCTTGAGTCATACGGAAACTAAATTATCCCAAAATTCGGACTAAATCGTTTTAGTACTAAAATGAATGCACATGTCTACTCAATACTAGACGACAGATACTGTAAAAAAGACAGGAGGATAATCTGGGTGCAGCATAGACATGTGCATTTTGCTTCGTTCCGAATTCAAATTCGGTCAAATATCACCCTTTTTGGGGTTTTTTTCATTCCCCAAAAATGAAAAATCGTCTGTCCAAAAATATGAGTCAGTCGAAAACACAGATCACGGTACAAAATGAAGACAACTAAATGAAATATTAGGAGGCAAACTGATCTGAAAAAGATCTGAAACGATACAAAATGGAACGAAAATTATCCTAAATGAAAAAAATGGAATGAAAATGACCCAAAAAAAAAAGAGAACCAGAACAAAATGATCCGAAACAAAAAACGGAACGAAAATGACCCAAAACAAAAAAGGAACAAAATTATTTCAAACTAATAAAAGCAGAGATTTTTTTTTACCATTGAAACCTACAGGATTCACCTATAATTTTCAATGTTTAAAAAAATCCCTTTTTTTATTAAATATTTATTAAAACATTTATTTTTTCACTTGCAGCAAAAAGTGTATTCATTTTTCGGGATTTTTTTGGGTTAAATTATAAATTTCCCAATTTATTTTAAAGCAACAAGGCTTTTTTCCCATAGGTTTCAATGTAAAAATTATTCCCTGTTTTTAATTAAAATTTATTCAATCGTTACTTTTTTTTACTTGCAGCAAAAAGTCTCTTTATTTTTTAGGCATTTTTTGGGATTTGTTTGGTGGAATTTTATTGTGCCTAATTTATTTTAAAACAATGAGGCTTTTTTCTGTTCAGCAATGAATTGAATATATACTATAGGGGTTATTCAGAGAGAGCTGATCTGGCTCTGAAATTTAACCGGACACTGAAATTCAGCGTACGGGGCCAGTCGACTATTCAGAGAGCAGGCAATTCATGAACTTTTGGCGAATTGCCTGCACGTATGGTGCCTGTTTGAGGGCAATGAAATCTTGAATCGCCGAATCGCGCCAAAGTGCAGGGAGCGAAAGATCCCCGAACGTGCAGTGACTTTTCGATTCTCTCTGAATAACCCTGTATGTTTAGCACCATGATGAGCTCCATAGCTCTACATGGTATTGTAAGGGACTCAGGTCAGGAGATGGCCGCCATCTTGAGCCAGGCAGCCATCTTGTTCATAACATTGGTTCACTTGAATCTAAATAAGAAGATATTAGCTGAAATTAGGACATAGCTTGCATAGAATCTTTGGAATGTGTTAAACTAACAGTAAGGCAATTAAAACTAACAAGGATCCGGGCCGATGCTGGCACGAAGTGACGAAGTGAAAGTGGTAAATCCTCCATTGTCAAAATATCATGAAGTCTGCCAATTTATGACCAATGTGTGGAATGTCTTTGTATTCAATTAAGGGAGGTGCGGACCCACGTGGGGTGGGATAGTGTCACCGTGGGGTGGGCTAATTGGGATGTACCTAATTATGTATTCGAGGTATAGAACCCCATGTTTGAATGTAATCTGGGCTCAGTCCTAGCGATTCAATCCGGACTGTGCAGGTGACGTCACAATAAAGTTTGCCTTTCCTGAAGAGACTTGTGTCCAGTCAATCCTTGTCCGTGCCGGCCCGGCCTATTCCCGAGTGAACCAGGTGGATTCCGGTAACAGTGTTGCATTGCTGATCTGAAACATACAGGGTTATTCAAAGAGAATCGAAAAGCAACCGCACGTTCGGTGACTTTTCGTTCTCTTCAATTCGGCTTGATTCGGCAATCCCATTTCCGCGACCCTGCGGTGTATTCAGCAAGCACCACAGGGCCGTCGAAGTGCAGGGAAAAGCCGCCGTGAACCTGCCGAACACTCCCTGCAAAACCCAGCGAATGCATGCTGAAGACCCGCAAAAACATCTGGATTAACCCTGCCGAACACGACGGAGAAACCCGAGCAGGAGCCAATAACAGCCGCCGGAAAAACCCAACACCGCAGAAGAATGGAGTGAAAAAAAACAAAACGTTTGTTTGAAATGTGAAACGCTATTTGCAAAGATGCGAAAATGTCTGAAATTTACATATGAGGTCCAAGGAATGATAATAAAAAGGACTGGTACAGAAAAAACTATTAAAAAATATTTAAAAGAAATTCGTCAAAAAGTTTTGGCAACAAAATCCCGAAAAATGCTTAAAAGATCCTAAAAAATCTAACAATAAATAATCTTTTTACTGCAGAATATTATAATAAACGGTTTATTAGATATTGAATTAAAACGGGAATATTTTTAACATTGAAGCCTATGGGATTCGCCTGAATAAATCTGCCGCATGAAGCCACCGAATGGCAGGGCAATTCGGCAACATTTCACTGCTGGTTTTTGTTCTCTGAATAGCCGAAGCTATGGGGATTTCACTGCCCTCGAACAGGCACCGTATGTGCATGCAATTCGCCAACATTTGGCGAAATGCCTGCTCTCTGAATAGCCAAATGGCCAAGAAAGGTAACCGAACGCTAATTTTCAGCATTCGGTTCCCTTTCGGCAGCCATTTGGATCTCTTTTAATAACTCTGATAGTATTCATTGAATATGTTTCAGCACTACGGAGAGCCCCGGTTCTGGGCACGGTCCTGAAACATTCAATGAATGCTATGTTTCAGATCAGCAGTGCAGCACCATGGAGAGCTACAGAGCTCACCATGATGCTGAAGCATACATGGTTATTCAGAGAGAGGTGAAAAACAGGAGAATTGGCAGGAGAAGAGAACAATCTAGACCAAATAGCTGATTTGGAAAGTTAGCTAAATGGGAGAATTTTTCTAATTTGGCTATTTTGACCTCGAATTTTCACTTCTCCAGTCATTCTCCTGGTTTTCACCTCTCTCTGAATAATCCTGATAGTATCTATTCAATTCATTGCCGAACGGGGAAAAAAAGCCTCATTGTTTTAAAATAAATTAGGAGCAATTAAATTTCACCAAAAAAATCCCCAAAAATTCCTAAAAAATAAGAGACTTTTGCTGCAAGTGTAAAAAATAAATGATTGAATAAATATTTAATAAAAATGGGGAATATTTATTACATTGAAACCTATGGGATTGTGATGAAATCCGCTACTCAGCATGAGTAGATTCGCCATTAACTCCGTCCTTGCCTTGGAGCACTGGAGGGGGTAGCGTGCCAGTCGAGGTGTCAAAAACTGGATGCAATGAAGGCAGCTGCTCAGATTAAGCCAATCTGCTGGATGGAACCTGTTACGCCGCTATTAAGAGTGCATCAATCTGCTGCTTGGCTCTGCTTGGATCCGAGGATACCGAGGCTCTGTGAGAATAGCCCTTTATCCCTCCCCAATCACTTAGTCGAGACAGAAGTGTAGGTTGAAGGAAAATCAGAGTGTATTTTGAATGGGAACATGCAGTGCTTTTATACAGTTACAAGATCTTGTTAATAGAGCTTGCCATTGTTCTTTACCCAGCCCCTCCAGACTTTGCGGCACCTGGCTGTCCCACATGTATTGCTAGACCATAGGTTAACATGGGGATTTTGGTAACAGCCATAGCCCTTTTTCTGGGATGCACCCCTGCTCTCAGCAGGGGTCTGGCAGGGAAATTCTGTCTGTGTCCTTTGTACCTGCTGGGTGCGGCTGCTGCTTACCCTGGAGGTAGCCTAATACCCCACCAAGGTTTGCGGGTCTGTAGGGGTTTATTCTGTGCAGCCTCACGTTCTGGGTCCTGCTGGATAGCTCTGGTCGCCCAGCTACTCCTGCCAAAAGAGCGCCCTGATCCATGAACAGGGACTGAGCAGCAGTGGTTACAAACTGCCCCGCATCTGATGGAATGTATTCTGCTTAGAGCTCCATAGCTGCAGCCGCTGTATCTTGGGACCAATGGATGGAAGAGTTGATGGTGTGGCATTCTCTTCAAACTCACCCCACACCAGGCTCCCATCCCTGGGGACCTAATATCCAAAAAGCGCCATGGTGGGGGCAAAGGGGGCTCCAGGACAGGCTGGTGAACAGGAGTCGGGTTTTGGCAGCCTGCCAGTGGCACTCGCGATCTCCTGGGGAGCCTCCTGCATACACAGTTTTAGGCAAGCCGGGGTACATTTTACAGACACACTGATAACATATTTTGTTTGTACAATTGACACTGGTACAAGCTGGACACAAAAGGGAACAAGTTATTAATAGCACAGGAGATATACAGACAAACCAGCAGCCGGGCCTTTTCAGTGACTGATACATTGTAGCAAGCATGTACTCCATGGTTACTGGCAGAATCGGTGCAGGAGAAAAACACAATTAAATAGAAAACTGTAACATTTTACAATAAATCTAACAGGAGAATTTGTTTACATAAATAAAGGGTAAATGAAATATAACAAAATAAGAATGATATTAAACTAAAGAAATATTGTGGCGGCCGATCCATCACAAGGATTATTTTGCATGGATGGTATTTTCATTCTATTGTAGTAGTAATCCGTTTCACATTCAGAAACAACTATAAAAATGAAATAACTCATAAAAACAAAATACGAAGCAATCCAAAATATGAAATAACTCATAAAAAACAAAAAACAAAGTGATCCGAAAAACTAAAACCGGCCGTCCAAAATTTCGGATCAGTCCACAAATGCGAATTGCGGCAATAAATGAAATGACCCGAAATGGAAGAAAAAACAGACTGAAATGATCCAAAACACGAGGAAAAAAAACAGACTCTATAGCCAACTGGGGCTTAACAAAAGTTGTTTAGAATTCCATTCTGTTTCCTTTGATGTCAAGCCTTTAAATTGTCCCTCACTCTCTCCCTCAGGACTTTCCTCAAACAGTTCCGCATTTATTAATCTCCTTTGCAAAACTCAACTCTCCCCATGCCTCCAAACAGTGGTGGCTCATCCACAGGGTCATATGGGGCAGCGCCCCACCATTTTTTTTTTGCAATAAAAAATTTAAACTAAATGGTTTTCCATTTCTTTGTGTCCTTTAACATGTGCCTGATTGACAAAATGTGTTACGTCCATTTAACCCCTTCACTGCTGAGGTCCTCATTGACCAGGTACAAAGTAAAAATAAAATAATAAAAATAATAAATAAATTAAAAACATGTTTTTTGTGTGTTGTTTTTACTAATGCAGCAATATTGTTCACATTTCAATTATAATGTGAACAATGATGCTGCACTAATGATTTTTTTCTATGGGGTGCTTTTGCTAAAAATCACATAATTCCCCCCAAAAAATTTAACAAGTCCCCATTTCTAATTTTTGTTCAAGCGCACCCCATAGAAAATATAACCGCAAACGCTCATGTGATAAAATGTGAAAAAAAAAACACTTTACGCGATGCAGATGATTAAAAATTCAATTTTTATTGCATTGTTTGTCATAATATACAGGCAGGACATGACATATACATATAAAAATGATATATTATGAATCTGCGGAGTCTGCCGGAAAGAACGATATATAATATGTCTGGGTCATATCATAAAATGTGGCTTCAAATCGCGTTTAAATATGATGAGCGAAAGCGGTAAAAATGAGCTCAGCACACAGCGGTGAAATGCCTCAGCAGTGAAGGGGTTAAGGACTGTCATTGTCTCCTCATCTGTCGCTAGGAAGAGTAAAATCTCTGTCATCCTACTCTAAGGCTAGGGTCAAACGAACGCATTATTCGCAGTGACCGTCAAAAAGTGCGTCCGAACGCATTGATGTATTTTTTCACGGAATGCGCGAAAATGGTCAGACGACGCGCATTTTCGTGCGTGATTTTTTACGGATCGTCAATAAAACACTTTTTGCGTTATGTAGGCTAGACATTAGCAGCGTCTGACATCTCCTAATCACGCACACACGCCGCTATGCCGCCACAGCGCACTCTGTACGTCAGTACTAGCAGTTCTGCGTTCTCGAAAAAATACATTTATTTTCTACTTGCGTTGCGCGGCCGGACTTTCGTGCGGCCGTACTTCGTATATTGGCCGTCATTGCCAGTCATTTGCTGCTACTGCGGCCGCGATTAAGTGCGCCTAAACGCACGTTAAAAATGCATTAGTCTGACCCCAGCCTTAGATTGTAAGATCCTGACCAGGGTCCTCTTTTCAATTGTTCATATGTCAAACGTAATTGTTAATTTTATGTTTGGTTTTTTCCTTTCCCATTGCACAGTGTATAACGCGTTATAAATAATTGTAATTGGTATGTATTGTATATATTTTTTGTTGTTGAAATTGATGTAATCAAAGTGTACAATATATCATGAAACCGACAGTAGCATCAAAATAGTTACTTCTAGAGAAATAAGGTATTTAAAGAGCCACAAGCATGAGGGACTCATATTATCTATAGAATTCCATAGGCTCAGTGGTCCATCGCCTCCGGAGCAGAGCGATGTCTGTGGACAATTAAATACCCCTGTGGCAACAATCCCAGGTGACAGCGAATTGATTCATCACACCTATCAAACCAGTGGAGAAGATATATAGTAAGATTTAGCCGGCGAGTCATGCAACCCCAGGTATTAATAATGACTAGATGAAGGAAGAGTGAAAAGAGGAATAATTCAGGAATGTGAAGGATAAGAGGGAGTAAGAAAAAAAGGGGTGGACAAAACAGCACCCCCTGAATTTGCCACTCCTTACACCCTAATCAGACCTCCACTGAGACCTCTAATATGTCAGCACCCAGTAGTAAATTTAACTATTGTTCCTGACCCTTGGCAACTCCCCAAGGGAGACCCATCTGGTGTCTCTCCCAACCAGTACATAGCCCGATCAGAGGGCACATACTGTAGTCAATAAAACCAGGTATCGTTGAACGTTTGCCTATCTGGGTGGATCAATAATTCCTCCATCACCCTGACCCTCTCCACCTGTTCTAATCAGTTCTTGAAGCATTGGAGGCTCTGGAGTTCGCCAGTGCCGCAAAACCAGAACGCACAATACCTTGAGGACCCGAAGCAGTGTCAGTCTTTTCAGCTGTTTAACTGAGATTCCATATTGGAGCAATAGGAATGTGTCAGGGGTGAAAGGTGCCATGACCTCCGCAATCTATCCCACTTCTTCCATGACTAGTCTTCAAAATGCTTGGATCCACAGGCAATCCTGCCATATATGCATATATATATATTATATGATATACAGTATATGCTGATTTGAGGTTCTGGTGAATTGGGCGAAAACGGGATGTGAAAGGGAAGGACGTGTATATGTATACTTGTGTGAGCGTCTGTGTGTGACAGAGTGTATAGCTGTGAGCAACAAAAATATATTTTGCCACACAGTGCAGGAGTGTTCGGGTTTCACTTGAAGAAAAGGTGGCAACCCTAGTATCACCTGGCACCACAGCAATAAAGATCACAGTAATGTGCTGTTTGAGTGTATCACAGTGCTCCACAGCAATAAAACTGTAATGTGCAGTGTAGAAACATAGAAACATAGAAAAATGTCGGCAGATAAGAACCTTTCGGCCCATCTAGTCTGCCCAATTCCATGGATACTTTACCTGGATTTATCTTTTGTTTAGGATAGCCTTATGCCTATCCCATGCCTGCTTAAATTCAATTACTGTTTTGGCCTCTACCACTTCAACTGGAAGGCTGTTCCATGTATCCACCACCCTCTCAGTAAAATAATGCTTTCTGATGTTACTTTTAAACCTTTGCCCCTCTAATCTAAGACTATGTCCTCTTGTTTTGCTACTTTGTTTCCTTTTAAATATACTCCCTTCCTCTACCTTGTGGATTCCCTTTACGTATTTAAATGTTTCTATCATATCACCTCTGTCTCGTCTTTTTTCCAAGCTGTACATGTTAAGATCATTAAGCCTTTCCTGGTAACTTTTCTCCTTCAAGCCGTACACCATTTTAGTAGCCCTTCTCTGAACTCTCTCTAAGATGTCTATATCCTTCTGGAGATACGGTCTCCAGTACTGCATACAGTACTCCAAGTGAGGTCTCACCAGTGCTCTGTACAGTGGCATGAGCACTTCCCCTTTCCTACTGCTAAGGCTAGGGACAGATGAGCGCATTTTCTGCAGCCACCGTCAAAATGTACGTCGATGCGTGCGCACGCATTTTTTCACGGAATACGCTTAAGTGGTCAGACGATGCGCAATTCTGGACGTATTTCATGACGATGGGGTGAAAAGAAGTCTAGGGAAATCCGGCTGTTTGAACGTTATGTAGGCCGCACACTAGCAGCGTCTGACATCTCCTAATCACGCACACACGCTGCTATGCGGCCGCAGCGCACTTTGTACGTCAGTAGCAGCGGTTTCACGTTCTGATAAAAATGCGTTCATTTGCCGGTTGCGTGGTGTCGGCGCACTTTCGTACGCACGTACTGCGTATATTGGCCGTCATTGGCCGTTATGTGCTGCTACTGCCGCCGTGATTTAGTGCGTCTGCACGCGCGTTCCGACTGCCCCACTCTGACCCTAGCCTAATACCTCTCCCTACACAACCAAGCATTCTGCTAGCATTTCCTGCTGCTCTATTAATAGAATAGAATAGTGTGTATGAGCAGCAGTTTTATTGCTGTGGAGCTTTGTTGTAACCTCCTAAACACCGCATATTACTGTGAGTTTTATTGCTGTGGAGCTTTAAAGCAGCTGTATTGTTGTCTGACACTTGCAGCAGATGGTCTACAATCTTATCATTCTCAGGCATCCCTAGAGTCTATGGAGAACTGCCTTATTGATAGTAGTTGTGCTGCAAATGTCATATCAGAAAATAGATAGAAGTTACATGTTTTGAATGGGTTATGGTTCTTACAGAAGGGTCTCTCTAACATAAAACATTGAGAGAAACTCTGTTAGTGAGAACCCCTCCAGGACCCATTACACTCCATTATTGTACCCTCTAAGGGGGCCTGGAGGGGTCTCTTTCTAATAGAGTCTTAAAGGACACTGAGAGCACCTTTTGGTAGTGAGATGTTTTTGCTTGGTGAGGGTGCAAAAGGGAGCATCTGCCCCGTGTGCCAAATACCCCAAGTACGCCTCTGCTCTCCTCCCTGCTAGTCCCTGCATGCTGTGCTATAGACAAGCAGGGAGGTTAGCAGAGTTTCGCTCAAACACCATGTTACACATTACAACACACACACACACATGTTTTAGCGCCACCAACTTTAAGTGTTAAATCTTCAGTTTTAAATGGACATGCATCCCTTGAAATTATTTAGAGAGAAAGCTCTCATTCATTAGTATTATAAGTGAATGAGACAGCTGCCTGATTTTTAAATAAATAAAATAAAAGCCATAAATTAGGTATAATTGCCGCCTTATGGGGCCGGCAGGATAAGTAATTTATAGCTTTTATTTTATTATCCGTTTTATACTCAGAACAGAAACCTCCACGATTCCCTCTGACACATGCAGGCTGATCCAGAGTATAAAATGGCTTGCCTTTAAAATGTTTTATATATATTTTTTCTTTTAAAGCATAGCACCCCTTCTCTTATGTAGCAATGATGTGTATCTTTACAGATGTGTGACACAGGTTTACATACAGTTATGGCTCTTAGCATTTTACTAATAACCGTCTTAGGATCTTTAAGAACTTAGTACATTAAAACCGTAATAGAAGTGAGGGATAGGCTGAGACTGGGGACTATCGCTAACATATTACCATAAAAAAAAAACTGGCTCCTAACTTTTCTAGCTGACTCCCAGATTCAAAGCAAATTTGTCAAGCCCCGAATTAGGGCTACAGATAAAATGAGGTATGATGCCAAATTAAAACTGGAG
This sequence comes from Leptobrachium leishanense, assembly GCA_009667805.1. Lineage (NCBI taxonomy): Eukaryota > Metazoa > Chordata > Amphibia > Anura > Megophryidae > Leptobrachium > Leptobrachium leishanense. Next base: position 324,774,936 of record CM019063.1, on the reverse strand, counting down.
GCTAATCCAGGTTTCTTGTTTTTGTGAGGTTTGCAACTCAACTCAAGGTAGGAGTTTATGCTGGAGTTGGAGCCCTCAAAATAGCTGCAACCTTGATTTAAACACCCTAACCCTACTTTCAAGCCTATATTCAGCCTCCTACCTTGATCTTGTCTTTGATCCTAATACTAGCTCAAAAACTTAACCTAGCTGCACCTCTAATTTATGCTTTAACCTTGTGTTTGGTTTGTAGTACAAGTCAAGCACAATGTTTACATTAGGGAACAAGCTAGCGTGCCGTTTGGAACCCTAATCATAGTTGGAGCTTTAGCTAGGGTTAGGGTTAGAGAATACATTGATGTGGTGCTTTAACGGTTACTCCTACGAACAGTGTGGGATTGTTGTTGTTAACTTAGTTACGATCTCTGTGAATATTCTGTCACAGAGAACAAGGAGGTGTTGTGGAGAAAAGCATGGTTAGAATACATTGTGACACGCAAACGTTCTTCTTGACTGGAAGAAGAAAGACAAAGTAATACAATACCAGCGCTGCTTGAATAGGGTCCACTCGTGACACCCAGTTTATTTCCAGTGAGGACAGGAAAATACACAACACAGACGTTTCGGGGTCACAGCCCCTTCCTCAGTGCGTAGTGCCCTAACCCTTAACAGACAAAACCCATATATATATACAAACACATAACAGGTAGGACAGCCAGACCTCCCCTCAGCAGGTGAAAAAAATCTCCACAGATAATTAAGACAAAATGGTTTCACAATACTCTTACCAATTTTCCATGTGTGTATGTATTGAAAACGGCGATAGCGGGCGCCATTGCGCATGCGCAAAACAGCCAGATTAACACGCAGGACCGGAAGAGCCTGCGGTGAGCTGGCAGGAAGTAACCAGGATCAGGAGAGAAAAATGGCCACACAGCGGCCATATTTGTAGTTTTTTCTATTAATGATGATCACAGGGCGGAATACACTCCAACTATCCATCCTGGTCACACTGAAAACACTGACAGGGTTAGAAAGGCTAAAGATAGCCAGGTCTGAAAAATACAAAAATAAGCCACACAAATATACAACAACATAAACCAATGTGAAAAATAACATGTGAATATGTATACAAAGTGTATAAAAATATATAAAAATAAAACACTGGGAAATAAATATAAAAATTACTGGCTCAGCATTTCACGTTAATTGTTAGATCTAAAGTCATAAAAAATGACACCTTCCAGGTATTCATTAAACTGTATATATATATATGACTGGAAGAAGAGACTCACAATTTGGGATGAGCCGAACACCCCCGTGATCGGTTCGCATTCGAACTCGAACAATTTCAAAAGTTCGAGTTCGAACGCAAACACGAACCGAACTCAATGCAAGTCAATGGGATTCGAAAGTTCGAATTTTAGAGTGCCCTCCAAGAGGGCATATATGCAAGATATTTGCCATAAAAGGTGTATGGGGGTCCGGGTAGTGCCCTGGGGGACAGGAAACAAGGAAAAAAAGTTTTCACATTTTTTTTAAAGGAACAGTGAGTTTTTTCCATGAAATAAAGGTTAAGAATAAAAACAAAAAATTCCTTCAAATATCGTGCCTAGGAGGGCCCCATAACCTGCCCGTGAAGTGGCGGATTTGTAGGATGTATAGAAACATTTAAAAAACAAAAAAATGACATTTCAAATGACGATAAATGGTTTTCCTTTAATCTATTCATAAACAACTGCTTGGGGCGGCGGTCCTCTGTGAAAAGAGGAGACATTTTAGGACACGCAGAACAAGTTTAGTGATTTTTGGGGCTAAATTATGGTGAAACTTATGCAGGCTTTGGATGAAAGTAACAATAGGTGCTTTAAAATTGTGCCTTTAGTGTCTGCAACAGTGCCATCACACTGTAACCCCTCTGTGGTATTGTGGAAGAATGCAGGGTTGGACCCTGCGGTCCAATATTAAAATGATATGAATCTGGTATAGGCGTCAGTGGCAGTGCACCCAAATATTGTGCCTTTGGTGGCAGCAAGTGCCTTCACACCGTAACCCCTCTGTGGTATTGTGGAAGAGTGCAGTGGTGGACCCTGCAGTCCAATATTAAAATGATATGAATCTGGTACAGGCGTCAGTGCTCCCAAATGTTTTGCCTTTGGTGGCAGCAAGTGCCTTCACACCGTAACCCTTCTGAGGTATTTTGGAAGAGTGCAGTGGTGGAGGTTTTGGTAATGCAGAAGAGATCCCCGATCTATTCTGTTACATCAGCAGCTATAACAAAACCGGGTCAGCAATGTTTAGGCACTTGTACTGCGCTACTGTATATGGTGAGAATCGGCGCACACCAGTAGCAACAGGAAGCAAACAGAACAAGCAGGGAATACACAGAGAGAATAGTCAAATGGCAGGCAAAGTCGGCAACAGATCGGGTCCTCAGAACAAGCAGGGTCAGTAACAAGTATACAAACTGATTCGGTAAGCTATCGATGCGGGAATAAAGGCTGAGACACACTGAGCCTGTAGCGACGCACAGCGAAGAGAAGCAAACATTTTGCAGGCTTGACTTCACTCCGCTCCGCCTCGCAGCGTGTCTACACTACATTACGTTTGCTTCTCACCGCACCGGACAGGAATCCACTAACTAAATTAAAATGTACACACAAAACCGTGTTATTTTCACAAAGCACATGTTATATAGGCAAAAATAAGTTTCTACTGAATAAAATACATCAAAAATTACTGTTAATTTAATAGGAATAGTATAAAAATATAAAAGAAAGGTAACCCCTGATCATATATATTATAGGGACACGGAGCGCCGTGTATAGAGTAGGGATGCATTGATACCACACACAGACATATATGTATATATCAACAGGCAGACCTATATATACGTATATATCAACACGCAGATATATATATATACACCCACGGACCTCAGACCATATATACACATACGCACATGGGGGGTGGCATGTGGACAATCTCAACTAAATGCGCCCCCCCATTTGGCTGATCCCTTCCAGAAGAAATGTATATATATTATTCTCTGCTCTATTGGGTTCAACATTTCTTCTGGAGGGATCAACCAAATGGGGGGGGGGGCAATTAGTTGCCAAAATGTGTGTGTAATACAAGTCTGGATATATATGTTTATAAGAATATACAGTTGTGTTCAAAATTATTCAACCCCCACTGAAATTGAGTGTTTTGGCCAGTTTGACATTGATTTTGATCATTCAGTCATCTTGCTTACAATTAAATCAAAGAGGCACGTGTAGGTCAGACAAATATAACATAACATTTATAATGAAATAACCACAAATGTCTTTTCTGTGATCACATCATTATCAGTTTTATTCAACCCCCTAGGGACATTCAATCTTAGTACTTAGTACAACATCCTTTTACAGTTATAACAGCTTTTAAACGTGAAGCATAGCTTGACACAAGTGTCTTGCAGCGATCTACGGGTATCTTCGCCCATTCGTCATGGGCAAAAGCCTCCAGTTCAGTCACAGTCTTAGGCTTGCGCACTGCAACTGCTTTCTTTAAGTCCCACCAGAGGTTCTCAATCGGATTTAAGTCAGGTGACTGCGATGGCCACTCCAAAATGTTCCAGCCTTTAATCTGCAACCATGCTCTAGTGGACTTGGAGGTATGCTTGGGATCATTGTCCTGTTGAAAGGTCCAACGTCTCCCAAGCCTCAGGTTGTGACGGACTGCATCACATTGTCATCCAATATCTCCTGGTACTGAAGAGAATTCATGGTACCTTGCACACGCTGAAGCTTCCCTGTACCTGCAGAAGCAAAACAGCCCCAAAGCATGATTGACCCCCCGCCATGCTTCACAGTAGGCAAGGTGTTCTTTTCTTCATAGGCCTTGTTCTTTCTCCTCCAAACATAGCGTTGATCCATGGGCCCAGACAGTTCTAATTTGGTTTCATCAGTCCACAGAACACTATCCCAAAACTTCTGTGGTTTGTCCACATGACTTTTGGCATACTGCAGTCGACTCTTCTTATTCTTTGGAGACAGCAAGGGGGTGCGCCTGGGAGTTCTGGCATGGAGGTCTTCATTACGCAGTGTGCGCCGTATTGTCTGAGCTGAAACTTCAGTACCCACATCTGACAAATCTTTTCTCAGTTCCTCAGCAGTCACACGGGGACTTTTCTCCACTCTACGCTTCAGGTAGCGCACAGCAGTCGAAGTCAGCATCTTCTTTCTGCCACGACCAGGTAGCGTTTCAACAGTGCCCTTTGCCTGGAATTTGCGAATGATGCTTCCTATGGTCTCTCTTGGTATGTTTAACATCTTTGCAATCTTCTTATAGCCATTGTCCTTCCTGTGAAGAGTAATCACCTCTTCTCTTGTCTTCCTGGACCATTCTCTTGACTTCACCATGTTTGTAACCACACCAGTAAATATCTAGAAGGAGCTGAGTATCACAGTCATTTTAAAGCTGCCTAATTGGTGCTTATTATGCTTTATTGCTGCTCCGTGACATCCACAGGTGTTTTCAATACCTGATTGAAAACACTTGAATGAACCTCTGTTCTTCAGAGTGGTAGTCTTTAAGGGGTTGAATAATTGTGTCAATGAAGAATTCACAAAAGAAACATTTACTACTGTATTACAAAACCAATTGATGTCATTCTAGTTGCATATGGTTCTTTAAAAAGTCCTTGTAGGATTTCATTCTGAATACAATTACAAATGTACACTAAATTCCCTAAAACCCTTTACAGCATTGGGGGTTGAATAATTTTGAACACAACTGTATTATATATATATATATATATAATATATATATATATATATATATATCATACCTGCCCTTACCTTTCTCTATAAATTTGCAAAAATTACACAAACAAAAAAAACAAACCACTGCCTGAGACCCCGCGCAGCCCACATGCCACCCACCCTCTACCTGGCTGAATGTATCTAATATATATATATAATTAAATACATTCAGCCAGGTAGAGAAAGAAAAAAAAAAGTTTTATTTTATGTTCCCGGGGACATTTAAAAATGTCCTCGGATTTTATATTTTTTATAAATGTGTCGCCTTACCTTAGCCTGGTGGTCAGTGGGGGCTCCCTTGATCCTGGTTGTGGGGGGCGGTCTGCCGTGGCCGCAGGTGCAGTGGCTCCCTCCCTGCGCTGCCTGTCTCTGCCACATGCACCCGGGCGGCTAGCCCGCACAGTCGCAGCTCTGTCATTGCATGCTCCTCAAGGGGATCCTTGGGAGGCCCCTGCAGGCTGCCCTCTACAGTGCCTGATTAGAGGGCCGTGTCTGCCTGATGTTTTAGTAACAAGAATGTTTTATCCCACAGTCTTCAATGTTAAAAATATTCCCATTTTAATTCAATATCTAATAAACTGTTGCTTATAATATTCTGCAGTAAAGAGTCTCTTTATTTCTAGATTTTTTAGTATTTTTTTAAGCATTTTTTATACTTTATTCAAATTTAATTTTTTTTCGAACTTTTGGCGAATGTCCCAAAAAGTTCAAAGTTCGCGAACTGTCGAATGGCCGATGTTCGATGCGAATTTCGAACAGATTGAACCGAACAGCTCATCCCTACTCACAATAGACACTGAGGTGCTCCCTTTCAATACGTCAGGACGCTGCTTTGGAATCAGTGTTACAGGTCTCTGTCTTTCATACATTATGTTATATGTTATGTACTTCTATTTGGTGATCAGTGGTTTTCTGCTTAAACGTGCATATTTACAAAAATGTGACGGGTGTATTCACTTATGTGACATACTGTATTTGAGAGTTCTAGCTGTATACACGTGAGAGGTCTGGTTGTATACACATACGAGAGATCTGGCTGCATACACATATGAGAGGTCTGGCTGTATACATATCAGAGGTTTGACTGTATACATATAAAAGGCATACATGTAATGTGTCAGTGCGGCCAGGCGACTGATAAAGACGTTGCCTAACATGCCTATAAAAAGGCGCTTTGTTTCAAGTGTTTTGGCATGAACATTGTAATTTAAAATAAACTAGATTTTTTTTCTATGAAATGTGCTTCACTTAATGAGAAGAACTTCACAAACATTTCTCCAAAGTATTGGATTCCTTTCCAGTGTGGACAGAAGCAAACATAATTCAGTGTAGACTGGCTGTGGAGTGAAGTGACGTGAAGTCAAGCCTGCAAAATGTTTGCTACACTTTGCTTCTCTACACTTGCAGTGTATCTCAGGCTTAAAGGTCTCCAACCTTGAATTGAGCTCCAGATAGCTCAGACGCTAAAACCGAGCTCCAAACTTATCTGAGCCTTCAACATTGATTTGGATGTTAAAGCCAATTCTAGCTAGATCCCTAATCTTATTAGAACAATAAACTGGTTACCCAGTCATAAAACGCTGTTACGCAACCCAAAGTGATCGAATATAGGGACAGGAGATTGAACCCAACACAAGCAATAAATCACTAGCAGGTCTATTCAAAGAAAGGTGAAACTCAGGAGAATGACTGAAGTGAAAATTCTAGGTCAAAATAGCCAAACCATAAAAATTCTCCCATTTATCTCACTTTCCAAATCGACTATTTGGTCTAGATTGTTCTCTTCTGACAGTTCTCCTGATTTTCACCTTTCTCTGAATAACCCTGTAGGTGCCACTGAAACCAGGAGAACCTACAAAAATGCCGCTAAAGAACATGCCAAATAAAACATAACGTTTATTAGAACATAAAGTTAAAAAAAGAAAAATTAATAAAGGATAACTCATTAATCCAATGTATCCTTCCTGGTAAAATACTTTGCAAATAAATAATCTTTATAAGAGTAAACAGCAGTTATCTATTGATGTTATTTACAATTAAATGTCTATTGTAACTTTTAGACCACAGCCTGACAACCGTCAGGGAGGACACCAGTCCAAAATGTAAAAAAATATATGTATTCAGTATATGTTATGAATGTGTTTGTATGTGTGTATGTATGAGTGTGTATTTGTATGGATGTAGTTGTTAATTTGTGTATATTATATGTATTTGTGTATACTGTAGTGCATTGTAACGTAGATGTATTTACTGTATCAGGGTTATCCAAAGAGATTCGAATTGCTTGAGAAAGGTAACCGAACGCTGAAAATCAGCGTTCGGTTACCTTTCCTGGCCATTCGGCTATCCAGAGAGCAGGCAATTCGCAAAATCCTGTCGAATTGCCTGCACATACGGTGACTGTTCGTCCCTGTTCGAGGGCAGTGAAATCCCCATGAAAAAGCACTGCTTCGGCTATTCAGAGAACACAAACCAGCAGTGAAAGGTTCCCGAATTGCCCTGCCATTCGGTGGTTTAATTCGGCAAATTTATTCAGGAGAATCCCATAGGCTTCAATGTTAAAAATATTCCTGTTTTAATTCAATATCTAATAAACCGTTCATTATAAAATTCTGCAGCAAAAAGTCTCTTTTTATTTATAGATTTTTTAGGATACTTTAAGCATTTTTCTGAATTTTTTAAAAAAAAATTAAAAGTCCGATTTTTTTTTTTTTTTTTTCAGTTTGCTTATTTTTTTTGTAACAGCCCTCTTTATTATCATTCCCTGGACCTCCTGTGAAAATTTCAGACATTTTCGCTCAGTAGTTTTTTTGCAAACAGCGTTTCATTTTCCCAGATTCATACAAATGGTTTTTCTAATTTATTCACTGCCTCCTCTATGTCACAGCTGCTTCGGTTCTGTGTGATTCGGCTCCTTTTCGGCTCCTGTGGCTTTTTCGAAGGTTAATCCAGATGTTTTTGCTTGTTTTCAGCATGCATTCGGTTTTAGTTTTCGTCAGGTTTGCGGCAGCTTTTCCCTGCAATTCGGGGACCCTGTGGTGCTTGCTGAATACACCGCAGGGTCACCGAAATGCAATCGGCAAAAGGAACCGAATTGAAGAGAACGAAAAGTCACCGAACGTGCGGTGACTTTTCGAATCTCTTTGGATAACCCTGTATATAGGTGTATGTCAGGGGCGGATCCAGGGGGGGCAACGGGGCAATTGCCCCCCCCCCGAGATTCCGAGAGAAAATTATTACTGTTGTAGCGCTGTGTTAAAAATCTTGCTGTGTCAGTACCTATTTTTGGCCACAAGATGGAGACTATCGCGATCAGAGATACTGGACATTGGGACTACAATGCCCGGCATGCTTTGCCAGAAGACAGGAAGTGGGTGGGGACTGGACACTTACATCCTCTGCCTCGTGGAGAAAGTTCGAGAGCGCGCCAGGGAACAGGAGAAAGCAGACGCACTGAGGAGATCGCGGGAGAACGTAGGCCAAAGCCCGAGGGAGACCTGTTATTCCTGTTTGGGGTCACTCAATCTGAGGAGAAGGAGACGTGTCAGAGCCCAGACATTGCTGCAGACCGGCGGAATCGAACGGAGAGCAGGCGGTGAGCTGGACAAGCTGCATGAAGTCAGACAACGGATCCGGCCGCTAGTATCCCCAGTCAAAATCGGGTGGAGAGACGTCCTGGGTCAGCGGAGCCTAAAGCAATCATCGGATGGGTGAGAGGCCTCCAAGGCTGTTTTATGATTAAAGGACGCTATGCTGTTTCTCTTTAAAATCCACAGGGCCCCAACTGACTAGTCGAAGACTTTCCTTTAATAAACTCACTGGCCAGTTGAACAGTACCCGGGTACCACACACACATATACACCTTTCACATTCTGGGACTTAACTTGTACAGGACTCATTTCCTTTTACGAATCGGAACAGGGGTTACAGATAAAGATACGTTCCGAATATATATTTTTCCTCTTTTTCCGCTGCGCGTTTACCGTAATACGAAGGGATTGTATGTTTGGGGTTTTGCTACGTGTCCCTTTTTCTGGACTATCGGGAAATTGCATTGCTTTTATGTTCGGTTGCGAATATTTTATTTTCCGAAATACGAAGCCTCGTGTTTCGTTTCTTTTCCGCTACGCGTTTTACCGTGATACGAAAATACTGTAATAATACTTGTGAATACCGTGTCTCGACATCTGCTCAAATATTTTAGTAAACTATTTAAATGATAAAAACTCACAACTGTGTTGGAGTATATTTATTCCCTAGTGCGGGGAGACTGACCCATGGTTCATTTTCAGCGGCTCCTTCGGGAGTGAGCGCTACACGTGGAGGCTCGTTTCCGGGATCCAGTCTCTGGAAAAACCGCATCTAAAGGGTTAAATATGGATCCAGACACTGTTGCCGAGTGGTGTGGGAGCACAGTAGCCAGTCAGAATGTTGTATAGTTATGGATATTCCAGCAGACACTTGGGCTGAAGATCAGATTCGCCAGGCCGTGGCCACGCTAGCACCAGATCATCGGGGGTTAATACTGGACATTGAAAAAAACCCAGATACTTCTCACATGTATGTTCTTCTCGAATGGAGAAAGGGTGTTCCGCCATGTTTTCAGGGCACGAGCGTGAAATTGGCCGAAGAGGTGGAAGTCCAACTAATTAAGCCAAGTACGCCACGTGGCGAATCCGCAAGTGTTTCCGCGCCTAGTCCGTTGGCCATGATAGGGCCTGAATTTATCGTGGCTATTGGAGATCTACTGGCTAAATGTCAGAAAACAAGCCCTCCTCACACTAACTTCGGTTATCGACGGTTAAGAAATTTTACAGGAAACGTACCAACTCCGGCGGAGAAGAAACTTTTGAAGAATGGGTGGAACAGGCGATGCAGGCTCTGGATGAGTGGGATGTCCCTGAGGCCCAGAAAAAGCAAAGGATCACCGAGAGCTTAAAGGGACCTGCGTCAGAAGCGGTGAGAAACCTAAAACTGAGTAGAAAAGATTGTACTGCTTTAGATTATTTAAACGTTCTTGAAGAAGTTTTTGGGCGAACTGAAAACGCGGCCGAATTGGTATATCAGTACGAACACACCTATCAGAGAAGAGGTGAAAGGATGACCGAGTACATGAGGCGCCTGGATAAGATTCTACACCAGATACTCCTGAAGAAAGGGGCCGAACCGGCCGAAGTAGATAAGATCCGAATAAAACAGATCCTGAGAGGGCTCTCAACCTCTAGATCCAGTGATGATGCAGCTGAGAAGCAGAGCAGGTAACCAAGAGTTAAAGTACCTGGAACTGATCCGAGTTGTACGAGAGGAAGAGGCTTTACTAGAAGAGAAATCTTTCAGGCGGGGGGAAAGGGCTTATGCACAATCTGTGAGACATAATGACGGCCTGCAACCTGAAAGCGACTCTCTAGATACCTATGGATCTGACGAGGACGAACAAGAACATCTAGTTGTTTTTAAATCTACAGAGAAGACTGCCAAAGAGTCGAACCTCCCTGAACGGGGTGAATTGTCCAAAACCATCAAGAAAGTTCAGGAAGCTCAAGTTGAATTGCAACAAGCGCATGCGGAACTGTGCCGGGTATTGATGAAGGTGACAGAGATGCAGGCAGAAATGCAGAAATTCCTCACAGGTATGCAGACGACGGGAGTTGCTGTGGCGTCTGGTCCAAATCCTTTAACCAAATCTCAACAAGCAACTACGTCTCCGCTCTCTAAGAAGAGATGCTTCGGGTGTGGAGAAATGGGCCATTTCCGCGCACAGTGCAAAGGCCGAAAGCCTGAGAAGGATAGAGTCAAGGGACTGTTGGAAGACCTGGAAGGACTGTTATCTACCTCACCGGTGGGAAACGCCAGTGGGCACCAGTAAAGGAGCAACCTGAGTGCCCGGGGGTTGAACCCCGCTCCAGAAACCAAGTCAAGACTAAGAGGGCGAGAAGGCCCAAAGCCAAGCCAACTGCTGAGCCTGCCAGGACTGAAAGAGTCACTCCCTTAGCATCCGGGTCTGCGTCATGGGGAAGCAATACACACCCAAAACCTGCACGGGCCAAGAAAAAGGCCAGGGTACAGCAAACTGGGTCTAAGTGTCCGGATGCCGCCACCAAGTTTCCTGACCAACTGATAGGTCCTTCTCCTATTGTGCCAATCCAAGTGGAAGGAGTCTACACCAAAGCCCTGTTAGATTCAGGGGCTCAAGTGACATTGATCTACAGAGACTTCTACGAGAAACACTTAAAGCACATTCCTCTGCAAGAATTGAAGGATTTTGAAATATGGGGTATCGGCACTGAGAAACTCCCTTATGACGGGTACCTGCAAGTGAAGTTGGAGATCGGATCTGAAGTCATCGGGCAGTCTGGGGGTTGTGATGCATTGGCTATTGTGTGTCCTCGACCCTCGGGTGCGAACAGAAGCTCCCTGATAGTGGGGACGAATACTGACCTAGTGCGGCGTCTCCTGACGCCTATCGTGTTGGAAGAAGGTTCAACTCAAGGAGTACACCCAATGTTACGTCCGGTCTATCAGAGGATGGTCGAAGAACGAAAGGCACCTGCCGAGGTGGGAAGACTGTGGAGACTGGGTGGAACAGAGAAGGTTCTGCAAGTAGGAGAAGTAGCGAGTTTCCGGGCTTCAGTCAAGTTGAATGGATCGCAACCAGGCCCCTATGTGGTGCTGGGAACCGATTTTGATCATGGGAGTGAAACCGGAGTCGAAGTAATTCCTGAGATAATCTCCACCAAAGCTCTGAAGAGAACACGAGGAAGAGTCTCGGTCAGTGTATGCAATGTGACGGATTCTCCAGTAGTCCTTAAAGCACGAATGCCTATCGGGCAAGTGGAGTCTGCTACACCCCTCTCTACCGATTCAGGAGGGGGAGTGGGTAAAGAGATTCCAGATGAAAGATTCTACCCCAAGGACGCTCCCATTTCACCTGAGTGGAAGAAACGTCTTCAGTCTCAAGTCCTAAGGTGGAAGGAATTGTTCTCAAAAGATGAGTTCGATGTGGGCCTAGCTAAGAGTACTGAGCACCGCATTCGGTTGCAAGAAGATAAGCCGTTTCGAGAAAGATCAAGGCGAGTTCCGCTAGGAGACTTAGATGATCTGCGAGAGCAGCTGAACGAATTACAAAGAACCAAGGTGATTCAAGAGTCCAGGAGTCCATACGCATCTCCATCCATAGTGTCCGGTCGAAGAAAAATGGTTCTGTCCGCTTATGCATAGACTACCGCACATTGCAACCGGAGAACCATCCCCGATCAATATGCCACTCCTCAGATAGAAGATGCCCTACAGTGTTTGTCTGGAGCAAAGTGGTTTAGTGTACTAGACCTGCGAAGCGGGTATCACCAGATACCAATGCATCCTGAAGACAGGAGAAAAACTGCGTTCATCTGTCCACTGGGGTTCTTTGAATTCAACAGGATGCCTCAAGGCCTTACGGGGGCTCCAGCCACGTTCCAACGGTTGATGGAGAAGACAGTCTGGGATATGAATCTAATCGAAGTATTAGTGTACCTGGATGACATAATTGTGTTTGGGAAGACTCTGGAAGAACATGAGCAACGTTGGGAGAAGGTCTTGAAGAGGCTCCATGAAGAGGGGCTGAAACTGTCTCTAGAGAAATGCCAATTCTGTCTACCGTCTGTTACGTATTTGGGACATGTGGTCTCAGCAGAAGGTGTTTCAACAGACCCTCGGAAGTTGGAGGCCGTAGCTTCTTGGCCTAGACCCCGAAACGTCACTGAGCTTAGATCTTTCTTGGGATTCTGTTCATACTATCGAAGATTTGTGGGAGGATTCGCGTAAATAGCTCTACCACTGAACAACTCCTGCAGAAGGAAACCACAGAAGAAGGCTGCAAGGTCTCTGACAAAAAAAGCTCCGGGCCAAGGAAAGCTCGAGAGTCTATACAAGGTGAATGGACCAGTCAATGTGAAGGAGCTTTCGTAAAGCTGAAAGAGAGCCTAACCCGAGCTCCTGTTTTGGCCTATGCGGACCCTCACAAGCCGTATGAACTACATGTGGATGCCAGCCGAGAAGGTCTGGGAGGAGTCCTATATCAGGAGTATGGTGGATTGCTGAGGCCTGTGGCGTACGTGAGCCGGAGCCTTACGCCTTCGGAGAAGAACTATCCTACTCACAAGCTGGAGTTCCTAGCCTTGAAGTGGGCAGTGGTGGACAAGTTGAAAGACTATCTGTATGGAGCTGAGTTCGTGATCAAGACGGATAACAATCCTCTTACCTACATCCTTACTACCGCAAAACTGGACGCAACGGGACATCGGTGGTTGGCCGCTCTGTCAGGGTTTCGATTCAGCCTGAAGTATCGCCCTGGGGTGAATAATCGAGATGCTGATGCGTTATCGAGAAGACCCTACACTACAGAATGGACTCAGTTGACTCCAGACGGGGTGCAAGCTTTGTGCCAAGGAACAGAGCGCCGGGTCAAAGGAGGGATTGAAGCAGATGCCATAGGAGTTATGGCTGCGGCTGTTCCTGAGTTCTACTGTAAACCTACGCAGTTAAGGGATGAAAGTTTACCCACCTTTTCGAGACAGGACCTGAAAGCGGATCAGGCCAGAGACCCTTTAATTGCCTTGACCATAAAGGCCCTGTCTGCAAACCAGCGAGAGATTTTGTTAACCAACTCCCCGAGTGGAGCCAGATTGGTCTACAAAGAGAGGAGCGGTTAAAGATGTTGGATGGGGTGGTCTACCGAAGGGCCCCTCAACCAACTCTGAAGAGATTCAACAGTTATTCCTCCCTACTAAACATAGGGAGAGTGTGCTGCGATCACTACATGATGAGCATGGACATTGGGTGTGCAGAGAGAACTTTTAAGCTGGTGCGAGATAGGTTCTATTGGCCTTGTATGAGGGCTGAAGTAGAAAGCTATTGTCATTCCTGTCTGAGGTGTATTCAGAGAAAGACTCTACCGACCCGAACTGCTCCAATGAGCCATCTGCAGAGCCAGGACCCATGGATTTGGTGTGCATTGACTTCTTGTGCTTAGAGCCGGATGCTAGTGGGCAAGGGAATATTCTAATAGTGACTGATCATTTCACTCGTTACGCCCAAGCTTTTTCCACGAAAGATCAACGCGCTCCGACTGTAGCCAAGGTGTTGATGGAAAAGTTCTTTGTTCACTACGGACTACCAAGGAGGATACACTCTGATCAGGGTAGAGACTTTGAAAGCAGACTGGTGGGGCAGTTGTTAGAGCTGTTGGGAATCCAAAAGACCCGAACCACACCATATCACCCTCAAGGTGATGCTCAGCCTGAAAGGTTTAATCGCACACTGCTAAACATGCTGGGGACCTTGTCGAATGTGGAGAAGCAGAGTTGGAGTCGTCACATAGCTACTCTGGTGCATGCATATAACAGTACGGAGAGCGATGCAACTGGATATTCACCGTACCGTCTTATGTTCGGAAGGGAGGCTCGACTGCCGGTTGATTTGGCATTTGGGTTATCCCTAGACCAGACATCAGTAGCTTCCCATAGAAACTACATGGATAGACTTCGAAAGAATCTGGCTTCTGCGTTTGAACAGGCCCGTTTGACCTCGGGAAACAGGGAGCAAAGAAACAAAAGGAACTATGACCTGAAATACAAGATCTACAACCCGGTGATAGGGTTCTATTGAAGAACTTGGGTGCTGCTGCGAGACACAAGTTGGCGGATAGGTGGAGTTCCCAGGTTTACATTGTCTGCAAACAACTGCCGGGGTTTACCAGTGTATCAGATTCGCCCGGATGGAAAAGGGTGGGCCTCTTAAGAACTGGCACCGAAATCATTTGTTACCTTTGAGAGAGGCTGTAAGGATGCCAGTTGGGGACGAATTGCCTTGGCCAAATCCGCCTGTTCCATGTTTGCCTCCTGTTACTCGGTCTCAACAGACCCGGGTTGCCGAAGAGAGCGAAAGAGACAGTGAAGAAGAGAGTTATTGTCTAGATTGGATGCGCTCGCCGGAGCCTGAAGAGGTTATCGTTGTCCCTGAACGGTGGGAGAGTAACTTGAGGCCTGAAGCTCCTGAATTCTTGTTGGAAGTCCCTGAGACTGTTGATATCCCTGAGCCTCTTGAATTTCAGTTGGAAGTCCCTGAGGCTGTGGGGATCCCGGTAGCTCCGGAAGCTTACTCAGGTGATTATAGTTCTATGCCTTCGCTGGAGGGATCATACTCTGAAGAAACGTCTGCTCCAGTGATAGAGAGAAGAATTGAGCCAACGCCTATAGTACTTCCACCTGAAGAGGAACTGATTGAGCCAGAACCAAAACGCTCTGTTCGACCGCCCCAACGACTCACCAGGACATAGCACTGAAGAGGCCATCACCACGGTGCGGAGGTTGCCGAAGTGTCTGCTATGCTAGCTGAGGTAGCCCAAAATATGAGTCAACTTGAGGAAGTGTTCCTAACCCACTGCCTGTATACTGCTGAACCTGTACATGTTATGTAAACTGTATTCAAATATTGTGGAAATGTAATGTAACTGTTGTACCTCCTTGGAGAGACCCAAGAGTTCTAGGAGGGGGAGAGTCTAGCGCTGTGTTAAAAATCTTGCTGTGGCAGTACCTATTTTTGGCCACAAGATGGAGACTATCGCGATCAGAGATACTGGACATTGGGACTACAATGCCCGGCATGCTTTGCCAGAAGACAGGAAGTGGGTGGGGACTGGACACTTACATCCTCTGCCTCGTGGAGAAAGTTCGAGAGCGCGCCAGGGAACAGGAGAAAGCAGACGCACTGAGGAGATCGCGGGAGAACGTAGGCCAAAGCCCGAGGGAGACCTGTTATTCCTGTTTGGGGTCACTCAACCTGAGGAGAAGGAGACGTGTCAGAGCCCAAAACATTGCTGCAGACCGGCGGAATCGAACGGAGAGCAGGCGGTGAGCTGGACAAGCTGCATGAAGTCAGACAACGGATCCGGCCGCTAGTATCCCCAGTCAAAATCGGGTGGAGAGACGTCCTGGGTCAGCGGAGCCTAAAGCAATCATCGGATGGGTGAGAGGCCTCCAAGGCTGTTTTATGATTAAAGGACGCTATGCTGTTTCTCTTTAAAATCCACAGGGCCCCAACTGACTAGTCGAAGACTTTCCTTTAATAAACTCACTGGCCAGTTGAACAGTACCCGGGTACCACACACACATATACATCTTTCACATTCTGGGACTTAACTTGTACAGGACTCATTTCCTTTTACGAATCGGAACAGGGGTTACAGATAAAGATACGTTCCGAATATATATTTTTCCTCTTTTTCCGCTGCGCGTTTACCGTAATACGAAGGGATTGTATGTTTGGGGTTTTGCTACGTGTCCCTTTTTCTGGACTATCGGGAAATTGCATTGCTTTTATGTTCGGTTGCGAATATTTTATTTTCCGAAATACGAAGCCTCGTGTTTCGTTTCTTTTCCGCTACGCGTTTTACCGTGATACGAAAATACTGTAATAATACTTGTGAATACCGTGTCTCGACATCTGCTCAAATATTTTAGTAAACTATTTAAATGATAAAAACTCACAACTGTGTTGGAGTATATTTATTCCCTAGTGCGGGGAGACTGACCCGTGGTTCATTTTCAGCGGCTCCTCCGGGAGTGAGCGCTACACGGTGCCAGTGCCTGCCAGCCAAACTGTGCCACGGCGCGCTGCCTGCTACAGCCTGACGATCTCAAAGGCTGATTCTGCTCTCAGTCTCTCAGTGAAATTGAGAATGAAGCAGCTCAGTCCGGGCCCCGCTGGGCAAGTAGCACTGCTCAGCTGAAAATTTTTAAACGCCGCCGTCACCGGCCACTCAGGCTGTCAGTCAGTGTGCGGGCAGGCAGTGAGTGAAACTGAGCTATCATGTGCTACTCGGGGCGGGGCGGCGCTGGACTGGTGCATGGTGAGTGAGTTCATTGAGTGTGACACAGAGCGCCTGCGCACCGGGCAGGCCTGTCACATGGGCGGGAAATAGCAGGATGCTCCACACTGTCTCTGCGCACAGAGCAGACTGTCAGTGCTGCATGCGCATGCCACTCGAGAAAGACAGACAGTGAGTGATTGTGCCTGCCTGGTTTGCAGCCAGCCGCCGGCCTGGCCTGATCATAACCAGCGTGACCACCTCATTCAATGATCCCAGATTCATCCGAGGATCGACCGACGCAGGGGCGGATCCAGGGGGGGCAACAGGGCAATTGCCCCCGCCCCGAGATTCTGAGAAA